>FR990082.1:15790000-16525000 GCA_905404285.2 Erannis defoliaria | reverse complement strand
TAATACTTCAGAAGTGGTCCCATATACATTTTATCGAATCGATTGAGTGGCTTAGTTTTTAAATCAAAATTACTAGAAAATATGAAGATCCAGGTCATCCAGGTATTCGAAGTAGAAAACGGTTGTTTTTTTTTTAATAGCTTTTGATATTTTTGTCGTGTCGACACCGCAGTAGTGACTTATTATACTGCGGACGCACATGTCGTCCTGTTATAACTTGGCGCTAGTCATCGAGATGTATGATGTTTAATGGGACGAGACGGCTAGATTTTGGCAGCATGTTTGGCCACAAATGATTTTACGGGCAATAAATATAATCATTGCCGATGAAATTTGAACCAACCTTATTGGAACAAAAGTCAATTAAGAGAAGGCATCTCGTAATGGTTTACTTACTACAGCCACAAAAATACTACAACAAGATTATTGAATTATAGCTAAGAACACTCGATCAAGTCACCAAAACAAAAAAAGCCTACATTAAATTCGGTTTATTCGTTTAAGATGCTAAAGATATACACAGATCCACATGTTCACAGAAAAGCGAAAGCCTTTCTCTCTACAGTGCACATGTTAAACATATAATAAATACCCCTTTGATAATAGTCGAGGGTCAAAAACAAAAATTTTTGTGAATTTTTATGACTTAGGCATGTCTACCTAGTACATCCTCGGCAAAAGAGTCGTTTCCAATTGGAACAGGTTGCCTGAAGAAGTGATCTCTTCGAAATCCATAAATGAAAAGCGAAAGCCCTTCTCTCTACAGTGCACATGTTAAACATATAATAAATACCCCTTTGTAATAGTCGAGGGTCAAAAACAAAAATTTTTGTGAATTTTTATGATTTAGGCATGTCTACCTAGTACATCCTCGGCAAAGGAGTCGTTTCCAATTGGAACAGGTTGCCTGAAGAAGTGATCTCTTCGAAATCTATAAATGCATTTAAAAATACTCTGGACAATTTGATAATAAAGAAGAAGATATAATGCATTTTTGTTTTATTTATACGGGAATACTCACGTTTAATTAAATCGGATACTCCGACTATAGTAAGAAAAAAGATAATAATAAGATATAATGCTTTACAGACAAATACTACATTTCAACACTGTGTGATATATTCACATCAGCATATGCCATTTGCCTAACAATAATGAAATAAATTTTAAAGTGATCTTGAAAATGTGTTTCATATCTTAACCACTATAATCACACCTCCTTCCTTAAGGGTCCACAAGGAACTAGGGCGGGCAAAGTGAAATATGGCCCGAGAAGGTAAATCGAGAGTTCCACTCACGGATTAATGTCACTGTAGTGTTAACATTTCTGCCGGGAACTTAACTGACGATAAACCTCGAGTTGAATAGGAGTTGTGACTTTGTAACATATGAACTAGTGTGAAATTAACGTTAGTATTAGAATTGTAACGTAGTCGTTTTGGGATAGGGATTCTATACGATATTCTGATTTTAGCCTGGAATGGTCAGCTCTTGATATTGATAGTAGAAATCATAAATTATGATAATAGGTAAGTGGGTTCAATTTACAAACCGTAAGACAAAAGCTTTTCAGCACAATTTATAAATGTAAAATGATTGTATACTTACTGCTTTTACACGTGGCTTCGCCCGCGTACAGTATTCCACAAGGAATACTGTACTACTGTAATACTGTATTTCACAAGAAAAGTATTCTACCTTTAATTGATTGAATACGTTATCTGACCCTTAATCTATTTATCATTATTATCAGAAATTGTCAGACGAGTAATTGTTTATAATATTAAACATTTCCATATATTTTATTTTATACATTTAAAATATAACATTTTGTAGAAGGATTATGTACAAGCGTGAGAGCAAGTATTTCAGATTTAGCAGAAACTAGATCGAATTATAGATTTTAAAGAGACGAACAGAGCATCAAGATGCGTCAGGTTTTTGTTTGAGGCGGCATTGTCTGGAAGGCGGCAGCCACGGTTCACCGCCCCATGAAACCTGCCGGTACAATCTTCCGCCAACCCTCTACGTAATGTGTTTGTTTGACTGTTGTTTTTTTTGTCGTTTTGGTTTCTGTGATACACGTCAAATTCCTTTAAAATATCACTTTTCTTTTAAATAAGGTTTATTTTAACTGGAAAATGGTAAAATCTGTTGCCCCATCCCCAAACTTCAAACCATTGTTTTAAAAGACCTGTAAAATCATGACTTTGAATTTATGGAACATTTTTTCCTTGTCGCAGTAAAACGGAACGATTTCGCGGAAAATTCGGTTTCATTTCCATATCTCGTAATTGCTCCTTGGGTACACGGGCTGCGGCGGAGCGTCGTATGTAATCACACAGTTACTGTTGTTAGTAGGAAAACTACCTACTGCGAGACTGTAAATAAAATTAAAAATTCACCACATCGTTGGCACTTGTGTACACTCGTATGTTATTAAGTATTTTCCACTCTAATTACATTTACATACAGATATACTTAGTTAAAAAATTAGAAAGTACGCGAGACTCGGGGGCGAATACTTCGGGACTTGACACAGTGAACCTTTAATTAAAAGAGGGTACTTTTGAAAGCTCGGTTTTGATTTTGATTTCGATTTTGGGAACTCGATAAATTAACAAGAAGCCACCGAAGAGTCCACTATCTACTTCCCAGTCCTATCATCATGCCAGAGCGGCGTGATATTAAATTACTGTTTCGTCATTAGGGTCATCAGAAAGCCGCTGTGGTCTGATGGGAGAACTCTATTTGATATTGTGAGGTCGTAGATTCAAGCTGTCAGGGCCCGTACCAGGCTCTTCAGAGTTTATGTACGGATTTTCATACCACAGACATTTCAGTAAAGGAAAACATCGTAAGAAGACATGCATAGTGTATGAAGAAGAAACTCAATGGCGTTAGTAACTCCATGAACTAGGGGTGAGGCCAAAAAAACCCTCAATGCGTTTAGTACTTAGTAAGTATCCTTTTAAGATACACCATCTACCAAAACTACGCTAATAAGTGTTCTAATATAAAGATACTATTTTAGCAAAGTTTCAAGGAAATGCATTTCTAGAAGTTTCTCTCACTATACACAATTTATTATTAGCAGCTCGCGCGCATAATACCGCCTCTAGTGTAATGACCAACATAGCACACTTGTATCATAATGTACTATTAGCACACCACAAATACAGAACAACTTACAAGCAATCAGGGTACCTACATTATTTGGCAGTACAAGGGGCGGCCTTATCACCTTAAGCGATTTCTTCCAGGCAACCTACTAAAAATCTTTTTAGCATCAAAACGTTCGTCTGGTTGTGTGCGTTATTTTATTTGTTACACAGTTCAAATTCCAACTGTGTCGGTGGTCCTTTCGAGGCGGATTTCAGAGGTCTCCCGACAGCACTGGAATCCTCCGCGAAGATTTTAATAATAATTAGAATTGGGGCCGTGGAAAAATGCGGCGTTACCCCAGATTGCGGGTAAATATTTTCATTACCCCAAAATGTGAGTTTGTACGTGCTATCGTGCAAAAATGTCGGATATTTAGCGTTTTTAGAAAAATATGGCAGTTATTTTAATGGCAAATTCTTTGTAAGTACACTAGCAACTCTCTTTAACTTCACTCGTAGCTATAATTTCTGTGCGCCAAGGTTTTATCGAAAACTTTCTACTTTTATTTTTTCAACAGACTTCAAGAAAAGAGGTTTTCAATTCTACTTTTTTAAATTTTCTAAGGTATTTTTGTTACGAGATTTAATAAATTTTTATGTTTTTTTTATTATTGTTTGGTACGTCACACTTCAGAGGTGGTCCCTTAAACGTTTTATCGAAATCGGTTTAAATCAAAATATCCGGAAAAAAGATGTCATCCAAATAATCGAAATTGAAGTCAGTAGTTTCTTTTAAGTGCTTGTAGCTTTGTCGTGTATTTATTTGAAATTGAATGTATCAGTATAGTCGATCGGACAGATGTTTAAATTATGCTATAAAGCCGTTAATATTCTTGTAAGGTGTGATTAATCAGAATTCGTTTAACCTTCTAAAGCTTTAATCGGAATAATACGCGTGACACACTCAAACCTGTAATTATAGGATACAAAAACCACGTTTACTTTCTCAATAAAATTACTGTTGATATACAATACCAAGCTCTACTGTATAACCGAAATAAATACGTTTTTAGGGTACGAATAATCGTAAGAGCAAAGAAAAGTCGCTCTCCGTAATCTCACTGAAATTCTTTAGGAATTCATTCCAACACGGCTATCCTGAATTATTTTATTCAGATGTCATATCTTTATCTTTTCCTTTGTAAATATAAAAGACAAAAGGGGTTTTATATTTGGCAGCGTTACCGTAAAGAGTTTGCGTTATTGTGAGTTTCGAATTTGTTTTATAGGTTACAGGTGTGTGTGAAATGTTACGATCATAAGGGAGCATGTGATCGTGTGCTATTTTATTTTTAGGTAAAGATTGCATAAAAAGGTCTCACGGTACAGTAGTACCTACTCATAAACTCGTAGTACTAATCTCAAAGAAGCTCACTGTTACTCTCATCATTATGAATTAATTTAAAATATTGAATAAATATATAAATATTGGGGGACATTTATTACACACAGCGCCATCTAGCCCCATAATAAGCAAAGCTTGTATTATGGAAACCAGATAGCTGATAGAATACTTATATACATATTTTTTTCGTAAATACATACTACTCCCAGACACAGAACAAACATCGATGTACGTCACAAACATTTTTGTCCTGGGTGGGATCGAACCCACGCCCTACAGATCTGAAGGCAAACATGCTACCAACTGAGCTATCAGGCTGTCAAATTAACTAAACTAACAATTTTACTATAGGACCGACTCTGAAATACCGTAAAAAACGCCTTCGAAGTAATCTATGGAACAGCTTTTTTTTTGCAATTTCAGGGCTGGCTTCATAGTTTATGGTATGCACGATGATGAGAAAGAATACTTCTTTTGGTTTTTGGGCTTAGTACCTTTCTGTGTAACCCTGTGAGATGGGTGGAAATGGATTTGACAGCACAACACTGAGAAGATGCCTGTTTAAACATTACTTAGTTTTTAAACGACTTCAAAAAACAAGGAGGTTCTATGTTCGACTGTATGTATGTTTTTTTATAATGTTTGTTCACCGATTTCTTTTGTATTTTTTTTTAATTTGAAGGGATATATTCTCGAGGTGGTTCCATATTAACGCTATTATTAGCGTTTAACGCTCTCTTGACTACAAATCCTCAATGTGATTTGTTTGTGGATGGATGGTCAGATATAATGTCAGTTTGCTTAAATTATTGCGAAAGGGACGGATGGATGCTATGAAGAATTTATTTACATAGTTTTTATTTTTTTATTTTGTTCTGTATAATTACTTCTACATTCTAAATGTTTCATTTTAATAACATATTTCTATATTTATAATAATTAATAATGTAATTTTAATTTAATGAAATCTTAATATTTTCAATTGTATTGTTAGCTTTAATTAATTAATGTAAGTGGTGTATTTGCCGTTTTAATTAATAATAATAATAAATAAATAAGTAAATAAATAATATTAATTTGAAGTCGGTTGAATTATTTTTTAAAGTTACTTGTTCATTTAAGGATCTATCGATCGAGAGGTATAAATTTTTTTAAACGCTTTTATTTAGCTCCCTGTTTGTTGTTGCTTAGTAATTTAAAAAAAAATCACCCCCTGTCTTGTTGTCAGTTTGATCTGATATTAGTACACACCTTTAGTTCTGAACATAAGAAAAAATAAAGACGTCAATACGAGTATTTGCGACTCGGATAGCTAGGGTTCCGTACCACCACAAGTACAAAAGAAATCCGCGACAGTATCTAACGAATATTCTATAAATCAACCGGCTACCTATTACGATTTACGAGATATACGTCGTTATATATAGTCAAAAACAGACCAACTAACATATTTATAATACCAACAGAGACGGATTGCTTAGTCATATGGTACAGTTGAACACCCTTTGGGTAAAGAACCCTAAAAAGGAATTTCAATTTACGTTCGACAAGATGTACCAGTTATTAATTTTGTTTCTATCGTTTACGTACTCCGTGTTTTTCTGTAGTTACTATGAATGTGTTAGGGCTACTTATTGATGCCAGTCCTCAGATAAGAAAAAGCACGTTTCAGCCTTAAGGAGTACAATTTTTAAGGACGCAGCAAGCGCCACCACAAGAACGAACGAAACAGTTGCGATAAATGAGTGGCGCGGGCTAAGTTTCTCGGCGCCATTTAGTTCAGTTTTTGGGAACTAAAGAACGTAAGCCAACCGAATGGAATATTCATTCAAGTTTTGGCTTGAGAAATGATGATATATCAACAAATTATCAGTTTTCAGAATTTTTCTATAACTAGTTTTATGTGACCTTGCTTCTTGCCAAATTTCGTCATTCTTGGTCAATGGGAAGTACCCTATGAATTTTGGATTTACTTGCAAGTCTAAAAAACACTAGAAAAATGGCTGTAATTTTTGATTGCGTTGACTTAGAAGCTAGATTATTTTACAGCTCTAATGGACCGTAGATTTACGCATTCGATATAAATTTCCACTTGATACCTCCACTCGTTTCAGAGAAAGTGTCTTGACAGACAGACAGACATACAGACGGATAACGAAGTGATCCTGTAAGGGTTCCTTTTTTCTTTTTGAGGCACGGAACCCTAAAAAACAAAAATGTAACAATTTTATTTGTTAATAGGTATGAAAGGCGACAACTTTCATGTTTCTAGTATAAAAAACCTATCAATAACCTAGCCTTAACCTAAGTCTCCGTGACATTTGAAGGCCTAGGTAAAACGTATCGTAAACTTGGGCCATACACTTAGGATAATGTTCACCCTTTCACCATATTGCATACCACACTAGGCATTTTGTTCGAATATATCGAAAAATATTTTACGCCCGTTTTATGGCAGCCTAAAGGGCGGGCCTAGAGATGTGCTAAATAAAATAGTCCATTCGGATAGTCCAATAATCGTATAGTAAATGTATCGATTTAGTGTAACGGCCATTTAGTATAACATATCATGGCCACGTTTCTTAAACCAGAATCACAATCATTTCACACTCAGAACTTTCACAGGACACACAGGACAGAATAACAGGACTTTGATCACGCGGTCATTTTTTTAATCTCAGTTTTTATGGTGACTGGCTAGGTGTTTGACAGCTACAGCTCTTTTGATCATAAATCACATGTGGTAATCATTGTCATCATTTTATTCTGCATTACTTGCTTGTCTTCCATGATAATTATAATATATCATTTAACAATTAAAAAATCAGTTGAAATTAATTAATTACATAAAACTACTTATGTACAAAACTTGAAAACTAAATACGTACCTTAAAAAAACTCTGAACAATCGCCGACGACAAAAATATCTTTGAAATCGTAGTACCTTTATGCATGCGTAGGCTTGTATTTTCCAAATTTGCCCCTCGCAAAATCAAATTCATTTAGTCAAATTACTATATTTAAAGCCCAAAAATACAAAATGTTACAGAAGAACATCCGTCTTAGTAACTTTTGTGGTTGAAAACACGATTGATTATACTTTCCTCTATAAAAAAAAATACCGAAACAGTGTCTATTTTTAAACCATTTTCAGTTTTATGTCCTAATTACAGCACATAGTCACATTAAATTTTGTAGTCCAAAAGTTATTTATTTCTATACTTTTCAAGTAATCTGAGAAAATCTTCAAAAATCGAAGTTTGACACGCACGAATCTGCGTAACCGCCATATTTTTGGTCCGCTAAATGTGACCCTACCTGATACAGCTTTAGACTAATGATCGAGAGCATTAAAAAATGTGCTTGAAACGTGGAATACCCGGCCTTAAGTGTACCAAGTTTCGTGAAAGCTTGTTGAAAAATCGATACATCCGGACAGCTGAATGCAAATTTTGCAACTTGTTGAAATGGTTCGCTAGCTCGGTCAATAAAAAAGTATAATTTCTGCAAGTTTTCTCAGGTCTGTCAAATCGATCTTCCTGAACTAACAGATCGATTTCCTTTTCAAGCAATCGCCTTTATCACATCTCTAGCGCTATAAAAACTAGTTCGCATTTTCGACTCGCGAAGGTCAAGATTATAAATCAAACTGAATGGCGAGTCGGAAATGCGTATACGAGTCAATATGTTTAGGGTGACTTGCCACTCGAATATCGATTTAAGCAGACAACTACTACTGTGCCGTTAGTTTACGACGGTCAAACGGACGACACCTTTTTAAGGCAACTTTTCTGTTGTTTTCAAAACTTCGAAGCTTGTAATAAAGATGCCACGACTTTAATAGGGCTTGTTTGGACTTAACCGTGACTTACTGTATGTTGTAACTTTGACTATGACTCATTCGATTGAAATTAAAAAAATATATATACCGAAATACTTGACACTGACAAATGCACGAAGTGCGTCGCCATAATCTTCTTAGGAGGAATGAAAAATTACTAGTAAAATTTCTCTGAAAAATTAGAAGGGCTCATAGGTGACCTGGCGATCAGACAACGTGTCTGTTTGTTTGTCACTTATGACATAAAAAAAATTGGATGTCTTATTCAGGAAAGCTATGGTCTTACTATATCTACCTCGATTCTACTTCAATTTGCAGAAGCAGATTGTTTTTATTCAATAATTAATTTTGAAAACTTTTATCGATAGTCTATCTCAAGGAACGTATGATTTATCGAATGACACCCTTGTGGGGTGCAAAGCTTACGATGAGGTGAAATTGACCCACAAAGGGGTGTATCGCAACTAATGATCCACTAAGTAGGATCAAATGGGTTATTCAGGAAATGGATAGCAGTTTATAGGTTAAATGGTTTTAGTTAACTGGGTTAAGACGAGTTAATAAATCTATTATTTACTAACATTTCGATATCACCTGCAGATTCACAATACAATGAATAGGGAATTCACGTGAGAATACTTGATTTATATTAAAGCGGCTTTGGATTTCAGCACATTACCAAGATTACTTTAAAATGTATTTCATTATTGTTAGGCGAGTACCATATTTATTATGCTGATGTACTTATATCAGTGTTGACATTTAGTATTTTTCTGGTAAGTATAAATTCTTCTTAATTATCAATTTGTCCAGATTGTTCATAAATGCATTTATGGATTTCAAACAGATTACTTCTTCAGGCAACTTGTTCCAATTGGAAACAACTCTTTTGCTGAGGATTTAGACGTACTTTTAGGATGAGTGCTAGGTACATATAGACATGCCCAATGTCTAGATCTTGTTCAATTATGTTTCAAACATACACAACAATAAATATCTTTTATGTTTTTGACACCTGACACAAACAGATAGGTATAATTATTATAATTTTAACATGTGGAATCGTAGCTCTTTAACTAATGTACGGATTTTGACGTAGACTTTTTTTAAGGTGACTTTATCGAGAGTTTTCTTAGCTACCTCGGACCTCGGTATGTCCTAAAATTGCATCCAGAACCACCGCTGGACGGGCAGCCGTCGTCTTGGTGAATGGTGGTGAGCATTCTGCAATATCCAAGCCGCCTGCTAAGCGTGGGGATTAGCCCAGCCCCCAGCAATAAATAGTCTATCTTTGTTTATTTTTGGACCCTCGGACCCCCCTCCCCTCCCCCACGAAGGATTCGTTGGTAAAGGCTCGGGATCAACTCACGATCTCAAAATTACAAAGTGTGTTTTCTACCAACTTACTCGTACCAAACACAGAACGCTGCAACTCATCAAAACGAATGTGGCAAAATACTGAGCTAGAATCGACGTTACTGATGCCCTCAATAAAAAATTACAATACAAGATACGTAACAAAAAAAAAACTGATCACACCGTAACGTCTACGAAAACGAGTAGGTATTAGGTCTCAAAGCCAGATTTGTCTTACAACAAAGGATTTCTACAGATATTACGATTTTTCTTGTTACACGAATTCTTATAGTTACGATTTGCAAGCAGATCAGCGGAGTGTACCTATTTCTACCAGGCTTACAGAGAACAAGGCTCGAGTTCGCGAGAAAAAGGTTTCCCTATAACAGGAGTTATTCTTGTAATGATTCAGTGATACACAGCGCTGAGAAAATAGACGGTATAATGGCGTTGTAGCTTGTCAAAAAAAAATACAATCGTGCCCTAAAAACGCTGACATCGCGTTCTCTATCAAAAAGCAGTACACGATTACTCCGCCAATTATGAACTGATTTTGACGATTTTTTGTTTGGTAGGTAATACTTCAGAGGTGACCCCATATAAATTTTATCAAAATCGGTTTAGTAGTTTGGTTTTTATATCAAAATTACTAGTAAAAATGAAGTTGTCATCCAGGTATTCGAAGTTGAAGTCGCTTGTGTTTCTTTTAAAGCGTATCCCATCCATCTAATCTATATTTTGTTTATTTTACAGCTACAACTTAAATGGACCGTCCGGGTAACTAATAGAATAATTAGACGAGAGAATTTGTCGAACTATATTATCCTCAGACTGACGACGTCCACTGCTGAACGAAGGCCTCCCCCTTAATAGGGAGGGGTTGCCATAATCCCCACGTTTGGCAGGCAGCTTAGGGATCGCAGGAAGCACACCACTGTTAACCGAGGAGCCGCGGCTGTTGGTGGTTCTGGATGCAGTTTTAGGACATACACAGGTCCAGAACTAATTATTATATAATTACGTATACCAAGTTTCAACAATATTAGTTGAAAAATTCGACCTGTAATCAACAATCCTCGAGAAATATCACACTAATATGCTTTTAAAAAAATACAACCGACTTCAACTTCGAATACCTGGATGACATCTTCATATTTTCTAGTAATTATGATTTAAAAACCAAACTACTGAACTGATTTCGATAAAATGGATATGGGACCACCTCTAATATATAACCTACCTAACAAAAAAAATAATCAAAATCAGTTCATAATTGGCGGAGTAATCGCGTAACATAAATACAAAAAAAACAACAACAAAAAAAACAACAACAAAAAAACACATACAGTCAAATTGAGAACCTCGTTTTTTGAAGTCGGTTAAAAACGCCAAATCAACATAATACCGTTTAACAAACAGCGCTGATATTCTGTTGAAGTTGATTCAGTAGAGTTAGTTATGCATGATGCAAGCAATACATGATTAGTAATTTTCATAATTCCTTGGATATTTTTGGATATTAGCCAAACAACCAAAGTTACCGACATAGCTCGCAAGGTTTGCAAGTTGAAGTGTCAATGGACAGGCCACATCGCTCGAAGAACTGACAACCGATGGGGAAGAAAGGTTCTTGAGTAGTGACCGCGAACCGGAAGACGCAGCGTAGGACGACCTCTCACTAGGTGGACCGACGACTTTGTAAAAGTCGCGGGCAACCGGTGGATGCAAATGGCAGGTTGTCGTACAGTGTGGCGGTCTAAGGGGGAGGCCTTCGTTCAGCAGTGGACGTCTTCGGCCTGATGATGATGAATTTTCATAATCTAATACTATAATAATGTCTAAAAAAATTGCTCGGGATGATCTAAATTGGTGAATATACGGAGGCAAATAATTAGTAATTAACCCTGCGGTATGGAAGATACGAGTATTTGGAAGCGGGACGAGTTTCTTCCGTAACCGGACTAAGTCGCGGGGTACCTCTAGTATATGCATAAAATATAAATATGTCGCAATCGAGTCGTATCCGGGACGCCAGCGCCACCTGGTGGCACTCGATGGAGTCGGTGACGTGCGCGCCGTCGATCGGTGACTTCACTTTCCCATTGGCGAGCGGCGCGTGCGGCGGACACTGAACCATCGCGCGTTCTGTGATACGTACCTACCTACAACTTGTTTGTGCCTACCTGATTACTGTACTGTTAACTTCTGTGAAGATTATAATTTGATTGATTGTACGAGCTTGTTTTCTTCATCCGACACCACCCACCGACGACGCCCACTGCTAAGAGGATCAACGACGAGTGCTGATGATGATAGACAATAGTTTATTCGTGGCAAAAGTATAAACAAAAAATCAGTTACACAGAACACGGAAAAGGATGAAAATGATGGCGAAAGGAGACTCCTCCTCCGTCAAATAAATATCGTTACATTTCCAGTTTCCATGTTAGACTATCCATGTTACATTAGCGGGATATTTACCACGCTTTTGTTGTTGTGTGTGCTGTATTGTATTGTACGAGAATAGTGTACTAACATTTTCAATCCAACGCTTGGTAATACTTAAAAACATAAAGGAAAGTGTAATGCTGCGGTAACATAAGGCACTATGCTACAGAGATATTTTGCATAAATGAATTTAGTGTAGGAGAAAGATTTTTTCATAATTTATAAGAAAAAGACTCCATCCTCAAAATTGCCTGAAAGAGTTCAACAATGTATTAAAACCACGTCAGTTTTCACAGTAATACCGGCTTGTTACAATAGTCAAATGAAAACCTATTTTTGAAAAATTTTTGCTAAGTTAACTCTGTGATGAAATCTGGATATGAGCAATAAATGAGTTGATCGATTATTTTCTACCGATTTCAAAACGAGGTTTTCTCAATTCGATAGCATGCTTTTTTTAATGTACCTATGTTACGCGATTACTCCGCTAATTGGACCTACTTACGCAAAAGGGAACCAATCCACACTCGGGCCAAAATCGAGTTAGTATACAGAAAGCACCCAAAATGCACCTTCTACCGACCCTATAAATATCACATTGATCTGTCAATTATGAATTGATTTTGATGATTCTTTTTTTGTTTGGTAGGTCATACTTCGGAGGTGGTTCCATATACATTTTATCGAAATCGATTAATTAGTTTGTTTTTTTAATCAAAATAACTGGAAAAAATATGTCATCATGTATGTAATCAAAATTGAAGTTGTTTTTTTAAATGTAATATTGTCTGCAAAGTTCACCAGCCGCACCGCCCCTGTGTCCCCTATACAACACAATTCGTCGCGGGAACTTTATTCTGGAGATATGAAACTCCGATCCGACAACACGACCGTATTACGTTTTCTTCATTTGATGTTTTATTTCCGATGGTAAAGCTCCTCAGTATGGGCTTGTTCTATTTTAAAGGTTTAGTGAAATAACGTTGAGTAAGCTTGGCCAGTAATCAGATTTAGATAGATGATATATTAACAAACACTGCGTACTTCAATAGTAGATTGATTGATTGATTAACTATTTATTGTTCACACCAAGAATTACACAGTAATAATTTAATAAACTTAAATATTGGAACAAGTGGCGGCCTTATTGCTAAAAGCAATCTCTTCCAGGCAGCCTTTGGATGGAGAGAATTTATAGAATGCATAGAAGACGGGGTGTGCAAGAAAAGAAAAGTGTGTGAAATCATAAACATGTACCATAATATTACTCTAACATATAAATAAAAATACATACTAATACTTAAAATACCTACAATATTTATAATAAACTAATATATATAACATAAATATGTATATGTACACTGATAATTATACCTGTCTATATAATCAAAGTATATGTATGACAACACAGAGATATAATTATGAGAAATTACTAGCATCAACGAGGAGGCACTTGCAATAAATATAATTGCTTAATTTGCTCCTTAAATGGCGAGTGAAGGAGCTTGTCTAATAGGCACGGGTCGTGCATAGTAGGTACATTCTCAAAGCCATTATAAACTAAAAGTAAGCTAGACAAGCTTTTAAATGTTACAATAATTACAGCCCTCACATATGAAAACACCATAAAATAACAATATTTTTGAGCAAAATTTTATTAAATACTAGAGGTCCCCCGCGACTTCGTCCGCGTGCGGCAGAAATTCGGCCCGCTCCCAAAATTCAGCACTTTAAATCATCCCAAACATTTTTTTTTGCCCGCCCCCACAACTCCCCGAACTCTACCAAATATACTGACTCTATCGACTCTGCCGACTCGACCGACTCTACCAACTCCCCCCCAACTTCCCCCCTTTGAATGAACTACCCAGATATCCATTTTTCATCACTATAACTTTAAAAACAAAGAACATTCCATACAACATTCCACCCCCCTTTCCCCCCCCCTTAAATCGTACACTGTCAAAAAAAATTGAAATCAGTATTTTTTATTTTAAAATTATTGGATTTTTTCTCGCCTTTTAAACCTTCCCTAGACCTCCACGAACATTTCAAGACTAAGATAAGATAAATCCGTTCAGCCGTTCTCGAGTTTTAGTGAGACTAACGAACAGCAATTCATTTTTATATATATAGATAGATAGATTTAGCAAAACTTAAAACAATGCAATAAAATTTAAGAATAAGTAATACTAACTACGCTTCGTGGTTTCACCCGCGTGATGATGATGATGATGATAAAAAGTAGCCTTTATGTTATCCCGAGAAATAAACTATCTCCTTTCAGAGTTTCGTCCAAATCCATTCAGCCGTTTTGGAGTGAAGAGGTAAAACATACACGCACCGACAACTTTCGCATTTATATATTAGTGTGACTGAAACTAAATAGACATGGATATTTCATGGGAAATTGTATTCCCAATAGATACGGTTACTTTTACGTTAATTATTATGATATGTCCTTACTGTGTATACTGTATTTATATGTATTTACGCCCCTTCAGTTAGCGTAACACTTGTCTTATATCGGTGAAGCAATTTTGGTCAAAAGATACGTTGATAGAGAAAAAACATGATGGCCGTGTGAAAGAAAATGTTATTCTTGTGAAGTAATAACAGTGACATACTAAAAAATATAAATGTAAGAACTAATTTTGGTCTATATTAGCCCTTATAAGAATCGAGCAAAGTTTAAGTAGAGATTTGACATGTGTCACACGACCTTTCAATTTGTTGACATCTGTCAAATCAGTCAACTAAAGTCAGATATTAACAAATACTCCCAAAACTTAAGAGTTTTACGTTAGTGTCGAAACTTTACTTTTTTACAAAAATTGTAAGTGACTTTGAAGGGAAACGTGTCTTTTTACACGACTGCCTAGAAAAAGGACTGAAATGTTTTCAGGGTTCATAGTTTGAGGGTAAATAAAGTCAAAGTGCATTTTCTTAGAAAATTGACTTTGACTTGCATTTTGCACTTTTTTATTTTTGTCTTTAGTTTGGGGATAGATGGCGCTGTGTGAAAAATGTCCACCTACATTTATTTATTTAATTATTTCTGGCCATTTAAAAAATATACACTCTGGCCAACCTGAAGATGTCCACCGCTGGACGAAAGCCTCCCCATTAATAGGGAGGGGTTGCCATAATCCCCACGAGACAGGCACAAATATACACTATACTTTACAAATATATATATACACAATAGTGTATAGCATAAGCCGAAGCCCGGGAAACTGATTGATATCCGGCAAACAAATTGATTTACGGTTGATCCCAAACAAAATTATGTAAACGATGCAACTTTAAAGTTTCGCTCGACTAAAGTTATATGGTTTAAACGTTCGGAGAGCAGCTTGACTATAAGAGATCAGCAATTTTAAACAACGGACGATCAGTTTTCGAAAGGGAGACCGCGAGTGGCATTTACATTTGAGCGCTTCCGTGGGTCAATTGACCCGGTTGTTTTTATATATTTATATAACAACAACCGCCATCGAAAGGCGATCCGACCAACAACAACTCACGTCAAAGGCATTTGGCGGTACATAAACTCTGACACTGGGGCTGGCCACTTAACATACATGAACTTACTTACTTACTTATGGTTTAAAAAATACAGAATTAAAGTTAAACGAACGTTTATTTATCGCTCTGTTGATCTGCAGGCGGAACACTTAACTTCTACTCACTTAACCACCAAACACTTAATTAATAAGCTACGAGCCCTACCCAGCGTCACTTTAGTCCCATAATTCGGTTTCTGACATCCATGACTATCGTTTCATTATTGTCAGTAATTACAATAAGACCTGAAAATAGAGACAAGTCGAATTTTTTTCCTATTTTTACGGTAAAATTATCTTATTTACAGAACTACGGCCTCACATTTCAAAATACTGCACGGATGTGTTTAAATATAATTAATTCCACCGGCGACGACACAATAACTCTCACACCTAGGTTAACCCGGCTGACCTACATAACTGCGAAATAAAAACCGACCAAACACGAGTCAGTAATGCACTGCGGTGCTCTGAAAAATAAGTTTCAATTTTGTTTAATTTGTACGGAGAGAAAATACGACTTGAAAGTAGAGGCGGCTTATGCCTGATTTACATTTGTTAAGTAATAAGTGATTCGTTAACTTGGTTTTGTTAAGTGTTAAGTGAATTTAGAACGTTCTTACAGACTTTAGTGATTTTTGCGGAGACGACCAGCAGTCAATAATAAGATAAATTTAATCTTTTTAAATAAAGTTTTTCCACACTTTGGATTTTACTATGTTTTTAAGGTTTGAGTCCTGCCAGAAGTCATAATTTTTCTTACTTAAACAGTAAACAGCTTTAAAACATAGATTAAGATAAATATCTATTTTTTTGCATGTGGTCTGGTTTTAGGACGTAGGTGCTCACTAAGAACGGATTTTGCAAAATTCCACCCCTAAGGGGGTAAAATGGGACTGCAAGTTTGTATGAGAAAAAAACTTTTTTCGAAGCAGTCTGCTAAAAATACCCCCGTGCAAAGCCGGGCAGCTAGTAGTAAAAAAAATGTTAGATTGCATGAATACTTAATTATGCGAACTAATTTTATATTAACTGAAATGTTATAAAGTTATTTTATATTTAAAAAAAATTAAACCAAGGTCTACCATTTTTTTCACAACATTTAGTGTAATTTTTTTTACAACACCTAGTGGGGTTGTGCCACAAGCACTTTACTACGATTATGTACTTTCGCTATGGAAATATAATTTTGAGCCGATCCCTAAAAGTGTTTTCACAATTTTCTCTACGTTACACTAAATATAAAAAATGAAGCGAACTTCTCATTACTTATTCATGAAGTTTAGTATTTTCGCGGCTCTGTTAAGTGGGGCGGTCGATTTTTTTGCCAAAAGAGGTTGCGGTCTCACTTAAAATGTAGGGGAAGTAAAGGAAAAATGTGTTTATGCACAGGGGTTTTAAAATTGGTAATGCCGCTTTACTAGTTAAGTAATTTTATAGGTATTTTTGACCAACTTCAAAACCGGCTTGTTGTATGTTACGCGTTTACTACGCCAATTTTTTTTTTTTTTTTTTATGAATTGTGTTTGATGATTATTTTTTTGTTTGGGTTCGAAATCGGTTGAGTAAATTTGATTTAAATCCCAAACTGAGTTTTTAATCAAAATTACTGAAATAAATCAAAATAATTGTAAAATATGAAGATGTCATCCAGGTAGTTGAAATTGAAGTCGGTTTTTTAAATCGTATTATGGTTGATAACAAGTATTCTATATAGTATTAAGATTTAGTGGTGGAACAAGGTGGTAAAAGTCTTCGATTTGGCCGCCCTCTATCCAATGATATGTGCTCTAGGTTTCTTACATTGAAGTGTGATCAATGGGGAAATATGTATGTTTCAAGTTGACTGCTAAATTTTAGACATGTTGCGTTGCGTGCAAATGTGAAAGTGTGTGTGTAAAGGGGTGTGTGTTTGTGTGGCCGCTGCTATTAAAACGATAAAAATATATTTATTAACTTTATACAGATCTACTAGGTATAAGATCCTATCGATATCCACTTCGATGTCAATAAAAGGTAGATCCCCGATCTCCCCTCGAAAACGGCACCGTCAAAACAAGGCATAAATAAGCGTAATATGTGTAGCGTAATAATCATGTGCCGTGCTATGATGCCGAATGTTTTACATGGTCTCAAATGTTTTACAACGCTATTACAGGGTGCTAAGGTTCATTCTTAAAATGAAACAATATCCGCTTGTGGACGTTTTTATATTAGCTGGACATACACACACTTAAACTTGCACTTTCACTTCACCATTTTTTGTTCCCGACACAAACAGGATGTAACCGTCCGGAGTTAAAAATGGTGTGAAATTTTGGTTGGTTATAGTTAATTAAACAGTAGACAGAAAGTCATAGATCATATAGCCTGTTGGTAGCTCGTGAACATAATTTCTCCTACAAACACGACTCACCGTTGCGGGCAGGGGGCGAGGTAACATTATATGCTTGTGATTGGCCAATCACTGGGATGACGCAATCTGAATTATGAAATACTGTGGTTTTTAAACTACTAATTGTCGTTAGGGAAGTCGGACGAGTTACCAGGATTTATAGTCTTTGCAGAAAGTATTATCAGAGATACTTAATCAATAATGTTCGCCATGTTATGTCGCCAACTGATCCCAGACTCTTTATTCCATGATTCCCCGAGAAGTCTTAAATAATTTTCTTTCAGTGTTTTGCCTTGTTTTGTGAAACAATAAGCAGTTTCCCGACTTCGCAACTTGACCGCGACTATAATAAGTTTTCCTTTTGCCTTTTACTACTTTCAAGAAATCGAGTGCTTTGTCAGAAACCACTTCGAAAATTACCTGCACAAGCTTGTATTTTTTTTATTATTTTTATACTATTTACGGGATAACGGGATATTTAGTTATTAAGGCCAAGAACATATCACGCCGCTGTGTATCCCAATGTAGATGATTTTTTACATTGCTGGGTAAAAGCCTATTTTCCCTCCTTCCATATTTATTATAGCAACCGGTCAAAATTTAATTACTGAGAGTAATATCAAATTATAAAGTTCCAGAGAAATAGTAGATTGTTAACCATGGGAAGAAACAAGAAACAACTATTTTTAAGGCGAGAGTCTAAAGTAGAATCCTGAGCGCAGCGAGGGATTCAAAGTATTCGAGCTTAAAAATAGTGTTGATCCCGCGGTGGACACTCTGCTTTTTATAACCTTATATGACAAAATAAGTAAGTGCAACTTATGAATAAGAATAAGAATAAGAGTACCTACGTTTATTTCATTCTCACTACTCACACTCACTTCTCACTTTTTAATGAGGAAGATACACTCAGTTAAAATAAAACAAAGTCAAATCCGAATTGAGTAAACAATTACGAACGAAGGCGGAATGCATTTTCAATGCAACGCCGTTTTTTTTCAAACAGCCTGTTACTTGTTCATACAATGTCCGTGTTTGATCTCTTTGGTGATTGGAACTTTTACTAACAATATCCACATTCCAAAATCAAATCACTTTTCCTCCCTACGGGCGAAAAAGAGCTAATTTCTTCCCTGTTTGCGAGGAACAATGTAGGTATTTTTGAAAAAAGGCAATAAAAACAAAATTTTACTTAACGATATTTTTATCGTAATATTTTATAAATACTCGTACATTATGTATTTAAATTAGTCTTACCTGCTACCCCAAAACCAAGAGAAGCCTACATTTATCTTAAGAAGAGAAGCTTACATATATCTACGTTTTAGTATTTCCATCCTCAAATTAACTGAGCTCGTCTGCGCTATCATTATATCTCCTTATCCTTAGCCTTAGCCAATCTCAAAGGGAATCCTTTATCTTATTCATACTAGTAAATGCATTACTTCCAAATAATTGATGAAACTTCGTTGTTCAGTTAATTCGGTTCGAGACAGGCACTGAATCTTGTAACTAACTATACGAATCACAAGATGTGTTCGCGTTCGTGTGCGTGTGTGTGTGTGCGTATTATTGCGTGTGTTTTTGTGAGTGTGTTTATTTATGGTAAGCAAGTAAGTTCGTATAGGCTGAATGGCCAGCCAGCCCTAGTGTTAGAGCTAACATGCCGTTAACTCTGTTTATTTATGGACCTGGGTATGTCCTTAAACTGCAACCAGACCCACCGGAGGACGGGCAGCAGCGTCCTCTTGCTTAACGATGGTGACCATACTGCTATGACGACGACGATTTATGGTGGCTTACATTTTGACCATCACGCGTATGAGTAGATAGACTGCATCTACTCGTACGCGTTATGGTCCATTTGTGCTTGCTTAATAGATACCGATTCTATCCTGACTTGAAGAAACCCAGATTTTTTTATTTTTTTAAAATTTATTTATCAAATTTTAAAATCTATCATACAATATTTTTTCTATTGTCTAAAAACCTACTTTAGGTTTGTGTAGACAATTAATCCTCGACAATCGTATAAAAGGAATTTAAACATGTAAACAACTTACGAAATAATAATAAAAACATGATACTACCTACGAATGCGCGCGAGCACACAAAACAGCTACAGTAGGCAGGGTACACTATACCCGGTTTTTTCTAATCCATCTATGACAGCCTACTCCAGCCATCGCAGTGAGCGCGCGATTCGGTTCCTATCGGGAAATACCCGCTCGGGAAGCGTATTTCACTGCTCCCGATGAAAAGCAAAGACTGTGATACCCATACATCTGTTTTAAAGTTTACGTTAAAAGATTTCAAAACCATTTCAAATTGTATGAAAACTAAACGCTGATGTAAGGAACTGGTAGATTTTAAAGGTTTTGGATACATTAATCTTGTTCTTACCCCCTTTGACGAGTTAGTAGGTCCCCACTCGACTCCTGATAAAATGTCCAGTTTCAGACATGATAGTTGAGCCATCTACTTCAGTACAGGCAGTGATGATACCTTCGAGCTAATCTGATGACGGATGGCAAGGTAGATGAGAATAGAAACTGCCTTAGCTAATTTAACGGTCGAGCCTATGTTTTCACGTGCCAACGTTCTGCTAACATCGTCATTTACCCTGATAGACCTTTCGATACGGAGCCAACTTAATCACTTGGTTACCATGAGCTTAGAGTAATGACAATTAGAGCGATAGTGTCATTCAAAATTCGGGAAAAATAATTCATGTGTGCGTCAATGTTACGTAATTATTTATTTATTTATTTATTACTAGAGGTCGCCCGCGACTTCGTCCGTGTACGGAAGAAATTCGGCCCGCCCCCAAAATTCACCACGTTTCCCAACAATCCCTGTCAAAAATTAACTATCCAATTCCAAATTTTCGTGACTAAAAGTCCAAAAACAAAGGACTTTCATACAAACTTCCCCTCCCCTTTTCCCCCCCTTGGGGGTCGAATTTAGAAAAATCCTTTCTTAGTACACCTCTCCGCATTGAGACGAATACACCCTCCAAATTTCAAGTCTGTACGACCAGCGGTTTGGGCTGTGCGTTGTCTGTCAGTCAGTCAGACAGTCAGTCAGTACTGAGCCTTTTATTAGATCTTTCACTACTCGTGAAGTACCTACACAATTTTGCATTAATAATATTAGTGTGAATACGGGTTCACAATTTTATCTCATGAGAATTGAAAATAATTCACTCACTTCGTAAGGTAGTATTTGTGCTACCTAGTATGCAGATGGCAAACAGCTCTCGAGGTGATCCCACAAAAAAAATGCTACACTTTTAATTCTTAAGTTTTTCAAATAACACATACATTACCATCTTTACCATAAGGGCACATGGGGTCCGTGCCCAGGGCTCCCATCCTCAGGGGCCCCCGAAGGACCGACAATTTCTCTCACATTTTTACGGCAGAGTAACAGTGAGCACCCCGGTCAAAAATAAAACTTACTTTTGCATTAACATTTAAGTCAAAATTATGTCGATTTAATTTTGACGTTGATTTTGAATTAGTTAGGATCGATTTAAAACAAAAAATCAGTAGAAAAACGTTAGTATGTCGATTTCTCTACTTTCCAAAAGGGCCCCAAATTCTTGTGTGCCCAAGGGCCCCAAATTCTTGTGTGCCCAAGGGCCCCAGGATAGTTTAAGACGGCCTTGAACACATACGCGCCAACCTTGGAGGATCTAGCTCTCTCTACTTAATCAAAGGCGCCAATTGAATTAAAAGTTGGCTGTTTATAAGACAATTTTGGTTTTGTTTTGACAAAGGATGTTCTTGACATCCTTTGATGTAGAAGATAAAGTTTCATGTTACCTATGTTACGGTATGGCCGAAAATGGTATAAAACTTAACCCGAAATTAATTTCCAACGGAAGACTAGCGCTGGCTGTTCGCAACCAGCATTATGCCGAGTTGGAACCGATTTATGGCGAAAACTATTTTGTACCTATTGTTCAAATTTGTTATGCTTTCCTATAAACTACCACAAACTACAAAGACTACTTAGCCTACTACACAAAAAACAAAAGGATTGTATCCAGATCGATGAAAGTCTAGAGACAACCCAATTCCTTAACCCCACTACCAGTCGGCAACGTACCCAGCATGCTGGCGGCATTGCACATAAGCTGCCATAAATAAACGCCAGCATTTTGATCACGCGTCGCGTCTTTCCTATTGTCTTGTCTTGTCTACAAAGTGTGTTTTTTTCTATTAATAAAATCTTGTCAATTGTCTATTGAAAAGGAAACGGGTTCTCTGATGAGGTTGCCAGAGTGCACCGCTAGATGCTTGGCTCGAAATTTCCAACATAATATCTGTTTATTCGCGTTTGGACAAAGTACAAGAAATCCGTGACAATAACAGAATAAAACAGATTCCTAAGAGACTAAACCTTTCAAACCACATCATATCACCCGAGAAACTACTAAAATTCTTTACCATACCAAGACCCTATTTAGTATGTAAGCCTCGAGTGCTCTAGCAATGTTGGCAGCGCTGTAAAACTTTATTGTGAAGAAAACTTTTTGTTTTTTGAACTATCACGTTGGCACTATTGGAGCTGTTTTCAACTGCAATGGCTACGTGGGTAGTATGAACAACTACTTTTCTCTTCTTTTTGTTTTAGCATCCAATGGAAGAAGTGTTCTCGAGATGATTTTTGCAATGCGCCACCCAACTTGATAATAAGTAAGACAAGTTCTTTTTTTAAATAATTGTAACTCAGTGTATTTCGACAACTATGTTGTACTATGAAAACTGAGGTGGTCGGTGGTTTTGACACATTTTTGTTTTATTTATACAAAATTACTTTTTTTTAATTAAGGCGGATACTCTGGATATACGCTTGATTTACGACGGGTTCCAATGTTCAATCCAAGATAGAATGCGATCTACCGTTCGTCGTGTCATGAATTTGTCAAAATCATAACTTCGAACAAACATATACGATTTGAATACTGAAACACGTTTTAGTGAAATCAGATTGAAATTTCGATCTGAGATTGGTAAAAATTGATTGAGATCGCTTATTGGGACCTGACGTTAATTCTTCGTCAGCCATAAGACGTCCGCTGCTGGACGAAGGCCTCCCAATAGAGGCGTGTTGCCATAACGTGCGTATAGCGTGGGGACGCTTGGCAGGAGCTTGGGGATCGCAGAATGCTCACCACCGTTAACCAAGAGGACGCTGCTGCCCGTCCTCCGGTGGGTCTGGTTGCAGTTTAAGGACATACCCAGGTCCAGGTCTGACGTGAGTAATTACTCTAAATAAAACAAGAAAGCGCATGTAGTAATAAACACAAAATAACTATTTACGACTCGTTGTAACGTTGTAAGTAATCATTTGTAATAAAAGATACCAACAAAAACCAACCTAATATTCAAATCAATTTTGGAACAACCGAACAAACGACACAATATTTTCTAACCAAAACCTTCAGAGAACCAGTCTATTCTTTCAAAAATAGACACAATAAATAAATAAATAATGGGGAACATTTTTACACACAGCGCCATCACACACTAAGCAAAACTTGTATTATGGAAATCAGATAGCTGATAGAATACTTATATACAATTTATTTTTTCGTAAATACATACTACACCCAGACACAGAACAAAAATTCATAGCTACTATACAATGCATTCTAAACGATGCATTCTATATCTACTCTTTGAACTGAAGGAACTTATACATATTTTGAAAACATACGAAGTTCCAAAGCTCAGTTTAAATAAAAAATATAATCAACCCCGTGGAAAATGATCTCAAACCTTTTTCGATCTCCCATATTCCGCCCCCTTCGAACGTGGATCAGAAATGGCCTCCGGGCCCAATTCACCGCGTTTTTATACTCACATCCGGTTTCAAATGTATCGCTTAACGCTATTTTGCTTATATTTGAAATTTCCGAAAAATGGTAATATGTATTACGAAACAGATAAAAAAGTTAAATATTAATATTTTGAATATTTCGTTTCGTACTCACTTACAGCTTAAGATCCAGACCATGTCAGATCCACTCTGGATCTGTCTACATACAACCTTTTTGTTTTCAACCGTCTTTAAAAAAGGAGGTTCTCAATTCGACTGTATGTTTTTTTTTGTATGTATGTTACGCGATTACTTCGCACATTATGAACTGATTTTGATGATTCTTTTTTTTGTTTGGTAGGTAGAGGTGGTTTCATACACATTTTATCAATTCAGTAGTTTGGTGTTTAAATCAAAATTACTAGAAAATATGAAGATGTCATCCAGGTATTCGAAGTTGAAGGCAGTTTTTTATTTTTTTGAAAAGCGTATTATTGTATACTAGCCGATACCCGCTACTTCGTACGCGTAGAACTTGGTTTTCGGCCTCGCTACTGTTATCCGCTCCAGGAACACAAAATTTCATCCAAATCGGTCCAGCCGTTTACTCACCGTTTAAACCTTCCCTGGACTACGACAAACATTTCAAAACCAAAATCATTTAAATCGGCCCAGCCGTTCACGAGTATTAGCGAGACAAACGAACAGCAATTGATTTTTATGTATATAGAAGATAGAAGATAGATAGATAGATAGATAGATTAGGTTAAGTAGTAAGATATTTTGTAGTCGTTTTTTTCGAGCATATTCATCATCAGCGAGAAGACCGTGGAGGTCTTTTGGCTGGTCTGGCTTCTGCTGGAAGAAGGCCTCCCCCTTAACAGGGAGGGGTTGCCACAATCCCCACGCTTGGCAGGCGGCTTGGGTATCGCAGATTGCTCGGTGAAGCCTTTATTAACTACCAAAAACTACATGGTGTCAAACTACTTAACCTACTACACAAAACAAAAGTCTAGAGACAATTTAAATGATCAAGTAGTTTGTTGTACTCTAATTTTACATTTGGTATATAGTAGCGCTGTGCCTAATTACTCAACTACGCAAAAGACGGTTTGTCCCAGACAGATATTATACAGAGATACCCAAAGACTCAGATTCAGCCCTTGCGAAGATGAAGTGGAGCTGCCCCACAGCGTTTACACGTTCACTAAGAAACTAGATCTAGGGGAGTTTAGGCGGGAACACGAAAAAATCATGTCGCCACATTGTATTATTTTTCAAAGCTTGTGTTTTTTCGGGTGTGCATTCATTCATTTCATGCATTTGGACCTGGGTATGTCCAAAAACTGCATCCAGAACCACCGGAGGATGGGCAGCAGCGTCCTCTCAGTTAACGGTGGTAACATTCTGCGATCCCCAAGCCGCCTGCCAAGCGTGGGGATTATGGCAACACCTCCCTTTAAGGGAGAGGCCTCGTCCAGCAGTGGACGTCTTCCGGCTGTTGATCTGAATGCTTTAATATAGTGGCGTTTTCTTTATTATGTGCCGACTGACGTGCATGAGTGTGGGCAAGTGATATAATGTGATGAAACGTGTCTTTTTGTGTTGATTCTCTCCGAAAGCTCCGAAGAAGCTTGTAGTACAGTTGCCACGACTTTACTAGGGCATGACTTGGACAAGAGTTTGACTAATTTCGTGTGACTAACTTTGATTTTATGACATATTATTTGACTTGATTATACTATCTATACTTGAAAATTCATATTATACTTGACTCTGGCAGAATGCACAAAGTGCGATGCCAATAACAAAGAAAAAATAAATAACTAGATCTAGTGAAGCTGCCAGTTTTTACACGACTGCCGAAAAAAACGAATGTAATGTTTTCAGGATTCATGTATCTATGTATGTGAGTTTCTTTATTCTACCATAACTTCTATACGCCTGAACAGATTTAGATGTGTGGGATATCGTTAGAATCCTTACATCATCCCAAATGACATAGACTATAAATATATAAATAAATAAAAAACAATATGGCGGCTGTACGGCACCACAAACAAATGTGATAAGATAAAAGTTCAAGTATTTTAAATTTATTTCGTTTTTTGGGAAGGCAGTCGTGCTTTTAACCGACTTCAAAAAAGGAGGAGGTTCTATGTTCGACTATATCAGGAGATAGTTTGAACATAAAAAAAAAACTGCCGACGTCAAATTAAAATGGGCCCATCTCGAGAGTATGCCCTTTCATATAAAAAAAAAAAATTCATACTCGGTCCACAATTTGTCGGAGAGATCGGTGAACATACATACAGGATGTTCGTTTGAACACCGTTATCCTTCTAGGATATCATTGTACTCATGAACAACTTTTGCTATGGGGCCAACCCAGAAATCACGAAAAAAAACAGCTGTTCCATACATTTTGTCCAAGATCGATGAACCTTTTTGTATGGAACAGCTGTCTTTTTTTCATGATTTCAGGGTTGTTTTTTTTTTAAACTTGTTTAATGTATGTATTTATTTATTCTTACTCTATAGTAATCATGTCGTAACGTCGTAATATAGACGTAATATACAACTTGGTAAAATCACTTATAACAACCCAATTAAATACAGCACAAAGTAACAATTCAATTTGTTTAGTTCAGAAAGGATTCCAATCCATTCTGGTAAACTTTTCTTTGACAAATTACTTCCGGAATACTCAATTCCCGCCGCGTTTGTCGCACCAGTGCGTACGACCTCCAAACTGTAAGCATTGAAGAGACTTATCTCCTCTAGCGAAATAAAAACCTGCCTGTCACAGAATGCAGTAGGTAGAGTACAGGAGTGGACTTAACTTTTATACTGTACTGCGTTCGGCGTGTTTAGTTTTTTGAGGCTAATTATTTATTTGGACCTGGGTATGTTCTTGGTCCTGGGTATGTCCTTAAACTGCAACCAGGCCGACCGGAGGACGGGCAGCAGCGTCCTCTTGGTTAACGGTGGTGAGCATTCTGCGATCCCCAAGCCGCCTGCCAAGCGTGGGGATTATGGCAACACCCCTCTACTGGGAGGCCTTCGTCCAGCAGTGGACGTCTTATGGCTGACGACGATTAATTATTTTGTAGTTTTTAAGGATCTGTAACAACGGAACCTTTGTAATTTGTCATTTTAAGCTGCGCGTCTATTGCGCTGGCATCGGAGTGGACGGAGCGAAAGCAGCGAACGTAGCGTCGGCATTTATAAAATGCCGATAGGGTGCGTCCACTGCATTCTTATTTTGCATCTGCTTTATCGACATTCGAATGGCGCGTTTGCTGCGGATAACGACATCGGTAGAACTACCGGTATCTTCCGAATGGCGCGTTCGCTGCGGTAAAACGTCATCGATAGAACTACCGGTGTCTTCCGAATGGCGCATTCGCTGCGGTAAAACTTCATCGATAGAACTACCGGTATCTTCCAAATGGCGCGTTCGCTGCGGTAAAACGTCATCGATAGAACTACCGGTATCTTCCGAATGGCGCATTCGCTGCGGTAAAACGTCATCGATAGAACTACCGGTATCTTCCAAATGGCGCGTTCGCTGCGGTATTACGTCATCGGTAGAACTACCGGTATCTTCCGAATGGCGCGTTCGCTGCGGTAAAACGTCATCGATAGAACTACCGGTATCTTCCAAATGGCGCGTTCCCTGCGGTATAACGTCATCGGTAGAACTACCGGTATCTTCCGAATGGCGCGTTCGCTGCGGTAAAACGTCATCGATAGAACTACCGGTATCTTCCAAATGGCGCGTTCGCTGCGGTATAACGTCATCGGTAGAACTACCGGTATCTTCCGAATGGCGCGTTCGCTGCGGTAAAACGTCATCGGTAGAACTACCGGTATCTTCCGAATGGCGCGTTCGCTGCGGTAAAACGTCATCGATAGAACTACCGGTATCTTCCAAATGGCGCGTTCGCTGCGGTATAACGTCATCGGTAGAACTACCAGTATCTTCCGAATGGCGCGTTCGCTGCGGTATAACGTCATCGGTAGAACTACCGGTATCTTCCGAATGGCGCGTTCGCTGCGGTAAAACGTCATCGATAGAACTACCGGTATCTTCCAAATGGCGCGTTCGCTGCGGTATAACGTCATCGGTAGAACTACCGGTATCTTCCGAATGGCGCGTTCGCTGCGGTAAAACGTCATCGATAGAACTACCGGTATCTTCCAAATGGCGCGTTCGCTGCGGTATAACGTCATCGGTAGAACTACCGGTATCTTCCGAATGGCGCGTTCGCTGCGGTAAAACGTCATCGATAGAACTACCGGTATCTTCCAAATGGCGCGTTCGCTGCGGTATAACGTCATCGGTAGAACTACCGGTATCTTCCGAATGGCGCGTTCGCTGCGGTAAAACGTCATCGGTAGAACTACCGGTATCTTCCGAATGGCGCGTTCGCTGCGGTATAACGTCATCGGTAGAACTACCGGTATCTTCCGAATGGCGCGTTCGCTGCGGTATAACGTCATCGGTAGAACTACCGGTATCTTCCGAATGGCGCGTTCGCTGCGGTAAAACGTCATCGATAGAACTACCGGTATCTTCCAAATGGCGCGTTCGCTGCGGTATAACGTCATCGGTAGAACTACCGGTATCTTCCGAATGGCGCGTTCGCTGCGGTAAAACGTCATCGATAGAACTACCGGTATCTTCCAAATGGCGCGTTCGCTGCGGTATAACGTCATCGGTAGAACTACCGGTATCTTCCGAATGGCGCGTTCGCTGCGGTAAAACGTCATCGGTAGAACTACCGGTATCTTCCGAATGGCGCGTTTACTGCGGATGACGTCATCGCAGTATCTGGCACGGATTTGCCGATCCAGTGCGCGCAGTCCAATAGAAATCAATACAAAGCAATAAATCCGTCCGCTCCATTGCCGAAGCAATGGACGCGCAGGTATAGTTTTACTATCAGACTAGCATATTTTAATTAATTATTATAAAGGTCACATATTTTAAATGCATCGTAACAACGTGTTACCATGTAAAGTAATGAATATTGAAACGTATAATTATACGCTTTTAAAAAAAAATACAACCGACTTTGAATACCTGGATGACATCTTCATATTTTCTAGTAATTTTGATTTAAAAACCAAACTACTGAACCAATTTCGATAAAATGTGTATGGGACCATCTCTGAACTATTACCTACCAAACAAAAAAGAATCATCAAAATCAGTTCATAATTAGCGGAGTAATCGCGTAAAAAAACATAATTAAGAACCTCCTTTTTGAAGTCGGTTGAAAAAATATAATATAAATGTGTAAAAATAACACCTGAACATGTGAAATAACATTTACCTTAGTTTACAGGGCGGTAAGACAATTGAGACTTTTTATGTTTCTTGCTTCATAGGAAGCGTAGAGAGAGGATCTACTGCCTTATTCTGTACTGCAGCAAAGACCCAGTCTCTTGTCTGTTTTCTTTCTCTCAGTAATTTGTTTGTTTCACGCTGTCCAAGAGGACACTTCGAGGGGGATTTTCAATAAGACTTACAAAAGCTTATTTACTTTAAAATGTTAAATGTTGTTTTAAATAAATGTTTACTTAAAAACCGTCACAGTCGTATATGCTTGACAAACGATTGAGGTTTCCTAGGCAAATGAGGCTTGACAAAAATATAATAATAAAAAATAATATTTACAGCGCTTTAACTGATTTTGGAATAATATGAACAAAAATGGCTAATTTTGAAATTATATGAATAAATATCTGATTTTGGAATTATATCAACAAAAATATTTTTTTTTTAGAATTATCGTTCTATTTCAAGAAGTGTCTGATTTTGAGAGGTTTTTAGTGAATTGGCGTATAGAAACGTGAGTAAGGACAAAGATTTATTTGCATGATTTGATGTGTTTTTTTACACAACTTCCCAAAAAAAAGGAGTATAATATTTTCAGGGTTCATGTTTGTATTTAGGTGAGTTTTTTTTATTACAGCATAACTTCTAACTGCCTGAACAAATTTAGATTTATGGGGAGTTGTTAGAATCTTAACAACAATCCGAGTGACAATGGCTATCCAATGTATAACAAAAAGGTTCAACAATACTGAAGGGAATGTATGTACTCATCATTATGAACAACTTTTACTATGGGGCCAACCCTGAAATCGCGAAAAAATAAACAGCTGTACCATACATTTTGTCCAAGGAACTAACTTTTTGAATGGAACAGCTGTTTTTTTTTTCGCGATTTCAAGGTAGGACCCATAGTAAAAGTTGTTCTTAATGATGAGTACATACCCTTCAGTATAGTTGAACCTTTTTGTTACACATTGTATAAAATTTTTTGGCAGTTGTGTTTTTTTTTTTTTTCAAATTAAATGTCATGTTTTATAAATTGGCTCGCTAATTCTGACGAATTATTCCGCTTTTTTGTGTGTTTTTCCAATAACGTTAATATAATAACTGTTCTTGTTCAGGATAACATTTTCAATATTTCATTAAAACTTCTTCATGGTTAGATAATCCTTTGTAGCCACACAAAGTTTGAAGCATTTAAAAATTTAAAACTCTTTAAAACGAACTAGTCAAAGCTAACGAAGCGTTGGACAAAGTGCTTTTTACAATAAATAAAAACTTAGTTGAGATTATCCGGCAACGGGGGTAGTTAGTTGTGTACACAGTAAGAGAACTTTGGACAAAAGTTAAAATTAGAGCAAACAGAATAGGTTTACCTTTTAATTCTGATACATAATGTACTGATGATTGTCGGGATTGACCTTAGTTAGGATAATTTTTAACCTGTGTTTGAGTTGGTTTTGTTCAATGTTTACAGAAGTTCAAACTTTATAATGCTTCTGTTGGTAGAAGTAGTTCGTTTTTGTTACTGCCGCGGCAGTAATGCTAAATACGGGTCCCAAAACGGTTTAAAATAAAAACTGGTTTGAGTATACAACTAAATTCAAACTCTATTCAGATGCGCGTAATATTTATTTTAGCTTGTTCATATGCCTATTAATCCTTAAAACAGGTTATCGTTTTTTGTAGGAAGTTTAAATTATTCAAACAATAGTGGACCTTATGCCTTCGACATAAAGTAAGTACCTACTTACCTTAAACCTAATTCAGTTTCTAAATACTGGTTTGCTTTGCTTGCAATTATAAACATTACGCTTTTAAGATAGGACTTAAAATTCACGGCAGATCTGATGGAAACCAATAAGCGTTTTCTACATGCGTTCTCGTTTTGTCTTTTGTCGTTCGTCTCGTTTCACGTAAACGCTTATCCGCGTTCCGTTTTTATTGTAACTGAATCTTCCATAGTCACAAAACGGTTCGTTAGTTTTTCCTAATTAAACTAGTTTTTAAATCCGTTTCTGAAAAAAAAACGCCCAGCACTAGTTCTTGTATTTTTGATGTTGGGTAATTAAATGGGAGTGACAGAAATTTTCGTGATATCTATGGTTTGGAAAATAGTGACGGTGATTTGATGGCTGGCCATCACTGGTTGGGAATTAACATTGTAAATGTGAAATCAAGTAATCCGTTTGTTTGTTTCAAGCGCAATTATTTAAATTAAATAAAATGTAGCATTTTGGCAGTTACATTTCACAAAAGCTGGTAATGTCTAATTTAAGTGGTTGTACTTATTTCAGATTCCTTTTTGTATCAATCGAGATTTTGGTATATAAACATACATTTTGTTGTTGCTCATCAATATTGTGTCCTTATTTACAAGTAAGAGTGAAGTTTCCTTACTGTTTAATTCTATGCTGTTGTCAGTGTTTAGCTTCAGTTGTGTATTTTCTTCGATAACTGCAAAGTTCTTTCCAAGATTATAATCTTTCCTGCAAAAGTTGAAGGGATTTCTTATGCATTTTATTTTTACGCTTATTATACTTTATATTATTTTTTATTTATATTCTATTTATTATTACTTTTTGAGATTAAAAAATCTATAAAATAAGATTTAAAATGTTTATGTACTACTTTGGATGTTTCCTGATAGATAAAATCTGGATGTCTTAGGCAAGCGTACTCCATCGTAGATCGCGTTTCGGGGCTGTCAAGTGGTCCAACTACTCCGTCTAACCAGTTGGACCACGGGCCTGTGGTAGGGGCGGTTGTCCAACCGTTATTTTTAGTTGGTCCTGGTAGTCGAAATTGAAGTCGGTTGTATTTTTAAGGCGTATTATTAAAACCCCAGATTTCTTGTATCAGAACTAGTCGCTATCTTCTATTTATGACAACTTCACCTACAATATATTGAAAAATGTAATAAATGTTATTGCCATCATTACCGCAAATATCTTCTTTATATAAATTGGTTGAGCATTTGGAATGTAACATAACATGCGTACCCTTCCCTTGGCTTTTGCGTCGTGTCGGGTAAAAAATAAACGAATCGATTTTTGTAATCTCGTTGCTTCAGGCTCAAATAGGACACGACCTAGTCTGTAGCCTGCATTATTTAGCACACAACATGCGGTAATGATAGACGTGTGGCTGCGTTTAGCTATAGATAGCGCAATGTACTCGTACATAATACGCTTTTTTTTTGATACAACCGACTTCAACTTCGAATACCTGGATGACATCTTCATATTTTCTAGTAATTTTGATTTAAAAACCAAACTACAGAAATGATTTCAATAAAATTTATATGGAACCATCCTGAAGTATTACCTACCAAACCAAACAAAATAATCATCAAAATCAGTTCATAATTAGCGGAGTAATCGCGTAACATACATACAGTCGAATTGAGAGCCTCCTTTTTTGAAGTCGGTTGAAAATGGAAAAGGGTAAAGGATTGACGGAGTCAGAAACCTTAGAATACTTAGTTTTGACTACAGTAATGTATACACGTAGAACGTTTCAAAAAACAAACATAAAAAAAGTGTTTTGAAAGTCTTAGCTATAAAAGTTCAAATTGTTGTCGTTGCAATCACTTTAACAACCAGAAGACATCCACTGCTGGACGAAATTTCAATTTAAATTGTCATTTTTGGACATGTTTTGAATGAAATAGGTACCAAATTGTCGTGACATTCAATACTGCACTCTGCTGTCGACACAATAACGCCGCAGATGTCTTGTTACATCAACATAACATGTATTTCTGCGAGGCGGCATCGCCGATTTCTGTTTCATCACAAGTATATCACGACAGTAATGTGACATTTGTCGTATTGTCACAGATACACTTCATCCTTATTAATCAATAACTGATAAGCGACGTATGTAGCTCAGTGATAGAAATTAAGAGCCAGAGGTTCTAAGAACGATTTTCGCCCAGACACATGTTGGAATGATATATTAGATCGATATATTAGGCCTCCCCCTTAGACCGCCACACTGTACGACAACCTGCCACTTGCATCCACCGGTTTCCCGCGATCTTTACAATGTCGTCGGTCCACCTAGTGGGAGGCCTTCCTAAGCTGCGTCTTCCGGTTCGCGGTCGCCACTCATGAACCTTTCTTCCCCATCGGTTGTCAGTTCTTCGAGCGATGTGGCCCGCCCATTGCCACTTCAACTTGCAAACCTTGCGAGCTATGTCGGTAACTTTGGTTCTTTGGCGAATATCCTCGTTCCGGATTCTATCGCGCAAAGTAACTCCGAGCATAGCTCTCTCCATTGCCCGTTGCGTGACTCTGAGTTTCTCCAAAAGGCCAGCAGTTAAAGACCACGTTTCAGTTCCATATGTCATCACTGGCAACACACTGGTCGTAGACCCTTGTCTTCAGACACTGAGGGATTTTGGACGAGAAGATATTACGCAATTTGCCGAACGCTGCCCATCCAAGTTGGATTCTTCGGGCGACCTCTTTGTCGAAGTTAGACCTACCTAACTGAACAATCTGTCCAAGGTAGTTGTAGTGGTCAACAACTTCGAGAGTATCGTTCCCAACGACAACCGGTACGGGCACAACATGGACATTGGACATGATCTTTGTCTTGTCCATGTTCATTTTAAAACCCACCTGTTGGGAAACATTACTGAGGTCGCTGAGCATAGTATTGAGGTCCTTTAGCGACTCTGCCATGATGACTATATCATCGGTAAAGCGAAGGTGAGTGATGTATTCGCCATTAATGTTGATGCCGAATCCGTTCCAGTCCAAGAGCTTGAAAACGTCCTCCAATGCGTTCGTGAACAGTTTCGGAGAAATAACGTCTCCCTGTCTCACGCCTTTTTGCAATTGGATTGGTTTCGTGCTCTTGTCCTGCAACCGGATTGACATTGTGGCGTTTCTATACAAACACTCCTACCTCCGTGTACCTTCTATACAACTCCGAGCATAGCTCTGTCCATTGCCCGTTGCGTGACTCTGAGTTTCTCCAAAAGGCCAGCAGTTAAAGACCACGTTTCAGTTCCACATGCCATCACTGGCAACACACACTGGTCGTAGACCCTTGTCATGTAGCATGTGCTAATAAAGCCAAATATGTATAAATATATATGTAGAAATAATTAGCCAAACTCCGTCTCAACATGTTAGCCTACATTTTATTCTAGCCAGACAGGCACAAAGAACTCTAGAGAAGTCCAGAGTGACAGTAAGACACTCGATTATTCTGGTCGATAAGACTCGATGAAAGCACAAATAATATTGAGGAAAAAACCTGAATACGAAAGAAATCGAGCATCCGTGCGTGCGATGAGAGATTGTATTTAATGGAGAAAAAGTACCCACTTATCGAGAAGTTTTGCTTCAATTGATATCGCATAACTTTGGTAAACATCTATTAGAATATTATTCATTATGTTCGTGACAAGATTTCTCTTTTATGTGAGAAGTTGAACATTTCGCATTTCGCGCATTCGTAGGTAGGTATCATGTTTTTATTATTATTTTGTAAGTTGTTTACATGTTTAAATGCCTTTTATACGATTGTCGAGGATTTATTGTCTACACAAACCTAAAGTAGGTTTTTAGACAATAGAAAAAATATTGTATGATAGATTTTTAAGATTCGATAAATAAATTTAAAAAAAAAAAAAAGGTTTTGGAGGATGATTGTAGGTTTTATTATGAAAATGTTTTTAAATTGATTTGAAGTTAAGAGGCTGTTTGCAGCCAATGTGAGCCGACTTATTACCTTGTTCATAAGCCTAATACTGTATATCTAGAGTCGGATTTAGCACTGCAAAAGTTATGCAAGTTTGCGCATCGATTTTGTATTCGAAATAAATTATTATAGGACATGTTTTTATACAATCAAGTGACGAAACGAGCTAGACGTTCGCCTGGTGGTAAGCTTCAAGCCTGCCACTAACAGTAGCAGTGCCAGAATTGTGAACTTGCGAACACAATCTTGCGCCGCACTGCACTGCGCTCGTCACCCTGAGATACAGAAGCCAATGAACAGAACACAAAACACAGAACAGAACACAACAAAATACACAAACTGAATACATTATACTGAATTATATACGGAAAACAATATTGTAGAGAGAAAACCAAAATATTTATAGATTTTAATAGAATACTTTTCATCACAATTGCTCGTAAAGTGGATCTTATTGCATCGGTTTTAGGCTCATAATCCAAGCTATTACGCACGCGTGCTTTTTACTTTACATAACGGCACATAGTGCTATAATAGGTATAACCCGGTAAAGTCAAGTTTGTACGTGACTGCAATTAGACGTACATATACGAAGCACTCTTAATATAGCCGGGTAATACTTACAGTTTTTTGTAATACCAACAAAGAGTTCTTATGCCGCTGTAGTAAATGTCAACTTGCGCGCGCATTGCTGATTTGGGCGCCATTTTCCGCAAATGTTATTGACGGTTTCGCTATGTGGTTGATTATTATCAAAAAAAAGAACGCAAGTGTAACGAAAACAGTCGTATGAAACTCTTGTGCTATGTTTCAAAACACTCGGCTTCCTTATCGCGCTCGCCTGCGGCTGGCGCGCATAATACCGCCTCTAGTGTAATGACCAACATAGCACACTCGTATCATAATGTACTATTATTAGACTGTAATATAATAGACTTTTTTTTTTACCTATATTTTGTGTTAAAGTTAGAAACAAGTTGACATATTTTTTTTACTTGTTTTTGTTTCTGAATTGTAATGATCAATGTTAACGTAATTGCTGCAAATTGTTTAAATTGGGCTGAACATTATTTTAGTACTAGAGGTCTCCCGCGACTTCGTCCGCGTACGGAAGAAATTCGGCCCGCTCCCAAAATTCACTAAGTTTTTACCAAACCACCACCACCCCCTTGAATGAACTACCCAAATATTTTAATTTTCATCACTATAACTTCAAAAACAAAGAACTTTCCATACAACAATCCACCCTTTTCCCTTTAATCGTCTCTGTCAAAAAATATTGAAAACAGTTTTTTTTTATTTTAAATGAACTATCCAAATCCAAATTTTCGTGACTAAAAGTACTAAAACAAAGGACTTTCATACAAACGTTTCCCCCCCTTTTCCCCCCCTAGGGGAAAAATCCTTTCTTAGTACATACACCCCTACGCATTGAGACGAATACACCCTCCAAATTTCAAGTCTGTACGATCAGCGGTTTGTTCATCAACGCTGTGCGTTGTCTGTCAGTCAGTCACCAATAAGTTAGGACAGAGCCTTTTATATGTATAGATAGAGATAGATAGAAGAAGAAGATAGACTGTAGGTTTTCAGGTGGTAAAAGAACGATGTGTTCTAGGATGAGTAAATCGGTTTCGGAAAACCGATTTACTCGAGACATGAAGACACTTGTTGCATACATCGTAAGTATTTGTATATTAACTATTAAACGATATCCAAATTTATTTAAAACAAAAGCTTAATGCTATTTAAATATTAAAAAATTATGAAGAGAAACTTTGCATCAAAAATAAGAAATTCGCAAGCTTAATAATGTTCAAAGTGAAATAAGCTGTGTAAGCCTTTTCGTAGAGTTTAAAGTAAAAAAACTCAAGTTAATGTTCAAAAGAACGTAACACGGCTTCCTCAGTAATATACCGTGAATGTTTTATAGCACAGTTTCGCAACAAAGACTTTTTAAATTAATACAGAAGTGACTTTCAAACTTTGGTAAAATTGATATCTGTAAAGAAAAGTTAATGACGATTGTTAGGCGTTACGGCTTTACGGCAAACTAGTCATATATAGATGCCTAACGGCCAAAATAGGATAACCGCAACTTTTAGCGAAATTGACTTTATGGTAAGGTGTATGTACCTACTATGTAGGCTGATGCCCGGATGTAAATAAATAAAATCCACTCACAGTTCAAGCAGGGTATATTGTCCAAGCAGATACAGTACTCACCTTACACACGTAAAAAGTCAGAAGGCACAATAGGGAAAGCACAAGCACAGGCACAGATGTGATAGAACAGTAGATAGCAGAGAAGAGACACGTAGTAAATAAGAAATATCGAAGTATATAAGCGAAGTTGTTTACACCAAGAAATTATAGCAAGAAGCGTGCGCTCTGCGTCGCATGGGTATGACGACTGGTTTGACATTCAATTCACCGCTGCGCAGGCGACGAAGTACATAGCGGAGGATTTTGTCTAGCGCGCGGAATAGGGATAGAGTAAAGTCGATGAGGGTCCACGTAACCGACATCGACAAACTGGTAGGCTTTTAAATAGATAATTTATATATTTATAATATTATATTGTTATGTCATAGATAGATAAATGTGTAGATAGTATTTATATGTGTATAATGTAAATTGTTGTGTTTATTTATATGAAATGTAGTTTATTATATATAATTAATATGTTTAGTATATTTGTATAATATCAATACTAAATTGTGTATTGTGTAGGATAGTAGCCTACAACTTAAATATAAATAAATAAAATATTGGGGGACATTCTACACACAGCGCCATCTAGTCCCATACTAAGCAAAGCTTGTATTATGGAAACCAGATAGCTGATATAATACTTATATACATACATATACAGTTCGAATCGCTTTTTTTTCTGCGTCGATTAATCTAACTCTCATGGCTCTACGACGTACTTTTGCGTCGCTAAGGCAGTACGTAAATTAAGGTCCTCAGCCTAATTTATTGGTCATAAACGCCAATTAAATCAGTTATATTTTTATTTTGGTGGATGGATATAATTGATGTTTTGAATCTGAGACTTAGGTTAATTCGCCGTTTTGTAACATTTTCTAGTTCGACAGTTAACCTGTTTGGGCTGGAAATATTTTATTTAATGTGGTACATTTATCACTTTTTGGTTGTTTTAATTTTTCACCGAAACTTTACATAGGACGTTTATGCCTCATTTCCGAAACTATTTTTTGGCGTTTAGTGCTATTTTGCCTATGATTGCCCAATTATTTAAGGAACTTATTACAAATTGCCCTAATAAATCTAAATCAACATTTGGCGCTTATTATTACCTCGCTTATTGTTTACCTCTCGAATTTTACGAACGATTCTGGCGGTTAGATACACATTTTGAACTAAAACTCAACGGCATTTGTCGGTTACCTTATAGAACAAAAGATCCCGATCTAAACGATCAGATCCATGTCGCAAAATAAACCGTTAATGCTTTATCGACCGCAGCGTAAACGCCGGAGGAAGTTTGATTCTCAAAAACTTTTCCTGTAAACCGCTAGATGGCAGTACAATTTGCCACTCCTCCCGCGAACCTACACCTCCCCGCAGTCACGCGTCTTTCTAAGGAAAAATCCTTTGATCACATCTATGCTTCTATTACTCTGTGTACTAGAGCATGTGATATTCTGTCCCATCACTCTTATGGCCTTCTAAATGATAGGATCAGTAGACAAAAATACAAAGAGTATTAGTCTCTGGAATATCTCCGATGCGAGCTATTCCAGAACAGACTTAAGATTAGTTAATTTGCATGAAGGTAAGCGATGCAATTTCACGTATTGGCACAAAATATTGCAGCTTAGGCAAAATATTGAAATTTTCTAGTGACCTTCTACACAGTACACAATACACACTCATCTTTGGTGCAACCGTTTTTTACTGTCTCTGTAAAGTTAACGTATTTTCGCCTGAAAACACATTCATCTTAATTTCACTTTGCGATTAACGATACAGCTATGTGTTTTAAGTAACCCGTTTCAATAAATATACTGTTGACATCTAGAAAGCTTTAAAAGGATTACTGAGCACTTACAGCTACTTGATAAGCTACATTAGGTGCTAACAAGTAACCCTGGGTATATCCTAAAACTGCATCCAGAACCACCGAAGGAAAGACACCAGCGACCTCTCGGTTAACGGTGGTAAGCATTTTGCGGTCTCCAAACTGACGTGAGATTATGGCAACCTATTAAGGGGAGGCCTTTATTTATATATTTAGTTATCATCTTATGGCTGATGAGAAGTAACATAAATTAAATTTAAATACAGATTTTTGGCACAGGTACGTGGCATAGCTCGGTTAGTTGGATTTAGTGTTCTAAATAGATCTTGGAACACCCTTTTTCTTTCTATTGCTTTTTAACCGCCTTCAAAAAAAGAGGAGGCTCTCAATTTTTTTTTTCATTCTTATTTTTTCGCTTTTATCGGTAGCTCGTTTCAAAACATAATCATGGTAAGTATTTTCCCGTAAATAGTTATAAAACTGGAATTATAATTATTCCTATATTATTAATCTCTGTTTAACTCATCTGGGTGTATTAAAAGAATCGAGATAAAACACTAAGATGTGAATAAGATATATGTTATTTCTGATAATCCACTTGGATCATAGTCATCCGATGATGATTAAACTATACACACACCGAATCGGTGTGTGTATAGTTAAATCAACCATTTCAATAATTCACTGCTGGACCTAGGCCTACCGTCGAAGGCCGATTGGGCCACATCCACCAAGCTGCCCCAGTTGCGGATTTGTGAATCCACATATATCATTGAATTTCTTCTTCCTGAACGTATGCAGCATGTTTTCCTTCACCGAAAAGCCAGTGGTATTTATCATCTGTACATAAACTCCAAAGAGTTTATTGGTACTGGCCCTGAATTTGAACTCGCCACCATTGAGCATTGAGCTAATATCTAAATATCTAGAAATTAGCTCAATGCTAATAGCTCAATGCTAATATCTAGATATCTAGATATTAGCTCAATGCTAATATCTCGATATTAGCTCAATGCTAATATCTCGATATTAGCTCAATGCTAATATCTAGATATTAGCTCAATGCTAATAGCTCTATGCTAATATCTAGATATTAGCTCAATGCTAATAGCTCTATGCTAATATCTAGATATCTAGATATTAGCTCAATGCTCCTCACCTCCATTTTTTTAAACGGTTTTATTTAGCTTAGACCGATTTGATGTTGTTTTTTGAGTCAAATTTAGAAATTGAAATGTACTACTCTCTTCCTGTCGACAGATTGGTCAGATATTTGGTACACACCTTTATTTAGAAATGATGGCAAAACCGTTCATCTTAAAAAAAAAGTGCTTCCATTTTATATTTAGTAGAGCGGTTTCCTAATAATAAAATAGATAATAAGTATAGTATACTTATTATCTAGTCTATATCTAGTATATCTATCTATATCTATTATCTAGTATATATAGTAGATAAGTAGAAATAGATGAACACACATAAAAAATAAAAAATAAACATACATAGAACCTCCTCTTTTTTTGAAGTCGGTTAAAAATGACAATAAATAAAAAAGTTCTTACTGTTCTTTTCTTTATTTTCTTTGTAAAAAAATAAAACCGATGTCGCGTCTCTAGAGAACGATCAAGTTTATTACATTTTCATTATAAGAATAAACAGGAACCTGTTTGTGGAGGCCGAGCTTACAAAAACATTAAAGGATCCTTTCGTAAAACACAGTTTTGTTAACATATTTTGGGGTTTAATGCCAATTTCTGCTATAATAATATTTAGCAAACTGACGAATATAAAAAATCTTGTGAAGCAGGGCACTCGAGTAATGCCACTTGCACCGTCGCCCATAAAGGAAACACAAGCCATAAATAAAAAATAAAATAAAAGTCTGATTAGATCAAACGTAGTCTGTGTCAAGTGTCATATTGTATCGTGGAACCGTGTATTATGTAGTGGTAGGACTCTACTGCAGAGTCCGCCTGGGGATGTACCACACCGTTGCCAGTTATTCAATCGCCAAGCAGTAGTGTGCAAGCATTACTGTGTTCCGGTTTGAAGGGAAATGTTACCAGAGAAATTACTGGGTATGAAGAGATTTAACATCTAATATCTCAGGGTGACGAGCGCAGTGCAGTGCAGCGCAGGATTGTGTTCGCAAGTTCACAATTCTGGCACTGCTACTGTTAGTGGCAGGTGTGACGCTTGCCACCAGGTGAACGCCTTGCTCGTCACGTCACTTGATAGTATAAAAAAAACCGAAGAGAGAAAGGAAGAAGTAGTAATTTCACTTTTCTGTCTCTGAGATCTCACGACCTTAGATCTTGACAGCCTCTTGATCGATTTTACTCATATTCCAAATTCTTGTTTAGAATTTATTACTGAATGCTTCCGTCAATTAGCGCTTTTTCTCACGCACCACTGCACGACCCGATTTACGGCCATGACACACGACAGACGACAAGCTAAAAACGTCGTGTTGTGGTACGTTTTCTCACGAAACGACACGACAGGTCCCGGCTTAGCAAAAAAAAAAACGAGTGCCGAATGAAGCGTCGTGTCGTGGTCGTGCACGACACCGTGAGCAAGTTCCCCACAACCGCAATGTCGTGACAGTAAAAAACGTCAGATTCAGCGGCAACGATATAGCCGTAAATCCTCCGCAAAACGTGTCTTAACGTTGTTGGAGAAAACGGTCTATGGAATTTTTATGGCGCTCAGTATCATTACCGTAATTTAAATTGTCGTGTGACGACGAAAGTGCATCGATAAACGATACAAAAATGTACTCACGTATCTTGGTTCAACTTTAAATAGCATTCTTAAGCCAGTTTAAAAACAACTGATATCTTTCTTTGAAATTTGATACTTAACAAAATTTCATGATGAATGCGGACGTATTTTTTCTGTACAAAAATATGTTTAGCACTTGACCTTGGGTGTTTTCTAATTACGAATGAACGTTTTTTCTAGGCGAGCGTGTTTACTTTTAAGCGCCGGGTCCGTATTAGGCGGCCTAAAACAATCGCGTGTGCCGAGGCCCTTATTCCGTTCCATGAACATGCAAATATTTTGTATTCATTTTTGAGATTCTGCTTATCTCAGCGACCATTCATTTCAGCTTGAAGAGAAGGGCAATGTGTTTATTTTCACCTATTTTTCCTTATTAAAGTCAATAAGGTAGAAATTAAATAAAGACGGGGATTTCTGCCTAAAATATTAAAACAGAGAAAAGCGTGTGTGTGGGTGAGTAAAGACAAATAACTGTCAGCTGCCATTTAGGTTTGTAAAAGTATACGAGTATTAGCGCTACCTTTAGTGAAAGTAAAGCTAATTTCTTTGATTATATACCTGGCTTATTTATTTACTTAGTACAATTGTGAGTGCTTATTGGCTTGTGTAGTGGCTCTGTTTAACGGCCTTACCTAAAAAAACTTTTAAACCGTTAGTCACTGCTTAAGATGTTCTGCCATCTTCTCTCTGACGTGAAGTTGCACGTGCTAGAAAAAGGACAGAGAAGTTTAAGCAGTGACTAAGAGAATCGAGATTATTTTAGGTAAAGCCGTTAATGTTCATTGATTGTATAGAACAAATCAGGACATTTAATAAATATAATAATAAAAATTATCAGTACATTTTACTTGCGTTCTTTTAGGTATTTTTTATTATTATTTTGGCCACCCAAAAACACACCTAAGTGCAATTTTTTATTTTATATTTTGAAGTCAGTTGAAATTACCTGGAAATGTGAAGATATCATCCAAATGTAGTAGTCTGCGTGTATGTGTGTGTGTGTGTGTGTGTGATGTCGTCGAAATAGTAGTTGGTTGTTTTTTTTAAACGTATTATTATCATTAAAAAGTTTTAGGTACTTGCCATCCAACTCAAAATATATTATGACTAAGTAAGTACTGCTAGACTGCTACCCTTTCGCATAAACGATATTAGTACTTAAGTATCGTTTTAATTTCGCCCCCAGCTGTTTACCTGAGTTTAAATACACATCTCTCTATTAATAAAGGTTCGTTCGCCTATTATTTCAGTCGTAAAAGGTTGTTATCTCTTTATATTTTTTAATGACGTGGATTTCCCGGACCCCATTCCCGCTGTATCCCGTAAAAAAAACCCTGTTCAAACAATTCTAAGCCGCGATAAGCTACCAGGATTACATGGTTAACCGACAGGACAAACGGTTGGACGAACCCAATATTTTAGCTATTATGGTGGCTTCAATTGGGACTTTAGATTAACTTTTTTGAAAGAAAACGTTAAAAAATATGTGTAATAGAGCTGTTATAGTTTGCACCCAGTTTTAACTATAGAGGTCTTACTATTTTCAACCGACTTCAGAAAAGGAGGTTCTTAATTAGAATGTTTTTTTTGTATGTTACGCGATTACTCGGCCAATTATGAACTTGATGATTTTGATGATTATATTTTTTTTCGTAGGCATTACTTCAGAGGTGGTACCCATATACATTTTATCGAAATTGGTTCAGTAGTTTGGTTTTTAAGAATAATAAGTATAAGAATAAGAATATATTTATTGCCAAAAAACACGAGGAAAACACTAAAAATAAAACATAACAGTCGTTGTTCGGCAATAGGGGTACGCTCAGCGCTGTGCTGCGTGCTCCCGGAGGTTCACGCAGGGCTGGTTTTCAGCGTACTCCTATGCTCAGATAAAAGGTGTAAGGTGAGCATAGTTGCACGTGCTAGAAAAAGGACAGAGAAGTTTAAGCAGTGACTAAGAGAATCGAGATTATTTTAGGTAAAGCCGTTAATGTTCATTGATTGTATAGAACAAATCAGGACATTTAATAAATATAATAATAAAAATTATCAGTACATTTTACTTGCGTTCTTTTAGGTATTTTTTATTATTATTTTGGCCACCCAAAAACACACCTAAGTGCAATTTTTTATTTTATATTTTGAAGTCAGTTGAAATTACCTGGAAATGTGAAGATATCATCCAAATGTAGTAGTCTGCGTGTATGTGTGTGTGTGTGTTGTGTGTGATGTCGTCGAAATAGTAGTTGGTTGTTTTTTTTAAACGTATTATTATCATTAAAAAGTTTTAGGTACTTGCCATCCAACTCAAAATATATTATGACTAAGTAAGTACTGCTAGACTGCTACCCTTTCGCATAAACGATATTAGTACTTAAGTATCGTTTTAATTTCGCCCCCAGCTGTTTACCTGAGTTTAAATACACATCTCTCTATTAATAAAGGTTCGTTCGCCTATTATTTCAGTCGTAAAAGGTTGTTATCTCTTTATATTTTTTAATGACGTGGATTTCCCGGACCCCATTCCCGCTGTATCCCGTAAAAAAACCCTGTTCAAACAATTCTAAGCCGCGATAAGCTACCAGGATTACATGGTTAACCGACAGGACAAACGGTTGGACGAACCCAATATTTTAGCTATTATGGTGGCTTCAATTGGGACTTTAGATTAACTTTTTTGAAAGAAAACGTTAAAAAATATGTGTAATAGAGCTGTTATAGTTTGCACCCAGTTTTAACTATAGAGGTCTTACTATTTTCAACCGACTTCAGAAAAGGAGGTTCTTAATTAGAATGTTTTTTTTGTATGTTACGCGATTACTCGGCCAATTATGAACTTGATGATTTTGATGATTATATTTTTTTTCGTAGGCATTACTTCAGAGGTGGTACCCATATACATTTTATCGAAATTGGTTCAGTAGTTTGGTTTTTAAGAATAATAAGAATAAGAATAAGAATATATTTATTGCCAAAAAACACGAGGAAAACACTAAAAATAAAACATAACAGTCGTTGTTCGGCAATAGGGGTACGCTCAGCGCTGTGCTGCGTGCTCCCGGAGGTTCACGCAGGGCTGGTTTTCAGCGTACTCCTATGCTCAGATAAAAGGTGTAAGGTGAGCATTATAAGCGGTGGCGGGTATTCCCTACAATACCAAATAGTTGCAAAAAATTAAATAAAAATTACTATTTATATAAACTAATGTGTGTGAGTATCAATGTGTGTGCGAGTGAGCAAGTGCCAGAGAGTGTGTGTGTTAGTGTGTGTGAGCAAGTGAGTGTGAGTGAGTATATGTGTGTGTGTGTGAGCAAGTGAGTGTGTGTAATATGAGTGTGGTGTTACACCGGTGTCTTATATAATTTTAAAAGTTGCTTCAAAGTTCTTTTTTTGAAGGTCATATAATAAACTTTTGTATTTTAGCTTAAAATTATTAGAACAAATTTTTTTTCTCAACGGGGGAGGCAGGTTATTCCAAATTTTTGACGCACTGTACTTGAAGCTTCCTTTAAATCGGGTGGTCTTGTGCTTAGGGAAGGATAAAGCATTCAGGGATTTGGAGCGAGTATTACATAAATGAATATCCTTCAGCCAAGTCAATTTTTCAAATAAATATTCTGGTTCCTTGGACCATATAACTTTCTGAGTCACGCAAGCAAGATGGAGGGCTCTTCTATCTTTCATATTCATAATTTTATTTTTACCGAGAAAAGGAGTGACATGCTCTCTCCTTGGAACGTTGAAACAGAATCTCACGCACGCATTCTGTACTCTTTGTATAGCTTTTTCGGTTTTGACATGTATCAACGGCCCATAAACTGCGCTGCAATAGTTAAAAGGAGACAATACTAGGAGATCACATAATAATACTCTCACTTCTTCCGAGAGATGCTTCCTTAGACCATAAAGGTTTTTTAATTTATAAAAAGCTGTTCTAATTTTCTCGCTAATATGATCCTCAAATCTCATTTTACTATCAAGGATGAGACCTAAGTTTCTAGCTTCTGACTCAACTGAAATATCTACTCCATTAATTGACACTTTAGGATTATGACATAAGACTTTATTAATTTGAGATTTGGTACCCAATATAAGCAATTTGGCTTTTGATGGATTTAGAATAAGTGAGTTACGTTGAGACCATTTATAAATTTCATTTAAATCATTATTAATTGAAGACATTGCTTCTAAAGTAGCTTCTGGATTGAAGGAGTAGTATATTTGGGTGTCATCTGCATACAGATGGTACTTACAGGTTTTAACATGGTTTGGCATATCTGCAGTGAAAAATGAAAAAAGTATCGGGCTCACAATCGATCCCTGTGGGACTCCTCTAGATGATTTACCTACTGTAGAGATAAGCTTGCTTCCGTTAGGTGATTCAGTTTCTACGTACTGCTCTCTATCGGTCAAGAAAGATTGAAACCATTTGCAGGTATCATCGGTAACGCCATAGTAAGAGAGCTTTGCAATGAGCAAGTCAGGATTCAAAGACTCAAATGCACGTGAAAAATCTAAGAGAACCAGCGCACTACTTTGCCCCGAGTCCGAAGCCGCTAGTACATCGTCAGTTACGGTCAAGAGCGCTGTCTCCGTTCCATGGCCCTTCCTAAAACCAGATTGGTAGGGCGGTATTATTTTAGCTAAGCAGGCATATTTTTCTAACTGTGTGAGCACGACCCTCTCAAGCACCTTTGATAAAACAGGAAGAATACTAATTGGTCGCAAATCTTTAAGCTGCCCTACTGATTGTGACTTAGGAATAGGTCGAACAAGAGCCCGCTTCCATGCGTCAGGGAATACATTCAACTCAATGGAGCGGTTTACTATGTCTGTAATAACCGGTAAAGTCTCAGATAGAGTAAGTTTTATCATATCGTTATTGATTTGATCGTGGCCTGTCGCATTTATTTTAATGTTTAATATTATTTTACTAACAGTCGCCGGAGATACTGGTTTTAAAAAGAAAACGTTGGTTGTTGCTTTGCTAGTTTTATAAAAATTCAGGGTCTCATTATCTATACACCCGTCTCCAGGAATATTCAAAAAATGTTTATTTATCAAATTTGGGTCATTTAAATTATCAGGGATCATTAAAGGATCTTTATTGTTTAATGCATTAATATTTTTAAAGTATCTCCACATTTTTCTCGGCTCACGCAAATTTTTGTTTACGTAATGTGTAAAGTAAGCTTTCTTCTCTCTTTCTATAGCACCAGTAACTAAGTTTTTAAGGCTTTTGTAATACGCTTTGGAAGAACTTGTTTTCTTAAGTTGAGCTTTTACTAGCGCTTTGTTTCTTAATTTCATCATGAACCGAACCATGTCCGTTAACCAAGGCTTAGGTGATTCATTTATCCGTTTTCGTTTAAGAGGCGCGTGCCTATTAAAAAGAGTAATAAGTTTTTCATTAAAATTTATGATCATATCTTGAGGTTCTGATAATATGGAGACTTCACTCCAAGAGATAGATTTAAGATCCCGAGTGAAGGCCTCGTCATTAATATTCGTCATATTCCGCATTGCCATGAATCGAACTACCGGCTTAGGTTTTTTGATATTAAATTCACTGAGAACCAAAGCGTGATCACTCAAACATGTGTTATGAACTACTGTTACCTTCTTGCACTTCTCAGGAACATTGGTTAAAACCAGGTCTATGAGACTTATCGAGTCATCCGTCCTTCGGGTAGGCTCTTTTACTATCTGCTCGAGACTGAGTTGTGCACAGAAGGTTAGCAGTTCCCTAGCTCTTGAACTATGCGGGGTGAGTAAGTTGATATTAAAGTCCGTTAGAACGCATACGTACTCACAGTTAGCGCATACACAAAGTGACTCATTGAGAGCGTCCAGTGCCGTAGTTAGGTTAACACTTTCCGGCCTGTAAGCTGTCCCAATAGCCATTCGCGCCCCGGGTAGCGTGAGCTCCAGCCACAATTGTTCAAGCTGTGAATCAGGATGTGCACGCACCCGTGCGTGCAAGCCTTTTCTGACGTAGAAGCCCACTCCTTCTCCCCTTCTATTTGATTTACGAGCTTTATGTTTAAAAACATAGCCGGGCAGAGAGGGAGCGAATATTTCTTGTCCTTCCTGGAACCAGGTTTCGTTCAGTGCGAGTACATCCGGTTTGTAAGTGACAACGGCGGCCTTCAACTCATCCCTGCCTGTGTTGAGAGATCTAATATTGAGAAGACCAAGTTTCAAACTGATCTTTACTGGGCTAGCCATTATAAATGTGAAACGATAATGAAAACCCCAAATCAGCTTTTATTTTATCTGACCGGTTTTTGTAACGAGTGTGTGAAGTGAGAGTGATGAGAGTGGAATAATGTGTGTGTGTGTGCGAAATGAGAGTGACGAGAGTGGAATAATGTGCGTGTGTGTGTGTTATAAAAGAATATACTCTAATAGCCTTAAAATTATATATGTTAGCTGCAACTCTCCATACCAAAATATTTATGAATAAATAGCCTCGATTAGGCCGTTTTTGATAGAATAAAGTAGCAATTGCCACATTCAAATACACGGTTTTTACATAAAAAACCGTGTATTTGAATGTGGCATTTAAATAGAAATTAAGTACTAGAAAATATGAAGATGTCATCCAGGTATTTGAAGTTGAAGTCAGCGTATAATTAGTATGTAGCGCACCCTTTGGAGGATCAGAGCTGGATAAGAGAGATTTTCGGCGCACTGCTGAACTTTTAGACAATAGTAATAGAAATAAATAGTTATATAAATAAAAAATACACGACTGATGAATATATATATGTCGCAATCGTGTCGTATCCGGGACGCCAGCGCCACCTGGTGGCACTCGATGGAGTCGGTGACGTGCGCGCCGTTGATCAGCGACTTCACTTTCCCATTGACGAGCGGCGCGTGCGGTGGACACTGAACCATCGCGCGTTCTGTGATACCTACCTACAACTTATTTGTGCCTACCTGATTACTGTACTGTGCCTGTGAAGATTGTAATTAGAAGATTGATTGTACGAGCTTGTTTTATTCTCATCCGACACCACCCACCGACGACGCCCACTGTTACAAGGATCAACGATGAGTGCTGATGATGATGGCGAAGGACCCTCCTCCTCCGTCATATATTTTTAAATTGGAAAATGGCGCCGTACAGCCCCCATATTGTTTTTTTTATTATAGTCTATGTCACTCGGGATGACGTATTGTAAGGATTACCCCATACAACTAAATCTGTTCAGGCATTTAGAAGTTATGGTGGAACAAATAAACTCATCACATCACACATCAACAGCCGGAAGACGTCCACTGCTGGACGAAGGCCTCTCCCAATAGGGAGGGGTTGCCATAATCCCCACGCTTGGCCGGCGGCTTGGGGATCGAAGAGTGTTACCACCGTTAACTAAGAGGACGCTGCTGCCCGTCCTCCGGCGGTTCTGGATGCAGTTTTAGGACATACCCAGGACCCAGGTAATAAACTCATACCTACATGAACCCTGAGAATATTACACTACTTTTTTTGCGCAGTCGTGTAAAATACCTGTCAGATTTACAGAAATCTAAAATATCAGAATTCAAGCCAAAATGCGTTTGTTTTCATTCAAATTCAAATCATTTATTTGCCTGCTAATGGGTACAAAAGATCTTAAAAATATAATTGTAAGCGACATCTATGAGCGGTTTAGGTAACTGCCTATATCGATTGCATCAGATGTGTGAAAGAGATGGATATATGTGGAAGAATATAGGTATGAAAGAGACAGCACAAAAGAAAAGGTATGAGTGAGATAGTTTATAAGAATTGTAAATGGGTGTAAAAGAGAAAGAGAATAAACGTCAATTGAAAAGCAACGACTCGGCCTTTCACTTCTTTCATAATTATGAATTCATGCCATTAACACCAATAATCTGGGATGCAAAATTATAACAATATCACATAATGTTAATATTAATCAATAAAGCCTTTATTAACTACAACAAACTACAATGACTACTTAGCCTACTACACAACAAAAAACAAAAGGATTGTATCCAGACCGATGAAAGTCTAGAGACAATCCAAATGCTCAAACCCTCTACCAGTCGGCAGCGTACCCAGCATGCTGGCGGCATTGCCACGCTGGATGGCAATGCTTATGCGTTGAGCCAAATAAACGCCAGCATTTTGATCACGCGTCGCGTCGACCAGGCGCTCGGATATGTTTTTGAAAAGATGATGGGGAGCTCATCATCTTTTCAAAAACATATCCGTGTCCCCACGGACCCAATGTCTCAACACCAAACGGCTCAAATATGTAACCTCTGCCGAGGTTAGCATATTTGCGCCGCTTGTGCCGCTCCGCCGAATTTGCCGCCGCACCAGCCCTACTCTGTGTCTCAGGAAGATGTGACGGTGCCAAAGTATCAACGCAAGTTGCGTCCCATACAAGGGGCCGTCCCATCTTCCAAGGCACAAGTGTCATACCGTCAGGTCTTTTGCCATCGTCACGCGCAAGGCCGCTCGGTTCGAGCACAGCTGCAACATTGGCGGTGGATAAAGCCCGGCGTATGACATCATTCAGGCTAGCGTGGCGGCCGATCCGACCAGCGCTTCTTGAGCAAGAGAGACCATGGTGACCGAGCTGATCGACAGCAGTACCACACTGGCAGCGATGGGCCTCACAGCACCTTGCACCCAAGCGCAAGCTGACAGCTAGACGAAATGCGGTTGCGTCCAAAAGGCTACCAGTGTTAAAGGAGAGAATAGCCTGCAACCAAAGACCTGATTCCCATACAGAGACAGCAAGGATACGAGCGCGATCTGCGACGCTAGTACACGTATCTAGAAGAGATTTCCGTGCTAGTTCACAGATCGGCCCATCCCATAGTCTCTGCGAAGACAAAGTCCTCGGAAAATCAGTATTTGGGCAAGCCTCCCATCCAAACATTCTTGGCCTCATTCAAATGAACTACTACTACACCGGAATGGCCTAAAGAGGGAAGAAGGATTTTTTCAATTAATTTATGTGTACTATGAACTGAGGACAAGAAAGCTGGTAGAGCTACACTTGAAATTTTGCGGATCCCTAAGCCTCCTAACCTTACTGGTAGTGAGGCTTGTGACCATGTCCTGTCATTAATGTCAACATTCAAAACCGATATTAGTGTTTCCTTTACGACATTGTCTAAGCTCGAAAGGAGCTCACCGTGTTTCCACAGTGGACTACATCGTAAAGTGTATATAAATTTTGGCACAAACAGACAATATTTGATAATGGTAAACGCCATGTGGGCGTTAATATTGAGTAACCTCCTGGAGGCACTCATAAAATTTTGAATTTTTTCTTCTACGAAAGGTGAAAAAGACTCATCTAAAATCGGTGAACCCAGTAGGCGAAGAGAACATCTATCCACAGATTTGATGTTTGGAGCCAAATCATTAAATTTTGCAATAACCAAATCTTTGTTCGGACATGAATCGCAAACAGAGTTCGCATTTTGAAAAATTTAGTTCTAAGCCAATAAGACGAAATTCGTCTATGAGAATTTGCAAATCATTTAGGACAGTGCTCACATCACCTCCTAAGGTTCCGTCATCCAAATACCAAACATTAAGTTTGGATTGGAGACGTTGAATAATTGGATGAATGGCCAGGCTGAAAATGGCGGGACCGAATGGATCACCCTGTTGGCAGCCTACTGAAGATAACAAAACATTGTTTTGGTATGTTAATTTTGTGGGATTGCCGTAGCATTGCCAAAGAAAGTTGAAAACGTCTGGAATTTTGTCTTTGATTTGTGTCAACAGGGCGCCTCTATCGACCGAATTAAAAGCATTTTTGACATCCACCTTTAGTAGCACCTCTCCACAATTTTGATCCAAAAAAGTCCGGAGAGAATGAACAACAGCCTCACACCCACCTCGCGAACCAAAACCAAGCTGTATTGGTTGGAAAAGGCTACTCAAAAGAGCAACCTTTTGCCTACAGCCTGCCTTGGCCGCGAGGCGACGGTATGTGGTGCCGACCGCAATAGGCCTGATGCCACCATCTTTTTTGATAAGTGCGCATAAATTTGCGCCGTACAAAATTTCGATAACGTCACTATTGACTCGTCCCGACAACATAAGACTTACCAAAGCTGTAAGGTTTTTTAAGAGGGTCTCGCCCACCTCACCAGAGCTAAAAGATAGAAGATCTTTTAGATGTTGAGGTGTTAGGCCATCAAGGTCGCCAGCTGAGCCACTCTGAAAAGACGCCACAGCCGTTGCAATCTCCTGAGTCTGGACATCAATGGCAACGTCATCAGGTTGTGGTGGCTCAGGGAGGTGGAGGTTTGCCGCCGCAGGTGGATGTTTGTCACGAAGTGACTGAACCGTTTCTAATGTGTGGGGAGCAATGGTGTCGCTCGAGAACAAGACACGTGCGGCGCCTTTGATATCACCATCACTCATTTTGTTCTCTACTAATTTAAAAGTAATCGAATCGTCAGATTTTTTGAATTTTGATTATTACGCCTTTTAGGCGGAATAATATTAGCAAGACCTAAAAGGTTCTCTTCCGATACTTTGTACTTTACACAGTTTTCCTTTACTCTAGTGGTAAGGGATTTTTTGTTAGACGGGTCCGAATGAACGTAAAGCACATTGTATGGAAAAGAGAGGAGATGTTCCCAGGCCTGCTTTGAATTTTGGGTAACGGCATTCCGAATAGCAAGAGATAAACTTTGGGCAACCGAAATTCGAGCACCACGCGGGATGCGTTTTAAAATCGGAATAGAATTTTTTTATGAGCTTAAAACCTCCCAAAATGGTTTGGCAGGAGTAGCAGCGCTCATTGAACTGCTACTGGCTACGCTTGAGCCTGAAATTGGAGCCGAAAGTGGAATTTCATGAATTTTGTGACATCTGGTCTTGTGAATTTTGAGGCCTTTTTGGCCTTTAAAAAACTTGGCCTGGGGGCACTCTGTACACTGTATCATGTCCTGTTGCGACACCACGTTGATTTTTGATACTGCATTTCGCCCAGAAGGGGTCGAAGATGCCATGTTACAATAAAAATCTTATCTCTTAAAACTTAGATTCCCTAGAGACGCGACGGACGGTGACGTCTGCCAGACGTCAGGCGGTGACACGGCTTGAACTGCGCCGACTCGCCAGACGGCGCGCCGTTGACATGGAAACAGAAAACAAGAGTGTTTTAGAAAATATGAAATAAAGTAACTTAGGGGCTGTCCCAGCCCTACAAACAATACCTCGGCGGAGTCAGAGGTAGAACAGGCGGCTGGTGAGCAGAAACAGCCTGAAAAATTGCGAAATGCTGAAAAAGAAACCGGAGAAAAAATTTGTCAACCGAAGTTGACAAGAACTTTTTTTTTTTTTTTTTTTTTTCATTCAATATTAATTGAATTTCAATGTCAACATTATTCAGATAAAGGAAAGTAGGATTTACAATATTAATATTTCATTGTTTTAATACACCCAAAAACAGTTATATCTTCACTCTACGCAGTACCGAGTTCTATAGCTGATATACTTAGTAATACATAGCTAACCTGTATAACTTGGTTAAGCATTAAGCAACGTTGATCCACTTTGAGGTGGTAACACGTTATTTAAATTTCATGAGCGCTTTGTAACGGCGGCATTGTTGGCTTCACCACAGTTAAAACAGTTTGTTAACTTACTTCTTATTCTATAAGGTAATTTTATGGAATTTTGCAACTTATGTCGTCTAGTCGGACATTAATTCAATGTTTTAAATCTTAACTTTTCATGGATCCATATTACTATGCAACACAAGACAACATAAATCTTAATACGCTTTTTAAACCCAACTCCGCCAATTATGAACAGATTTTGATGATATTTTTTTTTGTTTGGTAGGTAATACTTCAAATGTGGTTTCATATAAATTTTATAGAAATCGGTTCAGTAGTTTAGTTTTTAAATCAAAATTATGTACTAAAAAATATGAAGATGTCATCCAGGTATTCGAAGTTGAAGTCAATTGTATTTTTTTTTAAAAGCTTACCTATTATTATTTTATGATTTTAATTATGTTTTAATACATTTGAACGCTATCACGTATTATTATAAACGAGGTCTACGATAGAGCACGTTCGAAACTAGAAGAAATGAATTCTCTAGCGATTTGAAGAATTATTGGCCAATTGACCACTGAAATGACCAACTGACTTATTCTGTTCCCAGTAAATCGGATTCAAAACTACTCACATCGTCTCTGTCTTTTGGATTCGGAAGATGAAGAAGAAGAAGATAGTGTAGTTTCTCATTTCTGAATCGAAATCTTTTAGATTGGATTCAAATTACGTTTCGGCTATTATCTATCGGTTAATGTTTGTCGGTACACTTCCAAAACTACTATGAAAGTGTATGGTGCCTCTTCCGACGACTAAAGCGGAATGCACGGCAGTGTACATTTAGTGCGAAACATTATTTTGTTGATTTTTGCGATTCATCTTTGACAGCTTTCGGAATCGAGCTGATGATGATTTATTCTGTTTACACTGTGGTCGTAGTATTATTGCAGAGCGTAGGCTCGCCAGTCACAAAGGGTTTCTTGTAAATGAGAGAACGGGTTATTCAGAGGAACAGTTGTACCTGCTGTGCTATAAATGCTTGTACAGACTGCGGTATTATATTATTGTACCGAATGGTGTATATCTGTCCTAGTGTACCTCTGTAGTTTTCTAATTCGGTAGCGGAATTGGATCACAGACACTGAAACAGAATTTATTTCGAACAATTTATTTGTAGCTTGGCTAAACGGCTTGAACCAAGATTTCAGTGGAAAGTCAAAAGCTGCTAGATTTTTTTAAATGATAAAATAATAGATTTTAATTATTTGATGACTATGGTGTTTTAATGTTTGTGTGATTATTTTTTCTGATAGTGTGTGTGTTTGAATTTAGCAATTTTTTTACGTATTTAGTGTCGTACATAATAAGTTCTGTCTAGCTCCTTATTTGGTTGTTTCCATTGTTAGAGGTCAAACAGGTAGCCACCGATACAATATCAAATATTTCCCCATCAAACAGATGCTTTCCCATTCAACGTTCCGAAACCTAGTCGACTCACTTCAGTAACAAAACAGTCCACTACACTACCAAGCACATAAGTAGTGTTTGATCATGTGAAACAAACAGCCCCCGCGCCCTCCCCCTGCCACAAATCCTTGTCCTGTCCCCGTCCCGTCAGGTGAGATTAGGATCAAGCTGAGCTCGAACAAAAAAGGTATTTCCACGGAGAAAGGATCACGGAAACCTTTTAAGTTACGTCGGTTTACCAGTTTGCTTTAAAGAATGTTGTTTTTCAGTGTATTTCGCTTTTATGGTGGCTAAATATCATCATAATCAGCCTATCATTATCATCAGCCAGAAGGCGTCTACTGGTAAAGAAGGCCACCGTCATATACTGCCACACTATACGACAACCTGCCATTTGCATCCACCGGTTACCCGTGACTTTCACAATGTCGTCCCTCTAGTGGGAGGCCTTCCTACGCTGCGTCTTCCGGTACGTGGTTGCCACTCGAGAACCTGTCTTCCCCATCGGTTATCAGTTTTTTGGAGCGATGTGGCCTGCCCATTGCCACTTCAACTTGCAAACCCTGAAAGCTGTGTCGGTGGGGTGCCTATTGGTTAGCAGGATACATTTGTTCTAGATATTCAGAATTCGTTTTAGTTACTTTATCAAAACTTCCAAACGTTTTCTCTATAATTATTTTAATAATCCACTCTGAAGCTTCAGCGAGCTCTTGTTGAATTCATGAAACTGAAATTTCTAGACTTTCAAGACGTCAAGTGACTTCAGCTTTGGCGACGGTCCAAAGTCGTCGAACTAGCTTATATTGTGAAATCAGTAAGGAATCGATAGAAAAAATGTAAGTAAATCATCAAAAAACTATTTGGTTTCTGTTAGTTACGTCCTTTAGAGACCTAAAGTCTAATAAAATTTCACAAACGAGGGGCTTTTGTATGGCTTGGACTGGATAAGGCAAAATCCATAAAAATGTTACAGACTCTATAAACAAAAGTGTTATTCATGTAAGTACCGAATATTTTTTTGCGAAATATTATTAAAATCGACCGGTAGGTATATCGTGTTACACCAAACTTCTTTCCGTTTTAGGGAAAATTTCCCCCAATCAAAAATCGCCGTAGACAAAACTCTATGAAATTGTAGAATCTGTTACCACGACTATGCTGCTGAGACTTCGCTCGCTCGGTCTATTAATGGGGTTGCATTTGACCGCAATCACTTCTACTGTGAACGAAGATGTAGTCTACGATGGAGCACGCTTGCCTAGAAGAATCAGATTCTCTTGGGACTTTAAGACTGGATTGTGTTTAGCTTGCCCAACGCATTCCACGATCTAAAAGCTTGCACCATGAGAGTAAAGTCAAACCGCTTCGTCAGTTTTCTGGAATATCAACCATTGGGTGATGTCGCTTTTTCGAGCTCGTTGCTGTGCGATAGTACGTAAATTGGAAGTTTATTTGTATTGGACCTAAATAACGCAAGCATCTTGGTCACGCGTTTCTGGATGAATCAATAGAGAATGTCCGCCTTGAAGTCAATCAATATGTTTTTATTTCAGATTTTATGCTTGCATTAAACTTAATTCGCCTGACGTGAAGCGAAGTTGGACCTGGGTATGTCCTAAAACTGCATCCAGAACCGCCGGAGGATGGGCAGCAGCGTCCCCTTAGTTAACGGTGGTGAGCTCTGCGATCCCCAAGCCACCTGCCAAGCGTGGGGATTATGGCAACCGGCCCTATGAAGGGGGAGGCCTTCGTCCAGCAGTGGATGTCTTTGGCTGTTGAAGCTTAAGAGAAGAAAGCGAAGTTTATTTCTTAAATCTCAGTATCCTTACTGTTATCAAGGACCAAGGCATTTAGGTATAGAACTTAATTCCTGTGAAATTCGTCGGGATGTATGCGGCGTATGAGCTTCCTATAAACATAGCAGGCCAGTAACTATAGTTTGTGATTCGCATCACGTGAGGTAATTACAAGATTATTTTTAAATTCTAATAAATCGACAACCCAGAGGATTTTTGTAGTGATTGATTGATTGAATAAGGATATATATATTGCCAAAAACACGAGTAACAACACTAAAATAAAGCACAACAGTCGTTATTTGGCAATAGGGGTACGCTCAGCGCTGAAAAAAATGTAAAATTTTCCTGTTAACTTATTTTGTTATTTTTATACGCGTATGCAAGAACCGCGATGAATCAACCAGGAAAACTTGCAAAGCATTCGTTTGTTGATCATCAGTGTAAACCTCCGGGACCACGCAGGGCTGGTTTTCAGCGTACTCCTATGCTCAGATTAAAGGTGTAAGGTGAGCGTTATAAGCGGTGGCGGGTATTCCCTACAATATCAAATAATTGCAAAAAAGTATTATTTTTAATATAAATAACTATTTGTTAAGGTAAGTCGGGGCAAGAGGGTCATGTTTTATTAAAAGTTCAGTTCATATTATAGCTGTGGTCATAGTTTTACACCATTTCTTATGTTAAAACTACCAAACATTAGCAAATTTATTTAACTTTTATGTGAAGCTGTTGGTAATACAATAAAACATATATGAAACATTGTCTAAATTATTAACTCTTGATTGATTAACTCTTTACTGGTAAAACATTACCAAGACACCTTTTTAAATGTATTTTCAGGAGTCCTTTACACTGATGATCAACAAACGAATGCTTTGCAAGTTTTCCTGGTTGATTCATCGCGGTTCTTGCATACGCGTATAAAAATAACAAAATAAGTTAACAGGAAAATTTTACAATTTTTCCAAATTTCAAAGCGAAGTTGGGAATTGCCATAGACATCTAAAGACATGGTATTTTACAATTTGCAGGGCGACTTGCTCTTCTACTATCACGTAGTTGCATTTATTAAAATTATTTTATTAATAACTGTCAGTGGTATTTCATAAAATATTAGAACTAGTTCTACCAGTTCTAGTTATAGTGGTATTGACCAAAATATTTTCTTTATAGGCAACATTTCAAATTACACATTCATTTTTCTTTGAAAACAATTCGCTTTCCTTTGAAAATATCTCATGCCGAAAATATAATCAAAGAGTGAATCAGTAATGCGGTCAATTTCCGACCCCTAATGAGTCGCTCTCTAGAGAACTGGGTATATTTTACGAAATCTCAGAAAGGGTCGCTTCAAAGTGTCTTTTATAAAAATGTCTGACTACCTTAATTTGTAGGCGCAAGATATAAGCGTAAAGGTTTGTTATTTACGCTGTTAAACGCGAGTAAGCGTTGGTAGTACTGAGAAAGATTTGATGGTAGCGAGTGAAACTTGGTAGTCGTTAGAATATAAATGGTTCCTAAACGATTTCGGCCACGGCGTCTTTTGTTTGCTTAAATATGACTGAGGTTTCGATCGTGTATCTTCATGTGACTGTAGTACCCTAAATTAAAATCGAGTGTGAGTTGGTGGTAGAGAATGAGAGTTGGTAGTAGCAAATTAGAGTTGGTAATAGCAAATTAGAGTTGGTAATAGCAAGTAAAAGTTAGTAACATCAAATGAAATTGGCAATATTTGCCTAAGACGATTCTAAATAAACATAAACACAGTCTTTTTTTATTTTATTTTTTATACATTCAAGTGACGAGATGAACAAGACGTTCGGCTGGTGGTAAGCGTCTCACCACCACAACTCTGCCAATAACAGTAGCAGTGCCAGAATTATGAACTTGCGAACACAATCCTGCACAGCACTGCGCTCGTCACCCTGAGATATTAGATGTTAAATCTCATCATACCCAGTAATTTCTCTGGTAACATTGCCCTTCAAGCCGGAACACATAATGCTTGCACACTACTCTTGGCGGTTGAATAACTGACAAAGGTGTGGTACTTCCCCAGTCGGACTCTGCAGTGGAGTCCTACCACTACAAAATCTAGTCGAATCTCTTTCTATTCTATTACTCTCCCTTTGTAGAGTAGAGTTTAAAACAAAATATTTAAGAAGAGTCAGGGATTGGAGGCTGACCAAAGACTTTTAGTACGGATTATTTTTCTAGATAAAACCACCAGAAACTACGTTAGCTAACTACAGTTAGGTTCTTAATGATGTGTTCGAAACCGGAACTAAACTAATGCTTCCGCTTCGGGGTTTACACAGTTAAAACCGAAGCTCAGAGAACAAATTTTCTACGACTTCACGGACGAACAGAAGTCATACGAGTTGATTTTCAACCGACTTCAAAAAAGGAGGTTCTCAATTCGACTGTATTTTTTTTAAATGTATGTTACGCGATTTCTCCGCCAATTATGAACTGATTTTACTTCAGAGGTGGTCCAATATACATTTTATCGAAATCGGTTTAGTAGTTTAGTTTTAAATCAAAATTACTAGAAAATATGAAGATGTCATCCAGGTATTCGAAGTTGAAGTCGGTTGTATTTTTTATAAAAGCTTATTTTTATTCATGACTATACTACAAAAAAACTATGGAAGAATTCTGAATCCTTATTTCTGGTAAAAACATTTTTCATTCTGAAATAAAGTAGCGCGATAGTTCATAACGTCGAACTACGAGTATGTTAGTCCAAAACTATTGCTGAAAACTTTCGAATAATAACAAGCTGACTGCCAGATCCATTTTGACTGTTTATTCATTGTGGACTATTTTTATAACTACATATACCTATTTATTTATTTTGTGCTCAAATTATTTCGAGACATTACTAGGAAAGTTGTGCACGCCAGAGTTAAAAAATTTTTAAAGCAATAAATGTGTTTAAATTATATCACCTTTGTACTGCCGAATAATGTACCTTAATTAGTTGTAAGTTGATCATATTTATTTATTGTGTATATAATAAAGATGTATTGTATTGTTTAAAATAAATAAAGATAGACCTTTTCAAAGGGATGTGTATACATTTTTTTTTAAAGTAGTAAATGTGTATAAAATAAATCCCCCTTTTGCTGCCGAATAATGTACCCTAATTAGTTGTAAGTTGTTTTATATTTATTGTGTATAACAAAGATGTATTGTTTTGTTTAAAATATAGCAAGGCAGCCAATTTTCAAAGGGATGTTTATAATTTTCGTTACCCAATATACCTGACAAGTCGACTCGAAAATAATACACTTGGCACTGAGCGTGTTAAATGCCATTTCTACTTAAACCACGTCCCAAAGTCTCCGTCCGTTCAAACAGAGTAATGGCGAATTTGCCGTAACGCTACCCCATTTAAGGCATTCCTTGTTTGTAGTCTTTCACACCTTTTATTTGAATCGCTACAAACATTTTCTGGTAAATTTAAGATTCGCGCTGAGATTACCTGAGGAAAACCGAGTAAAATATTTAAATTGGCGGACAGTGTTATGTGGATTTTATTAAGTCGGTTAAGCCCGTACGGAAGTGGTTTTATACAACGTGTAACAAAAAGGTTCAACAATACGAAAGGGTATGTATATATGTACTCATCATTATGAACAACTTTTACTATGGGGCCAACCCGGAAATAGCGGAAAAAACAAAAAACAGCTGTTCCATACAAAAAGTTCCTTGACCTTGAACAAATGTATGGAACAGCTGATATTTTATTGAAATATTTTATTCGATAATTTATAATACATACCCTTCAGTATCGTTGAACCTTTTTGTTACATGTTGTATGGTAGTTGGCAATAGCACTTGGCTGGAGGACTTAGCTAGAGCACTTGGATTGTCTCTAGACTTTCATCTGCAAGCAATTTTTTTATTTTTGTTCAGTAGTTGGTTAGATTTAATGGATTTGTATTTTTTATTTTGGTTGGTTGGTTTTTACGATTTTGGAAGTCGCGAGAACTGCCTAAACGCAAGACTATAATAATACTACTATTGTCGCCAATAAGACTGATATCATGATGTTGGATCGGTCCCAGCGCCGGGCAGTGTTCGTCGACGTCACTATCCCACATGACGAGAATCTCGTGAAAGCCGAGAAGGACAAACTCAGCAAGTACATTGACTTGGCCTTCGAGATAACCGCCTTTGGGATGTTGACTCGACGATCATTGTCCCGATAGTCGTTACGGCAAACGGTCTTATAGCGAAGAGCCTCGACCAATATCTCAAGAGGCTCTCGCTAGTCGGTTGGGTCAAGGGTCAGATACAAAAGGCAGTGATTCTTGACACGGCGCGCATTGTCAGGAGGTTCCTCACTCTGCACTCCCTAACCACCGGTAGCTTGACCTCTGCCCCGCTGCCGGCGGCACTCTTTGTTTTTTTAAATAAAATATATGTTTTTGAATTTATATTCTAAAAAACTTAGATTTAAGAACGAAAATAAATGAGTGTATAATAATAAAAAAAGCTTGTAGTTAATAAAGGCACTTAAAAAGAGCCTAAATACCTAATATATTCACGAAATAATTTGTGGATGTCGGACGTGTTCTGGGTACCACATAAATATTTCACCCAGGTGCAAACGGTCCATTTTGGTATTTCGTATATTTATCAAGCCAAATATTTAAATTAAAAGCAAACTTTGGTTAGTATTTTTTACAATTTGAATTTGTATTGGTAAAAACATGAATTCAATAAAGTTTGTGAAGTACCGCGCAGCCCTTTTGTTTTGTTTTTTGATTTGAATTTTATTTTACAATATATATTTTTTAGCTCTAGTGGTCCTCTCCCGTGACTTCATCCGCGTGCGGAAGACATTCGGACTGCTTCCAAAATTCTCCACTTTAAATCATTCCGAGCAAACTCTACCGAGTCTACCGACTCTACCGAATCTACCGACTCTACCGACTCTACCAACTCTACCGACTCTATCGACTCTATCGACTATATCGACTCTACCAACTCTACCGACTCTACCAACTTCCCCCCCCCCCCCCAACTTCCCTTCCTTGAATGAACTACCCAAATATAAATTTTCATCACTATAACTTCAAAAACAAAGAACTTTCCATACAACATTCACCCCCCTTTCCACCCTTAAGTCGTCCCTGTATTTTTTTTTATTGAAAACAGTATTTTTTATTTTTAATGAACTATGCAAATCTAAATTTACTGGACTAAAAATCCAAAAACAAAGGACTTTCATACAAACTCCCCCCCCCCCCCCCCCCCTACCCCCCTTCGAATTTCGAAAAATTATTTCTTAGTACATTATTATATATATATATACATATATTATATAATTAGTTCTTAGTAATTTGGAGGGTGTATTCGTCGCGATGCGGAGGGGCATCGCGACGAATACACCCTCCAAATTTCAAGTCTGTACGACCAGCGGTTTGGGCTGTGTGTTGTCTGTCAGTCAGTCAGTCAGTCAGTCAGGACAGAGCCTTTTATTATATTAGATTTTTTGTACATAACATAGAATGCCAATTGGTGCTTTACTAAGTCGGTTTTATATACTGATCGAAAACAAAATACTACTGAGAGTTCGTGTGAGTATATTTAGTAACTGGTTGGTTTAGGTAGTCTATCCTCCGACAGTACGGACCCGAGCAAGGCGTACCAATAAGAGCACTAAAGAGGTAGGTAAATACATTATTCTCTTTCTCTATCGTTGATCCGTACCCCAATCTAAATGTTTGTAACTAGTACATCATAGAACCCGGCTATTTATTCGTGGAAAGAGAACAAACACGGATAAGAACTTTCGAGTTTAGGGCAATTCATTAACTGTCACTCAAGTCTATAACAATTTAGTGTCATTCAGAGTTTTGAAATTCAATTAAAGCAAATTGAAAACTCTCGTCACCTTATAGAATTAGATCAAAAATTTTACCCTCAAGTTTTACCACTCTTCAATCAAGGCCAGTATACCTACAATAGTATGATTTGAAAAAGAGTTGACTACTGTACTGATCCAGCATAAATGATTTACGATAGATAACTATTCAAAACAACTATTTATTCTTCATTCGCTAGATTAGCTTTTCATTATATTTCATTAGAAAACGTCGTTTCATATTTAAAGTAGAGAGTATCGCTCAAAAGTCATCGTAAAGTCGATACAGCCGTTTGATTGGTTTCATTCACTCGTTCATTTTGTTCATTCGTTCATTTTGTTTTCGGTCAATTGAATGATTCTCTCACGGCTCGCTGCTTGCAGCGGGGAATGGGAATTTAGTTGTACTAGCTGTGTTCTACGATTTCTCATTTAGTAGATGTTTTGTATGATTTAGTAATATATATATATAATATGATGTAGTTAGTGTTGCACCTAGCTATGTAGCAAGTGCTTGCACTATACTCTTTATGGTCTTTGAATAAAAGGATCCTGGGATCAATTTCAATTTCGGTACGGGGTCGTGGTCTAACTACTCTTTCCAACTAGTTGGACTACGGGCCTTCACTAGGAGTAGTGGTCCAACTACTCTGTCTAATTGGACTACGGGCCTACTCTATGGGTAGTGGTCCAACTACTCTGTACCCCTAGTGAAGGCCCGTATTCCAACTAGTTGGAATACGGGCCTTCTACTATAAAAATAGTTGGACCACATAACCATGTTAAAGTCCCGTAGTCAAATTAACCTAATTGGACTTTAATTGGACCTGGGTATGTCCTAAAACTGCATCCAGAACCACCAGAGGACGGGCAGCAGCGTCCTCTTAGTTAACGGTGGTAACACTCTGCGATCCCCAAGCCGCCAAACGTGGGGATTATGGCAACTCCTCCCTATTAAGGGGGAGGCCTTCGTCCAGTAGTGGACGCCTTCTGGCTGATGAGTGAGAGTGAGTGAGTCAAATTAACGTTTTTTTTTTTAAAACCGTAACTGTTTCATACTAGGTATATTAAAGGAGGTTTGAAATGCATTAGTGATTATTTTCAACCGACTTCAAAAAAGGAGGTTCTCAATTCGACTGTATGTTTTTTTTGTATGTATGTATTACTCCGCTGATTTTGAGAACAGTTTCAAGATGATATTGTACAACATTTTGGAGAATCTAGTTTTTTCTACATAGACATTTTTGATTATGACGTAAATCAGCTTAGAGAGCCCAGACTCTACTTAGATAACCTAATTTAGGAAGTAAAATCCCTTTCGTACATCTAATACGGCTCGCTAGAGATACTCGTAGCTCAAAGGTATTTGAGATGAATAAAGCAGGTAAGGCTGTTTTTTAGGTACCAAAACAGGTTTAAATACTTTTGATAGAAATTCGGAGAAATTTCTATACCTTTAAAAATATTAGTGTTTTCCTGGGATTTCAAAGAAATCGCAGTAACTTTGAAAAAAAAATACATAACTAGGGTATTTCAAGAAATCTAGGAGAGATCATTTTACTAACATGAAAACCTGTTTTTTTTTTAGTGTCTATTTCAGACGGATAACGAGAATGACGGAATCAGACATCAGACATCATTCGTACCTGCTGCTTTCATTTGAGTCATCATTATCATCATCATCAGCCCGGAGACGTCCACTGCTGAACGAAGGCCTCCCCCTTAGACCGCCACACTATACGACAACCTGCCATATGCATCCACCGGTTGCCCGTGACTTTTACAATGTCGTCGGTCCACTTAGTGCGATGGGAGGCCTTCCTACGCTGCATCTTCCGGTTCGCAGTCGCCACTCAAGAACCTTTCTTCCCCATCGGTTGTCAGTTCTTCGAGCGATGTGGCCTGCCCATTGCCACTTCAACTTGCAAACCTTGCCAGCTATGTCGGTCATTTGAGTACTCAACCCGAAAAAGTACCTACCTATTGTGTCTCCTTTGACATATTTTACAGGGTTTTAAATAATTATTTTTCGAAAAAATATAATATCACTGGTGTTTAACTTAGGACGTTTGTCCACCTCCGCCGTCACCGAGACGTCAACGAGAACTTGATGACGTCGGCGAAGTAGCGGTACACAGATTACCATAGCCGCGTGTCCACTGCATGTCCGTCACCCGAGGCGACGTCATCTCGTTCTCGTTGGCGTCTCGGTGACGGCGGCGGTGCACAAATAGCCTTAGACTGATACAATTTTAGCTCTCCTATTTTCTAACTTGGATAATAAAAGTGAAACAGATATAACATCACAGGTTATTTTATTCCCCGTCATAAATTTTGCCTTACGTGACAGCTATAGTAATGCTCAAGAGAATAGAGAGAAGTAGGAATGTAAATAGAAGTTCCCAAAAAGATACATTTGCAGGCGAGCTGCCGTGGTATACCATTTGAATAGTCGAAGTGAGATTGATGAGGTAACCGGAGGGATCCTTGCTCGGAGTGATTTCGCTCTTTTGCTGCAACCTGTTGCATTAGGTTTTTTAGTCATGGCCATGGATACTAGTCCTTCAGCCGATTACATACTTCTTGATCGATTCTTTATGTGCCCACATTCATGCAAGTCATAACTAGAAGTCATAAGTCCACTTAATGAATGAACAATATTTATGCATTAACACCCGAAAAAATACAAGTTTTGGTAAATTAATACAATTTGGCAACATTTTCGCGTTCCCGCCAAAAACTCACCTGTTGCATTAAAATATTGGTGTTGCCATATCTTTCGACAAATACATTTATCGTAGCAAGCAATATCATGATGGTTGTTTGGCGCCAACGCGAAAACATTAATCTCATATGAAACAACACTTTATACAGATACCGGGTGTTAGTTTGAACACCGTTATCCTTCTAGGATATCATTGTACTCATCATATGAACAACTTTTACTATGGGGCAACCCTGAAATCACCAAAAAAAACAGCTGTTCCATACATTTTGTCCAAGATCGATGAACCTTTTTGTATGGAACAGCTGTTTGTGTGTATGGTGATTTCAGGGTTGGCCCCATAGTAAAAGTTGTTCATAATGATGAGTACAATGACACCCTAGAAGGATAACGATGTTCAAACTAACACCCTGTATTTACTGACCGAGCGAGCGAAGTTTAAAATATACGATAAAAGCGGGATTCTGACTGCCATCGTGCTATGCAAGGAAGTTTTATACTGGTAGGTTACCACTTCCTTGCTGTCATATAAAATCATTTGACACTGGTCAAGACAGGACACAATTAAAAAGCAAAATGAAAAATGTCAAATGCGTATCAAAACCAAGTTATGATACACTTTTGAGGGTTCCGTAACTATGTTAGTAATAAATAATAATATTATCATAATTTTCATCATAATTTATTTTTGCGATTAATAATTAATGGACTACCACATACAATTAGGAAGCTGGGAGCCAGTTGCAAAGGATCATAATAATCGATGGAGAAAAGTGACTGCTGAGGGTTATATTCTGTTCAAGACAAAGCCTAGATTTACGGGTTAGCTCACAAACGTGTGAAAAGACACATTTGGTCTGACAACCAGATGCAATTTTGTGTGATCCTGATATGACCGGATCTATTTGACTCCCGAACAGGTATTTGTAGCCATAAGTGCAAATTAACTTTCGACACTCCATAAACCATCTCTTGTACTTTAAGATAAAAATGGGCCAATGATGAAGATGATGATGAATTAGTAAAACTTGGTCCATTAATTTATCTACAATATGTATGTTAGCAACTCTTACTATGGGCCCAACACCGAAAACACGAAGAAATATCATCTGTTCCGTACAATTCGTGTCAGGTCGATGAACTTTTTGTATGGAACAGCAGATGTTTTTTTCGCGATTTCAGGTTTGGCCCCATAGTAAAATTTGTTCATAATGATTAGGATACCCTTCAGCACTGTTGAACCTTTTTGTTACAAATTATATAATAATTAAATATTGACTACTGTGACTTACTGACGATCAGTACAACAGGATTCAGGGATTTTTTGTTTTGTCATGATATCCTTAAACAGTAGAAAGTACGACCAAATCACTTGCAGAATTAAATGAGGGAGCTGCCATCGTATTTTTTGTGCATAAATGTCAGCTATTTGTTGAAAATGTTTAGTTCCATCAACAGGCCACGTTGTTTTTATCATCGCCAACTTAGTTCCTGAAAAGAGCCTAGATGGCGTTTTTTTTTTTTTTTTTTTTTCCGATGTGAGGTCTATATTTTCAGCAATTGCTCATACCCTATGTGTTGACCAGACCTTTTCTACACATATTTATAGAAGCCGCGTAAAGATCTGTTCAGTAGGTTTCTAGTTTATCCCGGACAGAGAGACAGACAGAAAACAAATGAATAAACGGGTCAAAACAACTCTTTCACCAGATGGCGAATAAAAATGCGTATTATGTAGAAAATAATAAAATTCTTAAAACTTTACTAAATGTACAGCTGAAAACGTCATAAATATTTCATGGTTACTACAATAATGATAGATGTTGAAAAAAATTGAGCAAAAATAAAAAAAGTTGTTCTATTAAAGTTTTATAAGACAGTTTACCTAAATCGCGCAAGCAACATTTTAAATTCTTGATTCACCAATACCAGATTTTACTTCCACGTTAGGTAGGAATCTTACACTACAGTCCTCGATCTCCACTTTTATTATATGTAGAGATAGAGAATAGAGATAGAGATAGAGATTATCAAATCTTGTAGAACAAGCTACAAAATCTACTTAGCCTACTACACAACAAAAAATAAATAAATCTTTTTGGATAAAGTCTTATAAATAAATGTATTAACATAATTCACTATTCGTAGAAATGTTTAAAATGTATATTGCATAAGTAATTATAATTTTAAATACGTACACAAGAAAACATAAGTAATCTATTTAGAGATAGAAATAAATTCTTATTAATTAATGTATGTTTAATTTATGAAATATACAATTAGACAAGGTGTTCGTAATTTGCGTCCGATCATTAAAGAACATAAAGTTATCTTAGTTTAGTTAGCCTTGAATCCTCGAAGTCGCGGGAAACCGGTGGATGCTAATGGCAGGTAGTCGTACAGTGTGGCGGCTTAAGGCCTTCGTTCAGCAGTGGAAGTCTCCAGGCTGATGATGATATTGATGATCTCTCGCACAAACACGTTGCAATCGTAAAGCGCATTTTTTGATTTTCCGACTGGGCTGAGCCAGTTTCAGCATACCGCAAGGAAATCACGAAGAAAACCACATTAACTGTACAGGAGTAACATAACGGGTGTTAGTTTGAACACCGTTATCCTTCCAGGATTTCATTGTACTCATCATTATGAACAACTTTTACTATAGGGCCAACATTGAAATCGCGACAAAAATATCTACTGCTCCATACATTTTGTCCAAGATCGATGAACCTATTTATAGGGAACAGCTGTTTTTTTTTTCGTGATTTCAGGGGTGGCAAAGGGTTGGTTCAAAAGTTGTTTATAATGATGAGTACAATGATATCCTAGAAGGATAACGGCGTTCAAACTAACACCCCGTATATTAATCGGGTGGCAATAAAAGTGTGTATTTCTCTAAATACTCTAAATGATGTTATTTGATTACGTATATCGAAATAAGGGGTCTTCAGTTATTGAATTTTAAATCGTTATTCGTTATGATATGTCTGTTTCACCGAGATGTAATAACGCGGTGACCTAACCAGTTATCTAACGTAAAGAACGACAAAGAAAAAATCATAATTCACCAAACGAGCGAAGCGGGCGAATTATTTGCTACAATGGCAAAATCTTCATCTGGTGCTTTATGGAAAGGATACTCGCGTCCAGTTCGCATTTTCCAATGAATCTTGATGATACTTGGTAAACAAGATATACAATTTCATAGAATTTTTGTCGAGGACGTTTTTCAATGGAATTATTTCCCCCAAAACGGGGATAGTTTGTTGTGGCAGAAACATTCGGTACGCAATCACACATAGGGCCTTACTTAAAAAAACTTTTCAACCGTTAGTCACTGCTTAAGATGCTCTGCCATCTTCTCTCTGACGTGAAGTGTAATATGCAAGAACAAGACAGAGAAGTTTAAGCAGTGACTAAGAGAATCGAGATTATTTTAGGTAAGGCTGGAAATATCATAAATGCGAAAGTTTGTCGGTGCGTGTGTGTGTTTGTTTCTCCGGCTGCACGGATTTGGTTGAAATTTGGTATAGAGGTAGTTTATACCCTGGAACACATCATCATCAGCCCGGAGACGTCCACTGCTGAACGAAGGCCTCCCCCTTAGACCGCCACACTGTACGACAACCTGCCACTTGCATCCACCGGTTGCCCGCGACCTTTACAATATCGTCGGTCCACCTAGTGGGAGGCCTGCCTACGCTGCATCTTCCGGTTCGCGGTCGCCACTCAAGAACCTTTCTTCCCCATCGGTTGTCAGTTCTTCGAGAGATGTGGTCTGCCCATTGCCACTTCAACTTGCAAACCTTGCGAGCTATGTCGGTAACTGGTTCTTTGGCGAATATCCTCGTTCCGGATTCTATCGCGCAAAGTAACTCCGTGCATGGCTGTCTCCATTGCCCGTTGCGTGACTCCGAGTTTCTCCAAAAGGCCGGCAGTTAAAGACCACGTTTCAGTTCCATATGTCATCAATGGCAACACACACTGATCGTAGACCCTTGTCTTCAGACACTGAGGGATTTTGGACGAGAACATATTACGCAATTTCCCGAACGCTGCCCATCCGAGTTGGATTCTTCGGGCGACCTCTTTGACACGTCTTCTTCTCTCTTTGACCTCTTTTGTCGCTTTCTGGAACACATAGGATATCTTTATTTCAGGAATCGAGGATTCTAAATTTTGTTTTAATATAAGCTAAATCGGTAAAAAGGTTGCCAAGATATAAAGACGTGGGGATCTCAGCTCGCGAGGTCAACCGTTCGCAGTACTACTACAGTTAAATGTAGGTATATCATGTCATCCTTATTTTCCTACTAATATTATAAATGCGAAAGGGTGTTTGTTAGTTTGATCTTTTACTTGTACCTACTTCTTTCAGGCTGCAGGAACAACCAGATTGACAGGTTTCAGAGCGTTTTTTTTAAGTTTTGGCCTCTAATTTTATTTTTATTAAGCCTTAATTTAGTCAGCATTTTGTTAAAAGATAATTTCATTTAATTCTTTTTTACCAACAATAATACGAGTATGCATAGACAATCTAACTATGTACTTTATATACCCAACAACCTACTTCACAAAAACCATCATGTATCTTGATTGATTTTTAAGCTGATATAATATATCCAAGTTTATAAGCTGCCCTAAATTTTGGTCGTAAAACCTCCCGTGGAAACAGTAACTAAGCCTGGAATATTTAAAGTGACACGCCTAATATAAATGAAGACATTTTCCTCAAATAGCTCTATTTGTGAACCAAACGTTTTAGTAAAGGAAATATAATATTTATTACCCAAATCCCGAATACACGGAAACGGAAACACTCACATTTGATATTCTCATATATTTACTTCCAATTTATCTCATGAATTATTTGTTTGTAATTGAGTTTTCTATTTGTTACAGGAGGACGTTAGAGTTTGATTTGGTAAGTTGTGGTTCTTATCCTAACTTTTATGATTTTGTAGCTATTTTTAAAAGTAACACAACAAAATTTATGTTTAGGTCTGTCTGTAAGTAGCTATAAGTTGATAGTAGTAGTAACATTAGTTTCAAAAAATAAATAACACGACTGGGCAGTCGTGCTTAAAACATTATGGCCAGTGTTACTCTAAATGATGTAAGGACCCCATACATCCAAATCTGTTGAGGCATTTAGAAGTTATGGTGAATAAAGAAACTCACATACATAACTTATATGATCCCTGAAAACATTAGACTCCTTTTTTTGGGGCGTTCGTGTAAAAAAGTATGTCTCACTACCAAATTTCACCTGAATTCGTATCATTGCGGACAATTAAGGCAGCAATTTAACTACTTTAAGTACAACACTGTTTTAAACTATCACGATCGTTTACTAAAGTTCTATTATTATTAACGGGATATCCCGTTAATAATAAAAGAACTTTACTTTAAGTACGTTACATAATTACTAGCGTAAAGTATTTGGAAGGTTTCTCTTAGAACTAATATGTTAATTAATCAAATAACTGAACTGTATTTGAGCAAACATGTTGATAGGTTAATTCCTGTAAACTGAAACTCGTCATCGAATTTCATGCCCTAAAACGCCGTGGGGCTATATGTGTATGGTAATTAATACGAATAGTTTGGGAGTCTAGTGCTGACTTACTTACTGATGAAAGTAAAAAATAATGCTACGCTTTTTTATTTATATAATTATTATAAATTATATGCGATAAAATCTTTATTATACTAGTGCGGTTATAGTTATTTATGATACTAGTGCGGTAAGTTGATTTTTACAAACGAGTTGACTCGACTTCATCTCGGGCTTACATTCGTCTACGGCTTACTCACGTGCGGAATTGGTTTTTACAAACTCGTGACTATTATGTGTCATACAACGTTTTACAACAAATTTGCGAGAAAACAGATAACAGAAGTACAACAGATAATGAAACAAACTTTATTATTTTGTTTATAAATATCGGTCGGAAAGTCGTAACTAAATACTTGATACTGGCAAATGCACAAGGTGCGATGCCGTAATCCTCCTAGGAGGAAAGATGAAAAAAAACGTCGTCCTAAAGATTGTCTTCATTAAAACGTTTCTTTAAATAAGTGTCTTTTCGTGTTGTTTCCAAAACTGCGAAGATGCTTGTAGTAAAGTTGCCACAACTTTACTGGGCATGACTAGACTTGACTGTGACTTTGACTGTAACTTAGACTCATTCGATTTGAAAATTATCAATAACATGATACAAATAAATACCGCTACCGGAAGTATCAATTAAGGTAAGGTCAACAAAAATGTCACAAAATTTAAAATGTAATTATTATTAAAATTTCAATTATTATATAAATTTAATTTAAAATAAAATAAAAACAAAAAAATAAAGTGTGGGAAAAAGTTGGAAGATCTGGAAAGCGGTAAAAACCTTCACGCGTTACTGAACTCACCAGCAGCTCTCAGACTACGTCAAAAAAACCGCTCTAATTAAGATTGGCGTTTGGGCGGGCCCCCATTAGACCCCCAATTATTTTTATGGAGTGATCATGTGAGTTTTCGCAATTTCGCATTACTCTTTATTTATGAGGTTGTTTGTTTTACTTAGGTTTGAATTTGTGTGATCAATCAGTCTTAGAGGGGTGAGAGCTATCATGTTCCAAGCGTACATTTAAATGTAGGTCCTGGTTGAATTACTACGTAACTAAAGTACTTAATCACATTAATAATGTAAATACGAAAGTTTTTGAGTGGGTATGTGATTCTTACTTCTTCACACACTTGGCTTTTTTTTGACTTTACTGCAGAGTCTGCCTAGGGAAGTACCACACCTTTACCTGTTATTCAGTAGCCAAGCAGTAGTGTGCAAGCATTACTGTGTTGCGGTTTGAAGGGCAATGTTACCAGATAAATTACTGGGTATGATGAGATTTAGCATCAAAAGTACAATTAAAAAAAATTAAAACAAAAAAAAAATATATCATCATGTTCAATATTCCACATTTTATTATTTGCATATTTTTTCGTGCGGTCGATATTTTCCAAGTTTACGGAGAAAATGTAATTATTGAATTATCCCCAAAGGCTCTCCCCACCAGCCTTTGAAATTGAACTTTAAAGCCTAATGAAAATTGCCTTAGAGTTTCGGGGTTAAGTCCTTTTTTCGACAAACCGACTGGGCTATAATAGCAACATCGTTCAAGAGGTTGTCAAGACATAAGACCGTGAGGACTCAATTCGCAGAACTACTGGTTCAAGCTCTACTTAACTGTAAACTGTAAAATCCATAGATTTACACGGAACTTCCGGGGTTTGACGCCTCATGACCCACTTCGTACGGCTTCGAAAACCTTCGGTAAGTGCTGCCACTATTAGCTAAGTCAGTTAAGTGGAATTAAGTACTTGTGACTTTTCTAGCTTCGTTGTTACAATGTGGGAAATGCGTGATTTACTTTGTGCTGTATTTTTAACCGATTTAAAAATGGAGAAGGTTCTCAATTGGTATTTTTTCTTACCTTACTTTGTGCTGTGATATTTAACCGATTTAAAAAAGGAAAAGGTTCTTAAATCGTTTATTTTCGTACCTTATGACTCAGTCGATTCTAAAAAAATATATGATAGTATATACTTTCAGATTATAGATCTGGGTATGTCCTTAAACTGCAACCAGACCCACCGGAGGACGGGCAGCAGCGTCTTTTTGGTTAACGGTGGTGAGCATTCTGCGATCCCCAAGCCGCCTGCCAAGCGTGGGGATTATGGCAACACCCCTCTATAAAGGGAGAGGCCTTTGTCCAGTAGTGAACTTTTTATGGCTGACGACAACGACTTGTCCCATAGAAATTTAGTAACAATCGGTTCAGTTTGTGTACAATCGGTTCAGTTTGTGTACAATCGGTTCAGTTTGTGTACAATCAGTTCAGTTTGTGTACAATCGGTTCAGTTTGTTTCATCCACGTAAATGAAATTGAAGTCGGTTGGTTTTTTTAACTTCTTATATTATTACTTGCTGTTACAAATAAATTAGTTCAAACAATGTTAACGGGCTTATCACGGGCTTATCAAGTTTAATAAGCCGAAAGAGAACATTTTACTCATTACAACTACATTTTTATTGTGAACAATTTTTAATATGGGGCAACCCTTACACCTGTTCCATACATTGACTTAAGAGGCATTAAACTATTTCTACGAAACAGCAGGTTTTTACACGATTTCGGGATTCGAGTGCAGTAAAAGTTATTAACAATGATGAGTTTAATCACCCCCTTCAGTTTAGTACACTCTCTATGCTTATAACCCTCTACAACTACTACTACTGTTGTTGAACCGGGACCAACAATTTAACGTGTCATCCGACCCACGGTCACGAGCCATGAGCGCTACCGCTCGTGGCGTAGCTTGTCTAGGTGATTCTATACGATCACCGATGTTAAGTAACGGACGGTACGGTCAGTTTTCGGATGGGTGACCGTGAGTGGCATTTATTTCTGAGCGCTACCGTGGGTCGGATGACACGTTAAATTGTTGGTCCCGGTTGTTTGTTCTAGTTTCTATAACAACAACCGTCAGCCATGTCAGAGGCCTTCGGGCTGCACATTAACTCTGACACTAGGGCTGGCCACTCAGCCTATACGAAGTTACTTACTTACTACTATAAGGAAATGGAATCGCCCCCAAATTTTGCAAACCTGGAAATCACACACCGTTTTGTCCTGTCCTCTTTTATTACGCGCACTTGTGTGGGATGTTCTCCTGATGTTCCTTATAAAACGTCATTAATTCTCGACAAAATGCACGAAAAAGGTTTTCTTTTAATATTTTGTTTTTGCCTCCGGAGAAAATGTTTTTCTTAACGATTAGTAAAATAAACTCCTTTCGGCTTAACACCTTTACGCGTAACCCTGTGCCAAATTCAAATTTCGGAAGCTTCGTAACAAAGACGGCCTTTGTTTTAAATATTTAATGAAGCGCTGTAGCTCGCTCCGTTATACAGGGTGTTACGTCACTCTGCGGTCAACTACACAGGGTTCAAAGTCAACGTCGAAATATCAAGGCGAGAGGTCATCGGTAAATAAGATATTGGGATCGAAATGTTCCCAGGCACGTTAATAAAGATAATTTTAATTGGAAATTATTATTAAGGTAATGCCACCAGAGAAGTTACTGGGCATGAAAAGCTTTGACATCTAATAACTCAGAATGACGAGCGCAGTGCAGTGCGGCCGGGTTTTTTTTTCGCAAGTTCTCAATTCTGGCACTGCTACTGTTATGAAAAGGCGTGATGATTACCACCAGGCGAACGTCTCGCTCGTCTTGACACTTCATCGCATATGTTTCCTTTTTGTATACAGGGTAATTGGTAACCAGCTAACAACCAGTTAAGATCAAGTTCTGTACAGCATAACAGACAAATTTCGTCAAATTCGTCACTGGTCAAATTCGTAAAAATGTGTCGCGGTTCTATCGCTAACAGCGATATCTTTCAGTCAACCAGACAGGCAGGCGGGTATGTTGGAAAATATTTTTTTCATCACACTTGCTCGTAAAGTGGATCTTATTACATCGGGTTTAGGCTCATAATCCAAACTATTACGCACGCGTGCTTGTTACTTTACATTACACCACTAGTGATGTAATAGGTATAACCCGGTAAACTTAAGTTTGTACGTGACTGCAAGTTAGATGTATGTGTACGAAGCACTCTTAATATAGCCGGGTAATACTTACAGTTTTTTTGTAATACCAACAAAGAGTTCTTATGCCGCTGAAGTAAATGTCAACCTGCGCGCGCATTGCTGGTTTGGGCGCCATTTTCCGCAAATGTTTGTTAACGTTTTCTCTGTGTGATGAAAACAGTCGTATGAAACTCTTGTGCTATGTTTCAATACACTCTCGGCTTCCTTATCGCGCCCACCTGCGGCTCGCGCGCATAATAGCGCCTCTGGTGTGATGACCAACATAGCACACTCGTATCATGTACTATTATCACATTGTCACATGTTTTTTTTTTCCGTACGGGGACGAAGTCGCGGGCCTGTAGTACAAACTAAACGTAGGTATACAAGTTGATGTAGGTACTTATACATATTTTTGCATGCGACTGTACCTGTCTAGCTATACAGTAAAGATGCCCACTGTTTCGAGAAAGATTGTTGTCTCTAAGCTGGTAGTTTGCACCGCACAGCACTAATGAGAGAGCGTGCAACGAGCGTAGCCGTGAAGCACGTTCAACAATCTTTCCTTGTAACAGTACAGTGAAAACGTCTGCACGTGTTGCGTGATTAGAATGTGTTTTTTCTTAAATTTTGGCTCCACTCTTTGGCCTTACTTTACGCCGTTTAACGTTAAATGACGTCATTTAATATCAGTCAATATTATGTCAGTGTCTTTTAACTTATAGTCTCTCAGTCTAGTTACCTTATATTCTGAGCAGAGAAAAGGTAAATCCTCCAAGTATTCCCAGTAAAGCGTAACTTCACACCATCAACAAGAAAATATCCACTGCTGAACAAATGCCTCCCCGTGGGCCAATTATCGGAACAAGTTTTCTACTAAACCTGTTTAGCTATACGACAACCAGCCTTTTGCATCCATCAGTTGCCTACGAATTTAATTAAAAAAAAAAAAATGTACTTATAAAATATTTATCTTTAAGTTCCTTTACATTCTATACATTGTAATTTATAGCAGATATTTTTTAATAATGAATTTATTTTTTTATTAGGCACTTACAACAGATCATAGAAATTGCATAATACAGTAACATGTTGAAAAATACAGAACGATCCCATGATCCAAAATAGCAAGCGCTCGACATGGCTAAAACAGTAGATTCGGATTGCAAATATTACATAATTTAGACACTTAAAAAATAATAATATATATATCAAAACAATAATAACAAACGCTGTGAGCTAGACCAATGAGGTCATGTTATAAATATCGTTGGTACCTACCTAAACTAATATAACTGTTGAACTCGAGTTTAATTATTAATTTTTAATTACTATTAATAATTATTAGTAATGAGTACCTCAAACTATGCTAGTAAAAAAAATTGGTATATCACGAAGGCCATGAATCGGCAAACGTAGCGAAAGACGCACGATAAGAAATTTAAACTGACTGATGATGATGATTTTCAGTTGAACTCAGCCCGTTACAGTTACACAATTTGTTCTAATCTAACATGGCTCTAACCTATGTTTCTACTCGTATAATAAAGTCTACCTGTACCTAAATCACATCAAAACTAGACTCTACGTCTAGCGTCACAAGCTACAAGAATTTCGCAACAAATTTGTAGCAATTTTTATGGTACAGTAAAATTAAATGTCTCAGAAAGAACTTCGTATCACACAGCGACTGTCGGCATTCCTAAAAAGGGAGGTAAAGGAAATAAAGGTGAAGGTACACCGAGTCATAAAACTGCAATTATAATCACATATTTAACCAGATTCAGGTTTTCAACTATTTATCTATCTATCTATCTATATATATAAAAAGGCTCTATCCTGACTGGTGACTGACTGACAGACAACACACAGCCCAAACCTCTGTTCGTACTGATTTGAAATTCGGAGGGTGTATTCGTCTCTATGCGTAGGGGTGTACTAAGAAAGAATTTTGAATTAGAAATTCGAGCCCTAAGGGGCAAAGGGGGGGTGGAATGTTGTATGGAAAGTTCTTTGTTTTTGAAGTTATAGTGATGAAAATGAATATTTGGGTAGTTCATTCAAGGGGGAGGTGAAGGGGGGTCGGGGAGAGATGGGATTGGGTTAAAATCCGACCCCTAAGGGGGGAAAATCGGGGGGAACTTCAGTAATAAAGTACTTTGTTTTTGGACTTTTAGTCATGAAAATTTGGATTTGGATAGTACATTAAAAAAAAAAAAAAATGCAGTTTTAATTTTTTTTGACAGGGATGTTTGAGAGGGGAAAGGGGGGTGGAAGGTTGTATGGAAAGTTCTTTGTTTTTGAACTTATAGTGATGAAAATGTATATTTGGGTAGTTCACATCATTTCATTTTTATATACACTCTAGGGGTAGGGACCACAAGACTAGGTGGAGTTGGGGTGCTCTGATTCGAATCTGTCACCTATTTCTAACCTAACCAACTCAAGTTGGGGTGCGCCATAGAGGTGCAATTATGCTCAGATTTAATATAGTTACATACAGTGTTGCACGAGTAATGAGTATTTTTGGGTTGAAATAAAAAACCCTTCGCTTCGCTCCCGTCTTAGCCTAATCTATCCAAGTCGGATCTGTCACCAATCTTTAATATAGGTACATACATTATATTCTATTTCCATTACACCACTAACTGAGCTAATTAACAAAAAAAACTAAACCAAAATAGCTAATTGCACTAAACATTCTTAGGACCAATAACTCTATGAACAAAGAAATTAGTAACATTACTATATAACAACTAATCTTACGATGTATAACCATTATGTCACACTACTATTAGGATCGACAAACACAAGGACAAAAAATAATTATGCCGGTAAAAAAATATGTGCATGTCATTATGAGTACAGTAGTTTATGACTAGATGCATATGACTAATGACAATAGGACAAAAATCTGTATGTCAATTCTTAGGGCCCCGTAGCAGTTACTTATCTAATAGACTGCGAAGAAAAAGACAGGTTTGTTTTTAGTTAGTTCAGATAACAAATACACCCTTCAGAATTGCCTGTAGTGTGTTGCAATAATCATAGCTCAGTGTAATCTTACCTTTAATGGAGAAGTGAGAAGTTTCAACTAAAACTTGTAGGTACTTGTACAAGCAGCCATTAGCTTTGACGCCGTCGGCTCTGTTTGTCATTACACTCAAAAAGATGTGTGAATTTATATTTGGCGAAATATGTTTTCATAAAAATATACTATTAAGCTTTTATTGCTGTATATATTAGGCATTGTTAAACTTATTACTAGGTGCGCCCCGCGGTTTTACACGCGTGATGATGATATAATGTAAGTTATATGTTAAGTTGAGTATTGAATATTTTTTTAGGAAGTGTTTCTACACTCCAAGTCCAAGCATAATTTTTCATACTGTAAACAGTAAGAGAAAAATATAAAATAAACTTTCAGTAAACAGTAAGAAAAATTATAAAGTATAGAAACAGTTTTTTTTTTTAAGTATTAATGCTTTATAACATGTTAAGTATTAACACAAAATGTTGAATTTTGACAAAGAGTACGGAACCCGGAGACAGTGGTGCAAAACAACATATTAAATAAAAACCGGTACTTTATGATCTTACATAAAAAGGATGCCTTACGGGTTTTAATTAGACTTTAGATTATTTTAATAGTACTTGTAAATCAATTTAGGACAGGTCTGTTTATGTTTTTGTTGGAAATGAGCTCCCAAGTTTTCCTTCAGAATCAATTTAAAAGTTTCGTTCCAAAACAGTGAGGGCCTCATATAGAAGTCTATAGAACTTTCGGCGTTTTTTACTTAATAGTAAAATCTGTACTGACAGTAATTTAATTATAATCGCATCAAGTCAATAATACGCTTTTAAAAAAAAATACAACCGAGAATCGACTTCAACTTCCAATACCTGGATGACATCTTTATATTTTCTAGTAATTTTGATTTAAAAACCAAACTACTAAACCGTTTTCGATAAAATTTATATGGGACCACCTCTGAAGTATTACCTACCAAACAAACAATTTATCATCAAAATCAGTTCATAATTGGCGAAGTAATCGCGTAACACACAAACAAAAAATAAAAAACATCCAGTCGAATTGAGAACCTCCTTTTTTGAAGTCGTTTGAAAAGACCTTCTTTGTTCCTCGCAAACAGGGCAGAAATGAGCTATATTTCTACAGCTCATTATTGCCCTGCTCCGGGCGGTGATTTGAATATAGAATGTGGATATTGTTAGTAAAAGTTCCAACCACCAAAGATGTCAAACGACGGACATCCGTAATTGTTTTCCCGAATTCGGATGTTACTTTATTTTATTTTAACTCAGTGTATCTTCCTCATTAAAAAGTGAGAAGTGAGTGTGAGTAGTGAGAATGAAATAAACGTAGGTACTATTCTTATTCATAAGTTGCACTTACTTATTTTGTCATATAAGGTTATAAAAAGTAGAGTGTCCACCTCGGGATCAACACTATTTTTAAGCTCGAGTACTTTGAATCCCTCGCTGCGCTCAGGATTCTACTTTAGAATCCCTCGCAACGCTCAGGATTCAAAGAAACACTCTCGCCTTAAAAATAGTTGTTTCCTCCCTCGGTAAACAATCAACTATTAATAATTACTCAAGTTTTAAATAAAGGGCGTGCTTACATTGTTTTTGGGTATAAGTTAGCTTAATAATTATTTTCAGTTAAGAAACCAGTACTTGGGTATATCCTAAAACTACATCCAGAACCACCGGAGGACGCAAATTCCCCAAGCCAAACGTGGGGATTGGCAACCCCGCCCCTATTAATAGGGATTAATAGGGAAAAGTACCACGGCTTATATCTATACCAATATATCCGTCATAGATTTGGATTGGCGATGATCTAGATAATAGCCTTAATGCAAACACACTTGTATGGCACTCAAACACACATACACAGTTCAAACACAAGTTTAGGTATGTAGCGCAGAGTATGCTGATACCTGATACTACTTTGATAGCTTGATTAAGTAACGCAGTATGCAGAATTAACGTTTGCCTTGTAGAAAGTTATCCGTTAGGATATGACAAGATATACTGACAAATAGGCTTAGATATTGCTAGCAGCCTTGGAGGATCGTCAGCTCTCTTAAAACAGGCTTGGCGGATCTAGCTCTCTCTCAAAACAGGTGAAGCTTTCTTGAACGTTACATACATATACCGTCTTATGCATAACACACAAAAAAATATTTTAAACCTATGTTAGTTAAAAAGTGTTTAGCCATTTTTTTTCGAATTACCAATTGAGTTTGAAATAAATAAAAACATTTTAACTAAAATAGTTTTAAATTACGTTTTGGTGTTTTATGCATTAGAAGGTTAGTCTTTGTCAATTAAGTACTTAATTTAAAAAATCATCTAAGTGACGTGTGTGACCAATCATCATCAGATGATGTACCTGTATTAACTATCTGCTATCAAACCTACTTATTACCGGGACTTAATCGCGCAAAATACAATTTATTGTTATTTACCTGGAACATGGCCGATACGTCGAGCTAAATAAAAATAAATTGTTTTGTTCGCGATTAAATCCCAGAGTTAAACATAATTATGTATGCGAAAGTTTGAAAGTTTAATTTTAATAATTACTTTGTTATTTATTATTTTATGCTAATAGTAATATTTTAATTATCTAGTTCGAATAAAAGTCCAATTGTGGGGTATCAAGGTCTCAGTTCGCTGTGAACTACTCGTTTACAACCATCCAAACCAAAATGACACCCACGAAAAGGAAACAATAATGTTTCCTATGAAGTCAAGTGCGGTTGAACATGGGTTCAACGTCTTCTTGTCAGCCCGACATACACGCCACGGCAGACTTGTGGGTCCGGCGGGATTACAAGACTGCGGGACTGGAGCCTAATACCAGAAGTGTCTATTTAACTACTGCCAGGGGAGCACTGCGAACAAGTTGCAGGGACCTTGTTAGACATAGAATTGATAATAGAGACTAAGGTAGGACCGCGTGCGGTGGACACGCGACTATAGTAATCTATGTATTGCTACTTCGGCGACGTCATCTCGTTCTCGTTGACGTCTCGGTGACGGCGTCTGTGGACAAACAGCCTAAGACAGAAATGTGTGTATTTTATATTGAGATTTTTGGTGATTTTGTGAACCAGAAAAGTCTGCTAATTAATTCCAATGGTGAACTAATCGTATAGCTAAAGGTTATAATAGCATTTTGGATTTATTCAGGCGAGATTACTCACGTTTAATTAAGTTAGTTTCGTTTACGTTATCCATATCGTTTGTATACCAAAGCAGTAAGAGTAACAGTTGCAGGATGGTAATTTAAACGTATTATCGCAATGCCGTAATTATTATGTTAAAGGACCACTGAGTTCTTGATGATTACTTTATAATTTTTGTTAAAAGACTTGACGCCAATATGATTTGCACTTGGTCTGTTATGATATTTGTTGATACACTTTTGAACTTATATATCTTACTATAATCACAACAATTTTGAAGTTTCTTATAGAGTAGAACATACGTACATTACGACGCAAGTGTACTATGTCGGTTATTACACCCGAGGCAGTATAACGTGCGCGAGCCGCAAGAGCGCGCGATAAGGGAGCAGAGATTATAACTATCAATGCACACGCGTTTCATGCGACGTTTTTCATCACACTTGCGCGCGCGTGCCGCAAGCGAGTGCAATAAGGGAGCAGAGTGTAATTATCAAAACACACGTGTTTCATACGACGTTTTTCATCACACTACAGAATTGTATTTTTTTTGATAATAATCAACCACATAGCGTCAACGTAAACAATTACAGTCTTACTTTAAAAAAACTTCTCAACCGTTAATCACTGCTTAAGATGCTCTGCCATCTTCTCTCTGACGTGAAGTGTAACATGCAATAACAAGACAGAGAAGTTTAAGCATTGACTAAGAGAATCGAGATTATTTTAGGTAAGGCTGTAAATAACTGACAAAGGTGTGGTACTGCCCCAGGTGGACTCTGCAGTAGAGTCCTTTACAATCCTACCTCTTCAGTGCGGCATCTTGTCCGCTCCTTTGCCAGTCTCGTCCACTGTGTTGCAACCTCAAGACCGTGTCGGAAGCAAGCTAGACTAAGCTGTAATGTGGTGTGTGTGGTGGGTGATGGAAGATCGAGATTTTAGGTAAGTCTGCATATATTTGCAGAAAATCGCGCGAAAGCCAGTGATGCGCTGAGCGCACGCAGGTGACAAATTTTCTTTAACCGCATAAAAACTCTATAATGGTACTTATTACAAAAAAAAACTGTATTACCCGATTAAATTAAGAATACTTCGTATACATCTAGAGATAAAGACTTAACTTACTTGTCACACAATCTTGTACCACTGCACTCCAAACTCAGTAAATTGAGAACATAGTAAATAAACGTATCGCAACTAGGTACTTATACGACAACTTACTCGTACTTGTAACAAAGGAGCGCAACGTATTTGATTAGGCGAGCAAGATGCTCACACTGCCGAGGTATTTGAAACCGCCGGTGAATTACGGAATTCACAAAGGAACTCCTAAGTAGAATTCCACGCCTTGCTATGTGTACCAAACTAGCGCAGTGTGAACTTTTTTGCAGTAAAAATTCGTCTGAATTTTCGTATTCGTTAGTGCGAATGTATAGAGAGCATAGAAAAGAACTAGGTTACCGTAATTTTAATATCGTATGTTTTACTACGGTTAAGAATTTTTATAGGTGTGGCAGGGCCAGGCCGCGCGAATAAAGTCTTTGTAATTTGCGTGCAAATTTTATTGTGAGGAAACCTGTCTGTCTGGAAAATATCTATCGTGTGTTCGGATCTGCCTACCCGCAACGCACTAACGTGGTGAAATCTGATTTGGGATATTATAGGTTTAAGCAAGATTGTAACTTTATACACCCTACACCCTCCATTCACATTTAACTATTAAATTAGAATAAAATCTGAAATTTTAGATTTTTCGACATCGTACACATTTTTTTTTATGTTATTGTATTTTTTTTGGGGAGACTAGGGAAACGGATGAAGTAAGCGTCATGCCTGCGCATACAGTAGCAGTGCCAGAATTGTGTACTTGCAAACAAAATCCAGCGCTGCACTGTACTACATAATAAATAATAGTAGTGTACTGTACTGCGCTCGTCACCCTTAGATATTAGACGTCAAATCTCTTCATGCCTAGTAATTTTACTGGTAACATTTCCCTTCAAACCTAAACATAGCAACGCTTGCACACTACTGCTTGTCAGTTAAATAAGTGGCAAAGGTGTGATACATCCCGTGGCTAACTCTGCAATAGGCCTACCACTACAAATCCAGGTATAATCAACTCAAAGATTGTTGACCAACTACAAACAAAATACCAATATGTACTAAATATTTTTTACCGAAAGCCAAAATCACACTCGGAAATATTCGACAGTCCAAAAATCAGAGATCAAACGCTCCGAATGCCATCAGCGAAACAACAAACTACGATCGAAATACAAATAAAAACCACGTCAAAAATAGTTCGGCAAAAAGTGTAAAAGTTGACCCGAGCGGTTGTCAAAAACACAGCTGGATAAAGTGTCCACAATCTAGGATTAAGTGCAATAACGACTTTTTGTCGTGGAAATTGGAAACAAGTTTTTTGGTGGCGCAGTATTTTCAACCGACTTCAAAATCGAAAGGAAAACGTTTCGTCGTGTTGTCGTCGTCGAGAGTAATTTCGAGAAGGCCTTAAAAGGCCGATTACGGTATTCGACCTGTTTTTAAACCGATTTTAAAAAAGGAGGTTCTCAATTCGACTGAAGTTTTTTTTTTTGTATTTATGTTACGCGATTACTCCGTCAATTATGAACTGATTTTGATGATTATTTTTTGTTTGGTAGGTAATACTTCAGAGGTGGTCCCATATACGTTTTATCGAAATCAAATCAAAATTACTTGAAAATATGAAGATGTTATCCAGGAATTCGAAGTTGAATTCGGTGTTGGTTCGGTTGTTCGGTTTCTGTTTTTTTTAAAGCGTATTATAACATTTATATTCTATAAAAATATACAAATCGGCCTTATTCGTTATAAATAGTGAAGATAGGCGAAAGACGGAGAAGATCTGCCAAAACCAAAAAAAATAGCATATTGTATACAATGTATATATACATGACTTTATAAAAAAAAAAGTTAATAAGACTGTGGCGACCTTATTCGCCACATATATACTTCTTAGAGATGTTTTTAAATGAGATGTTCAAAAATCACTTCTCTCGATATTTTTTGCACGCACCGCATCTCATGTTATATTTTGTTGTAAATAACTTGATTAAATATCTTCTACACTCTGTTCCTGAGTTTTAAATGGGTGCCATTGGCACCTTAAGATAAAGACAATCAACCAATCAACAAAGGAACTGCATAATTCTACGATATGTACATGGTGGTTTTGACCACAAACCGGTTAAACTCAGTATAATGCTGGCTGCAAATAGCCAGACATTATATTAGTTACTTGTGTTCGACACAAAGTAACAACATTTGTGTCTTCTAAAAGTCTATTTGCTCGTTTCGATTGTTATTTTGGCCATGCCTTTGCTGAATTTTCGCCTGCAATAAATCTGTAACAGCCAGTCACGCAGGCTCTATTTTTCACATCGTAAAAATGCAAACATAATGTCAAAGCACTGTTCAAAAAGCTTTTCACACGTAGAGGTAGAAAGGTCGAACCTTCTTGACAGTGTGTGATAGGGATGGGACAAACTCAGTTCATGAACATCGACTTACCGATTTTTTTTTTGCAAAAATAATGATATTCTAATTTAATTACTACCAAAAACGAAAAATCTAAAGTTTAATATAGTAATAATATGTAATATGTAGTAATATGGAATTTTATACTTTTGGTTCCAACGTGTAGAAATAATAAATGATGTTTTCATTTGGTAAACTTGCGTTAAACTATCATCTGTCAAACAAAGATGCAAAAAATATAGACACTAATATTTTTAGGTGTTTCAAAACAACTTTAAAATGCGGTGTTATTATTATGTTTTTATACAGTGTTTAATTACTTCTTGGCAGCTTTTCTTTCAAGCAAAGTTGTAAATATGAGGCCCTATTTTGTGCGTAAAGGAAAAGTATCTATGAGGCACAGTTTTTGGGCGGTGTGATAACTGATACTAATACTGGCGAATTCTATATATATATATATATAGTGTGTTGTGGTTGTTTTGTAAAGTGGGTAATTGTTGCTAACTAATTTAGCCATTAGAATAAATGATTATAACCAAAAAAAATACTTTTGATCTAAATATTTTTTTCAATTTATCGATAGGTAAATATATCATGACTACCACTCATCGATACAATCTCGACATAATCGTCTCATCCCCACGTGCGTAAATAATTTGACGAAGGCCCAACACTGCTCGGAATCCAAGGACTTACCCACTATTCCGTGTTTACGTAGTTTTTCCCTTCGTCGAGTGGTTTAATGGGGGTCAGCGGGGGTCTGCGCGGTCTGGAGTGGTCTATAGGGGGTCTGAAGGGGTCTTGCAGGGGTGTGTGAGAATTTTCGGATTTTCGTGCCCGTCTGTTGTTTACTGCTTTGAATGTGGATACTTCTAGAGGGTTTCGTGGGATTTGAATGCGATCTTAGGATAATGGAGTTGGTTTCTATCTCAATGTTGGAGGATTTAGATACTTAGTTCAATATTGGCCCATTCATGGAATGGCTCCTTTTTTTTCCAAAGAAAAATGCTTTTTATCTTTCTATCTATTCTGCCCATGTCCACCCACTACTGGGTATAGGTTTCTTCTTGTTCATGCAATTCCTTTCGGTAGGTAAGAACGTAGTGAATAGCACAGCTATTCACTACGTTCTTTAATTTTCTTCTAATGACGTTGTGGGCTAATTGGTTTCTAACAATAATTTAGGTTTTGCTTCGATTATTTTTTATTGAAGTTTAGACATGTGGTGTGTTTTCTAATAACATGTTGGCTAAGTTCTACGTTTTTAAAGATAATGTTTGAATCTATTAATCAATAATAAAATTAGTAGGTATTAATTTTACTGTATAATAGCATAAGCAGTATTTTTAATAGACCACTGCTGGACTTCGGTCTATTCTCGAAGGGTGATTGGGTCATATCCACCACGCTGGCCCAGTTGCGGTGATCACATACGTCATGAAATTTCTCCGGACAGTATGCAGGTGTCCTCAAGATGTTTTCCATCGTCCATAAAAAGCCAGTGGTACATACTCCAAAGATGAGCTCTTCTGGTTTGAACATGCTGTAGTCGCGATTACAAGTGAAGCGATCTCCGAATTAGGCTACCACGGTTTTTTGTGTCGTTGACTTTCATTAATTCCAGCTCCAGATTCCAGATTTATATCCAGATAATTGACATAGTCTCATTGACTTTCGTCAATTTCCTTTTCATTAGAATAAATAAAATAAAATAAATTGTTTAGTAGGTTTCCATTATTATTATTTTTTCTTTCTTCTCGGTGAGAGCAGATTATTATAATAATATATGATTATTTAATTTTTTTTTGATGATTGTATACTAACTTCTAGTGCTTATTGCTCTTTATCTTTATATTTGTTCTACATCTACATTAGTTTATTTCTATTCTAACTATCCAACTTTTTATAGCGTCTTGTTTTTTATAATACTGCCAAAAGTGGAAACTCTAAATGGTTTTTTTTGTGTTCTATCTAAGTTTATATTATATTATTTAAGACCGCGAGTTTCGCAAAAAATATAAAATAAAATACTTTTTTGTAAACGCTCGCTTTTAGGCGTTGTTTGATAGGTACTAGTAGTTCTAATCAGTTAGCATCCTTTTAAGGGCATATTCTGTACATCAAAACAGAAACTTTTACTATGGGGCCAACATAGAAAAAAAAATAACAGTTGTTCCATACATTTTGCCCAAGGTCGATGAACTTTTTGTACGAAACAGCTGATATTTTTTTCGCGATTTCGATGTTGGCCTCTCAGTAAAAGTTGTTTGTTTTGTACAGAATATGCCATTAAAAGGATGCTAACTGATTAGAACTAGCCCTGTATATACTTTAATTTCTAAAAGCTTCACCAGATAATTGGAAAATAAAAGTTATCTTTAATTCTCTTTGCCCACTCTATTCCCAACAATTCTACTAACAACACCTGGTACTACTTAATTCTCACACAGCGATTCTCATCCTTTGTAACTACCAAACTATCCTGTGGACAATAACGCCTACCTATATTAGGTAGACGTTTGCGTTAGTTGAAACCACTAACCCTAAAGTTGAGAATCCCCGTGTATCTGATTCCACGTCCTCGATATTGTGGAGGACAGTACGTAAGGCAGCCAACAGAATTACGCCTTGTTTAAAAGGAAGGAAGGGAGTTTTTTATGACATATAAAAAAAAAAGTTCCTCTGGTAACATTGCCCTTCAAACCGAAACACAGTAATGCTTGCACACTACTGCTTGGCGGTAGAATAACTGCGCATTCACACACGCTAATGAAATGATTACCCAGCCTACCTTTGGTTTTATGTTAGTAAAAAGTTTACATTAACGGTGCTAGACTTTCAATTTGCCATTAACTGTTGTTTAGAAGTTAACGCAACAAAGTTCCTCAAACTTATATTCGAATTAAACGCAATGAGTCGGGTAATCAAAATTCCGTGCAAACTGTGTCTCTGTTAATTCGGCGGCATGATTATGATCGTATCGACTAAGGCCGAGAGATAACGACCCAATTTGAGTGTAACCAGCCAACTTGGAGGGAATTTCCCAAGTAATTTTAAATCTTCCTTGTTAAGGGCCTGATATGAATGTAATCAGGTCAGTTAAGATTTTGCTAAATTGCCGCTCTTGTAATTAAGTTGGAAACTTAAGAGAAAAAAAATGGGAAAACTTTCTTTTGGACGAGTTTAGATAAAGTTTGTGATTAAATTCACGGTCTTTTGGTCGCAGTTTCTGAATTAAGACGCGAAATGAATATAATAATGATGCCAAAGATGTTTCAAAGTATGGATTTCGAGTCAGAGTACAGATACTCTGAGTCAGAGTACTGATATTTTACTGTATATGTACCTGAGTACGTCCTAAAACTGCATCCAGAACCACCGGAGGATGGGCAGCAGCGTCCTCTCGGTTATCGGTGGTAACATTCTGCGATCCCCAAGCCGCCTGCCAAGCGTGGGGATTATGGCAACCCCTCCCTAGTAAGGGGGAGGCCTTCGTCCAGTAGTGGACGTCTTATGGCTGGCGATGATGACTGATATTTTCGTGATATGTACATTATGACACAATGGTGTTCTGTCTCTTGTGCTTATTAACACCTGATCGTTCATATACATTACGACTTTTGTACATTTTGACACTGAGACTGTTACCCATTGACATCTTGACCTCGGAACATTTTATGTCCTCCCCCCGTGGAACAACCTTTTAAGAAATGATTTTGGTTCATGCATTTTGCTGAGAGAAAAGGATTATTTACAACTACATTATAGGTCCATATGTACAAAACTCAAAATAAATATTTAAACTAACTATAAACTACTTATATACGATAAAAAATATCATCATCAATCCCAAATCGACTTGGCGATCCCAAGCCGCCTGCCTAGCGTGGGGATTATGGCAGCCCTCCCTCCTTAAGGAGAAGGCCTTCGACCAATAGTAGACATCTTCTGGCTGATGATGGTCTACTGGTTGCATTATTCAACTAATATTGCCGAAATTTTATATTTGTTTGGCTTATCATCATCATCAGCCCGGAGACGTCCACGCTGCTGAACGAAGGCCTCCCCCTTAGACCGCCACACTGTACGACAACCTGCCATTTGCATCCACCGGTTGCCCGCGACTTTTACAATGCCGTCGGTCCACCTAGTGGGAGGCCATCCTACGCTGCGTCTTCCGGTTCGCGGTCGCCACTCAAGAACCTTTCTTCCCCATCGGTTGTCAGTTCTTCGAGCGATGTGGCCTGCCCATTGCCACTTCAACTTGCAAACCTTGCGAGCTATGTCGGTAACTTTGGTTCTTTGGCGAATATCCTCGTTCCGGATTCTATCGCGCAAAGTAACTCCGAGCATAGCTCTCTCCATTGTCCGTTGCGTGACTCTAAGTTTCTCCAAAAGGCCAGCAGTTAAAGACCACGTTTCATAAAAAATATACATAAATATATTTTAAAAAAACCCTTGTACCTTCCCCTAAAAACAAAAACGCCGTCTAGATCGCCACCATGCGGTAGGGTTCCCAGGATGCTGGCTAAAAATAAAATTTTCGAATAACATAGGTTTTTTATCTGAAATTTTAAAAGCCATAGAGCTAATTAAAGATTATCTTAAGCGACTGATGGCTAGGGAACATTGACGCTATATTAGATCCATAACAAATGAAACTTTTTTAGTAATCTAACTTAAATTTTGCGGAATACATAGAGCCCGACTCGTAGTTGGCTCTAAACATTGATAGGTGTTTAATGAGTAGGTATAGATAATGAATGAGTGTTGTTATCAATCAATCTAATATAATAAAAGGCTCTGTCCTGACTGATTCAATGACTGACTGACTGACAGACAACGCACAGCCCAAACCGCTGGTTTGGGTGAGGGGGTTTGGGAGGGTTGCGGGAGTTGGGGGTGTTGTTAGAGGTGGGGAGTTGAGAGGGGGGGGGGGGGGCTAAAAAATGCTCAGGATGAGCTATAGGTGTAGATTTTGGGAGCGGGCCAAATTTCTTCCGTACGCGGACGCAATCGCGGGCGACCTCTAGTCTAATATAATAAAAGGCTCTGTCCTGACTGACTGACTGACTGACTGACTTACTGACTGACTTACTGACTGACTTACTGACTGACTGACTGACTTACTGACTGACTTACTGACTGACTGACTTACTGACTGACTTACTGACTTACTGACTGACTTACTGACTGACTTACTGACTGACAGACAACGCACATCCCAAACCGCTGGTCGTACAGACTTGAAATTTGGAGGGTGTATCGTCTCGATGCGGAGGAGTGAAAAAGAAACTAACTTAACTTAGTAAGAAAGGATTTTTCGAAATTCGACCCCCAACTTGGCTTGGGGGAAGTTTGTATGAAACTCTTTTGTTTTTGTACTTTTAGTCACGAAAATTTGAATTTGGATAGTTCATTTAAAATAAAAAATGTAAAGGGGGGTGGAAAGGTTGTATGCAAAGTTCTTTGTTTTTGAAGTTATAGTGATGAAAATTGATATTTGGGTAGTACATTCAAAAAAAAGGGGGAAGTCGATTCGGTCGAGTTGGTCGAGTCGGTCGAGTCAGCAGAGTCGGTAGAGTCTGTAGAGTCGGTAGAGTCGGTAGAGTCGGTAGAGTTTGCTCGGGATGATTTAAAGTGGAGAATTTTGGGAGCGGTCCGAATTTCTACCGCACGCGGACGAAGTCGCGGGGGACCTCTAGTCAATATATATAAAAGGCTCTGTCCTGACTGACTGACAGACAACGCACAGCCCAAACCGCTGGTCGCACAGAATTGAAATTTGGAAGGTGTATCCGTCTAAATGCGTAGGGGTTTATTAAGAAGGGATTTTTCGAAATTTGACCCCTAAGGGGGGGGAGGGGGGGGGGACGTTTGTATGAAAGTTGGTCCCGGTTGTTTGTTCTATGTTTCTATCACTACAACCGTCAAGTAATGTCTGAGGTCTTCGGGCGCCGCAGCCTACACAAACTTACTTGCTTAATGAATGTACGCAACATTTTTGTCTGGAACTACTTTAAACAAGGTACCTACTGTTTTTCTAGTTTAGTGCTCGTTCTGCGTGAGGTAACCCAACGTTTGAAGCGCAGCACGATAAAAATTGTTGTCTCTATTACGCCCATATAGTCGTAGTTTACTTCACATTCTTTGGTAGAACTTGTAAACGTGTTATAGGTTTATAGTTATCGATAGCAGCAGATTGCGTCGACGTCGAATTCGAAACGCCATTTTGATTACGAAAAGCCATCTTAGGTAAACATCATTCGTTCTAGCGTTATAATATGGTAATGTTGTCCGTAATCCTTGTCATATGAAAGGTTTATTTTCCCCGCCTTCTGGCAGGGTTGCCAGGATTGTTTTCTCTTTTGATATGTTTTCTTACCCCGCTTTTGTATAGATTTTACGATCGCATTTTTATGAAAAAATAAATAAGTATAGAGTAAGAACATAATAGCGTTTCCTTTGGAGAAAATTTTATGAAGATCAGAACTACTTTTGTACTGAATATAAACGAGACATTTGGAAAATTTAAATTGGTATATTTGGCCCCGAGGTCAATAAGTCCAAAGTCCTTTTTAGAAAGGATGTTCCGTGCCTAGTGAGGACACCAGTAATGTTTTCAAAACTTAGACATATATAGCATGCAAAATACAGTAAATCGTACCGACTACAAATTGTTTTACTGGTTTTATTTTTTATTTTATTTTTTTAAATTCGTTATTAGCTGCACGGACTGCGGGTCCGTGCCTTTTGTCAACTTTTTTTTTTTTATAAACTAAATTTTACACTTAATAACTTAAAAGCTGAAGGCTTTTCAAAAAGAACCTAACTAAATATCCTGATATATAACCTAACCTATAACCATAACCTGTACAACGCCAGGTTGTACAGGTTTAAAAATGTCGTATTTATGTATGTATTTTGTAGTAATCTTTTTTTAAATGTTTTATTGGCTTGCGTTTGACTACTATCTTGCCCGATGTTAAGCAAAGACGCAGTCTACGATGGAGCACGCATTAATATATTTTTACGCATTAATGTTTTTGTCAAATTTTTCATTCGTTTCATTTCAAGCCTTGTATAAATTGTACAATTGTATTGTATTGCCTTGTATTGTTTATGCGTGGTAAGAATGAGCGACAAAATCTTTCAGTATGAGATTATGTCATTTATTTCGTGGTCAAATTTACCCAACTGCGTTCATAAAAGTTAGGTACTGGTATTAGCGGCTATTTTGTGACCCTAATGGTTATCACTTGATATAAACCAGCCTTACTTTTATCAGGTGACCGTAGAGGAAAAATTTGGGGATGGGGATAGATGAAACAGGCAGTTTTATACAACTATTAAGTACTATTCAGTATTATAAGTACTACTCCAGTACCTAACTGTTACCAAAGGCCATTTAATACTTTATATTTTGTTTTAAAAATATTATTAAATGAAAATGGTAACACATTTTTTTTAAACGGGTTTGGAATCTGAAATTCAGAACTAAATATGTGTAAAAAATATCAGACCTATTTGTCAACAGGAAAGGGATAAAATATCAATTAAGTACTAAATTTGAACTATAAAACAAAAATAAACAAACTTAATTAAATCGTTTAAGAGTGCGACTAACGCCAGAAAAATAACAGATTTCACCCGCGCGTCTTGCATTAGTTTAGAGTCGAAAATCTCATGATACAATTGATGATGAGGATGGGTTTGAGCAATTTAGGTGGGATTTTATTTAATTATTCAATATGTAGGCATGAAATAAAAAAAATAAACGGCTATTGTGCTAAAACATTAGTTTGGCTATGTAATTCGTAAAAAATAATGTGGTGCTGTCGCTGATAATTTAGAGCATTTGAATCAAAACAGTTTTTTTTGTAGGTATTTTGTATTTTTTTTTAAATAAACCAGAGTCTTTTCCAAAATTCTATTCAGTTACTCGGCTTCTTTAGGTTTTTCCTCTAACTGGAGTATTTTTTTCATCTGAATATTTACGTTCTTTTTCATTAAACTATGTGTTTAAAAATACAACTTTTACTTACTTTTGGCATTAGTCGCCCCCTTAAAAAACCGTTACCACCACCACCACCACCGTTTACCACCGTTTACCGTTTATATATGTTTTAATTGTAATATGAATTTAAAATTTAATATGACGAAAAATTAGTCGAAATAAAAGGATTTGAATTTGAATTTAAATTTGAAAAACAAGCAATACATTAAAAAACTTTTTTTAATTAAACTGTTTTGTCATCAGAACTAAAGATGTGTACAAAATATCAGACCTATTTGTCAACAGGAAAGGGATAAAATATCAATTAAGTACTAACTTTGAACTAAAAAACAAAAACAAACAAACTTAATAAAACCGTTTAAAAACAAGCAATTCATTAAAAAACTTTTTTTAACTAACTGTTTTGTCATCTGAACTAAAGATGTGTACAAAGTACAAAATATCAGACCAATCTGTCAACAGGAAGGGATTAAAGTGCAATTACTAAATATGACCTAAAAACGGCAACACCAATAAGGATAAGCTAAATAAAACCGTTTAAAAACCACAGAATATTCACGTGAAATGCTTTATTTTTAATTTATTGTGTAGAATGGGTTTGTTAGACATTGCTCTACAAAAGCATAGACTAAGTGAAAGGTAGATCACGCATCTAGGAGATAACTATTATGTCTTCGTTTGAATGTCCCCAGATTGTATGAGATTGGATTTAATTTGCAATTCATTCAATATTATTTTTATTTATTTCTGGACATTTTAATTGAATTTCTGATTTTTTTAATTGTATTATGCAATTTTTTTTTGTTGATGTTATTGTTTTTTTTTATAATTTTGTTGTGTTTTGTTTATTGTATTACCTGCAATAAATTTTCATTTTTTTTCCATGCTGCTGACAATAATGCTGCAGAGTTCCAGACCGTTGCACTACGAATTATGAAAGAGCTTTCGAAGTGCTGTGTACATACACGAGACACGTCCACTGCAAATGTGTGAAGCTAATTACTAATCTCGGATGTCATAGCGGAAAATAGAAGGCGGAATCTGAAAGTTTAACTAGTATATACAAAACAAGAGAAACAAGTTCCTATCCAAGCGGAAACTATCGAGATCCAAAGGGACTAAGATTACAGAATTTGAATACAGTATGATATTCATAAAAGCTCTTTCAGAAGCTCCGATCCCACTTCGATATTTAATTTTCAACCGACTTCAAAAAAGGAGGTTCTCAATTCGAGTGTGTTTTTTTTTGTATGTATGTTACGCGATTACTCCGCTAATTATGAGCTGATTTTGATGGTTATTTTTTTGTTTGGTAGGTAATACTTCAGAAGTAGTCCCATATACATTTTATCGAAATCGGTTCAGTAGTTTGGGTTTTAAATCAAAATTACTAGAAAACATGAAGATGTCATCCAGGTGAAATGAAAAATGGTGAAAAAGCTACAATGCAGACCAAAATTTGGATCCTACTTTGTAAATTTCGAGAATAAACAAAAATAGTTTTATTTATCATTCAGCAACATTGGCAGAAATACTCCAAGCTATAGATAGCTATCGAGTAGAGATTTCGAGAAATTACTGGGTACGAAGAGATTTAACATCTAATATCTCAGGGTGACGAGCGCAGTGCTGTGCGGCGCAGGATTGTGTTCGCAAGTTCACAATTCTAGCATTGCTACTGTTAGTGGCAGGCGTGACGCTAACTACCAGGCGAACGTCTTGCTCGTCTCGTCATTTGATAATATAAAAAAGTACCTACACGACCTACTCGATACCTAATCAAAAATGTTCGTCTCATTACACGAGGAATCACCACCATCGTCAATATCAGCCTATATCGATCCACTGGCTGGATACCTATAGGCCTCATCTTCCTTGTGCGGCAAACAAGCAGGTGGTCCACCTGATAGTAAGTAGTAGCCGCTGCCTTGTGGAGACCCTTTTTAAATCGCCGATCCCCAAGCCGCCTGTCAAGCGTAGGGATTATGGCAACCCCTCCCAATGGGGGAGGTCTTCGTCCAACAGTGGACGTCTTCTGGCTGTTGATGTGATGTGTGTATATTTTACCTCGGCAGTAAAATCTTTGAGAAGGGTATATCATACCTTGCACGCCCAAGAAAAAAACGAAATAACCGAGCGTTGTTAAATTCCAGCTAAGATGTGAATGTCTGAATGACATTGAAAACTAAACTTGAAAATTTGACAATATATTTCTAGAATTGACTGCAGCTATCAAGGGAATTTTCTCCGCAATTCGACTAGTATTTTATATTTCTCAAATTTTCGCAAATTCGGATCGGATCCTTACAAAGGCCCTTAAGATCTTAAGGGACTTGGGTATTGGGTATAAGGCATATTGTTCTCGCGGAGTTAAATGAAGTTCAGTCGATAACAGGGACTATTTTAAGTTAGAATACTCCATGAGGGTTGGGAACTATTAATTTCTAATTAAGTTAACAAAAGCAACATTGTTTGCTATCACAATTGGAATTGGAAACTGATAAAACTTTGATGGTCATTCAGTTATTTTGCTATGTATCAGTTGATGCCTTAAATATAACGAGGAAGTTATGGGTTTTTTTTTTGTTTTAATAGTTCCTGGCCATGGATACTAGTTAGTCCTTCAGCCGAATACATATTTCTTCATCGATTCTTCTTTCTGCAGTTAAATGAGTCTTAGTCACAGTCCAAGTCACACACAGTAAGTCACAGACAAGTCCAATCATGCCCTAGTAAAGTCGTGGCAACTTTACTACAAGCTTCTTCGGAGTTTTGGAAACAACACGAAAAGACACGTTTCACTACATTATATCACTTGCCCATAATCTTGCTCGTAAATCAGCACTTAATGAATAAAACACTACCATTTTTATGCATTAACACTCGAAAAAACACAAGTTTTAGAAAATAATACAATGCAGCGACATGATTTTCTCGCGTTCCCGCCAAAACTCGGAAGTTATGGAACATTTTTGGTGTTGCCATTATCCATATATAGCGGTGACTTTTTAACGTCAGCAGGCCCGTTTCCGATTAAGCCATATTCACCGCGCTGGCTATCTATCTATCTTTTATCTATCTATATATATAAAAGGCTCTGTCCTGACTGGCTGACTGACAGACAACGCACAGCCAACTAACTAGCTAACTAACAGCTAACGCGTTTTAACGAAACCTTTGATTTAAAATATGTTAATTTACACATTTATAGCAAAGTTTTTGTTCGTGGAGGGAGCGGGAATACCGACAATTATGGGTCAGACGTTTAAAATTAATCGTTCCTGTTTCGTGCACCACGCAATTGAATGTTTTCTCAGTGGGTTTTTGTTTATTTACTTATGTAGAATACATTTTTTAAGCGGTATAGTACGATTTCGAATGGTCCGAAATTGCTGCAATATCACTAATATTATGTTATATCAGTAATAATGAATGATTATGTGGGAATCATACCTATTGGCGTAATTGGGAGGGCTTCGTCCAGCAGTGGACGTCTTATGACGTAGTAGCCTACTCGTCTGGGTCGTCGTACTGGGTGGTCGTTAAACCCACGACCTCACAATTACAAGTGAAGTGGTTTCCCGAGTAGGCTACCACGGCCAAATCATAACCCTCCCTTTTTGCGTAGTCAGGTAAAACCAGTTTGATTGATTCGGCGACCACTTCGATCTCGCACCGTTATTTACCTAGCTCTCCAGCTCTCACCAAATCCTAGGCCGGAAGTCCGGACGTCTCACCGGATGTTCCTGCGGGAATAACGTCGGACCTGACGGAATAGACTCAGTGGGCCGCGAAATGAGACGGCAGTTGGGATGACAGACGTCGCGGTGACGTTTCGGGATGGCTTTTGTTGTGGGACTCACGGGAAACCAAAAAGGAAAACTTTATTGACCGAGCGAAATGAACGAAGTCATTACAACATCCGGCAAAATAAGCTTTCATCTGTCCGGATGTATGGATGTAGGTGCTCTCGAACATGTCGTATTTTTCAACGAATCTGGACAAAACTTGGTATACAACCTGTATACAATTTTATAATTTATTTTTTTGTCGTCGCCAATTTATTTCTTGGAAGCGTATATTCCTTAAAAAAAGGAGGAAGTTTTTTTGCGGCTTTTATATCACTTACCCACCCCCATGAGCCTAATTCGGCACTTAATGAATAAAACACCATGTTTTTATACATTTTTATACATCAACACTCGTAAAACACAAGTTTTCGTAAATTATACAATGTAGCATCATAATTTTTTGCGTTCTCTTCTAAACTCTGTGAGCTATATTTGACGGTCTACTATTAAAAAATCATATCGTAATTTGCTACGAGATTTCTCTTTTTGTATAAACGTGAGTACGATATCCCATGTTGGCCAATATCCCGAGCCGTGTGTCCCATATTTCAATGGGACACGTCTCACTTGATGAGCTTAGCTCAGGGTCGCAGGCCTGCATTATTCATCGCGCGTGCTACTGACGAAAGGATCGCTCCGAGCAGGCATATCGTAATGTGGGACATTAAAATTGTATTACCTACAATGCTTTTATAAGGTATTTTATTCCGGGAAGTTTGGTCTCGTTTGGAATGTAAGCGCCCTTTCCTGTGTCTGTTCAGAAATTCAGACAATTATAAAATAATATTTTACCGAGCGAGCGAAGTTTTCATGGCAAAATTTTCTTTCACCTATCCAGATGTACTATGTTGGTATGTATGGATCCTGGTATGCATGCTAGTACTTACGTAAAGATCGTATGTATATATATATATATATGTATATGTATGTATATGTGTGTTACCCAATCTGCCAATTGGCTCCGCCAATTATGCATTGATTTTGATGATCCTTTTTTTGTTTGGTAGGTTATACTTTAGAGCAGAGAAGTAGTTCCATATAAATATTATCGAAATCGGTTCAGTAGTTTGGTTTTTAAAGCAAAATTACTGGAATGAATCAAAATAACTGGAAAATATAAAGATGTCATCCGGGTAGAAAAAAATTAAGTAGGTTGTTTTTAAAAAAGTGCGTATTATTATATAACTAATATTGACGAATCTTTTGATAATATTTCGCAGTAATATTGGGTATAGTCAGTTCTAAACAATAATTTAGAATAAAAAGTCGGTCGGTAAACTTCCCCCTTGTTGGGAGAAATATCACTGACACAAATAATGTTCCATGAAATTGTATTTTAACCTTTGTAACGTGGCCTTCGTTCAGCAGTGGACGTCTCCGGGCTGATGATGATGATGATTAACGTGCTGTGTGCACACTAGGTCTACTTTTTGCAGAACTACTAATCTAAATAAGTTTGTCTCATTTTGCCTATAATATTGCGTAGGATGAACCACGCTTACCTAAAAGATATCCAGTTTTCTGGATTTTAAGACACCTTATTGTATTTTTTCAAAGAAATAACGCAGACTAGCTGTGCGAATGAAATTTGTGGAATCAAGTGCTTTACGCATCGGTGGGAATGGATAACGCTTAGGTCGCGTTCGTAGGATTAAGATTTACTCAAGGCAAGGCCAAGAAATACTCAACGAAACATAATTATTATGGTCAAGCAAAACACGTACAGACAATTGAAACAGAGTTATTTTCTCATGAGATAATTTTACTGTGAAGTTAAATCAGTCGTAGACAAAGATTACGAAAGTTGCGCTAAGAGTATCGCGTAATAAAACAACGTTTGAAAATTACTCTCGTGCCGTCATGTTTACGAGTTGCGCCAGAGTGCGAAAGAAGATAGCACTTTTATGAGAGCAAAAGGGATAGCGCGCGTCTCGCTTAGTGAGCGCAGACAGACGAGACAGTCCCTGGGGCCGTTTTCGCGGCGCCATTTCAGGGCGCGATATGACAAATCTCGCTCCTTATATGTATTACTAGAGGTCCCCCGCGACTTCGTCCGCGTGCGGAAGAAATTCGGACCGCTCTCAAAATTCTCAACTTTATTTAATTCCGAGTAAACTCTACCGACTCTACCGACTCTACCGACTATCGATTCTATCGACTCGACCGAATCTACGAACTCTACCAACTCCCCCCCCCCCAACTTCCCTCCTTCCTTCCTTCCTTCCTTCCCTTTGAATGAACTACCCAAATATCAATTTTCATCACTATAACTTCAAAAACAAAGAACTTTCCATACAAAATTCCACCCCCCTTTCCCCACCTTTAAATCGTCCGTGCCAAAAAAAAATTGAAAACATCATTTTTTATTTAATTTGAACTATCCAAATCCAATTTTTCGTGACTAAAAGTCAAAAAACACAGGACTTTCATAAAACTTCCCCCCTGTTTCCCTCCCCCCCCTTTGGGGGTTGAATTTCTGAAAATCCTTTCTTGGTACACCCCTCCGCATCGAGACGAATACACCCTCCAAATTTTAAGTCTGTACGACCAGCGGTTTCGGATGTGCGTTGTCTGTCAGTCAGTCAGTCAGTCAGGACAGAGCCTTTTATTATATTAGATATAATATCATTGGTTGTAGATGTAATAGTGAAGTATCACATCACATCATCTGCCAGAAGACGTCCACTACTGGTCGTAGGCCTCCCTTTTAGTAGGGAGGGTTGCCATAATCCCCACGCTTGGCAGGCGGCTTGGGGATTGCAGGATACCCACCACCGTTAACCGAAAGGACGCTGCTGCCCGCCCGCCGCACGCCAGTGGTTCTGCAAGCAGTTTTTCGACATACCCAGTTCCAGGGTCTAATAGTGAAGTATGCTTCGTGCAAACAGTAATTTTCTGTATTTTCTCAAAATCACTCACAAATTCTATCATATTTTAATATCAATTGCAAAGTTAACTGCCCAGAGAAACTAACAATTTAATTTCCTCTAGAAGACAGTTAAACATTTCTTGAAAGTAATAGTGCTCGAAACTAAAGCACTAATATTTATTTAACGACAAAAGCTATATTTTCTCCGAGTTTCTCTTGCTATTATTTGCTTTAATTCAATATTTTATAGTAGAGATGGGAACGTATTAAATACAGCTAGCTGAAATAGAGAGCTTCTGAAGGTTACGCGCTTTTATTGTGTTGAAGTTGTTTTCTACGTTCGTGTTATCTAATTCTCAGGAATTCTATTATCAGAACATTATTTTGGGTTCCTATTTTAATCTTGTAGAGATCATTATTCTCAATTTTCTGAAATCAGAAGTGGAACCTTTGTTTAATAGGATTTTCGGGAGAAAATCACCGGTTTTTGTCTTTCTACTAGATTGTTTATTTAGATTTGTCATTTAACACATTTTCAACCGACTTCAAAAAAGGAGGTTCTCAATTCGACTGTAGGTATGTTGTTTTTTTTTGTATGTATGTTACGCGATTTCTCCGCCAATTATGAACTGATGTTGATGATTCTATTTTTTTGGTACTTCAGAGGTGGTCCCATATACATTTTATCGAAATCGGTTTAATAGTTATTAAATCAAAATTACTAGAAAATATGAAGATGTCATCCAGGTATTCGAAGTTGAAGTCGTTTTTTTTAAACGTATTATTGTTGTGTTGTTTTTAATTAACGAACAGTGTTGCTTTCGCATAATAATTACCTATATAAAGCAAGCATTAGGGGGTTTTACTTGACAAGGTTTCCCCTCATGAAAGCACCTGCTGGTTCCCCGATGTGTTGTCCCAGTTCCAATCCAGCCATTCCAGCTACCCGGTGTCCCCGAGGAAGGCCAGCAGCTCACTGACGCCGGCGCAGGCCTCCTGAAGCGTCCTCGGCGACCCGAAGATCGTCGTTGTTATGCCGCCCCACTCCTTACTTCCTTCCTTCCTTCTTCTACCTGAAAAAGATCAAAAAGCCGTATGTTACTCTAAAGGATTTATTAAAATGTATTACGTCTCGCTAAATTTTATCAAACTTAATCCAGCCAGTTAGTCGCCGAAAGGAAAAAAACGTAAAACGAGGGTCAGATCCGTATTTATAAAATTAGTGCCAATGGGCGATGGTCTGACAGCCAATTAAAAAAAAATGTTCATAAAGATTCGTTCGATGGCAATGAAGAGACATGGACCTGAACAGTTTCACTATCTTGTCTGTGGTTCTAAAGATTTTGAACGAATGAAGCAAAGTAAAAAAAAAAAAAAAAGTTTCCTTATTTCATTTATATCAGATCTGTCATGCGTTTTTTGTGGTTATTGTTTGTCTAACAAAGTGCTTGCCCATAGTATTTCTTAAGCTTTCGTTATTCCTCGCAAATGAGTAAATGCGCCTTGCCAGTTAATTAATTACTATTAATAAAAATAAAATATATATTAATAAAAATTATAACAATAACGTAACGTAACCTTAGCAATTAATCAGAATTTCAACAAAGTGATACAAGAAAACTTGGAAAAGCACTTCACCAACGAACGCGAACTGTGAAAAGAAGCAGTGAAGGTGAGTGAACTGCTTTTTCACAAGAAAAATGGAATAAAGTGGGCCATATCTCGTCAGCGCCGTCTATCATTTGGCTGTAGAACTACATTTTGACAGCTGTCAGAAAACTTCCCATTCGATTAGTATGATTTAGAATCAAATCATACCATAATGTCAGGAGTTTTTTTTATGGTGTATGTAAAACCACCAAACCGCGTCAGGCAAGCGTGTTGGAGTTTGACCTCTTTAGTGATAGTACTCTTTAGTGGTTTAAGGCAATGGTAATATAAAGAAAAAAAAATAGAATAGTTTTTTTAGCACAGGATCAAACCATTTGTTCGTTGATGTGAAACGCACGTGTCGCTGTCAAATTCTTATCCCATAGAGGTCACAACATGGCTCTCACAGATTGCTATAAAGTTTTATCTCCTGGTTTACTGTTTGATCGTAAGGGATCCGTTATCTCATTTCGTTATGGACCACGCAGAAAACAGTACCTGGGTTAAATATATACGTATATTTTATATATATTTATAATTATTTTATATTTATTCTTAATTAGATGTCCGCAATATTTGCACGTTTACCAAAAAATACAATACAATAGATCTCTACAATTTTCGGTCATGTTAAGCCTTACTATCATTGCTACGCCTTACTATCATTGCTACGCCTTACTATCATTGCTACGCTTTACTATCATTGCTACGCGCTACATTCATTGCTACGCAATTATTATTTTTGTAAAAAAATACCTGACATTACTTATATTTATGCAATTGCTGTTTATAAACTTTTATCTGTATTATTGTGTGAGTTAAATGTAATTGATTCTATCGTTTTTATCACAATAATAAATAATTAAATAGATAAATTAGTGCTACTCCGTATCAATGAAACGTCACTTCACTGCTAACTCGTTTGCTCTATCACTGCTACGTCCGATTAATGCTACGACCTGGGGCCTTATTTTTCAATCGTGCGCAAACTTCCGCATGCGAAAAGAGCCAACTTTTAAACGATATTGAACCTTATTCCAAACAATATCGTTCGAAGGTCGGCTCCTTTCGCAAGCGCAACTCTTGCGTACGATTCAAAAATAAGGCCCCTGTCCGTGATTTGCTATATTAATGTTACGCCGTATCAATGTTACGCCCTTTCACTGCTACTATATATCAATGTTACGTCGTATCAATACTACGTCCCTTCAATGCTACGCCCTGTCACTGCTAATGTTGTTGATAACAGTTACACTTGCTTCTAGGTAGGTGAAGTAATACATAATCGTATAATATTAAATAAATCGTATTTAAAAAACAACGGTTGCTTTATGCGTTTCAGACACAAAACCTTACGTTAAAAACGTATATCAAATAGGTGTTTTATAGCCACAACAACGCGTGACCTAGTAATAAATAAATAAACAGACATCTTGAAGAATAATAACATCTTGTAATAAAATATTACCGCATTGAGCAGGCAGCTAACCAGAAAGCTTAGATTGACGTGACGTAACAGACGCCAGCATTTCGTCTCTGGCGCCTGTACTCGAGCCCGTGTACTCCTTAAATTATTAAACAGTAACATTGGCCACTAAAAAACTTATGAAGCGATCTGTCTGCCCTGTACCTGGGCCGGCAGTAAAATAAATTGAAATTTCGTATACGTGTGTACATCCTGGCTGTTTGTATGGCCACCCAGAGAATTAGTCAATAAGTCAGTTTGAAAGTTAGGGGACCACGTTTGAATTGAAATGTGTATTGCGAATGAAATTGTTAGTTTGTTCGAGGGTTGAACATGAAAATAATTATTTGAACTAAATTGTTTTACGTGATTTATAGAAATCTGTCAAGTGCCAAGCATTTAATGGTGCAAATCCACTATAATAGTTTATTGACAACGCCAAAGTTACACGTACAATTTCATTAGATTAATTATGGCGCATAAAATCTTATTAAAATTATTTAAAACAAATTCTCTTGTAACTACGATGTCAGCTTAAGTTAGGACGCGATGTAGAGGGCATCCGGAATGGAAGCTGGTATGCGGTTGTAGAGCGCTGGCCCCAAAATATAAACTGACCCCTCCGACTTGACAAGATGGTGCAACGGGGTAATTTTTGAGTAGTGTTTCTTTAGGTATGTTGGTATGTTCTGGCACTCATTTAGCCTGGCCGCACATGAGACACGTCACAGCCAGAAAACGCTGCGCAGTAGTGGCTTTCGCGCGTTTCCGTATCTGAGAAGCCGCTTCTAGTTTCAGGCGACGGCGTTTTGTGGGTGTGGCGTGTGCCCTATGAGCTAGTTCACTTAGATTCACGCCGCCACTAACACTTAGAGCCCATTCAGTCACCCAGAAGCTTAGTCACTTTTCCTTCCATGTTAGATATAGCGTTTTTTTTTAATTCTGCTAATATTTTAGAATTGATTAGTATAATTTAATAAAAGATTTCTCTTATTATCCGTTTTTTGCTGTTAGAAGCTCATCTCATCTAAATCTCATGAACTTATACAAAATTCATTTTCAAAGGACTTCGCGCCATATTAAAGGCAGTTTTTTTAAGTTTTTAAGTGTATAAGATTTACCTTGAAGCATTTATTGGATAAATATACGTTATTGAAGGATGTAGGAGAATTTTATAAGCAAGACAGCTTTTAGGGTTCAAGGAATATTTTGGTAAATACTAATTCTGTGGTGTGCGAAGCCCGTATTGCGTGAATATGACTAAGGTAAGTCACTTTTAAACCAAGGTTACCGACATAGCTTGCAAGGTTTGCAAGTTGAAGTGGCGCAGGGCAGGCCACATCGCTCGAAGAACTGACAACCGATGGGGAAGAAAGGGTCTTGAGTGGCGACCGCGAACCGGAAGACGCAGCGTAGGAAGGCCTCCCACTAGGTGGACCGGCGACATTGTAAAAGTCGCAGGCAGCCGGTGGATGCAAACGGCAGGTTGTCGTACAGTGTGGCGGTCTAAGGGGGAGGCCTTCGTTCAGCAGTGGACGTCTCCGGGCTGATGATGATGATGAAGTCACTTTTTACCAAATTTAACAAAGTTATCGATTGCTTTTTTTTAAATTTATTTATCGAATCTTAAAAATCAATCAAACAATATTTTTTCTATTGTCTAAAAACCTACTTCAGGTTTGTCTAGACAATAAGTTCTCGACAATCGTATAAAAGGCATTTAAACATGTAAACAACTTACGAAATAATAATAAAAACATGATACCTACCTACGAATGCGCGCGAGCACACAAAACAGCTACAGTAGGCAGGGTACACTATAACCGGTTCTTTCTAATCCACCTATGACAGCCTACTCCAGCCATTGCAGTGAGCGCGCGATTCGTTCTCATTGGAAGAAAATGAGCCTTGTCTTCGTAAGGTCGTGGGTTCGACCCCGGCGACGTACAGGCTAGTTCCTTGGAATTTATTTATGGATTCAACTTATATCACTAGGTTATTGATTAAAAGAAAACATCGTGAGGAAACCTGGATCTGCCTGTAAAAGTAGTTCAATTCCAAGCCGCACCGGGCCAGCGTGGTGGAATTACGGACCAATCGGCCTACCAGGGCAAGTTTATGCCCAGCAGGAGGATGTTCAAGGCTGCTGGAATAGGGGTCAAAGTATCGATAATTTTATATAAATCTATATTTATTATGGGATGCCATTTTATAGTACATCCATAAAACATCACTCGATATCAACATTAGTGTTTATCAAACCACTTTGTAGCGAAGCTTTATCGCTGTAGTAAAACTACTACCACAACATGATTTAACGCACCCATAACTCAGGCATAAAATATGATTTCATAAACTGAGATAGCGTCGTACTCGCGCGAGTTCTAGCCGTTTTCTCAGTTCTCGCCAGAATTTAATTATGTCCTATTTTTCTCGAGTCAGTCGTAGGACGCCAGCACCTCATCAGTAACTTTTTCTCTGGGGGTACCTATCTATCATAGTTGCATTGTGTCTTTTTAGAGAAAAGTTAGAGCAAGATTTTGCACACTGAAGCTGCCAGTTTAGCAATACGGCCCGGGTGGCAAGGAGGCGGCTACGCAATTTTGTCAATGCAGACAACCTTTCTGACGGTACAAGAGCCGTAATATCTGTGGCATGAAGACAGGAATGTGGCAGCAGCGTCCTCTCGGTTAACGGTGGTGAGCATTCTGCGATCCCCAAGCCACCTGCCAAGCGTGGGGAATATGGTAACACCGGGGGGCTAAGAGGGTGGTCTTCGTCCAGCAGTGAACGTCTTCTGGTTGATGATGTATGATTAAAACTGGCGCCATTTACCGGTCGATTTTATTTGGAAGAAATATTTAATACTAATATAAATTTAATAAAATATATTTGAATATGAGCAAAATCGGTCTAGAGGTTGTCAAGATATAATAATTAGTTTTTTTTAAAAAAAATTATTTATACAGTCAACAGTCAGTCAGTCAGTCTCAGTTCGGGAACCATCGAGTCTGCTATTCGCAGAACTACTTGTTTACATGGTCAATATTTTTAGAATTATTTCAGGACAACTTCTTCTGCTCTGATCGAGTTGAGATTTGTCAGGAATAAGCTATTTTCAACCGACTTCAAAAAAGGAGGTTTTCAATTCAACTGTATGTTTTTTTTTGTGTGTATGTTACGTGATTACTCCGCCAATTCTGAATTGATTTTGATGATTCTTTTTTTGTTTGGTAGGATACTTCTTAAGTGGTCCCATATATAACTTTATCGAAATCGGTTCAGCAGTATGGTTTTTAAATCAAAATTACTGGTAAGTTATTTTGATTTAAATAACTTGAAAATATGAACATGTCATCCAGGTAGTTTTATTTAAAGCGTATTATCACAAAATAAGATTGTAAGCTTGTTCATAAAATCTTAAAAACAAATCGACTGCAAAGTTATTCCAGTTTTATGCTAAGCTGCAAACATGATAAAATCTAACACTTTACTTCGTTTGATGTTTCACCTTGTAGTAAACTCAAATGAACCTAGCAGCTATTAAATAAACGCTTCTTTATCGGCGTTCTAATCTGGAGTTTACACCATAAATCATCCGTTAAGGCACCTTCATTACAAGGTAAGCTGTTAATAAGTCTTAAGTCGTTTTATGAAGTTTTTAAAGGTCTCGTCTCTAAGGACGTCAAACTCTGTGTGAAGGGCTTAGCTACTTACTTGTCATACTCTGCCTGCCTTGACTTGGAGTTGCAGTGGCAGGACTCTACTGCAGAGTCCGCCTGGGGAACTACCACACCTTTGCCAGTTATTCAACCACCAAGCATTAGTGTGCAAGCATTACTGTGTTCCGGTTTGAAGGGCAATGTTACCAGAAAAATTACTGGGTATGAAGAAATTTAACATCTAATATCACAGGGTGAAGAGCGCAGTGCAGTGCGGCGCAGGATTGTGTTCGCAAGTTCACAATTCTGGCACTGGTACTGTTAGTGGCAGGCGTAACGCTTACAACCAGACGAACGTCTTGCATGTCACTTGATTGAATAAAAAAAAAATCTAATCAAGGCTGTCTCACATTCAGAAATTATACGGCTAACAATGACCAGAATACACTATGGAAGCAATAAATATCTGAATCTGAATCTGAATCTGAGAAAGACGGGAAAGACGGACTGGAATCATTTCGTACTCTGACAGAGTACGAAATGATTCCATTCTGAATTCTATCGATAGTGTAAATTATTCTAAGTTTAGGGCCCTAAGAGAGCCACTACCGTGAGTAAGTTCTTGACTAAGGGTGAGTGACCTGTATTGATGTCAGATTTAGAATACTACCCAAAAGCCTCTAGTTCGGATTGGTGGTTTCTCTTATAGAACAAACAACCGGGAAAGCAATTTATGATGACGTGGACTTAGCACCGTTTTGACCATGTTAGTCAACCCACGGTAGAGTTGTATTTGATTTGTAAACATTCATTAACAATGCATTCTGTGAAAAATAGATAGATAGATAGAAACACTTTATTGTGCACACCAAAAATAAAAACAACAAATAGAAACAACAACCTTATGAAATAGTGCCACAAGTGGCGGTCAAAAATGTAACTGGCTAACTACGATAGAGGTCATAAAATGTAGTATGGTACTGAGTGCCTAGTGCGAGATTTTCCAAGAGCGTTTAGGTATTCGTTCACATTAACGTAAACTACAATTTGTATGAAATAAGAGCAGCGCCACCTAGTGTCAAACATATCAAACAGAATATGTGAGTGTGAGTTTTTTTACGTCGTCGCTATCGACCATCGAGCAAGAACTTCACTCGAAAGTGAAAACATTGGCACTCGTGATTGGTCGTTTCAAGCGTTTTGCGAGTGCGATCGAGCATTTTGACAGTTCGACGCGTAAATTCGAGTATACTTTACTACAATATCAATCGAAAACATGTTCACGCGATGGTGAAGTTTTTGGAATAATTTTGTAACACTCGTTCAAGGCACTCTGGTACGTAACCCTACAAAGACAAAACGTGAGAGTGAACGAGAGAACAGTTTTATTGATACTCAAAGCGCTTCTAGTCTCATTACTACGGAAATCACCCGTATCATTACTGTGGATGATCATCAATTTTCAACTTCATGGCCTATTTCAATATTCAGCGTAGTTAAGCCACACGTTATACTGCCTATTAAAGAGGAGTTTGTAGCCAGACCACAGTTATCGTGTACAGTAGAATATCTTCTAGTCTTGTAACCGTGTCTGAGGATCTGCTTCCTCGCCGACGAGGTGGAGGTAGAACATGGGCCTTGAAGCAAACCTCGTTACCAAAGCTGGACGCTAGGGGACCCTTCCCCGAAGCCCCCCTTTCATCACCAAGTGGCAGCCGGGCGGCATCTTTAGCACTTTCAAGTGCGATGGCCACATTTAAGCGTTGTGAACAACGTTGAAGGGCCTCAACCAGGCCTCGCGTACTATCTACGTAGGTACTAAAGTTTAATTAAGTATGAGTTTACCTACTTTGTGCGTGCCAGGCACTCCTCTATTAAACAGGCAGGCAGACCTCTATTAAACAAGTGCGCTGGAGTAAATATTGTCTAGGAAATTACAGATTTTTGTGCTGATTTGAGGCGCCCAATCAAGCGTCTCCGGTACAAAAATGACATTTGTCTCAATAATAGTATTAGTTATAGTAATATAGTAAGTATAGTAATAGTTATTCCATGGACGCTCACACTGATATCCGTTGGCTATCCGCGCCTGGTGAACATCAAATGGCTTCAATTTGCTATCGACAATATGAAGTCCAGCGTACTTTGTATAATAGAGGTCAGTGGTGCCAGACTATTCCCGCGCCATAGTGGCTGGCCATTCACGAGACAGTCGGGACAGTGGAATATCAATATAGTCAATGAATGAAATGGATGTGGTAAATGAATTCTGTTTGAGCCAGGAGAATTTCTTTTTTATTCTTGACTGGCCAGGTATTTTGTCAAAGCTCTCCCGACCTTAAGCGGTGGTGTGGCTGTAGATGATAAGCATATCTAGCCTGGAATGGGAACTGGCTCTCTCACATCTCATCCACGTACTACGCGTTCACAATTACCTTGGTGCATGTTTGTTACAAAGGTGCGTATTTGTGTGCGTGTAGTTTGCGTATGACAAACCAAATTCAGGGACCAAGGAGGCCTCACCCATTTACTGCGCAAATTTACATCTGTGCTACGTTTTTCATATCCATGGGTTGTTCTATAAAAAGTATTAATTTTCTACACGCGATCACGTCGACAACTTGATATAGGGAGAATGCGGTCTCGCACTGACAACGTTTTCCTTCTGTATTTACTGTGGATGCTAGTGTATTGCTTGTATTTATGTAGTATCATGTATTTACAAGCGTTTATAGTTCCGGTGGGGAATCAAGGCAATGGCGCGGCAGTGAGGTTTATAAAATTAACATTATATCGCTACTGAATGCGATGTTCCACCGACGTGTTCCAATTAATTACCAAAAATGAGGTTCCACAGGCAAAACTTTTTGCAGATGGCACCAGCGGCAGCCCTGGTGTGGCAAAACCTAGTTTTCTTGTAAATCTTTGCTTATATCTTTCTGCTCTTGATGAGGGTGTTGTCGACAATCTAGTCCAACGAAAAATACTGGGTATAAGTGCCATGTTTTAAGAATATACTGGATGTTAGTTTGAAAACCGTTATCCTTCTAGGATATCATTGTACTCATCATTATGAACAACTTTTACTATAGGGCCAACCCTGAAATCACGAAAAAAATCAGCTATTCCATACATTTTGTCCAAGATCGATGAATCTTTCTGTATGGAACACCTGTTTTTTTTCGTGATTTCAGGGTTGGCCCCATAGTAAAAGTTGTTCATAATGATGAGTACAATGATATCCTAAAAAGATAACGGTGTTCAAACTAACACCCTGTATACAGCTGTTGACGGCTGTCAACAGCTGTATACAAAGCTTGAAAAATAAAATGCTTTAAAAAAAAATGTAAACGACTGGCATGCCAAAAACAAACTTTTGAAAATGGCGCGATTACCGCCGCCACGTTGTTATATATATATACTAGAGGTCCCCCGCGACTTCGTCCGCGTGCGGATGAAATACGGACCGCTCCCAAAATGCGTTGTCTGTCAGTCAGTCAGTCAGTCAGGACAGAGCCTATTATTATATTAGATAGATAGATGATTTTTCATTTTGTCTGTGTCAGTTGGGACGACGTGAGGATTCTGTGAGAAATCTGTGCAAGCATTTAGAATTTATAGTGGAATAAAGAAACTCACACACATAAAATACAATACAAAAACATGAACCCTGAAAACATTACTCTCCTTTTTTGGTAGTCGTGTAATAAGTCATTTGCGTAACTATAAGAATATGCTGTGAAACTAAAACATTATTAAACCTTAACTATCTTATTTGATGAGACCGCAGAAACTTGCTACTGATATAAATGAATAAATAGGTAAGTAAATACATAAACAATTATTCTCAAATTAATTGGACTAGAAGCTACAAACAAATTAACGCTAACCTCATGTCCAGTCAGCTAAAACAATACGATACGTTTAATTAAAGGTGTTAAAGTTATCCTCCAGACAAGGTGAATGTGACCGAAAAACTAAACAGGTCTGTTTAATTGGTTGCAGTCCGAGTGTTAAAACGTTTATTTATTGGTATTTCAAAAAGCGTTCTATTATTCTGAAACTTTTTATCTAAATGTTTTTCATATAACACAATAACAGTAAATAAATTAATGCCTCTGGTATCAAGACACAGAAATACGCTACATAAATGTTAACTAGAAAGTTTAAAATATTAGTTTAGAACTTAGAAATGAATACTTTATTTGTAAGTACGAGTATAAGTATTTTAAATAACAAGCAAGCAATACAAAATTTACTGAAACGAAATACATCCAATCTAACCATTTAACCCTTCTATTGGGAGACCTTCGTCCAGCAGTGGACGACTTATAGCTGACGACGAACCGTTTAACCTACTAAAATATCTTATAATTATGAAGTGATAAGTGGTGAGTGCTAAGCAGGATGCAGCTGCACGCGCGTCGGGCTCTGTTTTCACTCTTTGGAAAAGGTCACCAGATATGATTGAAATTATAGTCGGAGTATCCGATTTAATTAAATGTGAGTATTCCCGTATAAATTAAACATCAAGTGCTCCTAAGTATTACAAAAACAACGAAAACTGCAATTCCTACTCAATAAATAATAGAGATGAGATGAAAAAAAAAAAAAAACTCGAATCATACTCAGCGTTTCATTTACGAGAGATGAGAAATCGACGCGCAATGCATATAGATGCCACCTGCTAAATATTTGCATAGCATAAACATTCGTATTTGCACAATCCAACAAATACATAGTTTCGATGAAAGTAACACTCGATGTATCTAGTAGATGGAGCACGGAATCGATATCCGTTCGCATTTCCTCTTTTCTGCCGACATGGTGTACTGTCAGCCAAATAAATATACGACGCTGACACCGGGACTATATGGCGCCCAACGCGGGGCCATGGCGCCCAACATGGTACTATTTTCAACGAGTTGGCAAGAAATAGGAATGTTTTGTGCCAACAACGGTTCGTTTTTTCAAATGACATTTGATTTATTCGGCGCCAATGCGTAGTAACGGGCTTTGGAAAAGAGACCACGACATTTGCTGGCTTGTCTTAATACATTTATAATAGTATCCATTCGCATTTTTGTTTTATTTATATACGGGAATACTCACACTTAATTAAATCGGAAACTCCGACTATAGTTTCGATCACATCCGGTGGCCTTTTTCAAAGAGTGAAAACAGAGCCCGACACACGTGCGGCTGCGTCCTGCTTTGCACTGCGGGCCGCTGACAAAAATGTGACAAAACCACGTCAGTTTTCATAATAAAATATTATCCATTCGCTTGAAAACATGGCAGCCATTTCAAATTAGGTATTTGCACTATTTAAAGTACAATCAAAATTTAAATTATTAAATGTTTCTGGAATGTCGTTAACCGTGTTCTCGTCTCAGAAAGAGAAGTTCAGAACTTTCCGACCTAATTTCTTCCCTTTACTTTCCTTGACAACACTGTACGAGACCCAACAACTTTCACAACATTACAATAAAATCTCTCCAAGATGCAGCCTCTTATCCTCAGATTAGTATGCTCCCGCCGTAGCCCAAAGAAAGGCGGCCGCTGTTTGCGGATGAGACTCATATACATAAGAATATTACGCCGAGTGTAAGCTGTGTCACGCCTGTCACGTCGACACAACGTAGTGTCACGCACTATTGCGTACTGTTAGCGTTATTTTGTAGATATTGGTATATTTTCAACTGCCAATTCACTCTGTCGTTTGTCTTTTTTTTTTTAAACAAAATTAAACTTTTAACTTAGCAAACTTCTTACTATTGTTTATTTATTGTCTATTGCATATTTATTGGATAGATTGTTTATTTATGTGCAAGCCCTTCTTTTTACAGTATTACTTGTCTATTATTCCTGTTATCTATGAAAAAAATAATTGGCCTTCTATTCTATTTATCCTTTATTATTAACTAGAGGTCCCCCGCGACTTCGTCCGCGTGCGGACCGCTTCCAAAATTCTCCACTTTAAATCATTCCGAGCAAACTCTACCAACTCTACCAACTCTACCGACTCTACCAACTCTACTGACGTTACCGACTCTACCAACTCTACCAACTTCCGCCCCACCCCCCTCAACTTCCCTTCCTTTGAATGAACTACCCAAATATCAATTTTCATCACTATAACTTTAAAAATAAACAACTTTCCATACAACATTCCACCCTCCCCCCCCCCCCCCCCCCCTCTTACATCGTCCCTGTCAAAAAATAATTGAAAACAGTATTTTTTATATTAAATGAACTATCAAAATCCAAATTTTCGTGACTAAAAGTCAAAAACAGGATTTTCATACAAACTTCCCCCCCCCCCCCCTTTACCTTCTTGGGGGTCGGATTTCGAAAAATCCAATACTCAATACTCAATATTATATTATATTAGATAGATGTTACTACCTAGCTGTAAGTTTTCCTAAGAAAATAAAATAAATAAATAGTTCGGTGGCTCTACGTATGAGCTTCCTGCTAAACTTATTAAAAAAAAGGCTTTGCATTTGTTTCAGCCACTTAGAAATAAGTGGTTAGGAAACACGATGAAAGACTACGAAGAACTCTACAATATGCAGTAGGTATTGTTTTTTTATCACAATGTTTTTTTTTTGCAAAATCGACCGCCTCGCAGGAGAGTTGTATTAGAATCTTTGATCACCGTTCGCTTTCTTGCTAAATTAAACATATTCTTATTTTTAACCACTTACAGTTGTTCTGTAGTAGTGTATTTATTTACTCTGATGCAAGTTTTCAATGAATGTTTTCTACCGATATGTAGAATAGAGCTGGTTTGCTTTATTTATTGTAGGTATACTTACATTTATGTTACACTCCAATATTGACTTGTCATGTTGATTGTACGTGCCACGCGTATCGTGACCTGTATATTGTCACGGCGTATGTATACATGGAGAGAATGCAGATATTCCAGACCGTTTTCGTATAGGAAATACTTCGGAAAACTATGAACTTTTTAATCGCGTTTGTGTTAGTTTTATGATAATTATTAAGTCTAATTTTTCTTAACATTACAAAAGCGGCGTGCATCAAAGTCATTTACAGGCGAACCAGTTGTACCCGGGCCAAGGAATTATTTGCTTTGGCCCGGGTACAACTCGCACTAGTACTTTTCTTAAATAACTCAAGGGTATTCACGTCAAATTAATAAATAAATTTACGAACCCATTACATTATACTATAATGTGATGGGATATTATTTTATTATAATACTAGAGGTCGCCCGCGACTTCGTCCGCGTACGGAAGAAATTCAACCCGCTCCCAAAATTCTACACTTTAAATCATCCTGAGCAACTCCCCGACTTCTACCAACTGTACCGACTCTACCGACTCGACCGACTCGACTGACTCGACCGACTCGACCGACTCGACCGACTCGACCGACTCGACCGACTACACACAAAACACACACAAAAACCTGCTTCATTTTTACCCTATGCAGTTCTCTTTGAAATACTGAAATTGCCCTACACGCCAGGTATCATCAACATTTTAAACTAGCTCTCGTTTTAATCAACGCTTACAACTGCAGGTGTAGTAAACCTTTTTGTGAAAACAAGAAATTAATGGAAACACTCTGTTCCGGACGCTTTAACTTTGCCAGAAGTTCTGCACATTCATTATACGGGCCAAAAAGAGGATTAACATACATTCGCCCGTGGTGGGATCCAAGAATTATTCATAAAAAGGTAAAGTAAACTGGTTTTTAGCTGTATTTACATTCTTCGGTGTTTGGCTTCATTCTTCACAAAGATTAAAGAATCAAGGGCTTGGTATGGTTTTCTACACAAAAATATTTAATGGTTGTTATTTTATAATACTTGCATGCTGGAATAGTTAGTAAGAAAGAAGTTCATTGTACTCACCATTCGAAGTGTCCATCGAAGTATTTTAAATACTACATTTGTGATTGACATTTTAAATCGACTTTTTTTTACTACATCGTTATTTACTATGAGGCAAACGCAAAAAAATCAGCAAAGTAAGCAGCTCCATAGATTCTACAAGTACTTTTCAAGCGACTTCAAAAAAGAGGTGCTCAATTACCTTACCTTTGTACTACCTTATAGCTCAGTTGGTAGCAGGTCCGCCTTCAGAGCTGTGCGGCGTGGGTTCGATCCCCACCCAGGGCAAACATTTATGTGACGAACATAGATGTTTGTTCTGTGTCTGGGTGTAGTATGTATTATAAGTATGTATTTACAAAAAAAGTATTTAAGTATTCTATCAGCTACCTGGTTTCCATATTACAAGTTTTGCTAAGTTTGCTAGATGGCGCTGTGTGACAAATGTCGATCGATATTTATTTATTGAACTGTTGTTTTAATAGCTTTATATAAAAGAAAAAAATAACCGTCTTCAATTTCTATTACTTGGATGACGTCTTTGTTCCAGTATTTTGATTTAAAAACCAAACTACTAAACCAGTTTCGATAAAATTTATAATATGGGACCACCTCTGAAGTATGACCTACTAAACAAAAATCGATTCATAATTGCCGGAGTAATCACGTAACATACATACAAAAAAAAACAGCAGCAGAATTCGAATGCAGTCGAATTGAGAACCTCTTTTTTGGAGGTCGGTTGAAAACGCCGCTTTTAACTGCCGCCGCTGTTTTTTAACTTTTAGGTGTATTTGTTTCCATTTACTTAGTTATTTAAACGAGACAGTTAAACACTTGCTTCCTGTCCTGCCTGTCTCGGTCGCTTTTATATTGACATCATGGTATATAACATGAAACATAATGTTTTATTAGCTAAAAAAACTACAAAAATACTATCTAGTAGTCTTGCTGAATTGAGTGACAGTTTGAGCGATAGCTGCACGCCAGCAAAAAGTAATTTCGTAAAAAAAAATACTATATACGAGTAACTTCATTTTGCACACTGCTACGTTTAAATGTTTCATTTTTCACTGAAATGCTTTGCAATTTTCCACTTTGGTCAGAGACGTATTTAGGGTAGTGAAGTTGGGTAAGGCCACGTCTTTGCTACAGGTGGTCAGTAATTGAGGTTCAGATTAGATGTATCGCCACATGATATCAGATAAAGTGTAGTCAATGAATGTATATGGTTTATTCACACACATCCCATAAATAGCCGGAAGACGTTCACTGCTGGACGGTCAAGGGGGTGTATTTAGGCGTTAATGTAAAACGCATAAGTGTATTTATGCGTTTGGCCTACTTGTCTATTATTTTATAAGCCGTCTTTTGTCTCTTCTCCGCCCTAACGTAACCTGCAAAAAAATATTATGGCGTCGAGACTCAATTCAGTGATATGAATTGATAAGACTGCCACTTCATAAGGTATAAATTGACGTTTTAAATTCTTTTGTGTCTAATTTTAGTGCAAAGAATAAAGAATTATCTATCTATTTATCATCTGGTTTGTTTCTTTTTTTACGTTTTCGTCTACAGATCAGTGCTGTAGGTACTGTTTTTCTACATATAAGTTGCCCCTGTCAAGTCATTTCTCCCTGGTAACTTACCTACGGCCGTCTCTGTACAATGCACATGCACAATGGTAAATTACGGCTCATAATTTACCACTAACGCCCTACACGCGAATCGCCGACCGCTTTTATAATTAACTAGTTTTAGGGACGGTTTCCATCTACTGCGTAGATATACTATAAAGAAAATTGAGTTTTATATATAGTGAATGAATGAATGAAAGAGTAGTTCTCTCAAGTTATATAGTGGTAGGTCTCTACTGCAAAGTCCGCGTGGGGAAGTACCTTTGCCTTGAAGTACTACATCTTTTCCAAATATTCAATCGCCAAGCAGTAGTGTGCAAATATTATTATTTTCGGTTTGAAGGGTAATTTTACCAGAAAAATTACTGAGTATGATGAGTTTTAACATCTAATATCTCAGGGTGACAAGCGCAGTGCAGTGCGGCGCAGGATTGTATATTTTAGTATTTATGTAGTGGGAAATGAATTTAATATCATTTAGTTTCCCATATAAACGATCGTTGTGGCTTTTTAGTTCAATTACGCAATTCTCAATGTTCCTTTTGTTTCTACCATGCAAACTAATTAAATGCTAGCAACTGTGTGAAAGGGACACAGCGCCTGAAAAGAGAGTCTCTCTCGGGTCCGTTTCTCGTTACACCTCAATTGAATTAAAAAAGTTAACGTTACTTTGTTGGGATAAGATTGAAAATCCTTTTTACATTAAATGTTGAGAGAACTTTCCTGGTACGTTAGTATAATACATTCTTTGATCTAACGTCATGCGTGAAGCAAAAACAATGTCGTTTTTGCTTCGCCATCGCCCTCGCTCTTATGCCAATCTCAGTTTCAGTGATAGTTGACGGAAACCGTTCCCCGTTGTAGAGCTCACTGAAATGCATAACTTCCATAGTATTATAATACCACAGAAGGGCCATTCACAGATAAGCTAGTAATTGACTCTGAACAAGGAGGCCCGACAAAGGAGATCGAAATGAGATTTTCATTAGCTCCGGTTCATTGGCTGCGTATTATTTGAATTTAGAATGGGCCACAATGGAAGGATCTGGGAGGGGGGGATAAGGGAAATGGAGATTCTTTGATGTGACGTTTTATTGACCTCGTCGACGTTAACCGTAAATGTTTTATGACCTCGAGTAGGACATTACGACGGTATTTTGTACATGGTCGTTTGTAAAGTAGATAAAGGAAATTGCAATTTACATCGAAAGACGAAATGGACTCGGAATCTATTTACCCTGTGCAGACGTAAATACTGCGATAGAATAGACCTTTGTGTTACGAGTTCGATCTTTACGCTAAACTTGTCATACAATGTTATGGAACGTTTTATGCATCTCTGTTAATATAATATACTGGAGGTTGCCCGCGACTTCGTCCGCGTACGGAAGAAATTCGGCCCGCTCCCAAAAACTCGTATCTTCCATACCGCTGGGTTAATAACTAATTATTTTCAATGACCATTACCATCCTTTATGTCGTCGGTAATTTTCGTCAAAGCGGTAACGATACTATGTCCAGTACGGAAACCAGAGGAGGTTATTTTTGATTAGGTAAGAGGATAACTGTTGGTGGACAAGACGTTCTAAAACTTTTGATAAGAAGGGAAGGATAGAATATAGACGAAAATCGGAGAATCAATTAGGATTAGGTTTTTTGGGAAGGGGTGTAATTTGAGCTTCTTGCATATCAACGGAAACGAGCCCGAGGAGATGGAGACATTTTAGGATTAGTAGGATGATAGGAACGACTTCATCAAGAATAGGCATGATCATCTTGGGACTGATACTATCTCTACCAACAGCGTCGGAAGAAATCGATTGTATACTCTTCTTAACATCACAAGCAGTAAATTGATTAAAAATAAAAGGGTCATTGTTGGGAGGAATGGTAGAGAAAATATGATTAAGGGTAGCGGCCTTCGCCGGTCCATTAAAGAAGGTCCACTAGCCCAAGAAGAGAAATACTGGTTTAACAGGTTAATGTCTAAATAGTGAACATATAAAACAGAATGTAATTAGACTAAAACAATAAAAGAAATAACATTAGACTAAAAAAAACCTACTATACTAGAATAATGAAACTAAAACTAAAAAAAAAAAACCGAAAAAATAAATAAAAAAAACCATCCAAAAAGGTCACCGGATGTGATTGAAACTATAGTCGGAGTATCCGATTTCATTAAACGTGAGTATTCCCGTATAAATAAAACAAAAATGTAAAACTAAAAACCTGAAAAAATATAATATAATAACTAAAATATATCATTAAAAGGAGTCCCTTTAGGCAAGGTTCCGCAGATACTGGCAGCGTTCCCCGTTTGAATAGCTAGACTAATTCTTTGTCCGAGGTAGCTACCAGCTCTTCGGTCGCCTGTGATGTCGACTAACCTTTTTGCTATTTCCTTAAAAAGTCTTAAAGCGCTAGGACCCCACGGGCCAAGGGTCTCGACACCGAATGTCTAAATTATTTGAAGTGTTATCTTGTCTAGATTTACCAATTCCCATTGACCGAAGAAATTCCCAGACTTTTGCTGGATCACCGTTTTCTACAGAATTATGAATATGTCGGCGTTGTGCATCCCTACACGCTCCATTGCAGCCATTTCGCCGGTTTATATACTTCTCTTTGTTCACATTAGAAAGGCGACACTTAAACTTACTCTTGGCTGTTAATTTATTACGCATTATATCTCCTATTGCGTCGTTCAGCCAAAGTGCAGGTGCATGCTTCATTTTTACAGCATATATAGGAGCATGGATGTCGTACAGTTATGTTAAAATGAGATTAAACTGCGAAATTTTCTCATCCATACTATCTGCGTTAATAACACCAGACCAATCTAACTCCAGGGCATCACTGCGCAGGTTGTCAATATTCATACTACCAAAACTGCGCAGTAAAAGAATTTTAGGCTTGGCTTTAGGCGGTCGAATCTTGTATGAAAGATAAATTAGATCGTGATAGGATAAATCGTCAACCGCACACTGGCCATGCCTAACGACATGATTAGGGGAAGACACCAGCATAAGGTCAAGAAGAGAAGGAGCACTGTTTCGCACAAAGGGCTGTCTGGAACCCCAATGTTAAAAAGGTGTTTGTTTAATGAGCAGTGTCCGGTGACCACTCCAACTATTCCTCGGAGTAAATTAGTAGTAGTAGTCAAGTACAAGTGAAACTTTATTTTCGTCAGTCTACACAAAAAATAGCAAAGAAAACAACGAACAGAAGTGAGTGAGTGAGTGAAAGTAATGAATGAATAAGCGAGTGAACCAAATGAGATGTGCGAGAACCGAGTCAATTAGCGAAGGGACTGAGTTAGGTCGGTTTGAGAATCGAAAGAGTCGGTTAACAATTCCCTAATGTGTTTATCGGATACGGTATAGTTAGACAATTTGAACCTAATTGCGTTCTAATGGGAAATAGAACTGTTTGGAATTTTAGTGCTCATTTAGTTTTAGTATGATTGGGGTGATCAAGGAAATCTGGTTGGAAAGTCGTCAAAGCAAAGCAAAGCTTTGCTCAGTTTTACTAACTTCTCTTCTCAGATCTGTGAGAAAGCATGAAGAGCTTTTAACTTTTTTTTTTACGAAAGCACCGATTGCATGCTTTATACATTTAAAAGGGGAGGTTAGGGGCAGACTGCCTTAATGCACACTGGGAAAAAAAAGGGTCGATTTATCGGCTTGGCAGAGCCGTATAAACCCGGTACTGTAGTTGCAGTCGTGTCAACACGGTAAAGTTTGTCGTGTGTCGCTAACACGGCTACGGTGACACGCGGTTAAAAATATACACGGCTAGGTACTGTAGTTGCAGCCGTGTCAACTGATCGACACGGTTATGATCAGACACGGCTAGATTTGCACACGGTACTGCAGTTGCAGCCGTGTCAACTGGTCGACACGGTTATGAGCAGACACGGCTAGATTTGCACACGGTACTGCAGTTGCAGCCGTGTCAACTGGTCGACACGGTTATGAGCAGACACGGCTAGATTTGCACACGGTACTGTAGTTTCAGCCGTGTCAGCAGTTCAACACGGTCACTGCCAACAGTGTGCGACGCGGTTTAAGTAGCCGTGTAAATCGGTTGCTTCAACCACGTTAGCACGGCTTTCCCAGCCATCTTACTACGGCCCTATGCAGCTGGCGAAGCCGTGTGACGCGGTTTAAGTAACCGTGTGAATCGGCTGCTTCAACCGCGTTAACACGGCTCTCCTAGACATTTTCCTACGGCCCTATGCAGCTGGCGATGCCGTGTGACGCGGTTTAAGTAGCCGTGTAAATCGGCTGCTTCAACCGCGTCAACACGGCTGATCTAGCTATCTTTCTACGGCCCTATGCAGCTGGCGATGCCGTGTGACGCGGTTTAAGTAGCCGTGTGAATCGGCTGCTTCAACCGCGTTAACACGGCTCTCCTAGACATTTTCCTACGGCCCTATGCAGCTGGCGATGCCGTGTGACGCGGTTTAAGTAGCCGTGTAATCGGCTGCTTCAACCGCGTCAACACGGCTGATCTAGCTATCTTTCTACGGCCCTATGCAGCTGGCGAAGCCGTGTGACGCGGTTTAAGTAGCCGTGTGAATCGGCTGCTTCAACCGCGTTAACACGGCTCTCCTAGACATTTTCCTACGGCCCTATGCAGCTGGCGATGCCGTGTGACGCGGTTTAAGTAGCCGTGTGAATCGGCTGCTTCAACCGCGTTAACACGGCTCTCCTAGACATTTTCCTACGGCCCTATGCAGCTGGCGATGCCGTGTGACGCGGTTTAAGTAGCCGTGTGAATCGGCTGCTTCAACCGCGTTAACACGGCTCTCCTAGACATTTTCCTACGGCCCTATGCAGCTGGCGATGCCGTGTGACGCGGTTTAAGTAGCCGTGTGAATCGGCTGCTTCAACCGCGTTAACACGGCTCTCCTAGACATTTTCCTACGGCCCTATGCAGCTGGCGATGCCGTGTGACGCGGTTTAAGTAGCCGTGTAAAGCGATTGCCTCCGCCATGTCAACACGGGTTGATATACTAGCAGTCTCCCTCCGACCCTACACAGCTGGTTTGACGCGGTTGAGGCAGCCATTTTATGCACGGCTACTTCGTTCGCCGCGTCAACCAGCTGCGTAGGGTAGCAGGAAAACGGCTGGCATACCTGTGTTGATATGGCTGAAGGAGCCATATTACAAGGCTGGTTTAAACACGAGATACGGCTTCGCCAGCTGCGTAGGGTAGCACGAAGTTGGCTCGAACAGCCATGTTTTGACATGGGTAGGTGGTAGTAGGCGTAGTTTCACCGCTGCGTAGGTATCTAAAGAACTGAAACAAAGCAGTAGAGTGATTACCATTATTATCCTAAGGTGTTGTGATTAAATTAAATAAAAAGTACTTTACGAAACAGCAATTTTATTTTTATGTCTAAATCAAATATTTTTAACCTAATTATTATACAGAATAAGATAAGGTTAATAAAAAAATTAAAAAAATACAGAATGGTGTAGTGATACTTAAGGGAAGTTGATCTAGCGAACAGCAGAACCTTAACCGTTTGAAAAAGGAGAGTTTTTTTTTTGTTGAGAATGAAGAGAATGATCACGTGTTCTAACTTATACAACGTGCCTAAAAAAGGTGTCATAATACTAAAGGGTGATGTATGTACTTAACATTATAAACAACTTTTACTATGGGGCCAAATCTGAAAGCGTAAAAACAGCTGAAAGCTTATTCTTTTTCTGAATTTCAGGGTTGGCCTCATAGTAAAAGTTGTTCATAATGATGAGTACATACAAATTACAAATCTCTTAGGTATTACCACTTTTTGTGACGGGTCGTATAAGGACAATATTTTTTTCTCCAGTTTACCACATTATCAACAAAGTTAACACTGTATTACTAAACTATAGCACTCAGTACAGGAGATTTTTTAAATACACACTACTAAACAATAAGATCAATTATTACTTATAATAGTTTTTGCTTTGTAGAATGGAGTATCGTCTATTGAATTACAAATAGGCACAAACAAGTATTATTGATCATAGCCCTGTATTAACTCAATATAATGAAGTATTCATTATATTCAAATAGGTATAAAAAATATATATAATGCAGTAGTTTATACAAATATCCATTCAATATCTCAAACATAAAATACTTTTCATGCTTACTTCTAGTTAGTATAAAATAATAACTAGAAGTAAGCAGACTATTTGGTTACAATTACGTAAATATTTAAATGCAATATTTAAACATATCCAATCAATGGTTTCAAACATTTTATACGTTTCATATTTACTTCTAGTTATACAGAAATACTTAGGACTATTTTGGTTACAATTACGTACATATTTAAATGCAATATTTAAACATATTCAATCAATGGTTTCAAACATTTTATACGTTTCATATTTACTTCTAGTTATACAGAAATACTTAGGACTATTTTGGTTACAATAACGTCAATATTTAAACATATCCAATCAAAGGTTTCAAACATTTTATACGTTTCATGCTTACTTCTAGTTATACAGAAATACGTAGGACTATTTGGTTACAATAACGATGACGAATTCACAACGATGAGCACAATTATACTCTTATGGCTTAGTACATTAAAAACCCCAATATTACACATCAATAGCTAGGCTATGCAATGCAATGAATATTATCATACAATAAAATTAATATTTATTTAATTCAAGTTAACTGGTATAATAAAATAATGTGTTGAACTTTTATAACTAGTAGGACTACCTATAGTATAGGAGTTTAGTCAGAGACATCTAGTCTATGGAATTACGAATAGTCACAAACAAAGTGTCATCCATCAAAGAGGATGTTAATGTGTTGGGGAAAGGAAATTGTAACTTGTCCAAGGCCACATATTTCACCTCGTGTGATTTCAACACTTTATAAGCATGAAAGTGACTGTCGAAGTACAGTGTTTCGAATAGGTGACCCTTTGCATAAGCCTTACCTACACTGCTATTATAATAAATATTAGTAACTGACATTAATAAGGGAGCAAACATTTCCTCAACCACCAACTCAAGGAGCAAAATATCACCAGTACGATAGGTAATGTTATAAGTCGCAACAGTGACGTAAGGAACTGCAGAAATTAACGTATCTTTAGGCAATGACAGCATATCAATTACAACTCTACTTTCATCTAATGGAAGAGCAGTTAAGGATCCATGTACATTCACAGCAGCTGCCAGATTAGTTAGTAACAAATGATTCAATTGCAGCTGCAGTTTTTTAGCTGCACTTTTACAAACATTCACTCTACCGGCTCCAGCATTGACAGCAGCTTTGCCAGTTCTATGTTTCGACTCATAGCGCATGCTAGAAATGTGGCCAATAGGTCCCAGCCTTAACATCATTCGTGGGTAATGAATTAAATGATGAAATTTAGGTTTTAGCTCAGATCTGGATACTTTAATGTAAAGTTTATTAAAGTCTTTGATATACATGGCAAGAACTTCAGTCAAATCTGGATAAACTTGTTCACTGAGGATAATGTCAATTATTTTGCGTAGCATGAGGTATAACTCATAGTATTCGTAGTAATTTGTTGAAGAAGGAACTTTCCTATGACGACCTATCCTCAATCTATTATCTATTTCATCTACGAGGTGCCCAATCATCAAACCAAAATATCTAACTAGTCTGTGACATTCAGCTGCCGACATTTTGATCTGAACTGAGTTAGCAGCAAGCTTTTTTATGGTGGGTGGTTTGTTATCAGAATCAGGACCATAATCAAACTCTATTATTCGTGAATTCAAATAATCTAAGGTGAAAAGATTATTTTCTACAAGACCTTCAATAACGACTTTCATGGTGTACCTACAAACCCCTTCCAATAAGTCATGCATATAATCAACGGCGACATGTGAGAACAGATCAAAATGTTTTACATCCAACCAAACAGAACGTTCCCTGACACCAGTTTCTGAAACATTATCCCGGTTCACATCCTCTAAATATGTCTCTTTATTTCTCAACAAAGAAGGATCTTCAACACATTGGGAAATAGTTATTTCCTTTGAAGCTTTACATATCCTGCAAGAGTAGTTAGCTCTGAAACTCTGACTGAAACCCAAAATAGTGTGCAGACCTAGATTATCTCCTATGATGAGACCCAGAATAAACTTCACATTCCCCTCAAACCCCTCATTTTTGACATGGATACCCTCTGTGGCAAGGAAATTTATTTCATCAATCACAGTTCTAAATATGGAGTTACCAAACTCTGTACGGTCATCGGAATGAAAAAGGTACAACAAAAGTATATATTTCAACTGAGAAGCCAGACGGGGAGGAAGTGAGGGGAGTGAAACATACATCCCGCCAAGTTTATGTACTCCAGCATGAGATCCCAAAGGATTTCCTGTCTCAAAATCGTCGAAATATATGTGGTAAGGATAAATTTTATTATCTACGTCAAGGGAATGTTGATATTCTGTTTCTTTCCAAACAGGAGACTGTGTAAAGTGCTGTATGCAGGGAGATTCGTGACAATGTTGAACATACAGATCCATTTCAGACATCAACCCTGGAATCGAGAGTAATCGCTGAAATACTCTATGTATTGGGATGAACTGAGCGACCACCGGAACACTGCGAAGTGGGAGGTGACGACCCACTATTTCATCTCGAACTCCTAGAAAAACATTTTGGGGAGGAATATAAGAACCCAAGCCGGTGAAATATTTATCTCGCTTGTAAATCGTCTGAAAGGGTTCCATTACTTCATCTAAAGTTTTACGTAACTGTTCTTTAAACGAGGAGACATGTTCACAGACCACATCGCCCGTAGTCGAAAGATGTTCATTTCCCATCACTTTGAAAGCTACATCCACAAGGTCTTTGTGAAAACAGCGAAAAGCATCTACAAAACACTGGACAGTTTTGAAAGTCATACTAGTGTTAGTGTGAAATGAGCTGATTAATAATCCTAACTGTTGCTGCAAAAAAGTTGAAACACCTTGTGATACTATTGGTCGCATCACTTGTTGAGAAGAGTTTTCAGTAAAAACCGAAGGAACCGTTTTCTCAGGGGTTTTAAATATGTTAACTGTAGGCATTACACCACTGGGACCAGGTGAATCCGAAGGAACCGTTTTCTCAGGGGTTTTAAATATGTTAACTGTAGGCATTACACCACTGGGACCAGGTGAATCCGAAGGAACCGTTTTCTCAGGGGTTTTAAATATGTTAACTGTAGGCATTACACCACTGGGACCAGGTGAATCCGAAGGAACCGTTTTCTCAGGGGTTTTAAATATGTTAACTGTAGGCATTACACCACTGGGACCAGGTGAATGAAGACCCTTGACAGGAGTCGACGCAGAAGATGAAGGGACTGATTTACATGGAGATACAAGCGCAGAGGGTTGGGCGTGGTTGTGCTGAACATGACGCCTCCATGTATAAACATCGGAAAACCATCGCAAACACATTCCACACCTATAACCTCCCCATCCTTCGACATCACTGTACTTCGGACAACCTACTGTGACATGAGAAAACAGTAAACACAGCTCACGGAAACCTTTTTTGCAGTAATAACAAGTGAGCATCTTAAATTTATTTGATTATATTATGCCTCCTTCTTAACTTCAGGTGGAATTTCCTGTCCATTAAAATGTCAAGGCTCATGAGAGGAGTTTCCAGCCTCTTGAGAAAAAATACCTCCAGTCTCTGCAGGAGAGTCTCCAGTATCTTGAGAGGGAGAGTCTCCAGAATCTTGAGAGGGAGAGCCTCCAGAATCTTGAGAGGGAGAGTCTCCTATTTCATTTACGAAACTGTTCACATCAATTATGTATTTGTCCTGTTTTACGTCTCTTATACCATAGCAAGTGAACTGTAGCACCTGCCAAATGTGCTCACACTCTGTTGGATATCTGAGGTTAAAGACGTAGAATGTTTTGAAACAAAGGTCTACTGCTTCTATTACATTTTTACAGTAAAACCAAATGTCATCTACAACAACGAATGAGCTAACAATATTAGCCAAGTCCTCACCTACAGCGACGACTAGAGGCTGCACTCCGACGCCTGATGACGCAGATTTTTTCGAAGCTTCCTTTCGCAGTTCCTTTAAATGGGCCTCTCCCTCGCTACGAGTTTTGGCGAAGAAAATAAAGCGGATTGCTGCGTCGAACCGAGAGGCTTTAGTCCTAATATCGACCTTACCTCCGACGATTCCAAAAGGTAGTATTAGAAGTGTCGCGGTCAATTTCTGCAGCTCGGTATCTGAAAAGTTTAATATCTTTATTTAACATCTTGTCAAATAATAATTATACTCTGTTCTATTCTGCCCATTTTTCTTCCATTAGTATATTTGTCATTTCTACAATCTACAGATTTATTGCAATTACGATTTTGTGTGCATGTGTTATTGTATCGTAGGTACCTTTTGGCAGATCGTGAAGCTTTTGTTGTTGAGCTCGTAATGGTTTGGCTAGTGATAACAGTTTTGTATAAGCTCTTTTTTCGATAAAGTCTGAGCTTCTTCTTAATCCAGTGTATAATGCCGTGGGGCTCACTTTTGGGTACAGGTTTCTAAAGTCAATGTTTATCTGTTGAGCAAAAATACACTCTATTAACTTACACAATTACAAATGAGAAAATGCAATAAACTGGCCAAGGGCAAGTTGAGCTCGCGCACTACCACCACAACAAAAAACAAAAAGTAGTGCAAAAAACAACATCTCGCCCAGGCGGTCACCTATTCAAGTACCGACCGCACCCGACGCGACGTTGCTTCGAAAATTGCCCGTGGTCCTACTGCGTAGTTTAACTGAAAGTACCAAGGGCCATTTTTACAGCTTTCAATAATTATATAAAAAATACATATATTTTATTTAGTGTATTTTTAATGGCTGAACGAATGAATGACAAAAGTTTACATTAAATAATATATGAATTCTCTTAATAGGTACATCGGAACCCGGGAAAAAGCTTATACCACCTCCTAGTTGAACTACGGACAATGCTACTTGTCCTTAGTGCTACTTGTAGAACCACGGGCAAAAAATGCCCATGTCACTATTAGTAGAAATATCCACAACAACCACGGGCAAAGAATGCGTTGCTTAACTTGGTGGCAAATATTTGACACAAGACTCTCAGTTGGCCATTATTTATTGTTTTTAATTCAGAGTGTGTACTGTAATTATGCCAAATTTTGTATTACCGTTTTTACATTAGAGCATATACACAAATATGGAGGATGACAGGACAGACAGACAGCGTAGGCTTAGTAATAGGGGGTTACACCCTTTGGGTATAGAACTCTAAAAAGGATCACTTACCAGGTATTGACCAACGCTTGGTAAACAAATCACAGGGAATTTTTTCAAGTACTGTGCAGTCGTAACTAAAAGCAAGTACTGCTTACGAAGCGACCATGTTGCCTTCCATGCTGTTTCTAGTATAGATGATGATTCCAGTCCCTGGTACTTGGATATTGTTATAATGTCACTATTCGTTTCTAGCTCTTCTGTGGAAAAATAAATATTTAAAAGTAATTAAAAGTTAAACCTACAAAGCGGCCAAGCGCGAGTCGGGCTCGCGCACTGAGGATTCTGTACCACCACATAAATTGTTAGCTACTAAAGTACAAAAAAAAGTAGTGCAAAAAGACACAAACCCAAGTTGGTTAAAAATATATATAAAGAGCTACATAAAAAAAAATATACCTAAAGAACTCACAAATTTTCTATCGCATTGCGTTATTACTCATATGGGTATTTCTAGTTAACTACTGTTAAGTTATATAGTATTATGATTAAAGATGTTTTGTTTTAGAAGAGCAGGTGTACCACTGGTCACTGTAAGTCCAATCAGGTGAAGTCTAGTCTAGATGAACGAAGAGTCAGTAACGGACGAAACATAATATACCTATTTAATGCTAGGTGTACTATAAAATTCATTACTTTCTATATTTTGGTTTTGGTTATTTTCTTTATCCAGCTGTTTTCCTCTATTCATGCGACGTCGCTCTGTACCAATTTTCTCTGAATCGTCACTGACAGACACTGCATCTGTTTCTGTAGTGATGGATGAAAGCTTCGGGTAATTTTTTTTCTTCACTAACCCTCTGCTCTCTCGCCAAATAGCCTGCCTTTTGCCGTATCTTCATCCAAATATGAAAAAACATAAAATCCATCATTTTGTTGTTTACTAGCACAGTTAAAAAAACATGCTTATGAGACACATTAAACCAAACAAATGAACTCATTCGAGGGGGTTCCCTAGTAGCCATTCAAGAGTTTCACTATCCATCATCAGTTTCACAAGCTGCCGGCTTCCTTGTTTCATGAGAGATATAATCTAGACCTCTTCAAGGTCAGAGTGAATAGGTATCTTCTAAGTCTGCGTGCTTCATCCTCGACCACATCGTCGCTTACCAACAGGCGAGTTGGTGGTCAAACGCACACTAAGAACTATAAGAGTTAAAAAAAAAAAAAAAAAATGGTGCTAAATTATTGTATTGTCATCCGGAGTACATATAAGTAGGTACTTGCAAAGTTTTAAATTGATATGACGAATTTATTACTAGGTTAAAGTTGACTCCCAAAACTAATTTTGAACACCCTCACCCAAACCATCTTTCAAACAAAAAACAAAACAAAAACTGTTTATCCATTTGGGAGCCACAGACAAATACACATATTGAACTTATAACACCTCTCTGTTTGCATCGGGGGTTGAAAAGAAAAAGTTGAAATCAAAATATTAAATATTTTCGTACCTGTCATACAACTTCCCATGAGGCCGTGCAGAGGCGCTTGGTGGTGCTTTTGCTCCTGGAGATAAATGAGTGTTCTCTTGTTTCAAGGGTGGGGTGATGCAAAACCAAATAGCCTCTGGCTCCTTTGTGAATAAATCGTGGACATACTTTGACCAACAAGTGAAAACACTATATGACAGTTTTGGTTTTTGATCGCCTCTGTCCTCCAGGAGATGGTCAAGAATGATGTCGCAAAGTTCACTTTGCTCACTTCTTCTAAATTCCCTTTGCAGTCCAGTCCTAAGCAACTGTCTGGTTGCAGAAGATTTCTCCAGCAATATCCGTAACGGGTTGCAGTTGCCTGACGTGGATGATGCTGCAGACTTAGTAGGGCTTGAAGATGCTTCAGGGTGTGATTTAGCAGGCCGCTTGGTGGGAGGGCTGCAACGAAAACTTCATTTAGGTAGTTCAAATTAACTAAGGATAACAAATGGATTGTTTTTAATAAATCGCAATACATTCGAAAATGGCTGATGATGATGATGATGTCTGATTTCCAAGACCGGAAGTTAAGTGGTCCGGGTGTCTATCACTCCTCCTCAATTTAGTGAAAACTGAAGAAAATGGTGATTCAGTCCCAACAGCCATAGGAAGCCTGGAATACAGTATGTAGTCATGTGCCATGTAAAATAGCTGCCACACCCTGTGTAGTCCCTTGCAAGAATTGCATGTATACATATTTATAAATTTATCTCGCGTATTGTAACCTAGATTTTATGCGTTACAGATTTTCCTGAATTTTTTACCATTTATTTGCAGATTCTGGTCGAACGGGCGATGTGAGACGCCAAAATTTCCTTATTTATTTATCTAGCTGAATGGGCGATGTGAGACGCCAAAACTTCCTTATTTCTTTTATAAAAAAAAGTCTCGTTTGTAGTTGACAATTTTAGTTTGACGTTGACGGGAGTTGGTTGACTGTCAAGTGGCAGAAGGCATTTTCACTTTTAACCCGACTTTTCTAAGATAAACATGTATTTTTATTAAAAATTAAATCCTTTAACATCATGGCTTTTTATAGCCTGATGATTATTTAAATCAATTTAATGGATTAAATTATTGGTGAGTGTTATGTCAGATCATGAATTTTGATATGATCGATGATTTTGGTCAAAACACGTGGTATTTATTTACGACGTAAATTCATTTGTTTTACCTTGTTTTAGGAGCAATATGACCTAAACTTCCTTATAATTTCAAAAAAGATGAAATAATCCCACCTTAAGAAAACGGTGTCTATTAAGGGGGAGGCTTTCGTCCAGTAGTAGACGTCTTCCGGCTGTTGATGAAGAAAACGGTAAGTTTTAGTGCTTATTTTCCCGTAAAATCTAAATTTACCTTTTGAAGGCACCGATGCTAATAAAAAGCAATTTATTTTCCTTACAGCCGTCATCTGAGGCGTTTTCTTTAATGGTTTTCTTCAATAGTTTTTCTTCGATGGTTTTTCTTTAATGGTTTTCTTTAAAAGTTTGCTTTTTCTTTGCGTTTTCTTTGCAAATGAATTTAATTTCAACAAGATGAGCTGAGGTCCGGCCTTTCTTCGAGGAACGCAGCTAAGAAATTCATCTTATATAAAACTATTTCTTTTGAAACTATTTTTATAGTGCAAAAATGACATATTTAAAAAGATATCACTATTCGATATGAGCATATTAAATTAGCTTTCTAAAAACCTTAGAAATTTAAATTCAATTTAAGATTAAAATTTCGGCCTTATAAAATTGATATAGAAGCCCAGTTTATCAAAATTAAAATATTTATTTCCCCAAATACAACATTTTATTTTAGGCTATAGTAATCCTCTGCCCTTATGATTAAAAGCCAACGCGTAGCTGATCTATTCCAGGTAATATTTTTTGTTTATTTCTAACAATAATCGTTGGAACTGGCGCTCGACATAATTATATAAATATGGCCAACGAGACACTTTAAATTCATTTTTCCACAGAGCCTTTTATTTTTATTACAGTATCTCAGAAATTGCTCTAAAGATATGGATGAAATTTTGTGTTCAGATAAGGACTGCGGCCAAGGATCTACCTATAAATATTAGACTGTCAAATATCATAGCTCAGTCGCCCAGGTACTTATTATATTATGATAGCTGTGAGTGAACCATACCTTGTATTTACTTCGTGTTCACTTTCAGAACTGTACTGGCTAACTAGATCAAATCGGTTGTGTCCAGGTGTAGCCAATGGAGTTTGCAGTTGTTCAGCCTACAATAACATAACAGTTTTAGAAAAAGTTGCATTTGTATGTTATTTGTGTTGTACGGAAATAATCATATAGCTGCATTGTTATCAATTCAAAACTGCAACCATTCCACACACATTTAAAAAGCCTATTAGCTAGCACCGCATGTTAGTAACCACAGAGGTCTTTGAATATTCATTGAGCACACAAAAGTTAGCAAAACAAAATGCATACAAGCAGGTCACATGCTATCTGTTCCTTGCCCAGGCAGTAATTAGTCTTACTTGTAAAGAGACTTCCCGCTACAGTTCATTATTCTGAAAATGATAATACTATGATAATCTATAATGATAAATATTATGATAATCTATATGACAATGGGAACACCCCAGGAGTATACCCTTTCGAACTAAAAAAGATTTTTTTAAATCAGTTCTCAATTGGTGAAAATATACAACGTGTAACAAAAAGGTTCAACAATACTGAAGGGTATGTCTATACTCATCATTACGAACAACTTCTACTACGGGGCCAACCTTGAAATCGAGAAAATAAAATCAATTGTTCCATACATTTTGTCCAAGGTCAAGGAACTTTTTGTATGGAACAGCTGTTATTTTTTTCGCGATTTCAGGGTTGGCCCCGTAGTAAAAGTTGTTCATAATGGCGAGTATATACATACTCTTTCATATTGTTGAACCTTTTTATTACACGTTGTATATATACATACAAACGAACATAGAATCTCCTCCTTTTTGGAAGTCGTTTAACAAAATACATAAACAATGTTCTCACAGGATGAGAGCTATGTTCAATTTGACCAGACCATTGGACGGAGAACGCAGACAGTGTGAAAGTCCTTAAGAATAGTTTATTCAGGCATAGTGTTGTAGGTACACTTGTAATCCTACAAATTCCATGTATGCCTGCAGTCACACACATACCTACAAATTTCAATGTAGGTACATACTTAAGTAGGTACTCTTGTCTAGTCTGGCCTGCCCTTGTTCATTTTACTACCTATTGTGGTAAGTCTAAATTTAGTTATAGTAAGACTGCCTGACTGTTCCTAACACTATTAATTTAGTATCTACCTATCTCAGATCAGACAAACAAGGGCGATATTATGCAATTATTGTTTGCTTGCGTCAAATGTCTCTATTAAAAAAAAAGTGTAAGCCGCACACGGTAAGTATGGTCTGTGGTATGGTTCACTTACTTACAAATTTTTCACATACTAAAAAACTTGCAGTGGCACTAACGAATTAATGAACTTATTAATAGTCCACATGCATCAGAGTCATGTAGACGATGCATCCATACTCATGTAGACGATGTGTTCACACCTGCCACGTCAGCTTATTTTACCATGTCTCCCTTGTTTCAATGATCTGAGGTAGGTACCTACCTCAGGTAGCTAGGTGAGGTAGGCGTTTTTAAAACACAACAAACACATACAATTTAATTAAACACCAAACATGTCACAATTTTGACAGAACCTGGACCCTTATCATGGACGTTCGTGATTCTGATTGCGAGCGTGCGCGAGCGGGAGGGCGCATGGCGCGAGTAAGTTCGTACGAGCGGGATGGCATGCTATCGCAATCAGAATCGCGAACGTCCATGATAAGGGTGCTGGTTTGCAGGAAAAGAGTGTATTACAACCTCAAAATCATTCTCATAATACCTTGTAGGTATTACATAAAAAAAAATGTCTTGAAATAGCAGGGACAACGAGACAGCTCAATGTAAGATTATTATGAGAATGTTTTTGGAGTTGTAATACGCACAGATCTTCAAATTTTAAACTGTAGAATAAATAAATTACTGGTAGTAGGTACAACTAATTTCCTTTTCACTTACGTTTTTGCACCACTGGTCCCAATGTCTTTTAAATTCGACTCGGTGGCCCACCTTCGGGATTAATTGCGCTATATCAGCTTGTGATAAAAGCGGCAACGAAACTAAAGTTATCGCATTTTCTGAAAAGGAATTGAATTATTAAGTATGTCTGTCCGGAGAATGATAATTTGGTACATACCTATTACTTAAAATAAAGTAGGTACTTAGCATAGAGGTAGGGACTACCTACCTACCTCTATGGTACTTAGTTTATGTCAGGAATTATGAAGCTATCTCCGTCAAGCAACTGAACTGAACTTTTAAACTGCGAGAATTATGAGACCAAGCTATGACGGACGACAAAACTAGTATGAACTTGCTTGCTTGACGCAACGAACACAATGATATTATATGTAGAAAAACACGAACTTCGAACAATCACGACACTTTATCTCCATTCTTACCTTTAAACGTCGATATGTATGCTTCCATATGCCAGGATTTTAATAGTTCTGAAACTTTATGTTCTAGCTCATCGGCAGTCGCGCCCATACTTTGGCATTCGTCTGCCATCTTCCTTCACATATAAGATAAGTATAGGATTTCCGAAGCACAAGGCAATATTAAATACACGACCACCGAGTACGATTTATTATTAAAAACTTTCAATTGACTGATTTCGAATATTTCGACGACGAAAGTGACTAACCGCTCTTAGACTCACGTGAACTCCCGGATTCTTGGGTTGCCAGACACATGGACCATCAAAATTTGCCCATTTTCCACAAATAAAAATAAAATCTTCGAGAGTATTTTATAATAAAAAAAAATTTGGTCTCAAAGTTAGTGATGTATCTTTAATCGATTTATTGGAAATCGAATTTTATCGGTCTGATCGACATGGTTGATTGATCGGGGGGCACGGCAGTCCCTCCGCCAAGTCGAGCGCGAAGCAAACACTGCCGTACCATCCTTTACTGGAACCATTTCGCCGCATTTTCAGGCTCTGGATAAGACCAGCACCCTTATCATGGACGTTCGTGATTCTGATTGCGAGTGTGCGCGAGCAGGAGGGCGCATGACGCGAGTGAGTTGGTACGAGCAGGATGGCATGCTATCGCAATTGAATCGCGAACGTCCACGATAAGGGCGCGGAACGCAGAAATTTTAACAATACTTATTTGATGCGTATTTCAATAATACTTATGTGTAGGCGAGCCTGAAACAAACAGTATAAAAAAATATTTCCACATTGACTTCTAATCATTGATAGAAGTCCGTCTGTACGACTATTTTATGTTAGATCTTTGGTCGATTTGACGCTCTAAAAAGAAGAGAGCAGAAGTCAGCATTGTCAATGCTGAATGCACGTACGCATTCTGTTTGTTTTTATGTAGCATAATACCATTATACAATCTAGTCTGACAAAGCCTCTATACAGCTGCAATTCACCCGTTATTATTTATAGCTTAAGATTATTTTGGCAAAAAACCTGTCTGTTTTTATTATACTTATCTAACTAAAGACGTATCTAAGAGCATTGTGATGATGTCAAAAGATAAAAAATAAAGAATTGAATTGCACGTGTTGCACAATCACCAACAGCCTAAAATGAGACACTAGCGTCCAATTACCAATACCAGTATGGGCTATTATCTCGCTTAACAAACATAGGTAGTTACAACAGATATAACATTATTCCTGTTTCTAAATCCTGCTGCCCAATCTTTCCCGGCACATTTTTTTTTTCCATGACTCTGGGTATTTGCATCCTGAATACTCAGCAAACTCATAAGCCAATGTCGTGTGCGTACTCCTGGCGGAAAAGTATCGAAAATATAATTTTGGTTATGGCAAATAATTAGATCATGACGTCGTGTAAATGTTTGTGGTAATTTGAAATTTGTTCATCCAGCCATTTTTGAGATATCTGCAAAATAGAGATTCCCCCAGGGGAACGTTCCCCCAGCGGCACTTTTTTCTAAAGAAAAGAACTTTTGAGAAAAAAAAGTATTCCACGAATTAGATCAAATTTGTTTGTAAATGTTTGTGCTAGAATGGAATTTGTTTGTCATAAGACCTCCGAGATATTCAAGTTTTTGCTGGGGGAACGTTTGCGCATTTGCTGGATTTCGTAAACGGTTAGGCGCACAGTTATGATTTTATTTACAAATATTGCTATCAATTTGTTTATAATGTTTGTGCAAACAGAATCCGAAAAAATAACACCGTTTAGAAGAAAAAAAAATATTCGTAAAAGAAGGTTTTTAGGTTCTAGTACTTAAAATATATGTCCTAGAGTCTAAATTTCAATGTCAATATATGCCTTACAACTGCTTTTACAACGTCACGCCAAGTATTATTTGTGTGATGTAAGTAATTAACGAGTTATTATGAGTTAAGTGAAAAAAATCATGACTAAATCATGACAGTTTTTGCCATTGGATTGCACGAGTTCCTTATGTACTGACAACCTAAAAGTAACGCAATAATTAGATCATTCTTTCAATTATCTACCTGCCAAATTTTAGCACGATGCACTCGATAATTAAAGAGATATTAATCTAAACCTAACAAGACTTCAAATGGTCGATAAACCGGCCAAGTATCAAAGGTCACCAAAAAGCGGCCGCGCAGTATATAGTGCTAGCCTTCTAAAATTGGTGGCATTGTACCTTTATCGGGGTGGTACATGTTCGTAAAAAATCGTTTACTTTGTTTCTTATGCACGTATTTTTTTCATACTATAAGAATAAAACAAGTTTGAGTAAGTATTTTTGTATAGGTCCCCGATAACGTTTGATTTTATTGAAATCGAACCACTCATTCGATTAAAATATCGAAATCTCGAAATCGATAATAGTATAACATAATTTTCTACGGAAACTATTTACTGGGTCGATATAAAGGCATCATCACTATCACTACATAGTATAAAACAAAGTCGTTTCCCGCTGTCTGTCCCCATGTATGCTTAAATCTTTAAAACCACGTAACGGATTTTGATGCGGGTTTTTCAATAGATAGAGTGATTCAAGATAAAGGTTTATATGTATAATACATGCATAATATAGTAGAGAAACACTGATAATTTTAGAGGTTTCTAATGTGATGTCGTAAATAAACACATTTTTTGCGCTTACATTGCAAACTCTGGTTGAACCCTACAATATAGATCAAAATTATGTATTGAATACCTTAAAATGTCCTACAAAAAAGTTCACGATGGTATATGTCTACCTTTTAGGGATAACCCACAATAACCATTTTTTATCCTTTACTTAGTTATCCTAAGCGAGAATCGATTTGGTCAAACACGATTTAAATCGATTCAGAAAGCGATTTTTAAGGCATAATTGACATCCCTTTTCAAAGTAAGAGTAGGTATCCCCAAAAAACGATACAAATTACAATTAAATTATTTTATTTTTCCCAGAGTAATTATATGTAATACTTATTTTGAGAAATAAATTACTATTTAGGTTAGGATACAATCCTTAATGTATTTTATGTTAGGTAGGTAGTACATTAAGAAAAAATATGTAATACGTAAAGTATGTAGTACCTAATGTTAATATCTATTCAAGTATGTATTTAAAAATATATATTATATGTATGTATATCAGTCTCTGGCAGCCATATTACAAGCTTTGCTTAGTTTGGGGTCGGATTTCCCAAAATATTATTTTGCCTACGTATAACACACTTAATTGTAAAATCCTTGACACAGTTTTTTATTTATTTAGTAAGTGTGATAAATCCTTGACACAATCTTACGGTAGGTAAAGTTATTTCGATTCTAAAAATAAATTTAGTCTTCTAGATCTTAAGTAATTCTAGAACCACTTTAGTGGTAAATGGTAAATCCATCTATGTGGCAATACAGCTTTAAGCTCGATCATTAGTACCAACTTTTTAAAACGAAAACACGTGGTGCGGACCTTTTTTACTTGTACACCAATATTTATTAGCTTATATTATAACACTTTGTATAATAATATAAAAAATCCATTTCAAAAACCACTGGATTATAAGCTATGTGCTCAAACGTACTGTAAACTGAAAAAAAAACGCTAGATTTGTCCCGAAAAGCGTAATGTTGGTAGCATGGTAATTTTACCGGGAAATATTTCGCCCATTCGGCAACATCGCGGCAAAGTTGCATTTCTTTAGGGCTGCCTCATGCTATGTTAACCGACATAATAAGAAAATAACAAACAGCAGGGCTATCCAGTGAGTTGAAATAAATAGAGTAGTTATAATCGAACAATACTGCTTTAAAAACTGACTAGAAGTTTTGCCTATATATATATACTTACGCATGTTTCTATGCAGTTTGTGAAGAAAAGAAAAGAGTATGGCCGACTTTATACGCTACATCTGTTGTTAGAAAGAGACAAATATCTAATTTCTCTTACGGCTTAAATAGCTACACAAGTTGATTGGCCAGAGCGAGCGCCCTCGCCGCGCCGGTGTGACTCTCTTTCACTCTCTTACACAAGACGATCTATCTATCTCGGTCATACATTTCAAAGTGACAACAGTCGCCTAAGATACATTTTTTTCCCCATTACAATAAAAATACAGTACTTACGCGTGAAAAGTTTTTTTTTTTGTTTCTCACAGTGCCTGTGTAGTTTGTTCAGTGTCTAAATACACTGAAAGGCATTATATCACCATCTTTTTGCTAGAAAACATACGATTAGCGGCAGCGTATTACCGGACATTCGGAAGAGAAAGTCTGGTAGCGATCACGGCAATTGCCTTGATTGCGTCTAGTAAATATGGCGAGGGGGACAACTCATCTACAGGTAAAAACATCTTAGGGGCTATCATGTAACTGTTCGGGATCGCGATTCGGATGCGATTTGTCATAATTGTCACTTGTCACTCATGTCATAATAGCCCCGCTGGTATTTCTACATTATCATCAGCCAGAAGACGTTCACTGCTAAAACCTAGGCCTCCTTTAACCTACACACTGAACGACATTCTGCTATCTGCATCCACTGAATGCCCGCGACTGTCACAATGTCGTCGGTCCATCTAATGGGAATGCGTCTTCCGGTAAAAAAATTGTTCTCTTACAAATTTTGAGGCAACCCTAATCATTCATTTACCGACGCGCCTGCGCGGCGGCACGCTTCGTACTTTCGTAGGTATCCGGATCCGGAAAGCTGGCAACGCCACGCCCGCGCCAGCGCTGCGCCGGTTTCGTAGGTAAATAACTGGCCAAGAGCGTGTCAAGACATGCATATGGTTCTATTTTCCGTAGCCAAAATTATATGGGTAATTGTGGTCATAATAATAGTTGAGAAATTGGTGGTCACAGAAAAAATCGAAAGATAGAAGCTCTGTGGATTTAGCCAAATTTCAGAGATGTAGGTAGGTATAATGCCGACATATCATATAGGTATATCATCATATAGGTATATCATTAGCCAAATTTCAGAGATGTAGGTAGGTATAATGCCGACATATCATATAGGTACCTAGTACCTACCTACTTTCTTCGTTAAAATCATTTTACGAAAAGGACCTTTGAGCTACAACGTCTTAAATTTATTACAGTTTTATCGCTATAACTCAACGTTATAGACACCCTATAATGTACAACATGATATTTGCCAACACCATAATGTACGGCCTAATAATGCACAGCATGATAATTGGTGTACATCATGAACCTATAAAAAACCTATAAAAAAACTTTTTTTCTAGGTTCATGGTGAACATGTACATCGAATATCATGCTGTACAATACTGCATGATATTCGATTATCGGATCGTGTCTATAAAGTACGGAAAGGAAAGCACAACCAGGGGCCGTACTGTGAACTGCTTATAGCGGGACCGAATAGGTTCAGCTGCCGACTCTGCGCGACCGCGAACCTTATTGCGAGGTGATAAAATTCACAGTCGCACAGCGTCGGCATAGCGTATTCGGTCCCGCTATAAGCAGTTCACGGTACGGCCCCAGTACTGTACAGGCAATAATCCATGTACATGGGAAAAATTCACGTTTTATCGGGCTGTACATTATTATGCCGTATTTTATCATGTCGTGCAATACGGGCTGTGTTTTGACGACACGGGTCGATAATGTACAACATGATAAAAGGTGGCATCTCCCGTATTGGCTAATATTGCTTAAATGTTTCTGCTCTGATTGGCTGTCAGGTCCGGGATTGAAAAAAAAAAACCTAATAACCTATCCAATAATCTATCCGCATCTAAACGAAGCTTTAGTTTGTATGCCATCAATTATCGTGCTGTACATTATTGAGCCGAGCCGATAATGTACGGCATGATATTGCACGGCACGATACTGCACTGCATGATATTCGATGTTCATGTACACCAAATTATCATGCTGTGCATTATAATGCCGTACAATATCTGTGTCGTACATTATTGCCTCCCAACGTTATTATTATTATTGTATTATATAACGTTATTATCAGAAAAAAATTGAAATCATTTTGAATTAAGGTTTTTAATAGGTACTTACGTATGACCTACCTATCAGCATGGCAAATTACAAGTACCTACTCGTATCTGTGTCTAATAGTTTAGAAAGGGGGGACCAACTTTTTGCCACTGGCGGGCCTTACCTATTCCACAAAATAGACAGATTCAGATTCAGATTCAGACATAGGTACGTACCTACTTTATGCCACCATGAACAGCGCGCAATTTGTAAAAAATCTAAGAACGTGTCAAGACACGCATATGGCAGGGTTCCGTATCCAATAAGATACCTACCTATAATTTTCGTCACATTCGTAGTTCAGGAATTGGTGGTTAGGTAGGTACCTAATACGTATAGTTAGATAAGTACCTATCTAATGAGTAGGTAAGTACTTACCTATGTACCTAACTACCTACCTACTTACCTATAAAATTTTATGTTACGGCGAAGTAGGTACCAAACTAACAAAATACCTAATTGACTACGAGTCTAATTGGAACTCTGGAAGAAATTGCTGTTGTACCTATGTAAGTATGTTTGTAAGTTTGTATCTACCTACTTGGCTACCGTACCACACCCACTTGCCTACGGTAGTACGAAATTGTAGGCATGCCTACAATTTCAATTTGCAAGTACCTAGTAGGTACCTAAGTAAGTACTACTTGCCTACAATTTCATGACTATCGGTAGATCGGTAGACGATCAACAGAAAGCTAGTAGGTAAGTATAATATCATTGAGGTAAGTAAAATCGCAGTGAGGTTTTGTTTGGCACTCGGCCTGTCGTGACGTGTCTAGAACGGTTCCGGCAATCATGTTTGTGAGCTACATTTGGGACACGTCTACCGCAGGCAGGTTTTGTTTGACATACGGTATGTCATGCCATGTGTAGAACAGCTGCGGCAACCATGTATGCGAGCTTCGTTTGGGACACGTCTATCGCAGCCAGGTTTTGTTTGGTACACGGTATGTCATGCAATGTCTAAAACAGCTGCGGCAACCATGTTTGAGAGTTCGATTTGGAACACGTCTATCGCAGCCAGGTGTTGTTTGGCACTTGGTATGTCATGCCATGTCTAAAACGGCTCCGGCAACCATGTTTGAGAGTTCGATTTGGAACACGTCTGTCGCAGCCAGGTATTTTTTGGTACACGGTATGTCTTGTCATGTCTAGTACAGCTGCGGCAAACGTGTTTGCGAGCTTGGTTTGTGACACGGTTATCGCAACCAGGCGTTGTTTGGCACACGGAATGCCATACCATGTCTAAAACGGCTTCGGCAACCATGTATGTGAGCTTCGTTTGGGACACGTCTATCACAGCCAGATGTTGAATGGCACACGGTATGTCATCCCATGTCTTAAACGGCTGCAGCAACCATGTTTGAGAATTCGATTTGGAACACGGCTATCGTAACCAGATCTTATTTATCACACAGCCTGTTGTCCCGTGTCTAGAACGGCTTCGGCAACCATGTATACAAGCTATGTTTCTGACACGTCTATCACAGCCAGATGTTGTATGGCACACGGTATGTCATCCCATGTCTTAAACGACTGCGGCAACCATGTTTGAGAATTCGATTTGGAACACGGCTATCGTAACCAGATCTTATTTATCACACAGCCTGTTGTCCCGTGTCTAGAACGGCTCCGGCAACCATGTATACAAGCTACGTTTCTGACACGTCTATCACAGCCAGATGTTGTATGGCACACGGTATGTCATCCCATGTCTTAAACGACTGCGGCAACCATGTTTGAGAATTCGATTTGGAACACGGCTATCGTAACCAGATCTTATTTATCACACAGCCTGTTGTCCCGTGTCTAGAACGGCTCCGGCAACCATGTATACAAGCTACGTTTCTGACACGTCTATCACAGCCAGATGTTGTATGGCACACGGTATGTCATCCCATGTCTTAAACGACTGCGGCAACCATGTTTGAGAATTCGATTTGGAACACGGCTATCGTAACCAGATCTTATTTATCACACAGCCTGTTGTCCCGTGTCTAGAACGGCTCCGGCAACCATGTATACAAGCTACGTTTCTGACACGTCTATCACAGCCAGATGTTGTATGGCACACGGTATGTCATCCCATGTCTTAAACGACTGCGGCAACCATGTTTGAGAATTCGATTTGGAACACGGCTATCGTAACCAGATCTTATTTATCACACAGCCTGTTGTCCCGTGTCTAGAACGGCTCCGGCAACCATGTATACAAGCTACGTTTCTGACACGGCTATCGCAACCAGATTTAGTTTGGCACACGGCCAGTCGCGCCGTGTTTAGGACGGCTCCGCAAACCGTTTTCGTTTAACACACGGCCCGACGAGCTTTGCTTACACAAATACGCTAACCGTGTTAGAATGTAGCCGTGTATTTTTGCACGGCTACGGTTGTGACACGGCTGTAAAATTATTTAATACAGTAAGCGTAGCCGTCTTTACCGGCTAACGCAGCAGTATAATTGGCTTACACAGCCGTGTAAAATCTCTAACCGCGTACACGGCTCTTCACACGGCTGCCAAACCTGGCTGGCACAGTCGTTTACATGGCTACAGAAACTGGAGCCGTGTTCGAAAGCTGTGTATTTTTCCCAGTGCACTTAACAAAAAGAAACAAACATTTGAAGCGTCTGCGACTTGAAGTAGGTATGCGTAGCTCTCTTTCCACGCCTAAAAAAACAAATCGACGCTAAGTAAACGACTCAAACAGGTGATATTATTCCGATTTTTCAACAGACTCTAAAACAAGTCTCTAAATTCGACAGAATGTTTTTTTTCGTTGTTCTATGTTTGTTAAGCGATTGCTCCGCCAATTATGAATTGATTTTGATGATCCTTTTCGTGTTTGGTATTCGAAATTGGTTCAGTAGTTTGTTTTTTAAAACAGAATAACAGGATAAAAGATGTCACCCGGGTAATCGAAATTGTAGTTTTTTTTATTTATTATTATTTCTTTTAAAGATCAGTGTAAGCTTTCTATATTAATGTTCAGTGATAAAGTAATTACTTACCATTTTGACAAAACATACTGGCGATCGAATTGTATTTTTTTTAGAAACGGATTAAGAAAGAAACATCAATATCTCATGGTCTCATACGATATTTTGTGGTAAGTATCAATCGTGACAGATAGACAGACTGACTAGCGATTTAAGGTTAGTAATAAGGAATTGTTGGACACTTCAGATTATAACTCTAAAAAAAGGCCCCATGTAATTAGATCTACTAACTATAATATACGATCTCATCATCAGCCCGGAGACGTCCACTGCTGAACGAAGGCAGATGTTCAAGATCAGTCTTATAACTGTAAGAGAAACAAAAGTAGGTAATATTTTCATACTTTGTATTGTAAAGATGAAGTTTGGTGGGAACCTCGAGATTGAATTGTAACTTTCCAAAATCATCTAAGATCCGGACAGACAAATATTGTGTTTATGTTGGACAGGCATAATAAATGCAAGGCTTTCAAATGTTTAGTGTGATACGTTTTTTTTAAAATAAATGTAAACTAAAGTAGAAATATTTTATGAACTAACACTATGTCTGCAGAAGCAATTTGAATGGTAATTCTACCAGTTGCTCTTCAGCCTCCACCAGTTCCACCACCACATCACCGTCCTAATAAGCATTTAAGTATAATGTCAAAGAAATGGTATTAATGAAATAATATGGGAGATTTGTGAAAGGTATGTAGATATGCTTACATTTGTTATTTGAGGCGAATTGATCCCGTTTCACATAAGGCAGGGGGGCCAATATCTCTGCCTAAAATATTCGCCACTCGGTCTTCTAGGTTCGTTAGTGTAGGGGCTTTGCTGGGTCCACCACCGGTAGCTTGCTGGCTAGCATTTATGCTGACCAACTTTGCTCAGACCCTGCATTTATGGTCATTCCATACCTGAAAAAGATACGTTTTTTTTACTTAAGAATCATCATCATCAGCATCCCGGAGACGTCCACTGCTGAACGAAGGCCTCCCCCTTAGACCGCCACACTGTACGACAACCTGCCATTTGCATCCACCGGTGGCCCGCGACTTTTACAATGTCGTCAGTCCACCTAGTGGGAGGCCTTCCTACGCTGCGTCTTCCGCTTCGCGGTCGCCACTCAAGAACCTTTCTTCCCCATCGGTTATCAGTTCTTCGAGCGATGTGGCCTGCCCTGCGCCACTTCAACTTGCAAACCCATCGAGCTATATCGGTGACTTTGGTTCTTTGGCGAATATCCTCGTTCCGGATCAATATACGATCTACTTAGTACCTATTCTTCCGCTAAATGCAATATTGCGCATTCAACGGCTCAATGCGTGACTGTTGAAGTGCTCAAGCCAAGCTTGTTATGATACTTGCTGGAATGGAATAACTTATCCTACATTAAGCAAGCTGAGCCAAGTAATATAACTTTATGATAACTTAGTGATTTCTTACTCAATTTAGACTTGTGTTATTGTATAATTTATAATCTTAATAAAACACAGCCAATATTTAGTAAAATATTTTATTTGACTACAAGTTCGACCCTCATACGACTTAGCGACCCCCATATCTTCCAAACCTTTACCGTTCACCAATTTGGCTCGTTATTCAAACTTGATAATTGTATTTTGCGCGAACTACTTTCTTATATAGTTTCATAAAGATTGGATCAATAACGGTTCGCAATTTATCAAACAAATATATACCTACATATAAACTTACTTGGACCTGGGTATGACCTTAAACTGCAACCAGACCTACCGGAGGACGGGCAGCAGCGTACTCTTGGCTAACAGTGGTGACCATTCTGCGATCCCCAAGCCACCTGCCAAGCGTGGGGATTATGGCAACACCCCTCTATAAAGGGGGCCTTCGTCCAGCAGTGGACGTTTTATGGCTGACGACGATATAAACTTAAACATACAAACACCAACCTGTCCTAGGCTCAGATATCTTCGCTTCGCTTGGTCGATAACTTGTGCCTATTTTTTAAATTGTTTATTTATTCGTTTCTACGAAATGTGATCTCGAAATTGCAAATCATAGCAATCCTTTCTTATACGGTTATACCCCAATATTATTACACTCGAAAATTATATTAGCATAAACAATAAATTTGAACAACTATTTTACAAACGGAAAGGTATATCAGTCTCTTGAAACTGGAAGTGCGGTAATGCGTGGAGGAGTTACGCTCTGTTGATATTCAATTTTCAGTATTTAGTCATTTTATTTGACCTGGGTATGTCGTAAAACTGCATCCAGTACCACCGGAGGACGGGCAGCAGCGTCCTCTTAGTTAACGGTGGTAACACTGCGATCCCCAAGCCGCCTGCCAAGCGTGGGGATTATGGCAACCTCTCTCTCTTAAGGGGGAGGCTTTCGTCCAGCAGCGGACGTCTTCCGGCTGTTGATAGTCATTTTATTGCACCAAGTATCTTATTCTAGTACAGTAATGCCAGGAACTAACGAGACATGAACCCTGTAAGGGTGTGGCAAAATAAATCTTAACTAAGCACCTACATATTAGTTATTAATACAACAATACAATACAATACATCTTTATTGTACACCAACAGTAAACGATCCTAAAAACGAATACTGGTACATACATCGGCAGTACAAGGGCGGCCTTATCACCTTAAGCGATTTCTTCCAGGCAACCTTTACCAGGCAAAAAAAAACGTTACAAACTCACTAAATGTTAGTGAGTTTGAAACGTATTTTTCGTCGAGGTAATCTTTAACACTGTAGTGACAGTTGTTTATTAAGTGTTTTTAACCTATTTTTGTTTTATTTATACGGGAATACTCACGTTTAATTAAATCGGATACTCCGACTATAGTTTCGATCATATCCGGTGACCTTTTTCAAAGAGTGAAAACAGAGCCCGACGCGCGTGCAGCTGTGTGCTGTGTTTTTAACCTTTTTTTTGACAGTGACTCCTGATATCCAAAATACATAAAACTTTATTTGTGACAAAAAAAAAATAGCACACATGAAAAATACAAATAAAGAAAAAATAGTTATAAGAACAAAAATAGAGTACTAAGATATGAGAACTTTCTTTTTGTACGCCTTCCTATTTTTGACTGCAGTTAGCTGGTTCTTGGTAGAGCAGTCCCGAAGAAAAACAAACTATAAGAATACCAATCCTAAAAGGTTTTAAAAAGTGATCCGTCTCGAGTGTCAGGCCTTTCCTCCCGAAGGATCTCCGACAAATTGGCCATTACTCTCATTATGTGCTCGCGTGTGGGTTTTATTCCTCGACTCGTATTGCTTTGAACTATTAGCGAGTTGAAAAATGTTGCATTTGCCGCATCGGGAAAAGGTAGTTACAAAGGGTGCGGATTGATTAGAATACCTATAACTCTTTTTTTTTGTTTTTACTGATGAGAGAGCAAGACGTTCGCCTGGTGGTAAACGTTACGCCTCCCAATAAACAGTAGCAGTGCCAGAATTGTGAACTAGCGAACAAAATCCTGCGCCGCACTGCACTGGGTTTTCACCCTGAGATATTAGATGTGAAATCTCTTTATGCCCAGTAAGTTCTCTGGTAACATTGCCCTTGAAACCGAAACACAGTAATGCTTGTACACTACTGCTTGGTGGTTAAATAACTAGCAAAGGTGTGGACTTCCCCAGGCGGACTCTGCAGTAGAGTCCTACCACTACAAAACCCTGCCCTGTACACCTATCCTGACCTGCTTGCCTTCTCCAAAACATCGGTGATATTCAATGAAATTCATCGAAATCAGTCGAGTAGCCGTGGTTGTCCAATTTGGAGACGCTCGCCTTAAAATCGTGAGGACGCAGGTTCAAACCCAGGCCCGTACCAATGATCTCTTTGGAGTTTATATGAAGATTTTCATAACACTGGCTGTGAGTGTGGCTGGCTGCTGCAGTGAGGAAAACATCGTGAAATCTGCGCGTCTTAACAAGAAATTAAACTCGTCGTATCTGAAACTACTTCACTGATTTTCGTTAATCTACTATATTCTAATGATCGAGACATAATCGCAACCACGGTGAAATGAACCGTGTCGTGATAGACAAAAGATAGATAATCCAACTAGCTACTCAATCTCTGGTCTTACCAGATACATACTCGTACCGAAACATACTGTAGTGTATCTCACACTGCAGTAATGAGATTAGACGGTATCGAATTTTGTGCCCGTGGATGAGAGATATGTTAAGGTGCGTGTACATTTGTAATTTTCCTTATTTTATTTTTACTTTTTGTGTATACATTTTTAGACAAACGAGAATGACTGTTTTCACACTGACAAACGATATCGCGACGATATAGTTTCTGGTCAGTGTGAAAACGCCCATTGAAGCCAATTTGAGTGTAGGTACTCATCGTCTGGGTGACCTGGGTATGTCTTTAAACTGCAACCAGACCCATCGGAGGACGGCCAGCAGCGTCCTTTTGGTTAAAGGTGGTGAGCATTCTGCGATCCTCAAGCCGCCTGCCAAGCGAGGGGATTATGGCAATACCCCTCAATTGGGAGGCCTTCGTTTAGCAGAGGACGTCTTATGGCTGACGACGACTCATCGTCTTAACGATGGTGAGTATTCTGCGATTCACAGCCCGCCTGCCAAGCGTGGGGATTATGGCAACCATCCCCATTAAGGGGGAGGCCTTCGTCCAGCTGTGGACGTCTATTGACTGATGATGTCGATGGAAAAATAATACACATTGGCAGTGTCCAGTGCTAGTGCTCACTTCAGCCCAAAGCACATAATCTAATTCATCATTCCAACATGTGTCTGGGCGAGAATCGTACTTAGAACCTCTGGCTCTTAATCGCTATCACTGAGTACATCGCTTATCAGTTATTGATTAATAAGGATGAAGTGTATCTGTGACAATACGACAAATGGCACATTACTGTCGTGATATACTTGTGATGAAACAGAAATCGGCGATGCCGCCTCGCAGAAATACACGTTATGTTGATGTAACAAGACATCTGCGGCGTTATTGTGTTGTGTAATTTGAGTGCAGTATTGAATGTCACGACAATTTGGTATTTCATTCAAAACATGTACAAAAATTACAAGTATCGCAACGCAATTCTTTTCCTCTGTAAACAGTTGAAAGAGCTCATGTTAAACACAAATCAGTTATTTTAGCTAGTATGGAAGCATTATATTGAATAACTAACACTTAAAAATCGACTTTAATTTCGATTACAAGGATGCCATCCAAAAAAGAAGCAACAAAAAAAAAACTACTGAACCAATTTCAATTAAATTTATCTGAAACCACTTCTGATGTATGACCTGCCAAACAAAAAGAATCATCAAAATCAATTCATAATTGGCAGAGTAATCACGTAACAAACATACAAAAAAAGACAGTCGAATTGAGAACCTTTTTTTAAAAATCAGATGAAAATGTTCGTGATAAATTGTTTCCTAATTATGATTATATCCACAGAAAAGCGAAGGCCCTACCTTTACTTCTCTTCTTACATGATTATATCCATAATATAAGATAATATCGTAGCATGAGTTGCTACTAAATAAGGAAAACACGAGTTGTGTGTTCGACTTTCCGGATGACAGCATATTTTTTTTTTTATGTATGCAATCGCGTCACTAGACTGGCGAGGACGTTCGCCTGGTGGTAAGCGTTACGCCTGCTTATTATTACTAGCAGTGCTAGAATTGTGAAATTGCGAATACGATCCTGCTGGATTCGCTCCTGCACTGCGCTTGTCACCCTGAGATATTAGATATTAAAAAAAAAAAGTATTGGGGGGACATTTATTACACACAGCGCTATCTAGCCCCATACTAAGCAAAGCTTGTATTATGGAAACCAGATAGCTGATAGAATACTTATATACATATTTTTTTCGTAAATACATACTTATAATACATACTACACCCAGTCACAGAACAAACATCGATGTACGTCACAAATATTTTTGTCCTGGGTGGGGATCGAACCCACGCCCTACAGCTCTGAAGGCAGACATGCTACCAACTGAGCTATCAGGCTGTCAAATCTATTCATACCCAGTAATTTATCTGGTAACAATGCCCTTCAAATTGAAACACAGTAATGCATGCGCACTTCTGCTTGGCGGTTAAATAACTGGCGAAGGTACTTCCCCGGGCGGACTCTGCAGTAGAGTCACAACATGCCTGTCGCTGCTGGCTTCGCCCGCTTAGCTCGCTCCGTTTATTTATACTTCTTGATAATAGCTTCACAACTTGTACACGAAGGTACAAATAAAAGATTTTGTCAGTGGTAAGTACTCGTTTTATTGGGTACTAACCCGAAGACAAAAATAAACGATCGCCGTTCACCGTACCTAGATGACACGCACAAGTCGTTGGCGCGATCTAACTTGACCGCAGCGCCATCTAGTTTCTAAGGTATGAAACTTTCCATTGCACAGAAACACTTATACACAACTTGTTACAATTTTAGAGCTTCTATACTGTTTCCTCAGGTAGTGTTGTACCTACATCCTTTATTGAATACGATATTTGCGAAAGATATATGAACGGAAGGCGAATGATAATGTTTTCTTGAAGGATTTGCGTTATATTACAATTCCTCGTAAACTATTAGAATATTAGACCTACCCGCAGATAATATAAACAACTGTCGCTCATAAGTATAATAAGTCTTTGGATGGATGAGCATTCATGTTAAACTGTAAAAAAAAGAAACACTCGTGCGCATAATTCAGCAATAAATGAACTAGTAGTTCGCATCGAACTGAGACCTCGTGACCCCACATCTTCCAAATCCCTTGACCAATTTAGCTCATATTCGATCTGGATAATTGTATTTGCACAAACTTAGCTTACAAAATTTCATAAAGATTGGACCGACGGTTCGCAAGTTATCGTCGAACAAATATACATACAAACTTTTTTTTTGTGTAGTAGGCTAAGTATTCTTTGTAGTTTGTTGTACTTAATAAAGGCTTATGGCTAAAAAAACATCATACAAAAACCGATCAGTCCCAGTAGACTTTCAGAATACTTCCAGAGACCTTCGCTTCGGTCAATAGAACAACACCAAAAAAATACAAGTTTGATAAATAATGAGCGACGTGATTTTCTGCATTTTTTAATTTATGCTATGCATATAAGTAGTAATGTTATTTCGGGGCTATTCCACAACCTGTGGTATATTTTTTTATCACCTGACACTTTAATTTGAATTGATAAAGTGCGACGTGGACAAAACAATATCGCATTTTACACAGCTCTACATTAGTGGGGCTGATGTGAACAATAGAAAGCTAAACAATTCTACTAACAATCCACCCTTAGCCGCAATAGTTGAAATCTGTAGGGAGCAAAAGGCGTGGCCACACTGCAAGCGTGAACCACGACCGTGTCTATGTTTATGACCAGCGAGATTAATTTGTCGGTCCGTTCGTCCGCGAATAAATTGCGGTTCCTCTGTAAGCGTTCTGTTTTAAGACGCGGAAAGGAAATTTAATTAGAGATTTTGGGTAATACGCAGAGATGGAATTAGGATATAGTTAGGGGGCTCTTTAACTTGTAATACTCGAATTGCAAATCGAAAAAAACGAAATTCGATTGCTTGAAAATCATCTCATCACACATCACAGCAAAATGATGTTTATGAGGGCCAATTTCAAATTTCAGCCGTCAGCATGGGGATAGTGAAAACTGGTAGCGAGCTTGATCATTTATTCTAACACTAAATCTTCAACGATTAATTGTATTTTTTTTGCAATGTCAGTTACACTAGATTGTATTTACTGTGCAAATAAAAGTGATGTTGTATAAAAGTCTTTTTTCTAATGGATATATTAAACATTTTTTTCAGGTATAGGTACATGAAACTTCAAAATATAATCCAGTGTTTTTTCAAGTTAATTTAAGTAACGTATTATTTCAGGCAAATTTTATTATTTGAATTTGTGTTGTAAGTAAATGCCTATAGATGACTATGATTATATTATATCAGAAAATAAATTACCCCCCCCCCCCCCCCCCCCACTTCCTCTCTTTTAATCTTTACCGCCGGCCCTGGTAGTAAGACCTCGTTATGACGGATCACAGATACGATTGAAGCGGATCTTTTAATTCAGTTACATATTTGGGGGGGAGGAGGAGGCTGTTTTATGTAATTGAATTGAATAGAGTATAAGTTGAGTTGTATAGCTATTGCGGGTTATTCAATTACGAGATTTTGGATTAATTGGCTCGGTTGGAAATGTGGTGAAAGTTTGATCCGAAACAAGCTAATTAATTGAACTGTTCATTATTATCTGTTTTTTCAACCGACTTCAAAAAAGGAGGTTCTCAATTCGACTGTAAGTGTTTCTATTTTTATTTTTCTGTTTATATTACGCGATTAGTCCGCCAATTATGAATTATTTTTAATGATTCTTTTTTTGATTGTTAGCTCATACTTCAGAAGTAGGCCCATATAAATGTTATCGAAATCGGTTCAGTAGTTTGGTTTTATGTCAAAATAACTGAAAAAGATAGTCGAAGTTGAAGTCGACTTTTGTTTTTTTAAGTAGATAGATAGATTAACTCTTTATTGTACACACCAAAAGGAATGATAACAGTCACGATGATCACAACACAAAAAAGGAACTTAAAACTGGTGTTACAATTGGCGGCCTATTGGCAGTATTATTATTTTCATGTTTAATGCAAGTGCGTTTTTATCTTTACCATTTATCCTTTTCCTGTTTTATGTCCTGCAGTTTATTTATCCAAGCTCTCACCGCAACCGCATTGCAACGCACCAGTTAATACTCCCTTCGAGCTAATTACTTTTCCAGCTTTATTAAATCAGAGACAGCTTTAAACAATACAATATTTTTCATTAACGGCGGCCATATTTTTATTCAATTATGCGATGTTGTTTTATTAAGGAGTTAAATGTTTATTCAGTTTATCAAACACTAGAGATCGCCCACGACTTCGTCCGCGTACGGAAGAAATTCGCCCTGCACCCAAATATCGCTGGGCTAATTACTAATTACTAATAAGGGTGAGGCCTTCGTCCAGCAGTGGACGTCTTCCGGCTGATGGCGGTGACGTTGAACCAAAAATGATCCAACTATACCTTATTATTAAGCCTACTTTTTCTGTCTGGCCGTCTATCCGAACTTTACGGATCTCGTGAACCTTAATAGATAGCCTATTTAAAGGTATTTTTCGGTACGCAACCTAAAAAGAACTTTCGACTTACGCCGGATACGCTGTTTTAGCTTTCCAACAGGTTTTTGAACCGACTTCAAAAAAAGAGGTTCCCAATTCGACTGTATGTTTTTTTATTGTATGTATGTTACGCGATAACTCCGCCAATTATGAACTGATTTGGATGATAATTTCTTTGTTTGGTAGGTATAGGTAATACTTCAGAGGTTGTCCCATATACATTTTATCAAAATCAGTTTTCAGTAGTGTTCAGTAGTTTTCAGTGGTTATTAAATCAAAATGACTAGAAAATATTATGAAGATGTCATCCAGGTATTCGAAGTTGAAGTCGGTTGTATAAATTTTTTAACAGCAATAATATAAATAATAATAATATAAATTTTTAATCATGCATAAATTTATATTGTTTATCCAGTGACGCACTTGCCAGCATCAGTTATTGCCGTTTTATAGATACAGACAAGAACATTCTGCGTTCTAAATTACAACCTATCTGGCCACGAAATTACAAACAAATCCGTTCAGTCGCTGACAAATAATCTCACTGTGATCTCATTTCACGATTACTCTACATTTCCTGCAGAACACTTATTACGAGATCCCGGAAATTTGTTCTACGCCGTAGCAGCTACGAGCACCGGAAATGCTTATTTCGTAGCACTCTCGTAGCTCTCTCGTAGAGGCTACGTTTGTTATTGCTGAGCCGAATGCTGGCTGGATTTATTATCTTTATTGAAAGATATCTCAGGGGCAGTGAGGCGAGGAATAGAAGCGATTCGGAAATGGACCTATCCGGCCTTATTGGTTCAGTATGGGACTCATACACAAACTTATTATTTTGATAGTATCGGTTTTTGTGTGGGAAACTGATTGGCAGAGTTTGCTTCAGACTACCTGACTTCTGTAACTGACTAGAGGTCACCCGCCGCCGACTTTGTCCGCGTACGGAAGAAATTCGGCCCGCTCCCAAAATTCACCACTTTAAATCATCCCGAGCAAATCCCCCCCTGAATGAACTACCCAAATATCAATTTTCAGCACTATAACTTCAAAAACCAAGAATGTTCAACATTCCACCACCCCCCCCCCTTAAATAGTCCCTGTCAACGAAATATTGAAAACAGCATTTTTTATTTTATATGAACTATCCAAATCCAAACATTCGCGACTACAAGTACAAAAACAAAGGACTATACTAACTTTGATCCCCTGTTTTACCCCCTTAGGGGTGAAATTTCCAAAAATCCTTTCTTAGTGGATACCTACACTTTCCAAAGAATATAACCTCCAAATTTCATGTCTCTAGCTCGAGCGGTTTAGGCTGTGCGTTGATATATCAGTCAGTGAGTCAGTCAGGACTTTGAATTATATATATATAGAAGATATCGTACTCCACGCCTTGAGGCCGTCAAACATGACAAATATGCTATAATATTTCATGTTAAGATAAAACATCGCTCGTCATGCAATTTTAAAATAAAATTATCGTCGACATTTGTACAGTAATCGCCACGCAAGTTGTCAAAAATTGGGAATGAGCAGAAATAAAATAAAAATACTTGTTATTAAACTTGCCAAATATACTGCACGGAAGTGTACACCACAGAAAAGCGAAGGCGGCTCCGCTCGCATGCACAACCCATGCAAACGATAAAAAAAATAAGGCCCCAGGATCATTTACACAACTTCTCGACTATCATGGCGTATTAATCATGAAACTGCTACAATAAAAAGTAAGTAAGTTCGTATAGGCTGAGTGGCCAGCCCTAGTGTCAGAGTTAATGTGCCCGAAGGCCTCTGACTTGGCTGACGGTTGTTGTTATAGAAACTAGAACAAACAACCGGGACCAACAATTTAACGTGTCATCCGACCCACGGTAGTGATCAGAAATAAATGCCACTCACGGTCACCCATCCGAAGACTGACCGGACCGTCCGTTGCTTAACATCGGTGATCGTTTAGATGCTACAATAGGCTGACTGGTAGGCTAGATGACTGTTTTTTTTATTGTCCTATTAAAAAGTGGCCCATAAATATAGCTGATTAATGAAAAGAAAAAGAAAATCTGAACAAAAATAAGCAACTTATAAGCATTTTAATATCATGCTAGACAGAGAGAAGAAACATCAAATCGTGACGTCACTTCTCTGTACGCCATATAAATTCTAATCTGACAAGTAACGCGTCACGTAATTTTTTGTTTTGTGGGAAAGGGACAGAGTTGTCTCTAACAAAAACTTTAGACGCTCATATATCAGAACATTATTAACCAATTTAAATATTTTTTTCAATAAACATACTATATTTACTTAAACTCTTCATCAAATCCATTGGTTTCAACGATATAAACATCACCATTATGTTTATCACCGGGACTTAATCGCGCACAAATAAATTTATTTTTATTTACCTCGACGTTTCGACCATGTTCCAATGGCCGTGGTCACGAGCTGACTCCCACGACCACGAGCTGACCACGGCCATTGGAACATGGTCGAAACGTCGAGGTAAATAAAAATAAATTTATTTGTGCGCGATTAAGTCCCGGTGATAAACATAATGATGTGTTCAAATCGCGAAAGTTTAAAAGTTTGATATAAACATCAGTCATCTACCCTATCCTATTTGAGTAAAAACGTTGTTTCTTGTAAGGTTGCGAGTGTAATCACCGGACACAGCTAGTAAGTGATAAATCAAGGACTTAATGATCCCCTATAATGTATCTCATGTTTATGCGACAGTAATCCGACCTGAGTATTTATTATATCGCTGCTCGCAGCAATTTGTAACTTTTATCCAATATGCCCAACAGGGAAACACGAATAGAAAAAAATACGACTTCAAAGATTTTTGTGGACGCATGCGCGTCGAGGTCTGTTCGCTCCTTGAAAAAAGTCACTGACTTTGTGGCCTGGGGGTCTAGACAAGAACCACTTTCTGTTAGCGTTAACGCCTGCGGAAAGATAAAATTGTATGAAAATGACATTAGCAGTCACGTGACATTTCTCAAGCTAATGTCATTTTCATACAATTTTATCTTTTCGCAGGCGTTAACGCTAACAGCCCCCTTAGCACGCGCGAAGGGCTAATTGGTATTTCCCTGGGCGGGAACGTGATAATTCTAGAATATGGATACGTCTGTCACGTTTTCGCGGGGAAAAAAGAGTGGATAAACTTTTATGACGGCTCACGTGCTAGGCAGAAAGTGGTTCTTGTCTAGAGCCCCTGATCCGCGTTGGGAGCTGTTCTCTCCTTGAAACACAAAAACGTCTATGTTTGTCCTGGCTGGGAATCGCACCCACGTCATACAGCTCTGAAGGCAGCATACAATCAACTGAACTATAATAAGTTGCTATTTTAGTTCTTTAGTGCAACTCTAGTAACATAAATATGATAGTTGTTATTTTCAACCGACTTCAAAAGAGGAGGTTCTCAATTCGACTGTATGTTTTTTTCTATAATGAGTTGCTATTTTAGTTCTTTAGTGCAACTCTAGTTACATAAATAAGATAGTTGTTATTTTCAACCGACTTCAAAAAAAGAGATTCTCAATTCGACTGTATGTATTATTATTTTTTGTATGTATGTTACGCGATTACTCCGCCAATTATGAACTGATTTTGATGATTATTTTTTCCATTTGGTAGGTAGTCGTAATCAGCCATAAAACGTCCACTGCTGGACGAAGGCCTCCCAATAAGAGGGGTGTTGCCATAATTCCCACGCTTGGCGTAGTTAGTAGTTATCGGTTTAGTGGTTTGGTTTGAAATCAAAATTACTAGAAAATATGAAGATGTCATTCAGGTATACGAAGTTGAAGTCGGTTGTTTTTTTTTTAAAAGCGTATTATATAATTTATTGTTTTACTTCAAAGTTAACGCAAACCTTTTTTATCTATAACTAGCGTGCGCGGTTAACATACTTTTCATTTCAATTACTTCATGTAATAAAGAAACACACAGAAAAAAGTGTTTTTAGAAGATTTTTTTTTGTAAAAAAGACATTCCAGCCTTTACAATTTTTTTTATTTCCAACCGATTTCAAAAAAGGTGGTTCTCGATTAGACGAGAAAAAAAACATACAGCTATATGGACCCATTATCTCTCTATCGACCATCTATCGACCCATTGACACAACAAATAAACTTATGTAATTTTTTTTGTTACAGAAACCTTACAGTTCCAAAAGTCAAAGTTGCTAGAAGGAGAAAGACCTCACAAACAAGTAAGTTTCGTATTTTTTATTTATTTATTACATATTTATTTTTTCTTATAGAAATAATTACATAGCTCAATTTATAACTCTGCCAAACTGCATAACAGTTTGTAGGCAGACATCGACTCTCATATTCATTACTATTTACTACGAGTATGTAGGAGTGGGTATTGACATTTTAGCGATATAAGCAAGTTTATAACTCAATATAATTATGTTAACTTATAGGTACACAGGTTACTTACATAGGTATTTTATTTAACAGTAGTTTTTTCAAGGCTAATTTAAATGTAAATTTGTTTTTAAATTGTTTCTCAAAAAGTTCTGAAATATAAATTTATATCATAAACTATATGTTTATATCACTTATACCTAACATAATCATTACGCAGATAGACTGGGGTGAAATTGTCTCATATATACTTGAACGTATGTACATTATTATTGTTTCGGAAACTAGTCGTTCTGCGAACAGAATTATTACTATTACCATTATTAATTACTAATTAATTTCCTCCCCATATTCACCACTTTAAATTATCCCGACCCCCCAAACCCAAAGTACCCCAAGCCCCAACTTTACCCCCTCAGGGGACGAATTTCGAAAAATCCTCTCTTAGTACCTACACTCTACGCATCAAGACAAATACACCCTAAAAATTTCAAGTCTGTACGACCAGCGGCTTAGGCTCTGCGTTATTTGTCAGTCAGTCAGTCAATGAGTCGTTGAGTCAGAACAGAGATTCTTAAATATTAGATGTACGTACTAGCTAAAATATCCTTGCCTTCATTATAGAACTTTGCAAACTAAAGCCCAACGACTACAGATCTCCGTTCCATTTCACGCACTTCCGCGTCAGATTTAAGAAATTTCCTGTCATTTTAATAATGCATGGACTTCGTTATGTAAGTAACCCGGAGCAGGTAATTTGGTTCATCTCTAGATGTCCTTTAGGTAAATTCGACAATGAACGCGCTCGTGCGTAGATTGGAGCGTCAAGTTTCCGGCCTTTGCAGGTAAAATTAAAAAGGAACGCATTAAGAGGCAGATGATAAAATGGAAACGGGAAGCGTTTTGTGTTATTATGGAAATATAAAATCAGTTGGGAAACCATTAGCAGTTAGAGTTTTAAATGTCTTTTGGATGATATTGATGTGGTATTGGATGCTATTTGAAAGAAGAACTTACGTTTGACTGCTGCCTAGCTTATTACGTAGTCAGTGAACTATGCTAGCATAATACATAATCACTTCTTCTTATACCAAAATAACTTTTTAAGAAAAAAAGAAAGAAAAAAGTATTTTGTAACATTAGTACATTTAATATAACTGATATGGAAGCTAAGTCGTTTATTAGAAAAATAGGGCAAATGCTCATAGATAAGACAGGTGACTCTCGCTCCGGTTCGTTCCTGGTGCAGATGGCAATGGCCATCCCATTGCCATTCAACGTGGGAACGCGACGAGTGTGATGGGACCTTTGCACCGGGAACGGTCAAGGGCGGGTTATTTGATTAGTTATTTTAAGGGTATGTTTTATTTATTGGGAATAGACAAGTATAATATCATTAAAAAAACAAACATCTATAATATTTACATATGTACAAACTTAAAATAAATATTTAAACTATATACTAAAAACTACTTATTTACAATAAAATATATATTTTTTTTTTTTTTTTTTAAACCCGTTAAGGTATGTTTGATTTTGACTCTGTTCATATTAGTAAAATTTTTGATTTGACATTTTAACGATGAATTTTTACCGTTAATAATAAATGTGATTGATTCAGGCGTTACTTTGCGGAACTCCATTGTTACCAAAATTGTTTTAATTTCTAGCTTTCTTATTACCAACGACATTGTAAAAGTCGCGGGCAACCGGTGGATGCAAATGGCAGGTTGTCGTACAGTGTGGCGGTCTAAGGGGGAGGCCTTCGTTCAGCAGTGGACGTCTCCGGCTGATGATGTAGTGACTATGGGCAGTTGGGGTGCTGAGGCCAATAGTTTGGTCACAGAATTCGGGACAGAGGTGGTGACTCCCGCTCCACCTCGTTTCTGGTGCAAAGGATAGCCATTGCCATTCAGCGTGGTAATGCTGCCAGTATTTTGGGCACCTTTGCGCCAGAAACAGTGATGGGCGGGTTATTCGATTAAATGTGACGATATTTTTAGATTATTATTATTATTTTAAACTAAAAATGTATGTTTGACGTAATTACTGTATTGATTATGCTGTTGACTACTTGATTGTAATGTTTTTACTTGAATAAAATTTTGATTTACTAAAAAAAAAATGATTCTTGAAACTGATTCTTCTTCTTGAGTAAAGTTGCCTTAACTCGGCATAATGCTTTTTAATAGTCCTCTGCTGGATTTAAAGGCATATCCTTGAAAGGCGATTGGGTCATATCCACAAGTTGCGGTTTGGTGAATTGACATATGCCATTGAAGTTCTTTTCCAGACATATGCAGGGTTTTTTACATGTTTTCTTTCATTCAAAAGCCAGTGGTAGCCATTCATGCATAAACTCCAATGAGCCCATCGGGCCCGGAATTTAAACCCGCAACCTCACGATACAAGTTAAGCGGTTTCCCAAATAGATTGCCCTGGCTTACTGTATATAATTAAAACAACATATGCAAAAATGTTCGCAATAATTATATGGTTTTCGTTTATGCCGTATATCATTACTTGATACCAACACAAACTTTCCAACACTAACTTTTCCGTAACGCCAAAACTCGCTTCAATTTTCAAAAATCCCAAAGTCCAAATGCAGTCTATTCATCAATGCAATGACTCGCGTCAAACACGCTCCAAACTCCACGAAAATCCGTCGCCAGCTGAAAAAGTAAAAAAAAAGTGTCGCGGAATATCTGGCGAAATCTGACGCCACACTGTATGAATAGGCTCCCGAGTCTAGAGCCATTGAGCGTTGAGATATTTTCGGCAACCGGTCTTCAGTCTTCTCTGCGCGTGGTAAGGTTGGATTTTGAGTGAAAGGGTAACTAATTATGATGGGGCTAGGAAAGAATGAAGAGGCAAGAAGTCTGTAAAATCATGCGCGGTGATAACCTATAATTATGAGCGAGCGATTAGTAGCTAATAGTGATGCGACTTTTTATCGATAGTTTTCCATTTGAACTCGTTTTAAGATTTATAGTAATTTTGTTTGTCATAACTGAAAAAAAAAAATGATTTTTAATATTATTTAAATACATTTCAACAAATAGTTTAAATACGAATATCAAAACTCTGCTTTAATATCGGGAAAACAGCGATGGGATGTTTAATATCGGAAGCTTGTTTTACAATATAATTACAGTACTTATAAAATAGAATGTCCAAAATCGAGCCCGGCCCCTCGTCCACACGTGCCCATCAAGCTAGCGGCATTGCACTCTGCGGTATTCAGCTTGCTGATCTGGTTAAAAATTTATTCTTGACTATTTTCAAATTCTGCTATAGGATTAAATAACAAATGACGGTCCTTATATCTCATCATAGTACATTTTTAAGTCTATTTCGACACCCATATTTGATGTAAAGCATTGGGCGTCTTGGGCTAGCCTCGGTTAAGTTTACAATCTCGGCTACTCTCGTACAGCTCGTCACAGCTTTCTCTAGAATGCCAGATAACAGTTTCTAGCTCTACCTAAGCTCAGGAGCAAGATATTCTGCTCATGCGATTCAGTTCTAGTTTACAAAGCGCTTTGAGTCTTTCGACTTACTACATTACTGGCTAAGTGATACTTTTATTTTATTGAAATACTTGTACAAGTCATAATTGAACTGACATGTTCAACTGCAAGATACCTTCCACATCAAATAAAAGTAGGTATGAAAGTTATTAAATGCGTCGTGGCAAGCTCTGACTGCTTTATAGCTCAGTTGGTAGCATGACTGCCTACAGAGCTGTAGGGGGTGGGTTCGATCCCCACCCAGGACAAACATTTATGTCACGAACATAGATATTTGTTCTGTGTCTGGGTGTAGTAATAAATAATAAATATTGGGGGGACATTTATTACACACAGCGCCATCTAGCCCCATACTAAGCAAAGCTTGTATTATGGAAACCAGATATCTGATAGAATACTTATATACAATATTTTTATTGTATTTTTTTCGTAAATACATACTTATAACACATACTACACCCAGACACAGAACAAACATCGATGTACGTCACAAACATTTTTGTCCTGGGTGGGGATCGAACCCACATACACAGTATTTACAAAAAAATATGTATATAATATGAATTCTGTCAGCTATCTGGATTCCATATTACAAGCTTTGCTTAGTTTGGGGCTAGATGGCGCTGTGTGAAAAATGTCTACAGGCAAAAATAAAATAAAATACAACTTTGCAAACCTCCTCATTCTTTGAAGTCGGTTAAAAAACAAGTTAATACTGCGCAATTACTTCTCTCATTGCGAAGTAGTTAAATGACGTTTGGTAACTCAAGTAAGGCTATATGTAACTAGATATTATTTATTTATCACAAAATTACCCAGACAAACAATAGACCAGGGTTTTCCAAACTACCGGCCCGCACCACCAACCGGCCCGCTAATCTGATAAGCGAGCTAGACCTTGGCCCTTGAGACCTTGGCACTTGAAGCTATGTGGAGCAGTCAGTCTGGCCCTTAGGCTAAAAAGTTTGGCGACAATGCAATAGACAACATACAAATTAGAGAAAGAACAACGCTACCGGAAGTAAACCAACTGCTTTTCCATAATAACTGTAGTTTTCCTTATATTTTACTTCATCTCCAACACGTGTACAGACTTAAAAGCTCAGGAGCAATATTTTCCCCAAACGTTTTTTTACATAATGACGGTAAAAATTTCTGTGCACGTTACCCCATCACTAACGTGTAGAGAACTCAGACGTGACGTACTCAGCTCAACAGCCGCGCAAGAATTCAGGCGGGCATGCTTTGTTGCTGTGAAGGTATGTGCCAATACCTAGAGGTATTTAGGTGCAGCTAGGTAGCCAGCAGAACATGGAGTTACCACTTCGATAAAACATGCTTCACAATGGGGAATTTTCCGGCACACTTTAAAAAAAGAAAATTGTTGTAGATGACGCTGACCTTGCGCTGACCAGACTTGGCTGTCATTGTCAAGTTTTTATTTTAATTTTATGTGCCACAGATAAAACATTATTATGCTGTTTTTGCCTGACAAGTATAGTCAGCGCCATCTATCGCCAACAATTTTTTTTAAAACATGTTTTGAAAATATGTCATTACAGCCTTCTCTGAGAAAAATAAGTGACTAAATTAAAAAAAAACTATTCTCTGTCTTCATTGACGAACTTGGGACTTATCTATGTAGGAACATCCCTCTTCCGTAGTTTGTTTAGTATAATTTGGTTTTCATTGAACAACTATTTTTGTTAAAATTTTCACCAAACACTTTTCTCTTTTATTTGAACAAATTCACGTTTCAATAATTCTGCTGTTCTGACTAGAGTTTCCATCACATTCGGTGACTTTTTCAAGGAATGAAAACAGAGCTCGAAGCGCGTGCGCCGCGTTATGCTTCGCACACACAATCACATCCAATCTACACATCTACACTTACATTGTAAAGAGGCAAAGCTCGTGACTTTCTTTGTTCAAAGTAATCTCCGGAAGTACTGATTAATCCGATTTACACCAGCGTGCACCCATAGAGAGCTACACATTACACAACTCTGTCGAAAGGCTGTTTCATTGTAATGCGATAGTAACATGTATCTAGATAAAGCTAGTAAAAATAAATCAACTTTCTTACCTATTAAAAATATAAATATTTTGTACCTACTCAATGCAGTCATTCAAAGTGCAAATTATTAACTTTAAATGCAACTGCAACCGGCACAAATCAGTTTTAACTTTTCAACTACCCCGTCGAATCCTGCAACAGATCGCTTCGAAACTTCCCCATGAAGACGAAACAATACTGAACAAAGCCATCCTAGCGAAACATTAGTTTACCAGTGACTGGCAAAGCATTAGTTAAATGGCCAGTGCCAAAGAGAAAGTTAACTGGCAAAGTTGGCAGCTGCATAAGCAATTAGTTCTGAATCAAAAGCTGATATCGAACAGCTAGATCGACAGGAATTTGTGAATTGAAGCGACGAAGGCAGTTTATAATAATTTTATTACTTGTTAGTTTTTAGGGCCCCATAACTGAAAGGTATTCAATGGGCCACTGAGCCGGTATTGTCTATCTATCTGGCCTACCTATAATGGGCTATATTTATAATCGTAACATGCGTTCACATGCAGTGTTTTTGCCAGTGATGACATATGGAACTGAAACGTGGTCTTTAACTGCTGGCCTTCTGGAGAAACTTAGAGTCACGCAACGGGCAATGGAGAGAGCTATGCTCGGAGTTATTATGCGCGATAAAATCCGGAACGACGATATTCACCAAAGAACCAAAGTCACCGACATAGCTCGCAGGGTTTGCAAGTTGAAGTGGCAATGAGCAGGCCACATCGCTTGAAGAACTGACAAGCGATGGAGAAAAAAATATTCTTGAGTAGCGACCGCGAACCGGAAGATGCAGCGTAGGAAGGCCTCCCACTAGGTGGACCGACGACATTATACAAGTCGCGGGCAACCGGTGGATGCAAATGGCAGGTTGTCGTACAGTGTGGCGGTCTAAGCCTTCGTTCAGCAGTGGACGTCTCTGAGCTGATGATGATGATGCGTTCACTTGAAATTTTCACAGAATTTAGGTTACAGCCGTGGTAGCCTGGATGGGGACCGTACGACTTGAAATCATGAGGTTGTATTATCATCCGTAAAATCATTTACGGATGTTCATACAACCGGCCTTTCGGTAAAAGAAAACATCGTGAGAAAACTTTCATACGGCGGGGATGAAATTGAATGGGGTATATACCCACCAACCCGCAAGTGGATCAGCTTGGTGGATATGGCCCAATCGTCTTGAAAGACCTGGTACGACCTGGTGGACTTGGTGGACCTGGAGGTGGCATCCAGAACCACCGGAGGACGGACAGCAGCGTCCTCTTGGTTAACGGTGGTGAGCATTTTGCGATCCCCAATCCGCCTGCCAAGCATGGGGACTATGGCAACCCCTCCCTATTAAGGGGGAGGCCTTCGTCCAGCAGTGCACGTGTTCTGGCTGTTGATGATGCCCAAAGAGAAAGTTTATCTCCAGAAGTTGACTACTAACTGGCGATTATGCTTATGTTATGCTTAGGGTGCTACTATCGCCGTAAATGGAAGAAGATTCGGAGATCTTTAGAGGTAGGACTCTACTGCAGAGTCTGCCTCCGAAAGTACCACACCTTTGCCAGTTATTAAAGCGCCAAGCACTAGCGTGCTAGCATTATTGTGTTCCGGTTTGAACGGAAATGTTACCAGAGAAATTACTGGGTATGATGTGATTTAACATCTAATATCTCAGGGTGACGAGCGCAGTACAGTGCGGCGCAGAATTGTATTTGCAAGTTCTCAATTCTGGCACTGCTACTGTTAGAGGCAAGCGTGACGCTTACCACCAGGCGAACGTCTAGCTCGTCTCGTCACTCGAGAGGAAAAAAAAGCTTCGCTTCGCTTGGTCAAATATTTGAATCATCAGTTAAATTTCCTCATCTCTTATTTGTTTCAAATTACGTTATGTTTTTCGTGTCATCGCCGAGCGTTTGTCCCCATGGATAAATAAATAATAAGAATACGAATCCTGTAATATAGAGATCTCTCGGGAGAGCAGCAAATGCCTAATAAGATTTTGCGCGTCCTTCGCTCGCGTAGCGTATCTTGAACATGTATCCTGTACTTTATATGTTTACTAGTATCGTTGTATGAATAACATATCGGAAGATATTGTGTAGAGATGAAATTGTTATCCGGCAAAAAAATCTGGTCGGTCATTATTATGTTTGATTCCCAACAATAAAATGTATACGCACTCAGCACATCCTGTGTTTTAGTGTTTCTTATTTTTTCTTCATCCAAAGGCAATGGAAGATATCGATTTCTTAAATTTTCTTGAGTCAATTCCTTAAGTTCCTCTTTATGATATAATAAAGACATGTAACATTTTGGCCTAGTTCATAACTCTTTTTATGGAAAACTTGAACCACTAGGCCACCTGGGAATGGGAAATGTCATATTCAGATTCAGATTCAGATATTTATTGCCATTCCGTTCAGTACATGGTGTTTATAAAAGTAGGTACAAAGTTCAACGGACCCCGTCGGGCACAGCAAATTAGAAAAGAGGAGAATATTCATTGATTGATTTTAGATTTTTTCATAAGCCTTTTGAGGAGATTTGAAAATTATCAGATTGTATCCATCAGGAGAAACCCACTCACATAGCACTCCATTGTTTAGCAGCTCTCGTAAAAGAACAACAATCGTCAATTTATCGATTTCTTCGTTTTTGATATGCTATCAAAAAAAATTTAGTCCATTATTTATTTTTCAACATCACAAGCTCAGACTTGGCCTACACAGTGCATTCTTTTGTTTTTTTTCAGGATTGGTTGTTATTATGCTTTTCCGGCAAATTTTAAATTTAGCTATCCGGCATAACTAGGTACCGGTCATATCTCTTCCCTCAGGTGTATAGAAACTTCGATGTTGAAGCTACTCGTGCGTGGTAAGATAAGGATTCTGTTTACATCCTCACGGTGACTAACTAATCTATGACCACGTATAGACTTTCTTACCTTGTCAGTACCTTCGTCTCTCGTTAAAGGTACTTTGTTTTGTGTATCTATTGTTTATTTTCTTTATATTTTGTTATTATGCATAGACAAACAAATATACAATTTCGACAATATTAGTTGATTAATGCAACCAGTAGACCATCATCAGCCAGAAAACGTCTACTATTGGTCGAAGGCCTTCTCCTTAATATGGAGGAGGGAGGGCTGCCATAATCCCCACGCTAGGCAGGCGGCTTGGGATCGCAGACTGCTGATCACCGTTATCCGAAGAGATGCTGCTGTCTGTCCTCCGGTGGTTCTGGATGCAGTTTTAGAACACACCTAGGTCCTAGGACATAATCCAGCGACAGAAGACAGAAGTAGACCTGCGAGTTAGCATATTGCATGCAAGTACCAAAATTCTTACATACCTACCTATACCAAACCTATACATACCAGTACATCGTAATCAAGACAGATGAAAGCTAATTTTGCCAGTCGTAACAGAGACGTCACTTGCTTCGCTCGCTCAATTAAAATTGAAAATGTCATAAAATAATAAATAAACTAAAAAACTAGTATCTAATATCTCTGGGTAACGAGAGCAGTGCAGTGCAGCGCAAGATTTTGGTCGCAAGTTCAAAATTCACTGGCAAATGGCACTGCTCATGTTAAGGGCAGGCGTGATACTTAACCGCCAGGCGAATGTCATGTCTGTCTATGGCATAAAAAAGTTTTGAGTAAGTGAAATATTTAGGCCGAAACTAACTACAAATGCAGATTAGTAACACTAAGCATGTCTTAAATGCGGTTTATCTAGAAAAACACAGACTAAAACGCCGCTAAAAAAAAATTTCCCCTAATATTTGTCACTGTAGATAAAAGTAACTGCATTTTAAAATATTCGAAGAGAGTTTTATATTGAACACATTTAAAATCCGAGTGTAACATAGCTTTTTGAATACATTCCTCGCGTAGTGCCGTATTGAATCGTGAATAATAAATTATTTGATTTTCGGAAAGCATTGAACTCATTTCCTGAAAAAATATACGTACATACGTATAGTATGACTGCAACTGTGTATATTCAATTACAACTTACTGGTATTATAGTAAAATAGTACATTATGATACGAGTGTGCTATGTTGGTCATTACACTAGAGGCGGTATTATGCGCGCGAGCCGCAGGCGAGCGCGATAAGGAAGCCGAGAGCGTAATGACTAATAGCACAAGAGTTCCATACGACTGTTTTCGTCACACTTGCGAGGAAAAAACCATTTTTTTTTGATAATAATCAACCACACAGCGAAAACGTCAACAAACATTTGCGGAAAATGGCGCCCAAATCAGTAATGCGCGCGCAGGTTGACATTTACTTCAGCGGCATAAGAACTCTTTGTTGGTATTACAAAAAAACTGTAAGTATTACCCGGCTATATTAAGAGTGCTTCGTACACGTACGTCTAATTGCAGTCACGTACAAACTTGACTTTACCGGGTTATACCTATTATAGTACAAGTGCCGTAATGTAAAGTAAAAAGCACGCGTGTATAATAGCTTGGATTATGAGCCTAAAAGCGATGTAATAAGATCTACTTTACGAGCAAGTGTGATGAAAAATCAATTAAGTAAAACTGATTATTATTATTACTTATTCTGGTATTGGGTTTGAGCATTTGGATTGTCTCTAGACTTTCATCGGTCTGGATACAATCCTTTTGTTAACTACAACAAACTACAAAGACTACTTAGCCTACTACACAACAAAAAACAAAAGGATTGTATCCAGACCGATGAAAGTCTAGAGACAATCCAAATGCTCAAACCCACTACCAGTCGGCAGCGTACCCAGCATGCTGGCGGCATTGCCAAGCTGGATGGCAAAGGCTTAATAAAGGCTAAGCTTAAAAAAAAAGATATCCTTTTGTTTATTGTGTAGTAGGCTAAATAGTACCTACCTTTAAATAGTTTGTTGTAGTAAAACTGGAACGTGTTTGCTTGTAATATTCTTCGATCAAAGAAACAAAGTTTCGGCCCATCCGCCTGATCGTGTCCCATCTAATTCTAATTCTAATTATTCTGGCTACGTTTGCCTGTCGTTCGGATCGTGATCGACACTGCATTTTATTAGCCTTAGCATAGACTTGTTATTTCTTTGAATAATAAAAGTTAGCCTTTACCAGTTATTCAATCGCCAAGCAGTAGTGTGCAAGCATTACTGTGTTCCGGTTTGAAGGGAAATGTTACCCGAGAAATTACTGCGTGTGAAGAGATTTAACAACTGATATCTCAGGGTGACGAGCGCAGTGCAGTGTGGCGCAGGATTGTATTCGCAAGGTCACAATTCTGACACTGCTACTGTTAGTGACAGGTATGACGCTTACTACCAGGTGAAAGTCTTGCTCGTCTCGGCACTTGACAGTATAAAAAAAAATGGTTTTTATTTACTACTCACGTTTAATTAAGTCGGATCCTGCAACAGCATCCGGTGCAAAGCAGGACGCGGTCGCGCGCGCGTGTTGCCTTGTTTTCACTCCTTGATAAAGGTCACCGGATGTAATCGAAACTACAGTCAAAGGATCCGACTTAATTTAAAGTGAGTTCCCGTATAAATAAATAAAAAAGTGGAAAACCCACGTCAATTTTCATAGTAACAAAAGTATCTTTGATCGAAGTTTGTATTAATTATTATGATACAATGCCTACTAGGCTGTTCCCTCAATACATTGCATTTTATGATCGGATTCACGTCGAGAATATTTTGGACACGGGTATGATACGTCGTTACTGATACGTTACTGATACGTTACTGATACGTTACTGATACGTTACTGATACGTTCCAGTGGGCGTGTTGTGATTTTTGGGCATAATACGTCCGGTACGTTATTATGAACTGGTTTACAATAGTGGGTCGAGAACTTAAGAAAAATAATTTTGAAATTATACAATGTTTAAGTTATACAGTTGTCATTGTAAAATCAGCAAATCAGTAGTATTTTAAAACAGTGAAAATATAATCATCTATATAGTGAGAATGGGTAGCCTAAAGGCTTAGAACATTTCCCATAGGGCCTAGTGGTATAAACTTCCCGAAAAACAAAACAAAATGTCACATGTCTTTAGATAAAAGAGAAAGGAAAAGAAATAATTCTCAATCTGTCGCCGTCAAAGTCACAAAGCATATATTTGGATTGAATTATTTTATTTTCTCACAATCGTAGTGAAAAGTAGAGACACGGCGCTAAAAAAAAATTATAACTTGGTTTTGTAATTTTAATTACTTCGTATATAATGCCTCATTTTAGTCCCTTGTGTAAAAATCTACTATTAAGATTCACTATGTCGACAGTCATGAAAAACTTAGCAAGGCCAGATGACAAAATAAAAAGTGTTCTATCTAGTCTATTTCGAGTTTCACAAACTGAACAGGCGTGTCCAGCCCTTCGTTTCGAGTTGTTGAATAACCCCTTATACGAGTACGAGTATCAACAGCGTGACATTAAATGGCAATTTTCACATGGTTCGTATACGACGCGAAGAGTGTTTCGTCTGTCTAAACACGATAAGTCTCTCAAGCGCGAATGCAAAGCCGTGAAACCATTCATACTCTTGTGATTGCGGGTTGTTGCGGCGCTGTACTGAGTATTCTGAGATTTGTAATAATGTATCGCTTACGAGGACAATTGAAGCCATTGTCAATTGCTTTTTCCCCTTTAAAGTAATTGGCAATGGCTTCAAACGATCAGATCAGTTCATTATCAGTCAGAAGACGTCCACTACTGGACGAAGGCCTCTCCCTTAATAGGGAGGGGTTGCCATAATCCCCACGCTTGGCAGGCGGCTTAAGGATCGCACAGTGTTACCACCGTTAACTAAGAGGACGCTGCTGCCCATCCTCCGGTGGTTCGGGATGCAGTTTTAGGACATACCCAGGTCCAATTTTTTTACATCATTGTCAGTTGCATTAATCATCTCGGGAGGCCTTACTCTGTATCTCGAGTCTGTTTGTTGGTTTCATTTCTGTTTGATACTTTTTCACAACATGTACAGATCGGGATGAATTTTAGAAAGTCGGTAGTGTGAGTTAAGAGGACAGGCAGAAAACTTTAAAAAAAGTTACAAAATATCTGATAAAACCTCCATACCCAGCCAATTATTATAAAATGCTACCACTACGGTGCAATTACTCAATTAAAAAAATACAACACTTAAAAAAATATAAGTACAGCAGCACTTACAATAATTGTTAATTCAATAAATGACCAAGCCATCCATTTGATTTAAAACATTGGCATTACCATAATATTAGGCATCCCCATTAATGTTCATCAGATATTATTACGATAAGATTCAGAATTACATTACCAGAAAGCTTTCGATTTTCAAGTAAAAAACACGGAGCCCATATTTAAGGTAATTCATGCAACATAACTTTACAGATAAATGAAAAATAATGGCTTGGGTTCCGCTCTAGATAAGGTACTGTTTACGATGTAAATCGATTCGGGAAACTCTCGGTGCGTAGATCTGTTCATCTTATACCGAATAAGCATCTAATCTAACTGCCTAATCTACTTAGCCTACTACACAAAAACAAAGACATTTATTGTATAATGACCAATGAAAGTCTAGAGACAATTCATTCAAATATATACAGGTTAATATAATTAATCACAGAAAAATAATATATAATAATAATAATTATATCGTCACAAAGCATAAAATAAATAATATGTCAAAATTAACTTATACGCTCGTCAATCAAATAGCCCGCCCCTAACGGCACCTGGCGCAAAGATGCCCGCCCATCACACTAGCCGCATTGCCACGCTGAATGGCTATGGCCAATCTTTGCACCAGGTACGAGCTGGAGCGGGGGTCGCCAGACTTTTCCTTCAATCTACGCCCAATTTCCCCCACTACATTTTTAGCATCAGCGCCCCAACTGCCTAATGTCTCCACCGCAAGAGGCATAACATATACAGATGATTCAAATGCTAAGCTCATGAATATTCGGTAGCCTACCCGTTTTGGTGGTGGTATTGCCACCTCAAATAATGATGGCAATTATATTATCTTAGAATATATTTCAATATCGCAAAACAAATGACGAACAAGTGACGAAGATAATATATATTTCAAAATTGTATGGCGAGCGATATTTAATCTTAACATCAAATATTATAGCATCGTCATCGTCTGTGACGGCCTTTATGTGTTCGGCCTAGTAAACACCAGAATTTTGATCACACGCTGCGTCAGGCACACGGATTAAAAATAAACTCTAATTTGCACAAAGAGAAAGCAAGAGTCATGTGTGACCGAGAGAGCGAAGCGAGATAAGTCTGCAACAACTGGTAAAGTTTCTTAAAGGTAAGTTTCTTCTGTCCAGATGTTTGGATGTTGGTATTCGCGTACAGGTCAAGGTTCACACAGATTCAATTAATCTTGGCGATGCTTGGTTTATAGTACTACAATTTACGTAGTTTTTTTGTCGTAGACGATTTTTAATAATTATCGGTGGACATTTATCACACAGCGCCATCTAGCCTTAACTAAGCAAAGCTTGTAATATGGAAACCAGATAGTTGATAGAAGACTTATAATTATAGGTTTTTTTTGTAAATACATACTTATAATTCATACTACACCCAGACACAAAATAAACATCTATGGTCGTCACATATGTTTACATACTAGACTGAGCTATAAGGCAGTCGATTTGAAGTCTCCTAAAAATACTTTGCAGACTTTGAAGAAGTTTGCCGTTTGTGCCATTTACTGGTCGACTTTGAGAATATTAGGCAGAAAGATTCAGTATTAAAGATTTTAATTCTATGCGCAGATTCGGCTAAGAGGCTGTCAAGATCGTAAAAGTCTCAGTTCGCGGAACTACCTTGTTAATCTTCAGAATTTATAAGGTTCTTGGTCGGGAACTCTTTACAGATAAACGGTTTGAGTAAAAGTTCCATGAATTAAAGTACCTAAGTACACCCGGACCTGGGTATGTCCTAAAACTGCATCCAGAACCACCGGAGGACGGGCAGCAGCGTCCTCTTGGGTAACGGTGGTAACACTCTGCGATCCCCAAGCCGCCTGCCAAGCGTGGGGATTATGGCAACCCCTCCCTATTAACGGGGGAGGTCTTCGTCCAGTAGTGGACGTCTTATGGCTGTCAATGAATGATGATAAACACCCAGACACAGAATAAACATCTATGGTCGTCACAAATGTTTACATACTAGACTGAGCTATAAGGCAGTCGATTTGAAGTCTCCTAAAAAGAGGGGAGTTTTCCGTTTGAGCCATTTACTGGTCGACTAAGAGAATATTAGGCAGAAAGATTCGGTATTAAGATCCTAATTCTATGCGCAGAATCGGCTAAGAGGCTGTCAAGATCGTAAAAGTCTCAGTTCGCGGAACTACCTTGTTAATCTTCAGAATTTATAAGGTTCTTGGTCGGGAACTCTTTACAGATCAACGGTTTGAGTAAAAGCTCCATGAATTAAAAAGATAGCAGCCCTAATACATTGTTTCTATCCCTTCAACACCTGCAGTACTCGAACCAGGCCGGCAATGCTCGGTTTGCGCAGATAAAAGTAAGTTACGGCCTTTGTTGGTGCCTGCAAGCGCGGATTTGCAAGGGAAAAATACAAGCGGTTGTGTACAATGATATAGAGCGAGTGGAAATGGTTCATAACCTTCACTAATTTATAGCATCGACTTACTACTAACTCTTTGTAAATGTGACTTTACTCTAGTATGGGTATTGCCTGTTTAAAAAAGAGTTAACATTTTAGTCCTATTTAGTTTGCTACTTATATAAGGTGTTCTATTCACATTTTAAGTGTGAAGGGAGAGCCAAAGTTTGATTACCGGCCGGGTAAATGCGACCGGGTAAATGGTTAAATGATAAATTTGAATTGTATGCTCTGGGTATAGACGCTAGTAATTGTCCTAATAATAATTTGTATTTTTGCGTTTTATGCCGTCCCCGGCTAAGAGAATTCGCGGCTTGCTTTACCATCAATTTAACTCTGTGCCCCAATATTTTTTTTTTTTGCAAGGCCATCTTGTGTTTTGTGGAGTGTTTGTGACGTACTGAATAATTATAAATAATTGAGGAAAATGAAACACTTAAATATTGTTGGTATTTTTTTGAACTGAATCGGCGACACATTTAATGAATATAAATGCTTGTCATGTCGCTTCCAGTATCTCATATTCCACGCAATACTCGTGTTCATACTTCCAGCGTGGCATTGCGTTCCTTTTTCCTTTCGCTAGTTACCAGTGTAGGTTTTGACCCGGGAGTTAAATGGATACTCTCTGCACTCGGTTTGTACAATACACCGGCCTAGATAAAGTGCTTTGATTAACAGTTGCATTGGATTTATTCAGTTGCTGTGGAGTCACAAACCTTTTGTTACGGAATCACAAAACTTTTGGTATAGTCACAAGCCTCTTGTTACGGCGTCACATCATCATCATCATATCTTTGTTACAGAGTTACAAACTTTTGTCGCTCCGTTACAATCGGTCTAGTAGTAGCAATTTTGACTAAGAGTCTAAAGATCCTGGGATTGATTCAAGACCGGTAAGATGTCTTGTATGTATGGCCGTGCTTTTACATCTATTTATTGTGTCCCATGTCATCTCCGGAAATCCCAAAGAATCTGAGAAAATCCACCGATGGCTATGAATGTAAAGTGTTATTTATTACTTACAAGCAGCACCCCTCGTCTTCCCGATATTATACAAGTTTTTTTTATATACTTTCTAGTGACGAGACGAGCAAGTTATTCCAAGTCATTGAGTCCTATACCACTACAAAAATATTCTATATTATTTCCCCGGGATGTAAAGTGCATTCGTCACATTTTAGTCTATAATCTTCCCAAACGTCACAGTCAGTAAGTCACGACGTTGCTTTGTACAACTTAACAAACAAACACAAATTAAATCAAAAAAACAAATTAACAAACAAGCTTTCGCATTTACAATATTAGTAGACCTATGTAGATTTTTTCGATTTTGTGGTCCAGGCGTAAAAATATCTACAGGTACCTAAGTTATTTTAATAAGTGGCATTATTTGATAAAATATCCAAGTGTTGTGTCATATTCTAGAATAATGATTACATTTCTCTCCTGACTCAAACTCCTCTATCATTCAACGAGCACATAATTACATTATGAGAAACATATCAAATGATCCATGGTTAGTGAAGACTACAGAGCTGTATGAAGGACTGAAAATGAACACAGACAAAAATTTAATAAAACTCTTTTCATGCATTAAACAATAGATAACACCAACAACATCAACTCTTGAACACTAACTCTTTTCTTTTCACTTTTCTTTTCCGATATAGTTTTTGGCAATAAAGTTATTTTTATCATATCTTATCTTTATCTAAATACAATAAGAGATTGACCATGCATCTGAACACGCTAACGACACAGCTTAAATCAGCTATCCAAAGAGGCTACGTAGACAACACATCATGGAATTGGGTGGAAATGATGCATAAAGAAAAGGAGACATGTTCGCTGAATCATTTCTCATACACGACAACCAAAAGACTACAACGGAACTGCTCAAGTATAACCTGAAAACGAAATCGTAGTTTTGAAAAAAAAACTCTCCTGACGCTAATCATTGTGTACACACTGATGTGTATCAATGATGATGAGTCTAACATTTATTGATTTAAATATCTTTGACTATCGTCGAATATGCGAAAAGGAAGTTGTACTAACTTAAGACTATATAATATACTATATATAATAATAAATCTGCAAAGTTTCTCGTTCGGAAGTCTATAAAGCTTAAGCTGCAAACAAACTGTCGGATGCGTTCTTAAGTCCTGGCTGACGGATGCGATATAGATAGTTGACCGAGAGAGCGAAGTCTTTGCAACAACAGGCAACATTTTATTTTATCTGTCTGGTTGCATGGACGTGAGTGCTAGCTTACAGGTCGTATTTTTCAACTAATCTTGACGAAGCTTAATTGTACAGGTTCTACAAAATCATAGGTTTTTTTGTCGTTATCTATTTATGGTTGGGAGATTATTTTCCCTAAGGGGAATATTTATTACGGCACCATTAAACCGAACCAACAATCCCGAACCAACCGAACAATCTATCTATTCATCTCTCTCCTACAATTAGATTGTAGGAGAGAGATGAATAGATAGATCCTCCAAGGCATTCTAAGCACAGCACTTGAAAAGCTCTAGACAGCATTGCGGTGTTATCTTGAGCGTATTAATTGTAGTGTTGCCAAACTATTCATAGATCCGCTATCGATAGTTCAATAGATCCATCATGTATAATTGATCTCGAAAATGTATGATACACAGTAGGCTCGTCAAGGGACAAAAGTAAATAAAAATAAATAAATATTGTGCGACATTTTACACACAGCGCCATCTAGCCCCAAACTAAACAAAGCTTGTATTATGGAAACCAGATAGCTGATAGAATACTTATATACAATTTTTGAGTAGTATCGTCTTTTGATACCGGAGCGGCTTTCGAGGTTCAGTGCATATTCAGTTAAGTGTTATAGCAACTCATAGCAAATTACAGCTTATGCTATCGATCGCACTATTATAATAGTACCTTTTTCTTTATCGTTGGACTATCGATATTAAGATCGGCAACACTAGTTAATGTCACATCACCAGTTATCTCGTCCTATAGTCGTATTCATAATTAGACGAACCAAACTGATATTTCGAGTGTTGCTACTTCGGTAAAACGTAAATAGTGCTGGGATAAAAATATTGAGTTTGTTAACTTATGTTAAGAATCTTAATATTTTATTAACTTAATATGTGCTTATGTTAGCAAACTTAATAATTTCACACCAGCGAACTACTTTGATATTTTCATATTATTAGTCTTTGTATTAATAATTAATTAAATTAAATAATTTTAATTAATAAGGTGTAGCCGGCTTATGTACGATTTCAATCTTTTCAAGGCTATAAATCATGAGTTACACTTCCCTGTAGCATTTTACAGAACAACTTTTTAATTAAAAAAAATACTTTTGTACTTGCACTTCCACTGGCAGCACTTTAATTGTTTAACGGCACTTATTAATTATACGATAATTGCTTTGAACGATAACAACTGAATGATGGATCATATCCATCAATCACTACGTTTTTTTTGCCGGCAGCATTCGTTTGAAAAGTGACATTTCAATCTGTCCGTTTAGTCCTTTTATGAATTCGAGTATAGTTCCAGTATTCTCTTACTATATTCCATATAATTTTTTCCAAAATGTTATAATCCCAGTAGTAGAAACAGCACTACTAACCAATTGACTATAAGCTACTAAACTTCTCCCAGCTGACAATAAACGATATCCATATCTTAGCGTTTGCTTGCTAATACCGCATGCCGTTGATAGAAACGTAAGCCGAGCGTCACGGAGCCGACGCTAAGGCGAAGTTTGAGCTAACAAAGCGAATTCCCACGTCTCAGAGTTGCTCCAAATATTCTATCAACTAAAATGTTAATGCAGTGTTGCATCTCAGAGTTTGGGGGAAAACGAATCGTTTGCTAATTTTGGATCTGTATGCAGCCAAACCGTAGATTTTTGTTTCGATAATGTTACAAAATAAGTATGAACATGGATTGTTTCACTTCTATTTTATTTGTTCAGATGGGAGTTTGACTATGGTACTGTCCAATGAATGGTACTCTCATAACTTGTAGATTATGTCCAAAAATACGAAACTTGTATACCTATTTGGTCAATCAGTTACAACGTCGCAACCCAATTGCAGAAGTCACCGTTTTACATAATGGGTAGCCATTTTACAAAACAGAGCCGTATTGTAAGTCGGCGGATCAACGTTCAGCCGGATTGTCATTGCGATACGTTCTAGAATACGGCAGCCTATTTTTAGCCACATTGTAATCAAGTTGCCTTCAATGCAAAATGGTTATCATACTAACAAAATACAGTGTGTATATAGTAAAAAATAAAATTGTATGACAAAAAAGGGCACTTGCTATGTAAGTAGCAGGCAAACATTTGTTTTAACTATATGAAGAGATCACACTTAAGTTATCATAGCGCCAAACCGACGCGAGGGTCCGAAATTTGAACTAAACATTGCCAAAGCGGCGGATCATGACCCGTTCAATTACAATATGGCTAGCCATGTAGATACTATTGTAATACTGGATGTAAGGTAAACACCTTCAAAGACAGGTGATAGTACAAATGAATACTAACACGGTATTTTTTTAAAGCGATGTTATTTTCACGTATTTTTAAATTGCGTTTTTGTCACCCAAACCATCAGCTCCGAGGATACAGTTGTTATTGCAAAAAATATTGTTTTATACAGTTTTTAAGTTCGCGGTGTCTTTAACACACTATACAAAAAGTGGTTAGTGAATAACCTTTTAGATATTTTAACCGTTAGGTATTTTTGTGTTATATCGTATTAGGGTCTTGTCTTCGTTTTTGGTACCAGTTCCTTTACTACCAGGTATTAGTTTTATAAGTTACTAGAGGTCCACCGCGACTTCGTCCGCGTGCGGAAAAAATCGGACCGCGCCCAAAATTCTCCACTTTAAATCATTCCGAGCAATCTCTACTCTCTCCCCCCTTTGAATGAACTACCCAGATGCACCCCCCCCCCCTTGGGAGTCGAATTTCAAAAAATCCTTTCTTAGTACACCTCTCCGCATCAAGACGAATTCACCCTCCAAATTTAAAGTCTGTACGACCAGCGGTTTGGGCTGTGCGGCTGTGCGTGCTGTGGGCGGTGTCTGTCAGTCAGTCAGTCAGTCAGTCAGGACAGAGCCTTTTATATATATAGATAGATTTAAAATCAATAAAACTAATTTTGTCAATGGCATATGTGGAATTTATCTATCTACTCGTATCATAACCGTATATGATCCATTGTACATAGTATAGTTTCAAAGTTTTCACCAAAACTGTTACACATTATTTCCGGTACGCTTCTACGTTATGTTACGTTACGTTATTCCCATGAGAGTTTCTACCTATCTATTGATTCTGAGCATCAATATTCAGATGAGCAGAGTCAATAGAATATGGAAATAGCCACCTGCAGTGTTGACCGCAGACAATCTAGCCAAAATTAGACTTGATTTCGCTAAAACCACACCGTTAGTAATTTAAGATCTTTCAACATCCATCTAACAACAATAGTCTTTTTGCTGACTACGTAAAAAGGAGGGTTATAGTTTTGTCAAGGGTTTTCTTTAAGTATTTATTCTTACTACTCTCATCATCATTCATCACTTCATCATCATCTTCATCTCTTTCTTCTGATCTCCTAAATTACTAAGAAATATTTTAATGAATTTTATTTAACATTTTAATGTATAATATAGAGCACATCATTTATTTAAAACAATGTCAAAATCAAACATACCTACCCCTGACCATTCCCGGTGCAAAGGTGCCAGCCATCATACTTGCCGCGTTCCCACGTTGAATGGCAATGGTCATCCTCTGCACCAGGAACCTAATATGAGCCTTTGCCCTATTTATCTGATAAGTGACTTAGCTACCATGCCCCAACAACCCATGGTCTCCACAGCTATATTTTAATTAATTATAATTCGTATTTTAATAACAAATGAGATGTATAATGTATATCGGCAGGACTTAACACTTCACGTAAAGTTACTCCATAATGGAGTAACTTTACGTGGTTTTCATAACATAATTATTACTTTTTATGCAAAAAAAAATGTACTATGTATGATAGTAGCAGTGCCAGAATTGTGACTTGCGAATAAAGTCCTGCGTCACACTGCGCTGCGCTCGTCACCCAGATTTCTGACGTCAAATCTCTTCATGCCAAAATTCCCCCCAATTTTTTTTTTGATACAGACTGGTATGTCCTGTACTGGGTATGTCCTTAAACTGCAACCAAAACCACCGGAGGGCGGGCAGCAGAGTCCTCTCGGTTAACGGTGGTGAGCATTCTGCGATCCCTAATCCGCCTGCCAAGCGTGGGGATTATGGCAACACCCCTCTATTAAGGGCTGTGCTGCTAAGATGTGGGCGTTTATGGCTGATGCCGAAACTGGTATTCTTTTGTATCAAATGAAACGAAAGAGCACTTAAATTCACATTGGTGTCGATTCTGACGGTTTTAGTTGACAGCTCTAAACTAACTAAAGTATTGCTGTCCTTAGCTAACATGCATAGTAAAAAAGTGACAGCTATATTTTAACCGAATCGACCACATTAAGCACTTATAAAATAGTGTAGAAGTGTGAATTATTATCATAGTATGAATGAAGTACATATTGGGTAACCAAAGTGTCCAAAGAGTTTTCGTTGTAATGCCTAAAATACCTTAAAATCCATTAGCTTCATTTTTATTCAGGTAACCGCAAAAGACGAGACCACACAGTTTTTAAACACATTTCTTTTGTGGTCTGGCTGTTTGTCCCCTTTTCAAGTTGGAACGGGGTGGAACGTCACAACCACTAGGTACCTACTCTTTTGATCTCTATAATGTTAAGAAAGTTTGGAGCGGAGGTAAAATATTGTTTCATTCAAATTCTCGAATAAATAAACTACGGGACATGGCACGACTTTGTCATTTTACGAAAATTCAACGAAATTGATTCCAGTAAATTTATGTTCTTCAACAAGTTGTAAGATACACAAAGAGCGAAGTAAAAGTGTGTCTATACTATGCGTGACAAAATAGTAGGCGTGTTGCATGATAGCAAGTAATCACTGTTATATACGGAAATTATCTGCATAACCACAAGTACAAAATACTTTTTGTTTTATTTATAAGGGCATACTCACGTTTAAATGAAAATAAAAAATTACAAAAATTTGACAAAACCACGTCAGTTTTTTACAATACAAAATACTTTGCAGAGCTTTGACAACTCTGTCAAAATCTGTACCTACCTTAATAAAATTTATACAATTTTTTTTCTATGTTTTTTACAGGGTTAGTTCTAATCAGTTAGCATCCTTTTAAGGGCATATTTTTTACATCAAAACAAACAACTTTTACTATGGGGACAACATTGAAAAAGCAAAAAACAGCTGTTTCATACATATTCCCCAAGGTCGATGAACTTTTTTATGGAACAGCTGATGTTTTTTTGCGAGTTCAATGTTGGCCTCATAGTAAAAGTTGTTTGTTTTGATGTACAGAATATGCTAACTGATTAGAACTAGCCCTGTATATTTATAGATCGCGGTAACGGTATTATTCCACCATTTTCTTTTTGTGGTGATTATTAACCGGACAAGTAGATGTTGTGTAGTATTTTTCGAAGATTGTTACTTTTTAAATATTTTAAGCGTTTCAGGTCCTGTAGTTTACTTGTCAGATCTTAACCGAAGCTTCGGCAATGCGCCACAAAAAGTATGCGAAATTACGTTGCAAAGTTACAAGGAGTTACATTGATTGGGGTTACTTTACAATGTTGAGAAACTGGGCGAAAGGGTAACGAGTTTCTAATAAAATTATATACCTACCTACTTGTTATCATGCTGCGCCTCGTAATTTTAATAACGTACATTTTATAAAAGCGGTCAAGGGAGAGTTAAAGTCGCTTTTGTTTAAAAAAAATAACATTGAAAAAGGATGATTTTGAAGAAGAGCGATTGATAAATAAAATGAAAAAATATCATCAAAATTATTTCATAATTGGCGGAGTAATCGAGTAAAATACATACAAAAAAAACAACATACAGACGAATTGAGAACCTCCTTTTTTGTAGTCGGTTTAAAACAGCATAGTATCTTTGATAGGTGGCATATGAAATAAATAAAATAAAAACTTGACAATGACTGGCACGCCTGGTCTGCGCAAAGTCAGAGCCATCTACAATGAGCTTTTTATTGCCTGTCCGAAAATCGCCCATTAACGGAGTGATTGCGTAACAAATACATTTAAAAAAAACAAACGAATTTTAATTTCGACTACCTTGGATGACATCTTCATATTTTCCAGTTGTTTTGATTTACCCCAGTAATTTTGATTTAAAAACCAAACTACGGAACCGATTTCGATAAAATTTATGTTTAACTACCTCTGATGTATCACCTATTAAACAATTGAAGTCGGTTGAAAAACGGTTCGTTTGATAGCAAGCACTTGGCATAAACATTTTTTTGTTATCGGCGAAATAGGGGGAAATTTGCTGCGTTCGCGAGGTTAACTGTTCGCAGAACTACTAGTTTAGGTATTTCTTAAGCCCCTGCAATAATCAACACCAAAATGTGTTTGCAGCTACAATTTTAGTAAAACTTTTACCATCAAAACAGTATGCAACACGAAATACAAGTTGCTTTTGCGTTTCACGTAAACCAAGATATGGTTAGTTTAGTTAAAGAGACTGTGGTTTAAATTGTTAACGAGTCAGATAAGGTATCATAAAAATTATTACCACTAACAATTTTTTTTTATTTAATTATGTACTTGCCATTTTAACAGCAGCTCTGTTTCTGTCCCAATAAAAGGATACAAATACTTATGTGTTATAAAATTTACAGTTTCCGAAACTGTTCTTAAAAATAATGTGTTAACATATTTTTGTTTTATTGATACGGGAATACTCACGTATAAAAACCACAAAAAACCACGAATGATGATTTGAATGTGTCAAAACCACGTCAGTTTTCATAATAAAATTGTTAACATATTAAAAAAAGAACGGTAAATGTCATACTTTATCATACATTTTATGGAATTTAATACAGGAAATAGCTTACGTATTAATCTAGGGTAAACCTTAATAATAATAAAAACGTATTTAATTTAACAGTTACAAACTTACTTACAAATAAACATTTTTAAGTATTATATTAGTAGGAAGTATATTCATATATTGTTTTTTTTAACCAACATTAAATCATTCTAAAACCAGTAAAAATATTGGGTGGATATTGTAAACAGCGCCATCTAGTCTCAATCTAAGCAAAGCTTATAATATGTGGACCAGATAGATGATATAATACAAATAAATACTTTTTTGTGTATTTATGTATTCTAATCAGCTATCCCCAGACACAGAACGAATATCTATGATATCACATAAATGCTTGTCGTGGGTGGGGATCGAACCCACGCCCTACAGTTCCGATGGCAGATATACTACCAACTGAGCTATAAGGCAGTCAAAATAAATACAAATAAAAGTTGTATGAACCCTACATGACATATTATACCATTTATTCATTTTAATTTTGACTCCGTAAAGCCTAAGATCAGTTTGGAGACTCATCAGGCTTGCATTAGGAGAGGCCTATATCCAGCAGTAGACTAAAGTGGGCTGATGATGATGGACCTAAAGTACAAAATGAAATATATTCTACTCGACTCGGATAACGAGGGTTCCGTACCACCACCTTACCTTTGGGTAAGGAACCCTAAAAGGGAGTTTCAATTTACGTTCGATTACATGTTCCAGTTTTTACATTTTTTCTATCGTTTACATACTCCTTTCGTCTTTCTTATATCTATCGTCTTTTTCTGTAGTTACTATGATTGTGCTAGGGTTACTTATTGATGCCAGTCTCAGATAAGAGAAACCACGATTCGCTGCAGGAGTAAAATTTGTATGTACGCAGCACCAGCACGTGCCACCACAAGGACAAACGAAACAGTTGCGATAAAAGAGTGGCGCAGGAAAATTTTCTCTGTGGCACCATCTAGGTCAGTTTTCGGGAACTAAAGAACGGAAGCCAACTGAGTGTAATTATCATTCATGTTTTGACTTGAGAAATAACGATATATCTACAAAATAATCTATTTTTAGGTTTTTCCAATAACCAGTGTTATGTGACCTTATTTCTTGCAAACATTTCGTGATTCTACGTCAACGGGAAGTATCCTATGAATTTTGATTTGCTTGCGAGTCTAAAAAACACCATAAACACTAGAAAAATGGCTGTATTTTTTATTGCATTGACTGAGATTCGATATCAATTTCAAGTTGAGACGTCTACTCGTTTCCGAGAAAAAGGACCTTGACAGACAGACAGACAGACAAACAGACGGACAACTAAGTGATCCTATAAGGGTTCCTTTTTTCCTTTTGAGGTACGGAACCCTAAAAATAAATAAAACAATTTAAGCGTTACAATCATAAAGTTCTATGTTTTTAAAATTTTACCAGTAAGAAAAATTATGACCTCTGGCAGGACTCGAACCTGCATACGACCAATCTCTGGGTTTCCGTACCAACTGCTTGCTGATTGCTTGCTGCTGCTTGCTTGTTTGCTGCTTGCTGCTGCGTGCCCAAAGTGTGGAATCACTTTACACAACATATTCAATAATATTAAAGTTTTTGTTTTATTTATACGGGAATACTCACGTTTAATTAAATAAATAAAAAATGTGTCAAAACGACGTCAGTTTTCATAATATAATATTAAAGTTATCACGAAGCAAAAACCCCTAAAAATACCATCTCCACTAGTAATCAAATCGTACCTTCGCTATCCAACTACAAGGCCCAGATTAACAAGTAGCACTCCATACAGTATTTCCAGGGAAATGTTTACAGAGAGATAACCATCTCATTTGAATTTACTGCAGAAGTGTGCGCTCGCTGCATTCTGATTAATAATATGCAGCGATCATGCCACGACACTGTTTCAAGCAGGTCTGCAGTCTGATTACGAATGCTACAAACTTTGATCGCGTTCGGTAGATTATACACTGCTTAGCTCAAATATCCACACCTTAAATTTACACGTGAAACATTCTTTTCCAAATGTATAAACAAACAATGAATTATTTATTTATTTGTTTATCAACTAAATCGGCTAATGCCAGTAATAACATTAGTTAATTAATTAAATTATTTTAGTCAAAAATCAACAAGTAACATTTTCTAAAAAAAATACAATCGATTTCAAATTAATATGGGACCACTTCGGGAGTATACCCTTTCAAACAAAAAAATATATTTCAAAATCGATTCACAACTGATGGAAAAATCGGTGAATATACATTTAAAAAAATACATACCGTCGAACATAGAACCTCCTCCTTTTTTGAAGTCGGTTAAAGATAAATAAATTAAAGATAAAAATTGGTGGACATTTCACACAGCGCCATCTAACCCCAAACTAAGTAAAGCTTATTATTTGGAGGTCCAACTGATATAATATTTATGAACTTTATGAAATGTAAATACACAGTTTTATTATAAACAACATCCAGACCCAGGACAAACATCGAACCCACTCCCTTACAGCTCTAAAAGCAGATTTTCTACCAACTTAACAATACAATAATAAATACAAATATGTTTTAATAAAAATTCAAATAATTTATACAATCAAGTGACGATGAACAAGACGTTCGCCTGTTGGGAAGCGTCACGCCTGCCACTAACAGTAGCAGTCCAGAATTTTAGCCTATAAAAGTCAATAATTTGTTATTGTTGTATGCAAATTTCTAGACTGCGTCTAGTTTGTAAGCAAGTTATATTCATCATTGACTAATAAAGATCTTTCTAGTAGTAGATCTTCGTAAAAAAAAAGTACTTACCAGATTTGTGGACTTCCGAACACAATCCTGCGCCGCACTGCACTGCGCTCATCACGGTGAGATATTAGATGTTAAATGTAATCTTCATACCCAGTAATATCTCCGGTTAATGGTCTGGTAAGTTAGGCAGGAGCTGTGTTGTATTGTTTTATTGGCGACTTAGAACGCGAAGCAAAGTTCCTATAGGTAATAATCCACATTGAATCTTGTTTTTAGTCCTATATAAACACTCTATTTCTAAGAGATTAGATTGGATATTGAAAATAGTTGTGTTTTAACAATTCAATCCAGTTAACTTTCGACAGTATCGTAGGACTGAATGCATCTATAGATCGTGTTTACATGAAAGGTCAGATGATTAGAAAAATGTGTAGAGAGTAGAATATTGAGTGACGTTTGTTACTTTTCCTGGAAAATATCTAGTTTCTGAGGGATTCATAGCGGGTGTAATAGCAGGGTGCAGCTAGCAGTATTTCATAATTTGGTTTCTTTTTTCAATTTTAGTATTATAGGAACAAAAGTTAAACATAGATAATCTTGCCAGATTATCCTTTTATTAAAAGGATACAATTTATTAATATAATAAAAGGCTCTGTCCTGACTGACTGACTGACTGACTGACTGATTTGGTAGAGTCGGTCGAGTCGGTAGAGTTGGTAGAGTTTGCTCGGAATGATTTAAAGTGGAGAATTTTGGGAGCGGTCCGTATTTCTTCCACACGCGGACGAAGTCGCGGGGGACCTCTAGTATCGTTATATAGTATGTATTTTCAACTGAATTAAAAAAAGAGGTTTTCATTGAGCAATTTTCCCAACATGATTTAAAAAAAAGTAATTTCCTTCAACTTGATAGATAGTATAGACTATACGTGCCAGTCAAAAACAGCGTATTATTTTTGATATATGTGGCATTGTGGTACATGAAATTAAATAAAAACTTGACAACGACAGCCACGTCTGGTCTGCGCAAAGTCAGAGCCATCTACAATGAGCTTCTTTATTTTATTGCCTGGCAGAAAATCTCTCATTTTTGATGTTTGTTACTCTCCGCAAATTACGTATTGATTTTGATGATTTTCATCCAGATAAGCGAAATTGAAGTCGGTTGTTTTTTTATAGTACTTGTGTTGTACTCAAATAAAAGCAATCGCCCAAAAATACAAAACTTAATTAAAAGTTTATCTCCCAATATAGCCAACTCGCAGTGTGTCACGGTCCTTATGCGCATTTTATTGTACTAGTTTATCGGCAAAGCGCGTTGAAACCGAACCCAGTTATTAAATTCAATACTACCCTAAGTACAAAAAAAGTTGTATTTTTCGTTGTTTATTGTTTTTTCTTAAGCTCTGTTATCGTAGCATTATAAATGATTATAACATATTATAAATCTTGTGTAAGTCTGCATGCTGTGCTCAGTAGCACATTGACTTTACTACTAATTATGTAATCTCGGTAAGTGAATTATTGTAATAGGCTAGATGACTGTTTTTTTTTATTGTCCTATTAAAACGTGGCCCATAAATATAGCTGATTAATGAAAACAAAATGAAAATCTGATCAAAAATAAGCGACTTATAAGCATTTTAATATCATGCTAGACAGAGAGAAGAAACAGCAAATCGTGACGTGACTTCTCTGTACGCCATATAAATTCTATTCTGACAAGTAAGGCGTGACGTCATTTTTTGTTTTGTGGGAAAGGGATAGAGTTGTCTGTGACAAAAACTTTAAACGCTCATATATCAGAACATTATTAACCGATTTTAATGTTTTTTTCAATAAACTTACTATATTTACTTAAACTCTACATCAAAGCTATTGATTTCAACGATATAAACATCAGTCATCTACCCTATTCTTATGAGATTAATAAATATTCTGAAACCGTAACTAAACAGTGCCAATAACTTAAAGCTAGCTAAAGCATGCAGGCAGGTATATAAAGCTATTTATTTTCATTTTCTAACCCACTTACGTGACATAAAAGCTTTATAAAAATAATAAAAATTGCATCTGCCCATTTCTCTAACAGTGTTGCCAGCTAAAAACAAAAATTCTCGCCCATGCCAACAGAAAAATAGCCGGATATGATTTTCACCGCGGAAAACAAGGAAATTCTTGTAAATTTTAGCTGCGCAGAATTTTTTGGTAGAATTTAAAGCTGAACTTTTCAGTTTTTTCCTAGGCTTTGTTTAGAGTTAATTTAGTTCTTAACAGACTCCTGAGATGGAGGTTCATAACTTACGCGTAGTTTAACATAAAATAATTGAATATTCAAATGCTTTTTCAAGCCTAATTTTCAACATTGGATTTAATACATTTATTGTTTTATATAAAATAATAAAAGGCCGTGTTAAATCTCTTCAAGAGTTTACGTTGACAATTAGCAATTAGTTTTGTTATTTTACTATGTTAATACCTGGACCTGGGTATGTCTTTAAACTGCAACCAGACCCACCGGAGGACGGGCAGCAGCGTTCTCTTGGTTAATGGTGGTGACCATTCTGCGATCCCCAAACCGCCTGCCAAGCGTGGGGATTATGGCAACACCCTTCTACAAAGGGGACGTTTTATGGCTGACGACGACTATGTTAATTCGTTTAGAACTAAGCCAACCAATCAAAAAACCAGACCAATGCCAACCCTAATGTCCGAGTTAAAAACGCTCGAAGGCCTAAGGCCTCTGGCATGTCTTCGCGGTTGCTGCTAACGAGCAACCAGGACCGACTATTAGACGCGTCATTCGACCTACGGCAGCGCTTAGTTGTAAGCTCCGCTCACGGTTACTTATCGAAAATTGATCAGAAGATCCAAAAGTGCTCTTTTTCAACCAAGAAAAAGGAGGTTCTCAATTCGACCGTACGTTTTTTTTTGTATGTATGTTACGCGATTACTCCGCCATTTATGAATTGATTTTGGTGATTATTTTCTGTTTGGTAGGTGATACTTCAGAGTTACTTAGTTCCATATAAATTGTATCGATATCGGTTTAGTGGTTTGGTTAGAAAAACAAAATTACTGAAACAAGTCAAAATACCTGGAAAATATGAAGATATCATCCAGGTAGACGAAATTGAATTCGGTGTTTTTTTTTTTTAAAACAGGAGCTTAAAAATTCGAGTACGACACTTAAATGTTTTAAGTGGAAATAAAAGCATTAACAAAAGGGACACTTTGAAAAACACTTTGTCCATTTTAGCATCACATTTCCCAATACAGTGAACATTTCAGTAAACACAACACAAAGACTCTTTATGAATCAGGAAATTCATTGCATTCTCTTTATTTTCCTAAAGGATAAAGTCTTATTTTCCTTCGCGTCCGATGTATGGATTATATTTATTTATGTCCGGATTTTCGCCCTTGCCGACAGAAAGCTTATGAGCTGGACTAAAGTAGGAGTATGATATTTTAGCAAGATATATTATATCGCATTTATTCATGTTAGCCACTTAGTTTAATAATGGTAGGTCTGATATTCGTGCCAGTATTTTTATATTTTGATAGATGTTTGGCAGCGTAAAACTATGCCTATACGAAAGTAAAAGTGTTTGTAGGTAAGAGAGCCTTGGTGAGTAACCTTTTTCCGAGTTGATTTTGATGTAATTTTTTTTGTATGGTAGGTCTTAATATTATAATGCTTCAGAGGTGGTCCCATATAAATTGGTTCCGTAGTTTGGTTTTTAAATCAAAATAACTGGAAAAAATATGTCATCCAGGTACTCGAAACTAAAGTCAAAGTCAATGTCAAAATTGTTTTCATCACACTTGCTCGTATAGTGGATCTTATTGCATCGGATTAAGGCTCATAATCCAAGCTATTACGCACACGTGCTTTTTACTTTACATTACGGCACTTGTGCTATAATAGGTATAACCCGGTAAAGTCAAGTTTGTACGTGACTGCAATTAGACGTACGTATACGAAGCACTCTTAATATAGCCGGGTAATACTTACAGTTCTTTTGTAATTAATACTAACAAAGAGTTCTGATGCCGCTGAAGTAAATGTCAACCTGCGCGCGCATTACTGATTTGGGCGCCATTTTCCGCAAATGTTTGTTGAGGTTTTCGCTGTGTGGTTGATTATTATCAAATAAAGTTTGTTTTTTCCTCGGAAGTGTGATGAAAACAGTCGTATGGAACTCTTGTGCTATTAGTCATTACGCTCTCGGCTTCCTTATCGCGCTTACCTGCGGCTCGCGCGCATAATACCGCCTCTAGTGTAATGACCAACATAGCACACTTGTATCATAATGTACTATTATTGCACATTATGCTGCTTATGTAACTAACATTACTAACTTAATGACCCAAATGAGCATAAAAGTCGGATGTTTTATTAAAAATTACATTACATTAGTGCTAAACGGTAGAATATTATGCTATTTAGAGATAACTAGACGATCTCCTGCAAAGGAAATTTGTCACTATCTTATTCTTACTCTGAATTCGTAATGGCGTGTTTTTGTCTACCTGTATGACCTGAGAACGATTGGACTAATTTGTTTTGTTTTACAAATGCTCTTATTAGTTAGAAAAATATATTTGGGAATGCTTTTTTCACAAGTTTATTGAAATTTAGAAATGCGGTTAGTGGTTTGACTCGTCGATATTGAATCCATTTGAAAAATCGTGATCTCTATCTGAGCGAGATTTGATCGCGATTAAGGCGCATCGGTGTTGAATCTTCAGTTTTGTAATAGTTATTATTATAATAAAGCCTTGCCGCTTTATTATTATAATAAAGCCTTGCCGCTTTAGCGGCAAGTATTAAGCGGCATTTAATTATTTTAAGCGGCAAGTATTACTAGATAATATCAAAATATGAAGACTTAAGATTACATTTGAATAATGCAGTGTAGCTGTCAGCCATGATCTGATAGTGAACGTGCTTAGAAGTGGTCATTTCAAGAAGAGGTAATTTCAAGAAGTGATAATTTCAATTTCAATAATTTGTCATTGCAAGAAGAGGTCATTTCAAAAAGTTTTTATTTCATGAAGTGGTAATTTAAAGAAGTGGTCGTTTCAAAAAGTGGTAATTTTAAACAGTGGTCATTTCAAGAAGTGGTCATTTCAAAAATTTATAATTTCAAAAAGTACTTAGTCATTCAAAGAAATGTACTTTTTTATTTGTGGTCCTAAACCGCCGAAACGATAGCAACAAGATTGTAAAGCTTGGAATAGGGAGTAGGGTTACCAGAACACAAATGCACTAAAGCGCTGGCGACAGAGGTTGGCAGCTAGCCGACCGAGGCGGGGGTTGAAAAGTGCCACGAACAAGCTATAAATTCTTTACGAAGACTTCCTCTCCCGAAAACTTAAGCGCATTGAAGGGATTTACTTATAACCTTACCGTATCCAGTGAGAATTATACGATTCTATTGAATCCATTTGATTTGAATTGTTTGACTGAGGAAAACGTCGGTATCCTACTTCCTACTAATATTATCAATGCGGAAGTTTTTCGGGGGGGTGTGTGTGTTTGTTATTACTTGCATGTGAATGAAATTTAGTATAGAGGCAGCTTATACCTTAGAACAAAACACAGGCTACTTTTTATCCCAATCGCAGGTAAAGCCGCGGGACTAGACTAGTATTTGCAGATTCGTAAGTATGACGAAAACGAGTACCTTCATGTTTTTTTGGTAGATTGACGTTTAGAATGTAAATTGCCAAGTTTTGGAATGTTATAGAGGCCTTAAAGTTCAGTTTGAGTCAAACAAATAGAATAGAATGGTAATAGTTTTTTTTTTTATATTCTTTGTTTTGCATGTTGAGCTGGCGACTGTGAACCCGAAATAAGGTGTGGAATATAAATAACACCAAGATCACAACAGTGCTTAGAATTTTACATTCAAACACTTTAAAGAAACCGCAGTCTAGACGAAATATTGATACCTAGAATCTTGTAGAAGTTTAACGTGAAAAATTTATGTTCTAATATCGGCGAACGTAGAAGACGTAGAATTTCTCAGTTCCACCTCACGAATACAAATGCTATACAAACGTAAACGGGATAACCTATAGCTATGCTTTTAGTATAGTTTGGTGGACACAAGGCAAGGAACGTAATATAAAGAGGTGGACCAAATATAAAGAGAAAATATGATTGGAAAATGATTGCCTACGGCTCAAAAAACTGAAAAACAATTTTACACGTTTAATACGACAGTAAGCCTAAAACGCCTCGTATGCGTCGCGCTTGTAGTTCTTTGTCGTGCGGACGTTATTTTAATTATACCCAGCGTATGAAAGAGATGAATATCTAATAGTTACGCGATTACTCCGTCAATTATCAATTGATTTTAATGATTATTTTTTGTTTGGTAGGTAATACTTCAGAAATGGTCCCATATAAATTTTATGGAAATCGGTGTAGTAGTTTGGTTTTTATATCTAAATAACTAGAAAATATGAAGATGTCATCCAGGTATTCGAAATTGAAGTCGGTTGTATTCTTTTTTTAAAAGCTTATATTATCTATTTAACGAGAGTGCTGTGGCTAACAATAGGCTGATTACTATATTATTAATAATTTATAATGAAGTGATGCCAATAAACCGGAAGACGCAGACGGCGCAGGTAGGCCGCCCATTATACCTATAGGTGGGCCGACGATACTGTGAAAGTCGCAGGTGGATGCAAATGGCAGGTTGTCGTACAGTGTGACGGTTTATGGTGGGAGGCCTTCATTCAGCAGTGGACGTCTCCGGGCCGATGATAAAGCCAATGTAAACGAGTTAAAAATAGAGAAGCAAACAAATAAATGGTAAGCTAACCGCCGCCTAGTAAAAGTTGAGGAAAGCAAGTAATATTTACTCCAATAAATATTCAATCAAAATTGAATTTTTAATATTATGTAAGGATTTAATGATAAACCTGTGAATAATGGTTATCAATGAACAAATCCTAAACACACGTGCCTATTTGTCGGCACGTGCTTTAAATTAATACTTGATTATTTAGTATCACGTCACTTGGTTTAGTTTTGGTAGACTAGGTGTGGAAATGGCGCCTTTTCTGGTGTAATGCTAGTAATGTATTTAGCCTGCATCTTATTGTTAAAGGTCGGTCGATGAGTAATGACGGCGACTAATCACCATGAGAATAGTTTCTATTCTCTGGCGACCCTCTACCGAGCAATAGAGGGTCGTCAGTGGAGAGCGCTGACAAATTGGTACCTGGTCATTGAGAGTGGTAGCATTCATTACATAGTGGAACGCCTCGTCCCCAATTTTATATATTTCTAACATAGCGTCTTAGTAATTATCAAGATTCTATACGAAGTGTTTCATATACAAGTAAATATATAACTAGTGCGTAGTGTTGGTCTACTCGCCCGCCAAACTCACGCCAAAGTGCCGTATCTGACGGTCTAGACAAGAACCACTTTCTGTTAGCGTTAACGCCTGTGGAAACATAAAATTGTATGAAAAATGTCACGTGCTACTGATGTAATTTTCATACAATTTTATCTTTCCGCAGGCGTTAACGCTATCAGAAAGTGGTTCTTGTCTAGACCCCCTGATGCGGTTCGTATCTCGCGTGCACATATTAGAATTTTCTTGCTAAAACAAGCTATTGTTTTGCATTCCCACACAAATATACAGAGATAGATATACTCATCGTTATGAAAAACTTTTACTGTGCGCCAACCCTGAAATCGCGAAAAAAACTGTTCCATACAAAAAGTTCGTTGATCTTGGACAAAATGTATGGAACAGTTAATATTTTTTTCGCGATTGCAGGGTTGGCCCCATAGCAAAAGTTGTTCATAACGATGAGTATATCTAACTCTGTAAATTTGGCGGGGATGTAAAAAACAACAGCTGCTTGTGTATTATATTACAGAACCGCTAAAATATCCTACCTTGTACCAACCCAAGCAGAACGTACCAACCTGCGGTATAAAATTGAAAATGTATGAAACAATACAATTCCTTCTTGACCTGAGTACGTTACATAAGGATTCAACTGCACCTGAAAGTCTCTGTTAGTCCCAAGTTTACTACGGAAACTTATAGAATCTATCTAGATCTTGGGGAAATTTTGCTCTATACTTCTTCAAACTTGCTTATAGACTAGTAGTTCACCCTAAGTCAATGACTCGCGACTGTTCAACCGATTTCAAAAAAGGAGGTTCTCAATTGAACTGTATGTTTATTCTTCTTTTTTTTGTATATATGTTACGCGATTACTCCGCCAATTATGAATTGATTTTGATGATTCTTTATTTGCCTATTAGGTAATACTTCAGATGTGGTCCTATATATATTTTATCGAAATTGGTTTAGTAGTTTGGGTTTTTAATCAAAATTACTAGAAAATATGTAGATGTTATCCAGGTATTCGAAGTTGAAGTCGTGTATTTTTTTAAAGCATATTATTCATCTTAGCGTGCCTCTTGTCGTCCTTGAATGATCTAATTGATATCAACAATCATCGGACGGACTAAGAGACAGACAGGCAGACAGACCACTGAAGAGAGAAGTGAATAGAACGGTAATGTGACGGGCCGCGCTAGCCGGCATTAAGTGTAAATGCGCTTAATGACAATTATACCAATATACATGTTTTTAGACTGAGACTACTCAAAAAGACAATTTAAATAGACGCGTAGGAAACCAAACCACAATGCATCGTCATTAGATCAATTTTAAGTTGTTGCAAAATGGAATTTCGAGTGTTTTACTTCAAATGCGCGACCAAGGATTGGCATGTTTTCGTCGTAGTAACTATACAATTGAGTGTGAAACTGGTGACAGCGGCTTTCCATACAATAAAATTGCTTTACAACATTTTTTTGACAGCCGTTCTACCTAAGAAGTACTTTCGCTTTTCTGTTAGACAGACAGACTACGCAGGCTTAGTAATAGTTTAAAATGATTTCCAATACTTATTTTTTTATAGAATCGAGACTTACGAGAATATCGAGGCGTTTGCCTGGTAGTAAGCGTCAGAGTTGTGAACTTGCGACCAAAATCCTGCGCTGCACTACATTGCGCTCGTCCCCCAGAGATATAAGATGTCAAATCTCTTCATGACCAGTAATTACTATTGTAACATTGCCCTTCACACTGAAACACAGTAATGTTTGCACACTACTGCTTGGCCATTGAATAACTGGGAAAGGTGTGGTAGTTCCCCAAGCAGACTGCTAAGTATATAGTCCTACGTGGTTTACATACTAAAGTTAATCATGCGTGTTGAAGAGTTTATGAAAAATGAACGAAAATGAAAAATCAAATTAAAATAATCTCCTTTCATAGCACGTCCCGAACGCAGCTACGTATTTTTTATCCGTCAATTATTCACTTTGATACTGTAACACAAACGGAAAGGGAAAATACACCGACCAAAATTGAGTGACAATATTTGGCGATCAAATAGCGTCACTCACCCTGTACAAACAAACCTGTGCGTGCATATATAAAAGGTTGATAGTATCTCAACTATGATCACCCATAATATAATAGAACTACGTAAAGAAGATTCACTCGCAAAGATAATTAGCTTTTTAAAAAAAAAACAGCCGACTTCAACTTCGAATACTGGATGACATCTTCATATTTTCTCGTTATTTTGATTACGACAAACTACTGAACCGATTTCGATAAAATTTATATGGGACCACCTCTGGAGGTAGGTCATAACTTACCAAACAAAAAAAATATAATCTTAATGTTCATAATTGGCGGAGCTATCGCGTAATATACATAAAAAAAATAAAAAAAAAAGTATACATATATAGTCGAATTGAGAACCTGGTTTTTTGAAGTCGGTTGAAAATGCGTCATGCTTGCTTTGATTCACTAGCGCAGGAATACTTGCTATTATAATACTTTTTACTTTGTACGTAGATTGTAGCTCAATGTTTGTACGTAAGCATTTTCATAGTAATGCATATAAAAAAATCTTCAAAAAAACTTCAGCTGTGTAAGAAACAAGGGATTTCACACACCAAGGAACAATTTTTTAATTTTAGTTTAGTTTTAAGTAGTTTAGTTAGTTAGTTAATATTATATTAATATAAAAATATATATTATTAAATGTATTATGCAATTTATATGATCTGTTGTAAGTGCCTAATAAATAAATAAATAAATAAACAAATATTTCTTTTACAACTAAAAAACGTATAATAAATAATAACTTAAAAGTAAAAAAAAATATTTCCTAATGATTTCACTAAGGATCGAAGATAAATATCTTATCTATTTAAATTATTAGATTTAGTGAGGAATATAATTACGTTTGAGCTTGAAATGCATATAGTTTAGTTTATTGATCTAGCGAGCAGTCTTTGCTGGCATTTTTTTTACGTTTAACTGCTATTGTATTTGTTCAATTATCCATACTGATTATATATACTGTTCCAAATGGAGAGCAAGGCGGACAGGTGTGAGCACGGAGCCTCAGTCATCTGAAATGACTGTGGGTGACTTTTGATTGAGTTGACTTCGAAGTTGAACTTAGAGAACTTAAACTTACAACACATTATGTTTCGCTATAATATAGTCGCTAGTATAGTAATTTGTACATACAATTTTATTTCGCATAATAAGTAATTTTTAAAACGTATTTAAGTAGTACAAAATTAGATGAAATAAATAATAAACATTGCGGGGGTACATTTTACATACAGCGCCATCTAGTCCCATACTAAGCAAAGCTTATATTATGGAAACCAGATAGCTGATAGAATACTTATATACATATTTTTTTCGAAAATACATAAATAATACATACTACACCCAGACACAGAACGAAAATCTATTGTACGTCACATAAATTTTTGTCCTGGGTGGGGATCGAACCCACACCCTACAGCTCTGAAACTCCTATTTAGTTGCGGCTATGTCGCTCAGTCACTCGCTAGACGTTCGCTGTGATCACGTGTTTATTATAAGCACAGTTTTTTTTAACACTATTGGCGCTTACGCTCAAGGTCCTTACTTTAGTAGGTATATACTATACATAATTCAGTATATTTTGACGAAGAAGTTTTTTCTTGCGAATGCCTGAGTGCGAAATCTCATTCTACATTCTAGCTTTCTTTTCGCACGTAATTTATCACGAAAAGCGAGTTGTGCCGACGACTATACAATTTAAGACTTTCACATTCAAATATAGTGACATTAAAATGTACACTGCATTTTCTAGACACGGCTTAACTTTTAAAACCACTGGAGTTACTTCCACCCGGAAGCGTAAATCTTTCTTGATACGAACGTTCGTTAACGGAATGCGCCATTTTTACCCTTAAGAGGTTGTCTTCATGAATTCTCCTACTGTATAAGTCTCCTACTGTATAATTGTAGATGCAACAATCGTTGGAGAAAAACATCTTAGGTATTATACTTACTGATAGATTACTTTCAACTATTCGTTTTGCTACCTATTACCGTTAAACGTAAATATATTATGAAAAGTTTGGTACAAGTGCAATGTTGTGGAGAGCTGACGAATTTTTTTTTATTGATGTAGCCTCCTTGGTTTTACAATTTGGTGTTTTCAGACGCAAACTTCACGCACGCAATCCTTTTATAAATGTTTCTTCTCATATAATTATTAACCGACTTCAAAAGACGAGGAGGTTCTCAATTGACTGTATGTTTTTGTATAAACTATTTTATGGCCCAATATTTTGTAGAGTCGTTCTGTTTATGTAACTATGTTACGCTATTACGCCGCCAATTATGAATCGATTTTGATGATTCTTTTTTTGTTTAGTAGGTGATACTTCAGAGGTAGTCCCTTAAATAGTTTATCGGAATCGGTTAAATGGTTAATAGTTATAGTTAGTTAATAGGTTGGGTAAAAATCAAAATTACTGGAATAAATCAAAATCATCATCATCATCATAAGCCCGGAGACGTCCACTGCTGAACGAAGGCCTCCCCCTTAGACCGCCACACTGTACGACAACCTGCCATTTGCATTCACCGGTTGCCCGCGACTTTTACAATGTCGTCGGTCCACCTAGTGGGAGGTCTTCCTACGTTGCGTCTTCCGGTTCGCGGTCGCCACTCAAGAACCTTTCTTCCCCATCGGTTGTCAGTTCTTCGAGCGATGTGGCCTGCCCATTGCCACTTCAACTTACAAACCTTGCGAGCTATGTCGGTGACTGGAACATAATTATGAAGATGTCATGCAGGTAGTCGAAATTGAAGTCGGTTATTATGTTATGGTTATTATATCATTTATGTTTCTACAACAACGATAACAACGCATCTCGAAAATCTAATGAAGGCTTTGAAATTGTACTTTTACAAAATAATAATGGTGTGGCCAACTAATGCAACTTGCAAATTGTTCAGAGTTGAACACATACCTAATTATGTTTATATTCTCCAGTCAGCTTGTGTCTATTGTCGTGATAATAATAGATAAATAGTAGATTACTCCATGCCCCCTCGGCTCCGCCTCAAGAGACAATATACACGAGATCTGAGACACTCTTTACTTGCTCCCGTGGTGTGTATACGATTTTACGTGCCGCTACGGGGAGGAAGTGGTTCCTTTCGCTCCGCTTTGAGAGGTTAAAGTAGTCACTTTAGCCCCGCAGCCACGTAAAAATTGTTTTGTGCTTGCTTCTTTTTGACAATATCTGTGTACACTATGGAAGCAATAAATATCTGAATCTGAATCTGAATCACTCAGTGATAAACATAACGGACCTGGGTATATCCTAAAACTGCATCCAGAACCACCGGAGGACGGGCAGCAGCATCCTCTCGGTTAACGGTGGTAAGCTCTGCGATGTGGGGATATGGGGAGTATGGCAATCCCTCCATATTAGGGGGAGGCCTTCGTTCAACAGTGGACGTCTTCTAGCTGATGATGATGATGATAATTATAAACATAATATGGTCTTCTATTGATTGTAGATCCAGCAAATACAGGTTACTCTTTCTTCTAGATTTCTTCAAGCCTCCTTCGAGAGTCAACATCAACGTAACCTATTCCAAATACGGAAGCAAGAAATTTGCAGCGGATGTAAACACAATCCCTTAACTTGTATTAGATTAGGGTAAAACAAGACGGTAGAAAATCCAAGCAAACTACTGAAAGAAATCCGACAGATGTCGTTGTATGCCAAAGCTTCCAGTAACGCAAGTTGATACAAAACACGTAAGAATTTATATTAAATATGCTGTAAAAGTCGCGTTCAACCGGTGGATGCAAATATATTGGGGGGGGGGGACATATATTGGGGGGACATTTATTACACACAGCACCATCTAGCCCCATACTAAGCAAAGCATGTGTTATGGAAACCAGATAGCTGATAGAATACTTATATACAATTTTTTTTCGTAAATACATACTTATAATACATACTACACCCAGACACAGAACAAACATCGATGTACGTCACAAACATTTTTGTCCTGGGTGGGGATCGAACCCACGCCCTACAGCTCTGAAGGCAGATATACTACCAACTGAGCTACCAGGCTGTCTGGCAGGTTGTCGTACAGTGTGGCGGTCTAAGGGGGAGGCCTTCGTTCAGCAGTGGACGTCTCCGGGCTGATGATGAAGAATTTATTCTAGTGAAAGAAAATCTCTATCTAGTGCGTGATATAATGGTAAGGTACTATAAATATTATCAATCGTTATAGGCTGTGATCTTTCTGTAACTATTTCTGCCCTGCCTCTTGGCTGCCTTTTATGGGTAAGCTGGTAGTACGTCTGCCTTGAAAGCTGTAGGGCGTGGTTTTGATTCCCATCCAGGGCAAACTAAATACAATAAAACACATGGACTAACATAATAATAATTATACCTGTAACAAAAGTATCGGCTTGGTCTAGGACTGATAATATACCTACTATTTTTGAAGTGGTAGGACTCTACTGCAGAGTTCTCTTGGAGAAGTACCACAGTTAATCAACCGCCAAGCAGTAGTGTGCAAGCATTACTGTGTTTCGGTTTGAAGAGCAATGTTACCAGTGAAATTACTGGGTATGAAGAGATTTAACATCTAATATCTGAAGGTGACGAGCGTAGTTCAGTGCGGCGCAGGATTGTGTTCGCAAGTTCACAATTCTTGCACTGCTACTGTTAGTGGCAGGTGTGACGCTTACCACCAGGCGAACGCATTGATCGTCTCGTCACTTGATTGTATATTTTTTTTTAATAAAAACTGTTTTTTTTTGTTGTAACAAATGAATAAATTTAAGTGATAAACTTGGATGTTTGTTCTGTGTCTGGGTAATGTATGTATTATAAGTATAATAAGTATTCTATTAGCTAATTGGGCCCAATAACACCAGATTTGCTTAGTTTAGGGCTAGATGGCGGTGTGTCGAATGTCCACAAATCATCATCATCATCATCATCCCGGAGACGTCCACTGCTGAACGAAGGCCTCTTCCATAGACTGCTACACTGTACGACAACCTGCCACTTGCATCCACCGCTTGCCCGCGACTTTGATAATGTCGTCGGTCCAGCAAGTGGGATCCCACTTGCTGGAAGGCCTACAGGCCTTCCTACGCTGCGTCTTCCGGTTCGCGGTTGCCGCTCAAGAAAGGTTGTGGCCAGCCCATTGCCACTTCAACTTCTAAACCCTGCGAGCCACAAATATATTTATTTATTTATTTATACATTTAGTCGATCAATTATATCTCGTAAAGTCTGCAGTCTTAAGTGACAGTCATTTGAAAAGGGTTTAATTTTATATTCGCCAGAAAATGCGAAGAGGCAACTTGCTTAAAAAGGTCCAACGTGTCATTTATTTTACTTAGAAGATCATATGACAAAATGTTCTGATACGTTAAGTAAGTGTACTTTGTTTGCATGACTTATTATTGCCCATTGTGTGTGGTCAGATTATTAGGAAAAAGACAAAAGTATTGTTGCCACACTATAGGCCACGTCGAATTGATCTACTGCTCATACGGTTCACACAGTGATGTTAAGTCCAGTCACGGCTGCAACTTCATACAGTTCTATTATGTTCCTTCTGGGAAATAGCCAGAGAACGTAAACAAGTCAATCGGTCATTGCTTAGGTACATGTCGTATCTAGTACACGTGCATCAGAACTTGGCACGGCTTTAGGAGCACAATTGTAAATACACTTAGAAACGCTGGTTCTATTGGCGAACGTAGCTGTATGCCGTTGTCTTCAATTTGTACTAAGATTAGCCAGGACTGTCTGAAACGAAAAGAATGAAAAATAGTTTTTAAAATCTATTGTTGTTTTAAGTTTGAGCTAGATATCTGGAACGAGGATATTCGCCAAAGAACCAAAATCACAGATATAGCTCGCAGGGTTTGCAAGTTGAAGTGGCAATGGGCAGGCCACATCGCTAGGAGAACTGACAACCGATGGTGAAGAAAGGTTTTTGAGTGGCGACCGCGAACCGGAAGACGCAGCGTAGGAAGGCCTCCCACTAGGTGGACCAACGACATTGTAAAAGTCGCGGGCAACCGGTGGATGCAAATGGCAGGTTGTCGTACAGTGTGGCGGTCTAAGGGGAAGGCTTTCGTTCAACAGTGGAAGTCTCTGGGCTGTGACGATGTCCTAAAACTGCATCCAGAATCACCGGAGGACGGGCAGCAGCGTTCTCGGTTAACGGTGGTGAGCATTCTGCGATCCCCAAGCCGCTTGCCAAGTGTGGGGATTATGAACGCGGTAGCTTTTAGAATATGAAACTCTTTTCCTAGACAACGCGCGGTGCAAGCCATTACCGACGTCTTTTGGCTAGCAAGAGTATAATAACGACAGTATTCGATGTTGTTTCAAATGTTTTTTGTAACTATTTATTAGTTATCAGGCGTTACTTTTTGGAAACTTTGTTTAACCCTTTTAAGGTCTGGATTTGGTCCTGACATTAAATGGGTTAAATATCAACAATTAATTACGTACCACCTCAGTTTTTGCACCTGGGTTCTGCCATAATAATTTAAATAACAATAGCTAAACTGTCTCCCTATTAAGATAAAGAGAAAAAAATATATAGAAAAAAGAGTTTATCTATCTATCTATTAAAGGGGAGGCCTTCGTCCTACAGTGGACGTCTTCTGTCTGACGACTATACTGCCTACTTTTCGATTCTAAATATTTTTAACGTATATCTTATTAAGGGTTATAAAGTAATTCATTTTGTACATCTATAATGTGTTTCCGTTTCTATTCATGTTATATTCATACATTTTTAAGGAGCAAATTAAGCAATTATATTTATTGCAATTGCCTCCTCGTTGATGCTAGAAATTTCTCATAATTATATCTCTAATGTGTTGTCATACATATACTTTGATTATATAGACAGGTATAATTATCATTGTACATATAAATATTTATGTTATATATATTAGTTTATTATAAATATTGTAGGTATTTTAAGTATTAGTATGTATTTTTACTATTACATATATATATATATATATATATATTATGTTAGAATAATATTATGGTACATGTTTATGATTTCACACACTTTTCTTTTCTTGCACACCCCGTCTTCTATGCATTCTAGAAATCCTCTCCATCCAAAGGTTGCCTGGAAGAGATTGCTTTTAGCAATAAGGCCGCCACTTGTTCCAATATTTAAGTTTATTAAATTATTTCTTTGTAATTCTTGGTGTGAAAAATAAAGAGTTAATCAATCATACATGTTGTATGAATATGAATATCATTCTATTAGTATGCAGCAGAAGTTCGAGCTTAGTGAATTTACAAGTCTGTCTAGCGGTGGAATAAGGTAGGCTGATGATGATGATGAATAGTTTGACATGTTGGTGTTGGTGGTTGGTGGTCTTTTTTTAAAGTTATTACATTCTAATTCAGGTTGGACTTTTTCGAAGCTATAATACTGCATGACTTTTCCACTATTTTCTCATCTCTCTCAACGGCATTTTCTTAAACGTTTGCACATTTAGGAAGATTCACGACCACATTTTCTATTTTGGCAAAGGAAACCAACGTCATTTTACTGAAACTAAATAAACAAAAATAACATATTTACAAAACGTTTGTTGGTAGCTTTTAACTATTTAGTTATGGATAACTCGTAACCGTCGTGTAGCATTTATAAATTGTGTTGGCCGTATAGCTAGTACTTATTAAGCAAGGTTTATCCTGAATTGTAAAGGTTTTACTGAGCGTTTCCGTGGGTAAAATGACACTATAAATTGTCGGCCTCAGATGTTAATCGTATAACTGCAATCTTCGAGCCATTTTACAGGCATCGGACGTATTTTACAGGCGGCACATTAAATGACTTTAGGGCTATTGTGAAATGACTTTAGTATGTTAATATCGTCGCCATTTTCCTTGACGTGTCAGTCAGTAAGCCTTGCTATAGTCACCGCGTTACCAACTGAGTCGTGCGGCCATAAATCATTTCACTATGTCTATCTCGCTCGAACTTGTGGGCACGCTCGCACGCTCACACTATGTCTATCTCGCTCGCACTCGCACTATCCCTATTGACGTTTATGGCCGCACGACTCAGTTGGTAACGCGGTGACTATAGCACCTGTTATGAGCACGAATTTGGCTGTAGAAACCAATATTTGTCTTAACTTGCGTAGGATTCGCAAGCAGAAGTTACGCTCATAAGCTGCGCGGGTTAATTAGTTTCACTGCGTCTGTCTACCTTTTACCTGCAGCACATGCGCTCACAGATACTGCGACGATCTCTTTCCCTACCGTATCACTCGCCGTCCGCTGACGCCGTAATGCCACGCCGCCGCGTGTCGCATGTAGAGCGTGTGCCGTGATGAGTTGCGTGAGCGACGTGTCCGAGTGAGCCACGTGTGTTTTGGTGACGTCATGAAGCTACGCATCCGTACATAGCGTGACCGTAGGCCGCAGTTGATGATTCCACCTACATTTTCATACAAAGCAAAGCTAATTACACGAGTGGAGCGGGCCCGCGCGCAATGGATCTATTGTAAAACGTACGTACAGCGCAATTGATGGCGGTAACAAAGAGCATTTAACATTGGGAGCATTGCACACTATACTGATGTTTCCAGCATCATGTATTCATGTATCGAAGCCAAGATTTATATTGAACTATTTATTCTAAACGCAAAGAATTAATTAGATAAGCAAAAGGACCGTTAAGTTGTTACACATTTAATGAGAACCTTTAAATTAAACTCCGCTACAAAACCACTCCAAAAAGGAAACAAACAAGCTGCAAATACAGCTCGCTAATCAGTCCTAACTCAATTCCATTACTGTAAATGAGTTCACATAATCTCACCCTATACCACCTGCTTCCCCTTCAACCTACTTTACCTCCCACTTCGCCTGTTCACTTCGAATAAAGAACTCGTTGCCTTTCCATCGAAGCACTCACCATAAAGTGAGAGTGGCACGTACTTGAAAAAGAACTCGGAAGACCCATGCAAACCAATAAAATCCTGTTTAATTAATTACTCTCCTCAACAGACATGAGTATTGAGGACTCATCTGAATGAGTAATTTCACTCACTTGTACCTTTTTTATTTAATGTATCTAATTGCGGGGGTAATGAGACAACGTCGAATATCTTAAAGTAAGGAATGCACGTTGTCGTGTAAGTAGTTTTTTTTTAAGAGGACATTAATAGTTGACATTGGACATTTGCGTGGACATTTTTACACAACACACACACTAGTACTTATTTACTTTTTTTTGTTGTCAGTAAATTAATGGCTAGGTGCGGTTGGGTGTTATCTATAAACATAAGACACTATGACGTACAAACTACTTAAAAATGATCTTACTCCGTAAAATTCGTAATTAAAAAAACAGTTTAGTTGATTTTGTTTAAAGTTTCATAATGTGCCGAATGTATTACGAAGAAAAATACTTACTCAAGTACACGTACTGCTCAGTGAGAAAAAATCAATTTAAAAAAAACTTTAATTGAGTAGAAAAACAATTTGAGACAGTTTCAGAAGTTTCAAAATTAGAACGCTGGATCCTACACTACGAGGAGTCCTGTGTCGTGAGACCCAAAATCGACTGATCATTTTATAGAAGAGGCTCTTCTATGCAATGAAGGAGTCCTTCATTTGTCTCCTGAAAATAACACAATTCAACTATGCCACAAATTTTGTACAACAAACACAAATAAAGCCTTCAGAAAATTCGCATAAAATCAAGTGATCTGAAACGGTAAAGCCCGTCACACACGTAGCTATAATATATATTAATATAAATCATAGCATGGCAAATTACGATTTCAACTGCCCGAAAATTTGCAAGAAATATATCGAAATATGCCATGCTATGATTTATATTAATTTATATTATAGCTACGTGTGTGACGGGCTTAAGTAACTCAGAAAATACTAACACACTAACACAGATTACCAAGGTACTAATACAGAAATAGACAAAAACTCGTGAGGGAATTCCCGTCGGCGGCGTTCTAATTAAATGGCAAAAATCGGTTCCAGCCAGCTTGACCTAGTTGCAGGGACAATTGAGCACCGCTGCCAGACGATAGGGTGTGCCACAAGGAAAACTACTATACTGAAATCCAAGATACTTAAGTCGTGTACGAGTGTACTATCTCTATATATATAAAATTCAAAGTCCTGAGTGACTCACTGACTGATATATAAACGCACAGCCTAAACCGCTGGTCCTAGAGACATAAAATTTGGAGGGAGTATTTTTTGAAAAGTGTAGGTGTCCACTAAGAAAGGATTTTTGGAAATTCTACCCCTAAGGGGGTAAAATAGGGGATCAAAGTTAGTATGAAAGTCCTTTATTTTTGTACTGTTAGTCACGAAAATTTGGATCTGGATACTTCATTTAAAATAAAAAATGCTGTTTTCAATATGTTTTTAGACAGGTTTTTAGACAGGGTTGTTTTTAGACAGGGATGATTTAAGGGGGGGGGGGGGGGGGTTGTATGGAAAGTTCTTTGTTTTTAAAGTTATAGTGATGAAGATTGATATTTGGGTAGTTCATTCAAGGGTTCATAGTTGGTTGGGGGTTCGCGGGATGATTTAAAGTGGTGAATTTTGGTAGCGGGCCGACTTTCTACCTCTAGTACTGTTATTTTACTTCATTATCAGCCAGGAGTCGTCCACTGCTGGACAAAGGCTTATGGCAACACCGCCCTTTATAGGGAGGGGTTGCCATAATCTCCCCACTTGGCAGGTGGCTTGGGGATCGCAGAATGCTCACCACTGTTAACCGAGAGGACGCTGCTGCCCGTCTTCTGGTGGTACTGGATGCAGTTTTAAGACATATCCAGGTCCAGCTGTTATGTTACTTACAACATAATAATTATGACAATCGCATTATTGTGCAACATTTATTTTACTTTTATTATATTTTCAACCGACTTCAAAAAAGGAGGTTCTCAATTAAACATCATGTTTTTTTTTGTATGATTCCAAGGCACTTAATCCATCGGCTTCTCGATTCTGTCCACTGCCGACTGCTTGCCTATTTCATACTTCACTCCACGTATCTAAATTGACGTACAAGCTAATTTAATTATGTGTTATAGTATCTAAGATTGCTACAGCCCATGCTTTGTACCACACCATAAAGCAAAATGTACAGCAGTAGGCAATCCAAACCAAGCCTTAACTACGTTAGTAGTTGTAACGTTAGTAGTCACCCAAGTCAGTACTCACATTACCTACGATTTTTAAACTTAAATTAAATAATATTTACCACGCACCGACCAGAGGCGCACAACGGGCAATGGAAAGAGCTATGCTCGGAGTTACTTTGCGCGATAAAATCCGGAACGAGGATATTCGCCAAAGAACCAAAGTCACCGACATAGCTCGCAGGGTTGAAGTGGCAATGGGCAGGCCACATCACTCGAACTGATAACCGATGGAGAAGAAAGGTTCTTGAGTGGCGACCGCGAACCGGAAGACGCAGCGTAGGAAGGCCTTCCACTAGGTGGACCAACGACATTATAAAAGTCGCGAGCAACCATTGGATGCAAATGGCAGGTTGTCGTACAGTGTGGCGGTCTAAGGGGGAGGCCTTCGTTCAGCAGTGGACGTCTCCGGGCTGATGTCATATGATGTGTTCCTTTATATCTAATAACCTTTTTAAATATTTTTTTTGGATGATGATGATGTTGACCGACCTATCGACACGTACCTACTTAAGGCGACTTTCAATATTCAATCCTAGATCAAGAGATCGAATCCATCCAAAATGCGATCTCCCGATCTACCTCTGTCGTGGATTTGTCAAAGACAAAACAGCATTATTTATGGTATATCTACGGTTTGGATCATGGAAACATTTATATTTTGGTGAAACCAGATAGAAATTCAGATCTAAGATAGATAAAAATGGATTGAGATCGATAAAAATGGATTGAGATCACTTATTAAGTCCAGTCGTTAGAAGGATAGGCAAGCAGGGGGCCGTAGCGGGACCGAATACGCTCAGTTGCCGACGCTGCGCGACTGTGAATTTTATCACCTCGCAATAAGGTTCGCGGTCGCGCAACGTCGGCAGCTGAACCTATTCGGTCCCGCTATAAGCAGTTCACGGTACGGCCCCAGGTCGTCAAATACTCAACTTTTGACAACTTTCACTGACATTAGCCTTTGATTATCTATGATCTTTGTTTTTTAATTTTTAATTTTATGTTGATATTGTTTAATGTCACTGGCATTGTGCCGTTTTAATTGATTAAATAAATAAATGATGGCCAAGGAGGTTGGAAGATCTGCTTACGCAGTTTCCTTTTTCATTAATGGTGGCCTTATAAATCGATGATGGTATCATATGGTAGCGTGGAGATTATAGCAACCCCTCCCTATTAAGGGGAGGCCTTCGTCCAGCAGTGGACGTCTTCCGGCTGTTGATGATGATGATGATCTGATATCCCAATGATCTCCCCTAACCACAATGACGTGCGGCACTTTGAACATTAATAAACTTGGCAACGTCACTTTGACGAGTTTTTTACTTTTATTATGAAAACTGACGTGGTTTTGACACCTCTTTGTTTTTATTTATACGGTTTTTTTATAGTCGGATTATCCGATTTAATTAAACGTGAGTATCCCCGTATAAATAAAAGAAAAATGAGTTTTTTACTGTTTTTTGACGAGAAAGAAAAATCCTCCTAGGTATTTGACTGCTATAAAAGTTGCGTGAATGAAGGAAACTCGAATATAGCCGACCCTGGCGAGCCACAAAATGCTCTCATAGTGTGTTAGTACAGAGATCTACAACTAGATATTAATCTAAGTGCACGGTTCATCAAGCAACTTAGTTATTTACTTTGTTTTTGCCATTGAGCTAATATCTATAGAGTCACAATCGTGCAAAAAAATATCCGAGACAATACTCGGCGCACGCTATGCAAAGCGCCCACTTTTTGACCGACTTGAACTACGATAAGACACAAGCGCTCAAGCATACATTGAACACTATGCGAGCGACATAACGTCTAAATTCGAACAACAGGAACAATAGGGTAGCTAGATGACTGATGTTTATATCGTTGAAACCAATAGCTTTGATGAAAAATTTAAGTTAATTTAGTATGTTTATTGAAAAAATAATTTAAATCGGTTATTAATGTTCTGATATATAAGCGTTTAAAGTTTTTGTTAGAGACAACTCTGTCACTTTCCCACAAAACAAAAAAATTACGTCACGCCTTACTTGTCAGAATAGAATATATATAGCGTACTGACAAGTGACGTCACGATTTGCTGTTTCTTCTCTCTGTCTAGCATGATATTAAAATGCTTATAAGTTGCTTATTTTTGATCAGATTTTAATATTTTTTCATTAATTAGCCATATTTATGGGCCGCATTTTAATAGGACAATAAAAAATACCAGTCATCTAGCCTATTGTGAACTATATAATGCACGTATAGGTATGTACAACGGCAGTCGGACGTTTTTTGACTGTTTTCACTTAGAGATTGTGACTCTTTAGATATTAGCTCAATGGTTTTAGCGCATGAATATTGTAGCGCGAAAGAGGCATAGAAGAACTTACCGAAGGGTCACTGAACGAAGAACCTAATTAAACGCTAGCTTTACAGATCAAGTACCTACATTTGGGGGACCAGGATTCTGATTGCGTGTTAAATCGACCTAATTGTATGGTAAATTTTTGAGTAGGTACAGTGATGGGGTTCCTGTCCCGTAGGATTCAATGTAGTCCCTAACCTAATCTTGCAGGATTGGTTATGGAATTTTGAATGAATATGTGAAATTATGATTACGTATGCCACAGTAATTCAAATACACAGACAAGAGAAATGGCTCATTCCTTGGGCAGTTAATTTTTTTGCCAATGGGATATTTTTCAAACATGTTTAAAAAAAGGGAGTCGTTTTCAACCGACTTCAAAAAAAGAGGTTCTCGATGCGACTGTATGTTTTTTTTGTGTATGTTTTTTACGCTATTACTCCGCCAATTATGAACTGATTTAGATGATTCTCTTTTTTTTGGTAGGTAGTATTTCAGAGGTTAGTCCCATATAAATTTTATGAAAATCGGTTCATTAGTTGGTTTTTAAATCAAAATTACTAGAATATATGAAGATGTCATCCAGGTGTTCGACGTTGAAGTCGGTTGTATTTCTTTTTAAAAGCGTATTATATACGTTACTTAAGTATTCATTTTAAATAGTTTTTAGGTTTTTTATTATAATACAGTGTTGTAAAGGTCTCTCAAATAACTAAAGATAGATTAAGTACCTATATTTAAGTTATGTGTAAATTGGTAGAAACGTTGTATGTACATATTATAAGAAACGATATATATTTAGAGTTATTAAATATAATAGAGTTAGTATATAGTAGTTATTTTGTTTACGATAAATGCTTGAAACTGCAAATTCCCAAGTCAAACCGCGGAGCGCGGCCAATTTAAAGTTTTCTGATGGATTTATTTTTATTTTTCATGTTGGTACCATCGCGAACTTAAACCGACTTCAAGCTTCAGGCGAAATTGTTGCCTTCAAGAACTAAAAGTCCTCATTCCTACTTTCACAAGTTGAACATAAAAGCAACGATAATTCCTTTCTTATTGTTCCAATGTTGCCAGTACTGAATACCGTAGAATGTAAGGCTGCAGTACAACTACTGAGTAGAAAATGTACAAAAGAACAGCAAGTAAATAAAACAAACTAGCAATTATTTATTTACATCCTTAGCTTTCTGACAAACGAGAGACTAGGATGTAAAGAAGAAGACATCTATTGTGAAACCTCTGAAAATAAACTTTAGGTGGTAGATTTTGATTAGCTGTTGTGTAAAACACATATTGATACATAAGTTAAAAAAAACGCATTATTAATAGTCATAATAACGAGTGAACGTTTAATTTTTTTTCACCCAACTGGTCTTCATAACTTTAGCTAGCTTATATTATAATAATAATCATTTATTCAATCAAATCATCAATTTATCGCAATTTTTGTTGCGATCTATTTATTGTCAAGAGTCTGATTTTGATATCCCAAAAATATTATGTCCACATTTCCAGTTTCTCACTCCGATAATTATAATAGGCTAGATGACTGTTTTTTTTTATTGTCCTATTAAAATGTGGCCCATAAATATAGCTGATGAATGAAAAGAATATGAAAATCTGATCAAAAATAAGCAACTTATAAGCATTTTAATATCATGCTAGACAGAGAGAAGGAACAGCAAACCGTGACGTCACTTCTCTGTACGCCATATAAATACTATTATGACAAGTAAGGCGTGACGTCATTTTTTGTTTTGTGGGAAAGGGACAGAGTTGTCTCTAACAAAAACTTTAAACGCTCATATATCAGAACATTATTAACCGATTTAAATAATTTTTTCAATAAACATACTATATTTACTTAAATTCTTCATCAAAGCTATTGGTTTCAACGATATAAACATCAGTCATCTACCCTATTATCGTTATAATAAATAATTATGATTCCGAGGTAAAAATAAGAAACCACAATTTTCACTTTGTTCACCTAAATGAATATCTTTATCGGTTTAAACCTCCTCTGTACGTGTTCTACTCGGTAAAATGTAGAACGTTTAACATTTCGTCGCGTAACGAAACAATGAATCGTTTTTCTGTAACGATTATCGCTTTCGCGAATTCTTTTGTTCGTTTTTTTGCGGAAATGAAAATGGGAAGTTCGCGCAACATTTTTTGTTCGATAAGTTTTGCTCGACTTCTAACTTTGAAGTGTTATGTTTTATGTTTTTATTGCTTTGTTAATAAATTTTAAGAAGCGCTTGAATTTTAAATTTAGCAGATTTATGAGCAGACCACCAAGACTGGAAGCTAGTCCAATGACAAAATAATGTTCGATGTTCAAATAATGTTCAAAGTAACGTCATCATCATCCCGGAGACGTCCATTGCTGAACGAAGGCCTCCCCCTTAGACCGCCACACTATACGACAACCTGCCATTAGCATTCACCGGTTGCCCGCGACTTTTACAATGTCGTCGGTCCACCTAGTGGGAGGCCTTCCTACGCTGCGTCTTCCGGTTTGCGGTCGCCACTCAAGAACCTTTCTTCCCCATCGGTTGTCAGTTCTTCGAGCGAACTACTGTCGGCGCCGATCTCACTGGCATGGTCTCCGAGGTGGATGCACGATGTGTCTGGGCGTTCCGTCACATCGTCATCGGTGCGGGAGGAGCTTCGGCTCCCCGTGGTGGACCCGAAAGGGCGGCGCCGTCGAGGTCGCGGATGAATGCGAGAGCGTACCCGTGACCTCGACAATAGGCGCAGTGTGGGAACACCGTTGGGTTTTTAGTCGGTAGGGGTGCCATCGAGTCTCACTCTGGCATCGAGTCCGACATAACCCTCCTGCGCCCTGGCAGGAGGGTATGAATAAGAGCATTTCCAAAATTAAAAAAAAAAAAAAAACCTTAACCTAACTCTACATATTACTAGCTCCGCGAATGCAATTCACCTTGAGCAGTCCAGCTCTCTTGAGACGTTGCGTTTTTGAGGTGTCCATCTCTCCTTTCCTAGTCTGATGAGGTGTCCATCTCTCCTTTCCTAGTCTGACACGACGAAGTCCGTAAAACCTCGATTAGGGACCGTAGAGGATCCCGACAATTGTCGACAATGGGATTGCAATTGCTAAACTTGTGTCTTGTACGATTTAACCAAAGTACTGTGTAAATGTACGCGGAATGAGAAAATGATATCTACGAGATCTTAGGAAGTCGACTGTTTTGTTAGAGATGAGTACATTTGTATCTACGTATTTAAAACCGAACGTACTGAGCCAGTGTATGAAATGTCTATAAGCATTTTATGAGATACTACGCTTGAAAAAAAAACAATTTTGACTACCTAGGTGATATCTTTATTTATTTTCCAATTATTTTGATTTATGCCAGTAATTTTGATTTAAAACCAAAACCACTAAACCGATTTCGATAAAATGTACTTTAAGGGACCACATCTGAAATATGACCAACCAAACAAAAAAATAATCATCAAAATAGATTCATAATTAGAGGAGTAATCGCGTAACATACATATAAAAAACATACATTCGAATTGAGAACCTCCTCCTTTTTTGTAGTCGGTTAAAAATAAAAGCTGCATGCGTAGATTTTGGATATTATGTTTTGCATCGGCGCATAAAACCCTACACTAAATAGAACCGACTCGCACTGGGCCAGTTTTTTTAGTTAACACAAATATAATTTTCAACCGACCGTGTTCTCAATTAGACTGTATGTTTTTTTTGGTATGTATGTTACGCGATTACTCCGCCATTTATGAACTGATTTTGATGATTATTTTTTTGTTTGGTAGGTAATACTTCAGAGGTGGTCCCATATACATTTTAAATAGTCAGTTAAAAATCAGTTCAGTAGTTTTGGTTTTTAAATCAAAATTACTAGAAAATATGAAGATGTCATCCAGGTATTCGAAGTTGAAGTCGGTTGTATATTTTTTTTAAAGCGTATTATTGTGTTACAAAACCTTCGGTGTGCGAATGACTGCACTTGACTGGTTTTTCAAACATCCTAACCGATCCGTAACGTAATGTATCGGCTCATAAAATTCCAGACCACGCTTATCGTATTTCAACCGCTATTTTAACAGCCGACTCCCATCCTGCGGTAGTGCTGTAAACTCGTAAATCTATCGATATTTTTTATCGATCAACCCTTTTAGAGCTGTCACTGATAAAGGAAACGCACTTAAAATCAACTTATTTTTACTATTCCAATCTAGAAACCTTTCTTTATTGTAGAGTAAGACATTATAGGTCACGTGTTAAATATTTGCTTGACTGATCGGAGCGAAAGAAGATTTTTGTGCGCTGGTTCGAAAAATATACATTTTATTAACTAACTGGTTACAAAAATGGCTCTTAGTTTTCTTCAAAACATGGATACAAATCAATTCTTGTGATACCAAAGTCGTACTGAAATAGTAAATACTTACTAATCCTTAACCATACATAATATTAAAATAATTGCTTCACAAAAACTCGAAAATGGCTCGACCGAATTGTGGTTTTTTTTTGTTTGGTCAATATCCAAGGATTATGGCGTAATTTAGGATAAAATGTTGGTGGCATGAAGTTACCGATTCGTCTATACATATAAAAGCGAAAATCACTCGCTGAAATTTGGCAGGTATGTAGTTTTTTTTAACTTAGTTATTGGCATCACACGTTGTGCATTCTGCCAGTGTCAAGTTTATGAATTTTCAAGTTTTAATATTATAATCATGTCAAATATGCCATGAAATCACAGTTAGTAACACGAAATTAGTCATAGTCGAGTCCAAGTCTTGCCCTAGTAAACTTGTGGCGACTTTACTATGAGCTTTTACAGAGTTGTTTTGAAAACAACACGAAAAGACATGTTGCACCACATTATATCACTTGCCCACACTCGTGCATGTAATTCAACACTGAATGAATTTTTACTCATTCAGTGTTGTTTTAATCATTAATTCGCGAAAAAACACTAGTTTCAGAAAATAATAGAATGCAGCGCCATGATTTTTCCGTGTTCTCGCCAAACACTAGGTAGGTAGTTTATAGGTAGGAGACGTCAGCTAAGAACGGAATTTGCGACAGATCTGAATTAAGGGGGGATGGAAATTTCTATGGAAGTTCTTTGTTTTTGAAGTTATATTGATGAAAATTGGTGTTTGGGTAGTTCTTTCAAAATAAAATTTGATGTTATTTAAATGTTTTTGACAGGGATGATTTAAGGGCGAGAAACGGGGGATGAAACTTTACATGGAAAACTCTTTGTTTTTGATGTTATAGTGATGGAAATTGACAGTGGGGTAGTTTATTCAATATAAAATATTATTATTTTAAATATATTTTGACAGGGATGGTAAAAACATTGAAATAAAACATTTATAAAGTTCAAAACAAATGAAACTCGAAATGGAGAGCTTATGTCCCGGATTAACACACAGGCAATTTTTTTATTATCATCTACGCCGTTTTTCATCATCATGCCGGTGAAACCGTGGGGCATAGCTGATATTACATACATAATTAGTGTCGAATTGATAACCTCCTTTTTTGAAGTCGGTTTAAAATGGGTGCGTAAAATCCCCGTGCGAAGCTGGAACGGGTCAGCTAGTAGTGTATATTTCCAACAGTATACCTACTCTAGGTACTCAACAAACCTCATACTTAAGAGGTGTTTTGAAATGTTGTTTTTAGTGCTTAGACTTGGTCCAAACTTCAGCTCTGAGTCCTACATCTGCGAAGCCGAAGGCGCATTATACAAGATAACCTTGCATTGGGAGTTTTTGGCAGGAACACGGACAAATCATGTCGTTGCCTTCTATTATTTTCTTAAACTTGTGTTTTTTCGCAAATTAATGATTTAAAATGGTGGTGTTTTATTCATTGAGTGTTGAATTACATGCAAGAGTGTGGGCAAGTGATAAAATGTGGTGAAACATGTCTTTTCGTGTTGTTTTCAAAACTCCGTAGAAGCTCATAGTAAAGTCGCCACAACTTTACTAGGGCATGTCTTGGACTCGACTATGACTTATATCGTGACTGGGATTTCATGACATATTTGACTTGATTTTCATAATAAAATTGAAAATTCATAAACTTGACACTGGCAGAACACAACGAGCGATACCAAAAACTAAGAAAAGAAACCTTGCAATAGTACAGATTAATACATCGATAAAATAAATCGGTAGTATTCCTACAGATACAACACTATTATAAAGCTAAATACACAAGACACGTCTGCTCGCTCATACAGGTTCGCATTGTATGCTGGCTATTTTTCCGGCACATTTCATTTTGAAAGCTGGCAAGCACGTACGAAGCAATCCCCAAGGCAATACGAGCAGTATTCGAGTTCATTAGAATCAGCTAGGTTTGAACACGCACACTAATGCACGAGTGCGTAGGTATATTGTAGTCAATTTTGAAGGCTCCATTTGACAGTACTAAGCTAATCAAAATGTTGCTGTCACTTTTTTACTAGGCATGTTAGCTAAGGACAGCAATACTTTAGTTAGTTTAGTTCTGTCAACATAACCTTCAAAATCGACCACATTGTCGGTTAAGAGTGAAGTCAATTAAGAAGAAGATTTCTAATAATAAATAATGATTTGAGAGTCGGCAGTGTACCTAGCATGGCGGTGTCGCCACGTTGAATGTTACGTTGAGTAAAGTAAACGCCAACAATTTGGGACATGTACGGAAAATATCTGAATAGGAATAATATTGAAAAAAATAATTTAATTGTATTTATTGAGATTTAACACAATATGATTGTGAGATTATAATGTCTGACCGACATTATAATTTTATTATACATTAAAAAAACAAGGAATACAATTAATACAAAAACAGTTTATAGTTATATCGAGTAATAACGACACAACACAATTAAATGCACATAATGTCCACTCAGATATTTTCCGTACATGTCCCAAAATGTAATAGTTTAAAACTCATTGTGGTTAAAGGCAATTTTGGTTCCAGAGCATTGCTGGCTCCAGCACTGCTCACTCACTGGTTGCATTACCATTCCGAATGAAAACGCCGATTTAGAATCGCGGTGAACATTTTAATCGATTTAACTGTTGAATTGTTTTAGGTCGGAGAACAGGCATCATGTCAGGCATCATCATGTGATTTTTATTTTCTTGCTATACGACTACTTTTTTTACAGTGATTTTAATCACTTTTAGAACAAATTTCACTCGCTGAGATTTAGTAGAGCATGGTTCGGAAGATATTTTTACTAAAGTTGGTGTGTTACTAAATTTTAAATTCACGCTGGAGAAGTTTTTCTTTGAGCACACCACTAATTGGAAATCATTATAAGTTATGTTATTTTTTAAGTTGAATGGGCTAGCGTTTGATCTTGCCTCAAAAAAGCGTAGACAAGGTCCACAGAAGAGCGAAGCCTTACTTCCTTTCTTAACGAGTTGATAACAATATACCTACTAATCTTATTTTGCTATGTGTTTACAAAGATTAATACAGTAGTAGGTACAGTACATAGAAATGTACTTACGGTAGCTAGCAAGTAGTATTCGCTTACAGTAGTCGTTATTACAGTTGTTTCATGAATAGTCTAGTCGTTTTTGTTGATTGCATTTTTTTTATCTATTCCAAACTTAATTAGTAATAAGTTACAAAATAAGTTCGTATAGGTGAGTGACCAGGGCCTTATTTTTTAATCGTGCGCAAAGTTGCGCATGCAAGCAGAGCCGACTTTCGAACGATATTGAACCTTAATCCAAACAGTATCGTTCGAAGGTCAGCCTTTCAGTCCTTTCGCATGCGCTACGCTTGCGTACGATTCAAAAATAAGGCCCGCATGCGAGTGGAGCTGCCTTTCAAACGATATTGTTTGAAATAAGGTTCAATATCGTTTGAAAGTCGGCTCTGCTTGCATGCGCGACTTTGCGTAAGATTCAAACATAAGGCCCTGGCCCTTGACATAAAGATAAGTGGCCACCCGGAGGGCTCTGACATGATGGTCTAGAAGTTATAGAACAAACAAACGAGACCGACAATTTATCGTATCATCAGACCCACGGTAGCGCTAAGTTGTGAATACCAACTCATCACAACACTAGAAAAATATTCTCGGCTCATGAAAACTGGCGTTTATTTGGCCCAACGCATTAGCATTGCCATTCGACGTGGCTTGCTCGACTTGCTGGGTACGCTGCCGACTGGTATTGGGATTGAGCATTTGGATTATCCCTAGACTGTCATCGGTATGGATCTTTTCGTTCTTGTGTACATTGTTCTGAACCTTCAATATTTTAAGATAGAACTTGTGTATTTTGTTGTAGTTAATAAACAAAACTGGCAAAGTCATATGACATAATATTAATAAAAAGTAAATATTAACAAAATCGTTTTGTGATTACAACGAATCAAATCAAAGGTCGCAGTCAGTGGAACGTGCCCCCATGGCAGCACAGATGGCATTCTGATTGTCTGTATGTCTGTATTGACAGCCGGAATCCCTCCACAATGAAGCTGTCAGTCTCGCCCGCTTCCAACAGAATATGCCAATGTTTACCAATAGATGGTTTGAATCGGTTTGTCTATCTGTTGTTTTTTCACGTCTTAACAGAGAATATTGTTAGTGCTAGGATTCTACTGCAGAGTTCGCCTGGGGAAGTACCACACCTTTGCTAGTTATTCAACAGCTAAGCAGTAGTGTGCAAGCAATTCTGCGGAAGGAAAAAATACTGGGTATGAAGAGATTTAACATCTAATATCTTATCATCTTTTTGAACATCTAGTATGGATGACGAGCACAGTGCAGTGCGCCGCAGAATTGTATTCGCAAGTTCACAATGATGACACTGCTACTGTTAGTGGCAGGCATGATACTTACCACAAGGCGAATGTCTTGCTCGTCTCTTCACTTGATTGTAAGAAAATAAAATAAAAAAAACCCTATATAGTACAAAATGAAGTCGCATTTCGCGTTCTCCTAAGCTACGCAACGACGCGACGGACTCTGATATTTCTAATACACTTGTGTAAAATGTTGTTGCTGTGTGTTGTCTCAATTTAAAAATAAATAGATAATAAATATTATAAATAGAAAATGAGACGAAATAATATGTAGTTTTAATTTTCACCACGCGCCATTTGTTAATGCGCGCCATTTCATCTTTCCTCCTAGGAGGATTATGGCGTCGCACTTTTGCCAGTGTCAAGTATTTATTTGTATCAAGTTTAGATAATTTTGAATGAGCCTAAGTCACAGTCAAGTCCAGTCATGCCCTAGTAAAGTCGTGGCAACTTTACTACAAGGTTCTTCGGAGTTTTGGAAACAACACGAAAAGACATTCATGTAAGAAACGTTTTAACGAAGTTTTTTTTCTTCTTTCCTCCTAGGAAGATTATGGCATGGCACTTTGTGCATTTGCCAGTGTCAAGTATTTAGTTGCGACTTTCCGACCGATATTTATAAATAAAATAACAAAGTTTGTTTCATTATCTGTTGTACTTATTTCTAACAGAACTGTTTTCTCGCAAATGTGTTGTAAAACGTTGTATGGCACACGTGCGGAATTGGTTTTTACAAACTCGTGACTATGGTAACTCGTTACATTCGTCTACTCGTTTGTAAAAACCAACTTACCGCACTAGTATCATAAATAACTTTTTTTTTCTTCTATGTATGTTACGCGATTACTCCGCCAATTATGAACTGATTTTAATGATTATTTTTGTTTGGTAGGTAATACTTCAAAGTTATATCCATATTCATTTTATCGAAATCTGTTCAGTAGTTTGGTTTTTAAATCAAAATTACTAGAAAATATTAAGATGTCATCTAGGTATTCGAAGTTGAAGTCGGTTGTGTTTTTTTTTAAAGCGTAGTATAATAAACAGAGATGAGATTACATTTATTACGTAATCTTATACTTGTCAAACTCACTTATGCAATAAAAAGTTGACCCATCGAGTAACAGTCAAGTAAAAGTGTGATTGATAGGGTTTTTTAAATAAAAAACCCTTCGAGTACCAGTGTGATAGGTGCGGGTGTTACTCGTTGGGAACAAACCTGCATTCGAAGCACAGATGATATTTTTCACGTGCAGCGAAGTCGTGACATTGTTCATAATACGAAATAGGAGATTACCTAGGGAGCAAAAGTAAGTAATGTCCCAGATCGCATGTAGGTATATTGAGATCTGAGGCTTCTTTACTTGCTCCCGTGGTATTTATACGAATTTACGTGCCTCTGCGGGGAGGATGTGGTTCCTTTCACTCCTCGTAGCGGCACGCAGCACGTAAAATTTTTTTTATAATGTTGGCATGTTGGTTGCATGTTCAAAATGTTAACCATTACCAGCCATTATTTTTACGCAAATACCTTTAGGCATAATTTTTGACGGTCTGTTCATAATCGTAGTTACGAGGGGCGTTCATTAAAAAGTGAGAATGAGTATGTTGCCGGTAACTTTTATTAAATGTTATTTAATTTTTCAATATAGTCGCCTTTTAGAGCCTTTTTTTGTAAGCTTAAATTTCCTATTTTAAAAAACTCTTCATCCTGAGCACTTAAAAACTCCTGTACTGCAACGATTACTGCTTCATCATTTTCGAACCTCTGTCCTCTCAGAGACTCCTTCAACCTTGAAAATAGATAGAAATCACTAAGGGCAAAGTCGGGTGAATATGGAGGATGCTCAAGTATTTCGAAGCCAGCATCACGTGTGACTTGTGAGCCGGGGCATTATCTTGATAGATCAAAACAATTTTTGCTAGTTTGCCTCGCCATTTCTTGCGTATTTCGTTTCGCAATTTTTTTATTTGTTTTGCATACAAAGAGCCCGTTACAGTAGCTCCATGATCGAGATATTTTATCATGACCACCCCTTTACTATCCCAGAAAAGAGAGCCCATGATCTTTCCGGCGGAACGATTCGCCTTAAATTTCTTAGGAGTTGGAGATGATGGTCTTTTCCAAGTCATAGATTGTAATTTTGTTCCAGGATCGTAATGGTGAAGCCACGTTTCATTCATTGTTATGAATCGAGACAAAAAACGATAAGGATATTGTTGTAACATTTCCAATGAAGCTCGAGAAATGTTCAGTCTGGTTTGTTTTTGTGCATCGGTAAGTATTCTGGGGACCCAGCGCGCGGATACTTTTTTCATCCCCAAGCATTTGTGTATAATGCTATGCACACTACCAGTCGAAATCTTTGTTTCATCGGCTATAAAACGTACCGTGACACAACGATCTGCTAAGACAATGTTCTAGACTTTTTTTTACCATTTCTTCGGTCACTGCCGTTATGGGGCGGCCCGGGCGAGGGTCATCTTTGGTGGATGTTCTTCCACGTTTAAATTCGGCACACCATCGAGCAACGGTTGTTTCGCGATTTGTTCCCTAAAGTATCCTGCAAGTCTTGATTAGTTCGTTCCATAGTAAAAATTTTCATGCACAGATACCTAATAACCGCATGCAATTTTTTTTTTCCATTTTCGACAACACGCTACGACAGACTGCAAACAAAAGATTTATTCAAATTATTTCCTTTTTTTTAATCTTATCAATATTCCAGCTTTACCAGCAGTATTTACTTTTTTCGGTTCCAAAGAGTCTCTACCTCATTCTCACTTTATAATGAACGCCCTAAGTACTTATAACTAAATACAACTCCCGACTCGGATTCGAACACAACTCGGATAGCAAACGTCATAGTCGACAATTAGTTAGAAAGACGACCGTTAAACCAATTTGCTTGCCATCTCTCAAAGCTAATAGGGTTTAGTTTCTCGGAAAATGTTCTTGTTAAACATTGAAAAGACACTTTATTTGCTCTTTTGAAGAGAAACAGGAAAAGGGTAATTTTCCTCTTGTTTTATTAAGCCTTCTGAAATGTAGTGAGTTATGTTTATTAAAGAGTTCTACTGTTATGAAAAGAAAAACAGAATTCTTATAAATAATTTTAAGAAGCTACACCAGGTAGTTCTCACAGTTCAGGAACATTAGGCGAGCATAGTTTTTGGATGGGTGACCGTGGACTACCACAGACTTTATACGTCTTACAAACCAACTTATGCCAAATAATATAGCAATAAGTAGTATTTTTAACGCATTTAAGTCCACGCTTGACCACAATCTCTTCCGTTAGTTATGGCTGGCTTGTCGTCGTCAGCCATAAAACGTCCACTGCTGGACGAAGGCCTCCCCCTTTATAGAGGGGTGTTGCCATAATCCCCACGCTTGGCAGGTGGCTTGGGGATCGCAGAATGGTCACCACCGTTAACCAAAAGGACGCTACTGCCCGTCCTCCGGTGGGTCTGGTAGCAGTTTAAGGACATACCCAGGTCCACAAATACAAATGTAAAAATTAGTTAGAGTGCTCTACTTTTTTTATATTATTACTCTATGTCACAACAATACGTGTGCAAAATTTGAAATCCGTCAGTTTCTTCGTTTTGGAGAAAAAAAATAAAACTTTTTAGGTTTAATTGGGTGTAGTAGCCCCCCGGAGGGTAGTGAGGGGTGAAATTTTGTACATTGTGTTATCTCTATATAAGGTATCGTTTGACAATAGTTTCAAACTCCAGGTCTTGGGGGCACTTTTTTCAAGACTAGACCATTTCCTCATAATTCAAAAGTTACAATTTGCACGGATAACATTGTATGGACATACACCCACGCTTATACACGTACATTGTACACTCCAGAATACATTGAGAAAAGTGATAGTTATCTAAAATAATTTAAATAAAAAATTAAGCTGCTGCTGCTATGCAGTTTGGCAGAGTTATAAAATTGAGCTATGTAATTAATTCGCTAAGACAAAAAAAAAAAATAAAAAAAAAATGGCGCCCAACGTGGAGCAATTTTCCCATAATTTTTGGTAAAGTAACTCTATAAGTAGTACTTAAAACTTATATCAATACACGATGCAGTGAAACGCGACGCGACAACACGCCAACACATTAAGCCTACCGGAACTCCCATAATAAAGCGTTACTACGAGTGTATTACCAGGCAAGTATCGTATATACTGTAATCATGCTTACGTTTAAATTTGTACTGTATAAATGTTACAACTAATTTGTCCGAGCGAGCAAAGTCTTTACTACAACTGGCTGATGTATGGAGGTTTTAACTCGCATAAAGATCGTAGTTTTATACTAATCTTGGCGAAGTTTCGTATACAGGGTCCTAGTAGACAATCAAACAAAAGCCGTTAATAAATACTTATTGGTGGACATTTCACACAGCAACACAAACTAAAGCACTCTACGCACCATCATCATCAGCCCCCCAAGGCCGCTGTGCTGGATGTAGCATCGTGCACGGCGTGCGCGCATCGAGCTGCGGTATGTTTAGAGAGAGAAACCAACACTCTCTTTCTCTGTGTTTCTCTGTCTGTCTACGGCTGAACGCGGAGTGAACAAAGGGAGTGAACAAGTTTTTTTTTTGTTATTTTGCCCACAGGGCAGGCTAAAGCCGTAAGGCCATACCACCTGGTCAACGATTCGTTTTTGTTTGTTTATTTAGTCCGTACTTTCCACAGACAAGTGGAATTTGTATCTTTCAATGAATTTTGAAAGCGTTTCGCAGTCCATTTTGACGTGATGTCGTCTCGCGATACAAGCTTAGAGCTTGAGGCAATGAGGCAGTAGCCAGAACAAAAAAACAAAAAAATTTAATCTGTTGTACAGAAAGCTTAACACGGTCGTTCTGTTGTACAGCCCGCCAAGATAAAGTTCGGTCGCGGTGGTGGGGGCACTCGCTGGATGCAAAACGCGTCCAGCAATTCCAGCAAGCGACATTCATTCATTCATTCAATTTGCTGTACGTCAAGACTATTCACTGTCGTTTTGCATCGTGCATCGTGCATGACCTTGGCGGGCTGTACAGCATGCACGATGGTGCGTAGAGTGCTTAAGCAAAGCTTGTACTATGGGAACCAGATAGCTAATACAATGCATATAAACTGTTTTTTCTATTAACTATTTTTGACCTGGTTATGTCGTAAAACTGCACCCAGAACCACCGGAGGACGGGCAGCAGCATCCTCTTAGTTAACGGTGGTAACACTCTGCTATCCCCAAGCCGCTTGCTAAGCGTGGGGATTATGGCACCTCTCCCTTTTAAGGGGGAGGCCTTCCTTCAGCAGTGGACATGTTCCAGTTGTTGATGATGATGATGATGAAACTATTTATTTGTAAAAACCTTTTAATTCATACAACACCCAGACACAGAACAAACATCTATGTGCATCACATAAATTTGTGTTCTGTGTGGGAATCCACACCCTACCTCTAAAGGCCTAGATACTACTGAGCTATAAGGCAGTCAAATCTTAAACCGGTAAATTTTTTGTATAAATAAACCAAAAAATATACCAAGGGTATATATGTAGGACTAGGAAGGGATTCTATAAGCCAACAAATAGTCTAAAGTGCCTATACCCGATCTTATCTATTATTTTAGCCTCTTACCAATATCACACAATCCTACCCTTTTCACCTTAAAAAACTGTCAGTGCCTACCTAGATAAAAATACGACGATCTTCTACACGCAGATAATTTTCTAAGAGCCTGAGCGCGGGCCCATAAAATAAGCATAAAGCGTGATAGAAAAAAACTTTCCTCCACCTTTTTCCAGTTTCTATACTTTTCTATATAAAAACAGTGGATTCTATCGAAATAAAGGTGAAGCGAGGTTCCCCAACTTTTTTGATGTCCCGTTTGCCTTTGAAAAAGTTTTGCCTTTCGGGAGTTAAGCGATTTTATGTCAGTTTGCTTCGTAACAAAATGTCCTAAGTTGTTATCCGGGCTTACAGGAAAAAACGTACAAAACTGTTTTATGGTAGGTTGGTGATACGTTGAGAGCGTAGCAACTGTTGTTGAAACTATAGAGGTGATGAGAAAGTATTTAAGCGCCAAAGAGTATTTTGTTTAGTCCAATGTCAATGAACTTTTTGTATGGAACATTTGGTATTTTTTTCGCGATTTCAGGTTAGCCCCATAGTAAAAGTTGTTCATATTGATGAGTACATACAACCCTTCAGTATTACTACAACTTTTTACAAAAAGTTACTACAACTTTTTGTAAAAAGTTGTATACAGCGTGGCGCTACGGTCCTAACATTAAATTAACACACGTGTAGGTATATGATCAGTAACCATATATATAAAAATAAGAAGGCGTTCCATACATTTCGTCCAACGTCGATGTAATTTTTGTATGGAACATGTTTTTTTTGGCGTTTTATTTTTAACATAATTTTTATGGTTACTGATTATTATCCCTACACGTTTGTTAATTTAATGTTGGCACCGTAGCGCCACGCTGTATAGATATGAAAACTGACGTGGTTTGGCACATTTTTATTTTACCGGCTATAGTTTCAATCATATCCGGTGACCTTTTTCAAGGACTGAAAACAGAACCCGACGCGCGTGCAGCTGCGTCCTGCTTTGCACTGATACTTTTTATATAGTTTTTTTTTTAAATGATTTAATGGCTTGCGTGTGATCCCATCACGCTTGACGTGTGTCTAGATACTACGTCTTGCCTATCATTTACCTATCTCTGTATCCATCAGGTCAAAATGAGGTTTAAAAGAAATTAATTATCTTGCTATATTTAAATAACAGTGAATAATTTTTATCCACTCACAAAAATTCTTCAGCAAAATAAACGTAGGTAAATTGAATACATTTTAATAATTTTAAATTTACAACATCTTTAGTCTAAGAGAAGAGAGTATAAACTGTATTACTATTTAATTATATCTTATTCAGCAGACAGGATAATTTCTTACTAATTTTACAGGATAATTTATGACTTAATTTGTATTTGACATTTTAAATGGTTGGAAGATTAGTCCTTCAGATTAATTCAGAAGGCAATTTTACTTAGTTTTGAAGTTTAATAAATGTTTGATTCCACTCGAACTCACAACAATTTAATTGGTAGGTATAGTTTTACCCAGGTTTTATCTAATAGTTTTGATTGACACAAGGGCTTCTAGATTATTTTGTCTAAAAAACAAAGAGTCTGGTGCCATAGAATTTATTCCTCATTATTTATTTCAAAATAATACGCGTTTTAAAAAAAATACAACCGACTTCAACTTCGAATACCTGGATGACATCTTCATATTTTTTCATATTTTCTAGTAATTTTGATTTAAAACCCAAACTGCTGAACCGATTTCGATAAAATGTACATGGGACCACTTCTGAAGTATTACCTACCAAACAAAAAATAATCATCAAAATCAATTCATAATTATTGTCGGAGTAATCACATAACACATATTAAAAAAAAAAGGAATCATACAGTCGAATTGAGAACCTCCTTTTGTGTGGTAGGTTAAAAATAAAGTATGCAAATTGCTTGACAATAGAACACTGTGACTGAATGGGTGATTCTCGTTTGATATTTTACAGGTGGTTCCATATACATTTTATCGAAATCAGTTTAGTAGTGTGGGTTTTAAATCAAAATTATTGGAATAAACCAAAATAATGAAGATGTCATCCAGGTAGCCGAAATTGAATTCGGTTGTTTTTTTTTTAAGAGCGTATTATTTATGTTTCTCTCAGTTTCAGTTTTTTACTTGAATTGACAAATTCCTGAATTTCCTTCATCGTCAGCCATAAAACGTCCACTGCTGGACCAAGGCCTCCCCTTAATAGAGGGTTGTTGCCATAATCCCCACGCTGGGCAGGCGGCTTGGGGGTCGAAGAATGCTCACCACCGTTAACCGAGAGGACGCTGGTGCGTGTCCTCCGGTGGCTCTGGATCCAGTTTAAGGACATACCCAGGTCGCCAGGTTGCCTAAACTGATTATAAAGCAATAGGCTAGATGACTTTTTTTTTATTGTCGTATTAAAATGTGGCCCATAAATATAGCTGATTAATGAAAAGAAAACGAAAATCTGATCAAAAATAAGTAACTTACAAGCATTTTAATATCATGCATATCATCAAGAGAGGCGAAACAGCAAATCGTGACGTCACTTCTCTGTACGCCATATAAATTCTATTCTGGCAAGTAAGGCGTGACGTCATTTTTTGTTTTGTGGGAAAGGGACGGAGTTGTCTCTAACAAAAACTTTAAACGCTCGTATATCAGAACTTAACCGATTTAAATTATTGTTTCAATAAACATACTATATTTACTTAAATTCTTCATCAAAGCCATTGGTTTCAACGATATAAACATCAGTCATCTACCCTATTGTAACATCCATAACACAAACCACTTTACACACCATACACCGTAGCTTTTGTGTGCGTGCATTTGCGTATGTGTAATTTACCCTCAGAGCTGTGAAAGCTCAGAACACAAACGAACACATTTTTATCAGCCATTAAAAGGTAAAACAATAAACAATAACCGACACAATAGAAAATGTATTTCCTTTTCGTAGCACAATAAACGAGTCGATAGCTTTATCAAGATTGTTGGAAAACTATTTGAGTTTATTTGAGTTGGCCCGTGAGCGAAATTGTGGGGTAGGGTATAACTACACTAGTCTATAATGCACCGCCGGCGTCGTAAGCGCCTACGACGGCGTAGGCCCTACGCTTACGTCGCCGTCGTACAAGAACCACTTTCTGTTAGCGTTAACGCCTGCGGAAAGATAAAATCGTATGAAAATGAGATTAGCTTGAGAAATGTCACGTGACTGCTAATGTCATTTTCATACAATTTTACCTTTCCACAGGCGTTAACACTAACAGAAAGTGGTTCTTGTCTAGACCTCCTGGTACCCCTCTGGTCTCTCAAGTTTTAATTTACATAGTTTTTTTCTCTTAGTAAGTACGTCTTTTTGTTTATGAATGATGAGACGAGCGAGACGTTTGCCTGGTGGTAAGCATCACGCCCGCCAATTTTCAAAATTGTGAATTGTGTGTTTTACTTTGTTCTTTTTACGTTTTCGTTATTTTCTTTTTCATTCACTTTTGTTTATCTGTTCAGTCTGTGCTAGATAGTTTATTAACCGTGTGCTCACTGGTAAAGCTAGTAAATAAGTATTGCTACGGTAAGGTATGTATCTACTCAAATTAAAGTGCCTGGCCAAATATGGTTGTTGCCTTAGCGTCTAGCTAGGATTATTTTTTGTAGTAACTTTATTCTATACCTAACTATTTACTTCAACATCTACAAGAATAAATGACGAATTTGAATTCAGAAAACAACTTTTTAAGTCGGATGACTAAAAAAAAGTTTCAAGTTTAAACTGTGGTCGTTTGACCTGGGTATAACATTTTTAGAAATTTTTTTTTTGATGTTTCACAATGTCCAATTCGTAGAGTATCTGATTTACGGAATGTTCATCTTGCACTGTCCAAGTTGTATGGCACCGGTCTAATGAAAAACACACTATTTGTAAGCGTGGTTGCGTTTCATATCCTAGTGCGTGTTTACCCTTAAAAGAACTGAAAATTGACTCCTTTTTGTTCAGCGCTGTTTCTTTTGTTAGACTCGTTTTGTCTTATATTTGCCACTTCAGATTTTTGAACAATGGCGCGTAATGAGGTGACTTTTTAAGGTTTGTAAGCCGTACTTTTTGAAGAAAATACTCAATTAGGGAGGATAATACAAAATTTGAGATTCATGTTCTTATTTACGACAAGGAAACTCTTCTTTGTTCAAACGTAAAAATTAGAAACATTGAGCAAAAAATTACGAAGCACCAGTGTAACAACTGTCGGCTTTATTGTTAAGAAATCTATCGTAACCTAATTTTCATCACACTTGCTCGTAAAGTAGATCTTATTACATCGCTTTTAGGCTCATAATCCAAGCTATTACACACGCGTGCTTTTTACTTTACATTACGGCACTTGTACTATAATAGGTATAACCCGGTAAAGTCAAGTTTGTACGTGACTGCAATTAGACGTACGTATATGAAGCTTTCTTAATATAGCCGGGTAATACTTACAGTTTTTTTGTAATACCAACAAAGAGTTCTTATGCCGCTGAAGTAAATGTCAACCTGCGCGCGCATTAATGATTTGGGCGCCATTTTCCGCAAATGTTTGTTGACGTTTTCGCTGTGTGGTTGATTATTAACAAAAAAATATTGTTTTTTCCTCGCAAGTGTGACGAAAACAGTCGTATGGAACTCTTGTGCTATTAATCATTACGCTCTCGGCTTCCTTATCGCGCTCGCCTGCGGCTCGCGCGCATAATACCGCCTCTAGTGTAATGACCAACATAGCACACTCGTATCATAATGTACTATTTTTCACCGACAGCACGAAGTGAGCAAAATCCTTGCAAATATTGGCAAAATTATCAAATATTAATTAATTTATATTTCATCTATCTAAATGCTTGGATGTTGGTACCCGCGTCCCGCGTACAGATCGATTTTTTTTAACGAATCTTGATGAAACTTTGTGTACAGGTCCATAATCTCGGAAAAAATAGTGTTAATTAAGATTATTTTTATATGTATGTTGGTCTGTAAGGTATAATATGGGCCCGTGTGTTTAAGTAATTCCTGTTGCCTGAAATAAACGATTATTACCTGTCTAGGTATACATATAAAAGCGAAAATTACTCACTCACTCACTAACTAAACACGTTATCTCGAAAACTACTTGATCCCTGAAGCTGAAATTTGGCAGGTAGGTAGTCTATAGGTAGGAGACGTCAGCTAAGAACTGATTTTCGACGGGGCTGAATTATGGGGGTGAAATGGGGGATGAAAATTTCCAAGAAGGTTCTTTGTTTTTATTTATTTATTTATTTGAAGTTATAGTGATAAAAATTGGTGTTTGAGTAGTCCATTCAAAATAAAATATGATAATTTTAAATTTTTTTTTTGACAGGGATCATTTAAGGGCGAGAGACGGGCGATGAAACTTTATACGGAAAATCTTTGTTATTTAAGGTATAGTGATGAAAATTGGTATTTGAAGATATATCCACACTGTGATATTATAAATACGAAACTTAGTACAGGATACCCTGAGACTCGATGGAGTGACGATATCTGAAGGTCAGGCTGTCACACTAATATTATACATGCGAAAATATATCGGTGTGTGTTTGTTTGTTACCTCTTCGTGCCAAAATGGCTGAACGGATTTTAATGAAACTCGGAATGGAGATAGCTTATATCACCTAATAACATACATAAATATTTTTTTTTATTATCATCTTCGTCGTTTTTCATCATCACGTGGGTGGAACTGTGGGCACAGCTTATATTACATACATATGTGACGAATTGATAACCTACTTTTTTTTAAATCTAAAAATAGGTATTTACCCTGTGCGAAGCGGGGTGGGTCAGCTAGTTTATTATAAAATAGCTTAATGCACTAAGTGCAATGTCAAAGCGAAGAAAAAAAACTTAAAAGCATCTTTGCGCAAAGGGACTGCTTTTATAAAAAAAAAACAATTCTCAAGCGAAAACTTGTCAATTTTCATCAGGCCCATACAACTATCGATCTTACGTCAGCGTAATAAAGAAAAACAGCTTTTCCAATAAAACTCGCTCACATCCATCCAATATAGTCTACGTGTTCAACAAACGACTCTTGGATAATACCTACGGTGAGTTTCAGCTGAAAAATTGCCGTAGGTACGGCCATTTTGGATATTGGTCGTGGGTGGGCCTGAAAGCTTGAATCTGCCTGAATAGGATTCTCGCCTCAGTTATGTTCGGATGTGGGCTTAGAATTGGTGAGGCAGTAAATTGAGCGTCAGTACCTCACATCGCGCTATTAAAATAAAAATTGATGATTAAACTGTTCAAGAGCGAGTGGCATTCGTGCACGGAGGGTTCTGTACTATCCAACGAAATGTGTCTACCGAAAGGTCTTTGCAGTTTTGTGTGGAATTCTTATGACACTAAGGATTCATCAATAAGGCAGACTGATTAACACGGTTGCCATATTAGCCTTAGCTCTTTGGATGGTTTTAAAGACACTAAGCATTATAGCTGAGTTGATGGTACCTACCTCTGCTTTGAGAACTGTAATGTTGGACTTGGGTTCAATTCCCACCCAGGACAAATATTGTGTGACAAACATAATATAGATGGTTGTACTGTGTGTTGTGTATATTATAAGTATATACATCAAAAAAAGGACATAAACGGTCTATTAGTTATGTGGTTCTAATACAAGTTGTCTTATAGTGCTTATTACAACGCCTAGCCCCAAACTAAAGAAAGTATCGGGTGTGCGCCGTGCTGTGTGAAATGTCCATTGTTCACCAATAGTTATTTATAGATGAATGTCTAGAGCCAATAAAATTTCATTATTCGGCACCATATCTAATATGCTGGCGGCATTACTTCGTTTCCAGTTTGAAAGGTATTGCTTATAGGTTATACCAAAATGTTTGTGCTTAGTTGTGCATTAGTATTATTTTATTTGAGTAGCGCTCGTGGCGTAGCTTGTCTAGGTGATTCTAAACGATCATCCGATGTTAAGCAACGGACGGTCCGGTCAGTCTTCGGATGGGTGACCGGGAGTGGCATTTATTTCTGAGCGCTACCGTGGGTCGGATGACACGTTAAATTGTTGGTCCCGGTTGTTTGTTTTTTTTTTTTTGTCTATACTTCCTCCGACACAGGTAGGAGACATTGTTAGACCGTTGTTTTGAACTGATCGGCAAACAAATCACCTTTTTTTTTGTAAAATATGTACACAAATCAATAAAAGTATACAGTAAATTATCCATTTTTTTTAATGTATATTTTTATTTGTTTTTTTATATTTTTTTCTCTCTAGAGTATTTTTGAATTTTTTTTCCCCTTTCGTCTATTAACTATAGGTTGTTTGTTCTCGTTTCTATAACAACAACCGTCAGCCATGTCAAAGGCCTTTGGGCGGCACATTAACTCTGACACTAGGGCTGGCCACTCAGCCTATACGAACTTACTTATTTGAGTCTTATTTTGTCTCTTGTTTAAGCTATTATTATTTTTATTACAGATTAGGAGTTGAGAAACTTCGCACCAAATAAATTGTTGGTAAGTTTCACATTCACAAAACTCACATTCACTTTTTGGACAACCACCGTGATAATGACACATGTTACTACGTCACAATATCGGTAGCTTTTTTCACTACATAATTACGGTAAATATCTCGCAAATAATAATAGAACTTTAACATTACCATTTGAATCTCACATACTGTTTTCTATCGTCAGTTGTCTGCTCGGTTGAGCTGCAGAAATGGTTTTGACGTAGTTTGAAAGGTACTCTAAGGTACTCTAATCTTAGTCAAAATTCTCGAAGTTTAGCGTCTTGTATAAGTTTCTTGATAAGACCAGTATCAAAGGTACAAAGTACTAACATTTCTTAAGACCCATCCACGCTATGCGTTTAGTGGCTGTGGTGCATGTATAATCTTTGTGAGTCTTACCGTAATAGATACGGCATTATTTCTTTAAATAAAATAGTTGCATTAGCGCAAATTCTTGCGTGCCTCAAATTTTATTTTATCATTCTTAATTTCTACAAATGTAATTTAAACCTTGTCTACTTCTCAATAAGGTTTTTTGGCACTGCATCTATTCCTGGGCACCACTACTAGATTTGCAGCTAAAACCTGTCATCGTAAAATCAGTGTTGTTACGTAGCGAGAGTCCTCATTTATCCAAATGCCACCTCAAAACGTGTTCAAAACCAACTAATATGACGTCATTTTCATCTGCACTTAATATACAGATATTATAAAGACACAAAATAATAATTATAATAGTTACTACAAGACTAATTACATAGACTTTCGCTATGTGGCAATAAGTCAGGGTATATCGCTAATTTCAAAAACAACAAATGTTGCGGTTTTTAATTTAAAAAGACCATGTTTCAAAGATTGCGAGACTTAAGATTGAAGAAAATTAAGTTTGGTAAAATTTCTTAGTAAAATTTTAGAATTGCTGCCATTAACTGTAACCTTAACATAAAAGATAGCAATTAGATGTTATGTACGCTCACTGTTTAGGGCTCCGTAAAAAAAAAAAAGAGAAAATTGTATTAAACTCTCGTATCAGCCGAATTTATTGAGTTACTGTAACGATTTTCTGAAACATTTTGTTTAATTTCACAATATGCTTAATTGTGTTGGCAAACTAGGTTGCCAATAAAAAAGGCCTGCAACCTTCACATATAAAAAAAAAGTAATTTTAAGTGTAGTTCTAGTGCAACAGATTCTTTTAAACATTCTCAAACTTAGTTTAGAGTGCAACCTTTTCCGACACAAAACGAAATCAAAAATCTGCCCGTACAAGATGGAACGATTAAAATCATTAGCTGTAAAAACTTTTACATAATACAGCAATCACCTGAATAAATGGTGTTTTGATTTTATTGAAGTTATCACGCAATTTTATTTTGCTTCGGAACCCTAGAATCAATTAGTTGTAGATATTTTTTGGACGCATTGGTAAAAATAACTATACAATGTTTAACAAAAAGGTTCAACAATTCTGCAGGGTATGAAGGGTCATTAATAAGCACAACTTTTACTTTGGAGCCAACCTAGAAATTGCGGGAAAAAAATAAGCTGTTCCATACAAAAAGTTAATAGACCTTGGAAGAAATGTATGGAATAGCTGTTTTCAGGGTTGGTTGAGTACATTTATACCCTTCAGTTTTGTTGAGCCTTTTTGTTACAAATTGTATACTTACGCTCTATACGCAGCTTGGAGGACTAGCTCTCTCTCTTAACAGTTTTCATTGTCTTTCCTCTCTGGAGGCTGTATTAAACTAATTCCATTAGGGTTCTCCGAAAGGCTGTAGAGCGAAAATGTCTTTACTCTATGAATTTAATTATTTTAATAAACCCTCAGACGGTTGGTAATTATAAAGGTGTTAAGGAAAAATAATTATAAGTTTATTTTTGGGTCTAAAGTGTGGGTTGGATAAATTTCAAAAATCTAATTATTTTGGATAGTGACGGGACCCTTGTCAAGAAGAAAAACGTAGTCTAAATTGTCTAGCTCTTATTATTTTAGTATATTAAGCGCTTACGCGTGGCATTTAATTTTGTGAGAATTAATCCAATGATCTTAAAACTATGGATGTGTCACCTAAATACAATAAGTAGATATTAAAAGTCAGAGTCAAGCAACTTTAGCTGTTGATAAAACATCTCGTGAAACAGATAAACAACGCATAAGCATTGCCATCCAGCGTGGCAATGCCGCCAGCATGCTGGGTACGCTGCCGACTGGTAGTGGGTTTGAGCATTTGGATTGTCTCTAGACTTTCATCGGTCTGGATACAATCCTTTTGTTTTTTGTTGTGTAGTAGGCTAAGTAGTCATTGTAGTTTGTTGTAGTTAATAAAGGCTTATGCCTATTAAAAAAAACAGATAATAAAGTTTATTATTATTATTTTCAGCCTGTATTGTCCCACTGCTGGGCAAAGGCCCCCCCCTGCCCTCCATCCAGACTGCTCGGTGTTCGGCGTTGGTGGCCCAGTGCTTGTCGTGCGAGTTCAACTCGCACGCCACCTTCGTCTGGGGACCCAGTCTGTGGTGACCTTTGCCCAGCGGTCGCTTGGCATGCGACAGACGTGTCCTGCCCAGTCCTATTTCAGCTGTCCGGCTTTGTGGCCTACATCAGCAATCTTGATTTTGGAGCGTAGTATCGTGTTCCTTATTCGGTCTGTTAATTTGACTCCCAAGATACTACGCTCAATCGCTCGCTGGCAAACCCCGAGCGCGGTCTTCTGGTCTTTCGTCAAAGACCAAGTCTGTGCACCGTATGTGAGAACGGGGAGAATGCAGATAAAAAGTAGTTAAAAAATAAAATCTACTCAGACGAGTGGGCTTATGAAGGTGATTTGTTTATCATTTGATTTCATATTTCGAGAGGCTTCATCTGTGGCTTACGGTTTTAATGGAGCTTGAAACTTCTTTCATCATCATCATCAGCATCATACATCATCATCATTCCGACGTCGTCCACTGCTGAACAATGGGCTAATGGGGAGGCTTAGTCTTAGCTGCGACAACCTGCCATTTGCATCCACCACCGGTTGCGTGAGACTTTTACGATGTCGTCGGTCTACCTAATGGGAGGCTTACCTACGCTACGCCTTCCTGGTCGTTGTCTCCAAACAAGAACATTTATTCCCCGTCGGTTAATAGTTATCCTATTTATTTAACTCCCTTTTTGTCCCAATAATGATGAAAAGCATCTCTTCCCTCGTCAAATATTTATCTAATAAACGCTACTCCGGACGAATCCGGAGCAAATTTTTTATCCTTCTACCTGTTTTGGGAATTCCAGTACAGTCTGCGGTGATTTTTGCCTTTGGCATACGGCAGAGGTGTCCTGCCCCGTCCTACTTTGTCATGGCAGACGTAATCTAACCAAACGTTATTATCAAAATTATGAATAAATACAAGTTCAAGAAACCTAATTTGCAGAATGAAAAAATAAAATTAGAATTTTAAAATTTTACTACAGACGCAATCAAGCCTAAAACTAAAATTAATATTCTTAAGAATTAAAATTTCAAAAACTAATTAAATAAATGTAAATATTAACCTAAAGCTTGGTATATAACCTTGTATAAAATAAAAAATACACTGGCTGCACACTTTTGCCGCGGTATCATAAGACCTGAGACACTTTATATCACAAAACCCAACGTACACCGATCTAGGTGGGTCTTTAGCGGCGCCAGAGACTGCCCAGGGACGCTCAGCTGCCGACGCTGCGCAACTGTGAATTTTATCGCCTCGCAATAAGGTTCGCGGTCGCGCAGTGCCGGCAGCTGAACCTATTCCGTCCCGCTATAAGTCTTTAGCGGCGCCAGAGACTGCCCAAGGACGCTCAGCTGCCGACGCTGCGCAACTGTGAATTTTATCGCCTCGCAATAAGGTTCGCGGTCGCGCAGTGTCGGCAGCTGATCCTATTCAGTCCCGCTATAAGAGGTTCACGGTAGGTCCCCAGTTCAGTAGGGATTTTTACTACACCTGTCATAAATTGACGTTGACAGTCGAAGTAAGGATTTTATTAAAATGGTGGATCAGCCTTAGAACTGTTTATATTATAATAATTATACTTAACAAAAATATGTCTTTAATTTAAAAAAACTATATTTTTTTACTCAGAGTCATGCAACGGGCAATGGAGAGAGCTATGCTTGGGGTTACTTTGCGCGATAGAATCCGGAACGAGGATATTCGCCAAAGAACCTAAGTTACCGACATAGCTCGCAAGGTTTGCAAGTTGAAGTGGCAATGGGCAGGCCACACTCGAAGAACTGACAACCGATGGGGAAAACAGGTTCGTGAGTGGCGACCGCGAACCGGAAGACGCAGCGTAGGAAGGCCTCCCACTAGGTGGACCGACGACATTGTAAAAGTAGCGGGCAACCGGTGGAGGCAAATGGCAGGTTGTCGTACCGTGTGGCGATCTAAGGGGGAGACCAGCAGTGGACGTATCCGGGCTGATGATGATATATTTTTTTACTTAATGAACAGACGACGGATTATCTATTCTGAGACGCTTCCCATGTCTACTGATAAAGGGGGTCAGCGTGTAACTTCACGTGATACACAATGTAAACATTACACTCTACTAGCTCAATATAACAACTACAGTATTTTTCTAAAATATGTCGTAACCAGCCCGCCTAGCACGCGAGCCGTGATAAACGTCTATCCACTCTTTTTTTCCCCGCGTAAACGAGACAGACGTATCCATATTCTAGCTTTATGACGTTCCCGCGCGGGGAAAGACCAATTAGTCTTCGGCGCCTGGTTTTTTTCTTTCTAAAATTTATCCCTAATATCACAAACCTAGTGTGAGTATGTGAAATATGTGAGTGTTAAGTGTTAACTATTTGTGTCATTCAAGTGACCTAAAACCTCTGGCTAGCTTGAACCAAGAGAAGGTAAACTTACTCAATGTACGACATAATGAATTCACCTTCAGCTTCCTTGAATAATGCAAAACATTAATAAAAACCACTCATACACGAGGCTACGCTAAGCACGCTTATTTCTCAAAACCTAGCAAACATGAAGTCCATGCAAAAATAAAGACGTCCTCACCACACAATTTTTTATACTTACAAATTATAAAAATCATTCAATAATAGTACATTATGATACGAGTGTGCTATGTTGGTCATTACACTAGAGGCGGTATTATGCGCGCGAGCCGCAGGCGAGCGCGATAAGGAAGCCGAGAGCGTAATGACTAATAGCACAAGAGTTCCATACGACTGTTTTCGTCACACTTGCGAGGAAAAAACATTTTTTTTGTGATAATAATCAACCACACAGCGAAAACGTCAACAAACATTTGCGGAAAATGGCGCCCAAACCAGCAATGCGCGCGCAGGTTGACATTTACTTCAGCGGCATAAGAACTCTTTGTTGGTATAACAAAAAAACTGTAAGTATTACCCGGCTATATTAAGAGTGCTACGTATACGTACGTCTAATTGCAGTCACGTACAAACTTGACTTTACCGGGTTATACCTATTATAGTACAAGTGCCGTAATGTAAAGTAAAAAGCACGGGTGTGTAATAGCTTGGATTATGAGCCTAAAAGCGATGTAATAAGATCTACTTTACGAGCAAGTGTGATGAAAAAATTAATATAAATACAATCCATTTATGACCATGTGATAGAACTAAAAAAAAAAACAACGGATCATTTTAATATTTTTTTTCGTTTTGTAAAGAATGAACTTAAAATGCTTTAGCATCAAAGTATGTATTTATTGAACTAACAACGAAATATAAAATAAAAACAGTTAAACTACCTAATTAAAACTAAACTAAAAATAAAAAATATAATTATCGATATAAGAGACCGTTTAAAGTATCTATAGGTAGTTACCTATAGACCTATAGATAGTTTAAACGGTCTCTTTAGCATTAAGTCCTCCTTTCGTACATTAATGTATTTATGTGTGCAATAAAGAATTAAATAAATAAAAATAATTAATAATTTAGCTCTTGGTAAAATATTAGTTTTTATACAGAGAATGAAACATTTTTGGACAAGGGACGTTAAGTAAATTAAATGAATGAATGATAAATTAATATATACAGGTATAATTAGTTACAACATAACATAAACTATTATTAAAACATTAATCAATCGATATAAGAGACCGTTTAAAGTATCTATTTAAGTTAATTGAATCTAAACTATGACTTACGTTTCATATTGTTTTAAACTTTTTTTTTTCTATGCATTATCAAGACAAGATTTATAATTGGGTCATTTGCCTGATGGTAAGCTCCAAGCCTGCCCATAACAGCATCAGTGAAATTTCGAAATTACGAGCAAAATCCTGCGCCGCACTGCCCTGCGCTCGTCACCCTGTGATATTAGATGTTAAATCTCTTCATGCCCAGTACTTTTTATAGTAACCTTGCCCTTTAAACCGAAATACTAATGCTTGCGCACTACTGCCTAACGATTGAATTACTGGCAAAGGTTTGGTTCTTCCCCAGGCGGGCTCTGCAGAAGAGTCCAACCTTTACAATGAAATCACCTCATAATAGGCGTGTGGCCTTATGTTTAATTAATCACAAATAACAGGCTTAGTGATGAATATAACTAAATACATTACACATACTGAAAAAATAAATTGTATTGGCTGATAAATCACTGAGATATGAGCGTTTAAAGTTTTAGGTGGGGATAGAGAGGGGATGCTCTATCCCTTTCTCGCAAAGCACGTGTTAGTATAGCATTTATAGGGCGCGCCTGAGGCTTGACGTCATAGCTCAGTATAGCGCGCTCTATGTCTAGCTACAAATTAAAATACTTAGAACTTATTTATTTTTGAGTTATTTTAAATTTAGCTTTCGTTGATAGGCTCTATTGATGATCAGCTTTTTTATGAGGTAATAAAAAAATTGTAGTCATCATGCCTATTATATCACCAAATAGCGTCACCTTTTGTACGAAAAGCCTAAGTGAGAAGCTAGGCTACGGTTTTGGAAAACTGACGTCGTAATCTAAGTTAGCTGTAAGTTATGTAAGTGAGGTTTAAGTTATTATTCAGTCGGTTTGGAAATCAGAGTTCGCAACTCGAGTTTGTGAGTTTATAGTTGTGGAAATTGAAATTGATGTAGTGATTTTAGTAAGGCTAGTTTCAATGGTAGATAATATACATAGACTAATTTTAAATAGCTCACTCTAGTGAGCTAGTGTACACTAGTACACTAGCTCTAGTGTACACATTTATTGACACACACAATTACACATATTACACATTTATTGATTTACATATTTATTGACATAGATGTCATATTATATTTTGTACATGTTTTATTACTCGATAGGTTTTATTAATAAACGTGGATTAGCTGCGGAATAATTAATGCGTCGTTTGTCTTGTTTAGGTATAGGCGTGTAAGCCTGGAGATTGTAGTGGTAGGACTCTACTGCAGATTATGCCTGGGGAAGTACCATACCTTTGCCAGTTATTCAATCGCCAAGCAGTAGTGTGCAATACTGTGTTCCGGTTTGAAGGACATTGTTACCAGATAAATTACTGGGTATGAAGAGATTTAACATCTAATAGCTCAGGGTGACGAGTGCAGCACAGGATTGTGTTCGCAAGTTCACAGTTCTGGTACTGCTACTGTTATGGGCAGGCGTCACGCTTACCACCAGGCGAACCTCTTGGTATTCCCGTCACTTGATTGTATTTAAAAAAAAGCCTAATCAGGAGACCGTACTTGTAATTGTATCAATCAAAATATTTATAAATTAAAAAATACAGATTGGGAGGGGAAGTGGTTTTAATAAAAACAACCTAAACGTACTGACGCATGTCACCTGACTCGGTTCTGTTACTGTAAGAGACTCCAGAAGCTCTAGCGGTCGCCCCTGAGGGGAGCGAGCTTTTAACACTATAGGGGTAGGGAGCACAAGCCTAGGTGGAGTCGAGGTGCTCCGATTCGGAACTGTCACCCTTTTCGAACCTAACCAGCTCAAGTAGGGTATATAAAATAGGTTTAGATAAAGCTAAAATCACACCAAACGAACATTATATCAAATAAATGAATATTATACCGTCAGAACATTAGGCAACCGTTGTTGTTATATCAAACAAATGTTATTTGAAACAAAAAATATGCAAAGCGATATTAAACGAAACGTTGTTAGTTAAAGTGCGGAGACCAAAAATTACATCACACAAGCGTACAAACTCACAAACTCGACCTTATCAACCGACTTCAAAAAAGGAGGTTCTCAATTCGACCGTATGTTTTTTTTTATGTGTGTTACGCGATTACTCCGCCAATTATGGACTGATTTTAATGTTTTTTTTGTTTGGTAGGTTATACATATACATTATAGGTTATATAGGTGGTCCCATATACATTTTATTGAAATCGGTTCAGTAGTTTCGTTTTAAAATCAAAATGACTAGAAAATATGAAGATGTCATCCAGGTATTCTTTGTATATTTTTTTTAAATCGTTTTTTTTCTAAACAATTAATACACGTGCCTATTCCACTCAAATCTAATATTCCACGGTATCTCCAAGAAACATGCCGTATCTGACTGAGTCCCTCATTAATTCACTGCCGGCTATTCTGGTCTGAGGTCGCTCCGAATAAATATTTTCATAAGGAAAATTAAGCGGATTTAATAATGCTCAGAATTGTTTCCATTTGGCTGTTGGTTCAGGTAAGTAGGTTTTATTAAGTCTTTATAAAAGAATTTGACGGTTCGTTTTGGTTTGGAGGCGTAGAATATATAAATAAGGAAAGAGTACATTTAAATTGACCTGGACTTGAATTTTAATGACCTGGGTAAGCCCTTAAACTGCAACCAGACCCACCGGAGGACAGGCAGCAGCGTCCTCTCAGTTAACGGTGGTGAGCATTCTGCGATTCCCAAGCCGCCTGCTAAGCGTGGGAATTATGGCAACACCCCTCTATTAAGGGGGAGGCCTTCGTACAGCAGTGGACGTCCTATGGCTGACGACGACGACGACATTTACATTTTCAACCGTCTTCCAAATAGGAGGTTCTCAATGCGACTGTATGTTTTATTGTTTTTTTTTCGCGATTACTCCGTCAATAATGTACCGATTTTAATGATTATTTTTTGTTTCATAGGATATACTTCACAGGTGGTCCCATATACATTTTATTAAAATCGGTTCAGTAGTTTGGTTTTTAAATCAAAATTACTAGAAAATATGAAAATGTCATCCAGGTATTCGGAGCTGTAGTCGGTTGTATTAAAAAAAAAGAAGCTTATTATTAGTTGTTTGTACGGCTTAAACAGGAAAAAAATATGACCTTCGGCAGGACTCGAACCTGCATACGAGCAGTCTCTATGGGTTTCCATCCGAACTGCTTTGCCAATTAAGCTACAGAAGTCTCTGCCTTAGATGCCAAATTTCTCATACTGTTTCTATACTTATTATTAGTTGTTTTAGTGTAGTTTTCTGTAGTTTCACACGCAATTCTTGGTATACTAATAGCCTATGTGTTTGTGTCCAAGGAATGTGCTATCTCTATACCAAATTTCATCTAAGTCTGATAAGCCATTATTTTAACCCCACTTTTTCCATGATTGTATACCTAACTAAAACGCTACTTTTGTCTGTTTCTGTTTCCTTACAATGAATGTCTCATGTTGGTACTCGATGAGTTAGGTTTTTTTCCCCTCTTAGTTATTGGCATCGCACTTTGTGTATTCTGCCAGTGTCAAGTTTATGAATTTTCTAATTTCTTTAGTATCATTAAGTCATAAGTCATGAAATCACAGTTAGGCACACGAAATTAGTCGTAGTCGAGTCCAAGTAAATTTAAAGCCTAAAGCTTAGTAAAGTTGTGTCGACTTTACTGCTTTTATTGAGTTTTGAAAACAAGAAAATACACGTTTCTCCACATTATATCACTTGCCCACGCTCGTGCATGTAATTCAACACTCAATGAATAAAACACCACTATTTTTAATCATTAACTCGCGAAAAAACACAAGTTTAAGAAAATAATAGAATGCAGCGACAAGATTTTTCCAGGTTCCCGCCAAAAAAAAACTTGAGTTAGGTTTACTAACGGTGCCTCCCGTCTATCTGTTTCATTGAAGAAGCGTCTCAGTGACAATTTGGGCGGCCTATAGTAGCTCTGACAGAACTAGCGACGATAGGCAAGCGACCAAAACAATATAAGTTGTAAAGTAAGTTAGTTATTAGTTGTGAAGTTCACAGTGCAAGTTAGGAGCCCGTGGCATAGTTACCAAGTCAGAGGACTATGTGGGTTCGATCGAACTTAGATTGGTTATTCCTTTTGACGCGAGTTTAAGTGAGGTTTTGAGACGGTTTGTTTTGAAGCGCTTTTCGCACGTCAACATAATCAGCCCACTTTTTTATGCAATTGAGTCATGAAACGAGCTGTGCCTTCGCCTGGTGGTAAGCACTAGGCCTGTTCGTAAGATTAGCAGTGCCAGAATTAAGAGCGAACAAAATACTACGCCGCATTGCGCTGCGCTTGCAAATGACGAACAAGTGACGACGATAATATATATTTCAAAATTGTATGGCGAGTGATATTTTATCTTAACATGAAATATTATAACATCTTCGTCGTCTGTGACGGCCTTTAGATTGATTAGATGTCAAATCTCGACATGCCCAATAATTTCTCTGGTATCATTGCCACAATTATGTTTGCACACTGCTGCTTGGCGGTTGAATAATGGCAAAGCTGTGGTACTTCCCCAGGCGGGCTCTGCAATAGAGTCCTACCACTACCCAACTTCACTTCATTCATAAGCCTATTTTTTTTTTTGAAATGCACTAAGTTCTTAATCAAGGACTAAACCCCATTCGTGATACAGATTTTAATACGACGTTGTTCATATTCTGAAATAAACAACGATTGTTCAAAGACTTTCGAAATTTTCGAGAAAAAGAATCTTCTATTTCTCGATCTATTTATGTGATTGATTCAGGCGTTACTTTGCGGAAGTCCATTGTTACCAAAATTTGTTTTAATTTCTAGTGTTTTTCCGCTGTAATATCGTTTCGAGTACTTATAGGATGAAGGGATACACTAAAATCTACTGTAACTACTGTGACAACCGAGTACTTCTAAAGGATTAAGGGTTAGGTTCAGTTTCAATTAAGGTTGATAGTTACAGTAGATTTTAGTGTGTCCCTTCATCCTATAAGTACTCGAAACGATATTACAGCGGAAAAACACTAGAAATTAAAACAAATTTTGGTCTCGATCTATTATATCTTTGCCGCAAATAAATGAGATATTTACCCGAGAACTAAAGTTGTTTATAATGCTGTACAAAAGCTTTTCTTAGATAAGTAGTTGTTGACTACTGTATTAAAAAATCAGACGAAACTCCATAGTAACGCATATTCTGTGAATATATATAACTATATTTTCGGAATTAGGATTCCGAAAATATAGTTCAAAATATAGGACGGAGGTAGGACGGACAGGCAGACAAATAAACAACGTAGGGTTAGAATTAGAATGTTATAAAAAATATATCACTAACCAATAAAAGGTTGTACATAAGCCTAATAATTTCCATACGAACAAAATCGAAACTGAATGTCGGGCCTTAACAAAATTACGGTCTAGTATTGAATAAACAGAAACGAGTCCGATAATCACCCCTCTGTTTAACGCGTACAACAATTATCTCAACGAACTGATGGATTAATTTTAAACAAGATACTTCGATAAACAAACCTTTCTAAAACTTTTGCGGCTCATCATAATGTTTTTTTTTAATGGGCAAGCGAAGTGATAGTTTTTGAGCCTAAGAAGTCAAGTCAGCGTTTGTAGGTTGTATATGTGATGCTCAAAGAGTTTTGTAGATACGCTGGTATTACCCACATGACCAGTTTTTTTTAATTCACTTATTTTGAGGTTCACCAACTGGAAACAGTTTATCCAAGGTCAATGCACTTTTTGGGACCTGGGTATGTCCTTAAACTGCAACCAGGCTCACCGGAGGACGGACAGCAGTGTCCTCTTGGTTAACGGTGGTGACCATTCTGCGATCCCCAAGCCGCCTGCCAAGGGTGGGGATTATGGCAACACCCCTATGGGGGAGGCCTTAGTCCAGCAGTGGATGTTTTACGGCTGACGACGAATTAAGTTTTTGTACGGAGCAGCTGTATTTTTCCCGATAACAAGGTTGGCCCCATTGTAAAAGTTGGTTATAATGATAAGTACATAACATACACACCTTTCAGTATTATTGAACCTTTTTGTTACACATTGTATAATTATGTTCGACGATAAATTAGGGAATGTTGATCACGCAACGTCCAAATACAACTAACAAGTTCGAATATGAGCCAAATTCACCTAGGGACTTGTATGCTCTGGTGGTCGTGAGGTCTCAGTCCGCTGCAAACTACTAGTTATCATGTGGTAAAAGCTAGTCAGATAAATGTAAAAAATAAAAAAACAACCGAAAAATAAATTTACAAGCTTTACTATAGCACATGCTTTAGCCTTATCTCCACAGGGTTATACGAAACGATGTTACTAAGTCAAGAGGAGGTAATTGTACTCTACCTAATTGTGAACAACTTTTACTAAGGGGCGAACAAAGGGTCCTAAAAAAGACAAGTCTAAAGTGTCGGCCCCACACGGCACAAGCATGCAAATTTTATTAAAAAACCCGTATTTCGTTTTCAGTATTTGTGCCATTTGAGGTTTTCAGCATTAGATAAATATCCTGGAAGTACATATTATTATAATTTTTTGGAGTGGCCTTCGTTTAGCTTTGTACGTCTCCAAGCTAATGATGATGATGATGATTTTTTTAATTACTTCTTACGGGCTAGATGACTTGTTTTTTTTATTGTCCTATTAAAATGAGGCCCATAAATACAGCTGATTAATGAAAAGAAAATGAAAATCTGATCAAAAATAAGCAACTTATAAACATTTTAATATCATGCTAGACAGAGAGGCGAAACAGCAAACCGTGACGTCACTTCTTAGTACGCCATATAAATTTTATTCTGACAAGTGAGGCGTGACGTAATTTTTTGTTTTGTGGGAAAGGGACAGAGTTGTCTCTAACAAAAACTTTACACGCTCATATATCAGAACATTATTAACGGATTTAAATTATTTTTTCAATAAACATACTATATTTACTTAAATTCTTCATCAAAGCTATTGGTTTCAACGATATAAACATCATCTACCCTATTATCTTTGCCTTCATTCCGAGATGAAAAACTCGGTTACCGCTATAAGCTACGATTAGGTATAATCCTTGGAGGATCTAGCTCTCGGCTGGGTATATAATCAAAGGTAAGGTATAATCGACTCAGAGATTACAACAGATTGTTATGTGAATCATTATTCATAATTCACTGTTGGGCATACGTCTCTCCCAAAGCACGCCACTCAAATAATCAATTATGCCATCTTAGACATCTTTCTGCAACTGATAACTTCTTTCTGCGTTTTCGTTACCTTCAATACTGAAAAGTCATCCATAAAGTCACTAAACAACTAGTTTTTCTAATCGGTTCGAAGCGCATTTTGTAATGAGGTGATAACTAACAAATTATAAATAACTCTACTACTACTAGCTCTATACCGATTAACACAAATCACCAGTAGGCGTATACAACAATAAATTATAGTATTTTTTCTTATTTTGTTGGGACTTTTGTTGAAATACATGGCAGCCCCATCGTATTTTCTTACATTAGTGCTATAAAACTAATACAAACACATACTTAATGTAATAGCAAAATTGGCGGTGCGGGTCACTTTATGATTTACCGCAACACTGAGATATTATGATTTACCGCAACACACGCATAGATATTGTCTTACAGTTTAGACCTTGTGGTCGTCCAGTCTCGAAGGATCTTGTTACTAGCTTTTATTATGCTTTGTGATACTATGGTAATAGGGTTCAGAACCGGGAAATACCGGTACCGAAAATACCGGGAATTCCCGGTTCTTTTGACATCATAAAAGAACCGGGAATTCAAAATCGACTCCCGGTTTTTTCGGGACTTTCGGGACTCGATGTCGTTAGTACGACATTTCGTTTCTAACACACGATTTGGTTACTTTGATACTTTACAGTGATCGATAGAAGCAAGTGGGGCAGGGGAATAACCGCACAACTGCCGCACCGAAACGTTGTTGCTACCTTTGGCGCGTGCGACTCTCGGGTATGGTCTGGGGGCGGTACCTTTCAGCCAGTCTTCGGTCGGTCGGACTGCAGTGTAGGGTGTATTTAATTTTTTTCTGTGTGTCAGTGTCGCTCGGTGTCGTGTTGAGTTGACTTCTAAATGGTGTTTTGATTATAAGTACATTTTTTATTTTTTAAATGGCGTTATACTCCCACAAACATTCATAATAAATATATTATGTACAAAAACGCCACGCTGTTATTTTTGCCTAACTATTATAATTTTTTTAACGAACGGTCATCTTGTGTTGTTCTATTTCTGTTGGACATACGAGGTAAATTAGAACCTTCCGGGCAATTAATTTACTTTATTCGTATAGGTATACGTAAATTGTTACCTCTTTTACGACTAAACAATACTTCTTAAAGATTATTAATGAGCTTAATGACCGAGAGCCCTATAGATAAAGGACAAAGACAAAGTTTTTTTATCAGTTGTAAATAGTTATAAATAATTCATATTAAGGCAATGCATTCGTTCAAAAAAATGTTGAACGTTTTAAAAAAACGATACACAGATCGACGTTTGAAGGTAGCAGCAGCAACGTTATCTGACTTGCAGAATCCTGAAACAATTTTTTTTTTATTTTTTATAATAGAGAGGCAAACAAGCATGCGGCTTGCCTGATGGTAAGCTCACCGCCGCCTATGGACACCTGCAACATTAGAAATGTTGTCGATGCGTTGCCAACCCAGAGAGATATGAGTAGATGCCTTTTTTAAAACGCTCCATATTGTAATTCCTCGGAAAGACCTTCGCGGGGAGGACATTCCACATTTTGCAAGTGCGCGGAAGAAATGAGAGCCAGAAACGAACGGTGTGGGATTTCCAGATTTGCAAAATGTGGGGGTGAGCCTTTAGACGATGGCGGGATACATACTTTCTTCGAGCGACTGAAGACGAATTAACAGTATTTTACCGTCCCGATAGCGACGAGATGCGTCGCGAAATAGTGACACTACTAACACGCACCCAAGCGTGGTCACCACCACCGTTGCAATCCCAAAGTTTACAACTCCAAATGCAAGAAGAGTATGAAGCCCAAAAAAGTGGGCTCACGGATGCAGAAGAGCTAAATTCTAAACTTACGAAAGCAGTCAGTTGCAAACGCACGGCAATAACACAAATCGATAACGATCTCGATACAATTGTAAGGATAGAAATGGCCCTCTTTGAAAATGGAGGAGACCGAGGGCGTTATCTATCTCAGGCGTATGACCATTTTCTCACAATTCCAACGACTAGTGTCGTACCAGAAAGGGTTTTCTCGTCAGCTGGTTTTCTGTGCAACAAAATTAGGTCACGTTTGAGCGATTATAGTCTAGACGCTCTTTTATTTTTGAGATCTTTTTACAGAGAGCTAAAAAATAAGTGAATTCAAAGACGTTTGTTGATTGAAAATGATTTATTTATAAGTATCTTTTGTAATATTTTACGTTATTGTACGTTGTAGTTAGGTTTCTTCATCAGACTGTTAGACGTCCACTACTGGACAAAAGCCTCTCCCATAATAGGGAGGGGTTGCCATAATCCCCACGCTTGGCAGGCGGCTTGGGGATCGCAGAGTGTTACCGTTAACTAAGAGGACGCTGCTGCCCGTCCTCCGGTGGTGCTGGATGCAGTTTTAGGACATACCCAGGTCCAGGTCAGGTAGTTAGGTTTAAGACGAACTTATTTGTTACGTAACCTCAAACCAAAAGGCTGATTTATCACAAAAGTACAAATTAGACTGTTTGTTTTAAAAGCTTTGTTATGACGAAAATATATTATGTTGTTGTAGGTTTAAATTTGTGATTTTGCATGCGTTAAACAATTTGTTATTCATTAAATCATATTTTATATCTGTTGTGTGTTTTAGTTAAGTTTAAGATGGTTCTATTCTTTCATATTACAGTCGACTGATTAAAAACTAAGTAAACATATTTTTTAAATTAAAATATAGTATAAAAATCTGTTCTTTTTTTTACTTTTGGTTCTTACTCGTTTAGATTGTTCAAAACTAACCATGACTCCTAAACTTTAAGTTTTGCACCATTTTGAAAAAAAAATACAGCCAGTACCGGAAATACCGAAAAACCGGGAATTCCCGGTTCCGATAAAGGAAAATACCGGAAATCCCGGTTCTCAAAATCAGTGCCGGTTTCGGAAACCCTATATGGTAACCTAATGGGAGACCGCTAGATAGCATCATGAAGTCGGTCAATCTTCGGCCCGTACCAAGAAGCTTTGCGGAGCTTACATTAATAAGGATTTACAAACCACTGGGTTTTCAGTAAACGCAAAAAACACCGTGAGGCAACCTACACACTTTCGGAGAAGAAAATCAACAGCGTATGTTAACCCAACAAATTTGTTGGTTGTTCAATAGATAGACAATTGAGTAACCAACAAATATAACTAATGGGAACAGACCAACGTTGCTAGGCAGAGTGATGGCAGTTGGATTAAAACACTTGCCATCACTCTGTATGTCCTGTCCAACGCCATTTGAGTTTCGTGATTGTTATTTCGTCAAAGATACTTGCCCTTAAAAAATATACCAAATAGCCAAGTATATTATTATTCTACGTAAAAGGAGTTACGGAATCAAACTGTACGGTATCAATTTTCAGTGAAACATTGTGGTTGGTAGAGAAGTGACTGATATATTCTTGACAGTAACAGTTAAAAGTTAGTTAGTTAAGTTATATTCTTAACAGTAACAGTTAAAAGTTAGTTAGTTAAGTTATATTCTTAACAGTAACAGTTATAAGTTAACATAATCTTAGGGAATAAATGGTATAATAGCATGTTATTCACAATTACCATGTTATTATATTCCTTAGTATTAGTCAAATATTCGTTACTAACTTCGTGGTTACGCTCTCTGCTACGCGAGAACATTGATACAATACCCCTAATAGAGAACATTGGTTATACTGTTATTTAACCTCCGAGTAACATTTAGAAATCCTGTTATCCGCAAACTGCTAAAATCGATAATAGGAAAATTAAAATTGTATTTCCGAGTAACATTTTAGATACCCTGTTATCCGTAAACTGATATATTCAATAATAAAAATAAAAAACAACTTCTGAGTAAAATTATAGATACCGCTGTTATCCGTAAGCCGTTATATTAGATAACAATAATATTAAAATCGACCCTTATAAAACCTCTAGTGGTTGGCCTTGTCAGGTATCCTTACCTAGTTTACACACTGATATAGCTGTACGTAGTACCTTTATAGTTCCGACAGGGTTGCGGTCGGGGCATCTTGAAATGTAGTTATTTTAGGGCTTCGAGGGTACGAATAGCTTTAAGGTCAAAAACCCCTGGAATGCGGGTCAGGAAATATTATACTGACGGGTGTTAAATTACGCTCTGGTATTGAGTGATTTTGAGTCTTATCGCCTCAGCAGATTTTCAAAGAATTTTCTCGTTCATTTTAAGTTAAAATGTTGGTAGGTAATTAATAACTCAAAAAATTCAACTCACTAGATAAACACCAAATTATCATGCAAAGATACTTAAAGAATAGAATGGAAGCAACGTATACAATAATGCATGACACTAAAATTTTCCCGCATAAAATGTTAAGGTAATATTGCAAGATATGGAATAACAACATGCGACACTTCAATAGAGTATATTCAATATTGAATGCATCTTGTATACAGAGTGTTCGGTTAGGTGGCGGAATTATAGCTTGGCAAAAAAGTCTTAAATAGAAACTTTTTTCTCGTGACAATACTCTGGATCAGTTGGTGAATATTTTTATAGCCCCACATCACCCCCCCCCTACACTAACTCTACCGACTCTACCAACTCGTCCAAACCCCCGCCCTCCCCCCTTGAATGAAATACCCAAATATCAATTTTCATCACTATAACTTCAAAAACAAAGAACTTTCCATGCAACATTCCACCCCCTCTTTCCCCCCTTAGAGGTCGAATTTCGAAAAATCTTTTCTTGGTACACAACTACGCATCGAGACGAATACACTCTCCAAATTTCAAGTCTGTACGACCAGGGTTTGAGCTGTGCGTTGTCTGTCAGTCAGTCAGGACAGAGCCTTTTATATATTGTATATTGATTTATTATGCATTCACTTTGTTCATTTAATATTGTACAAAATGTGTTTTTTTTCCATAAATAAATATTGTCTATTGTCTAAATCGGAAGGTTAAAGGCGCCGCAGTAAGTTTTTTTGGAGAAATATCCTTCGAATCGAAAATCAACGATGACAAAATATTTAATGAATTGTCTAGTTTCTTAAAGATTAGTAAAAAATACGACTTGTGCGCGAGTATAGGTCGCGTCATGTAAAAAGAACGCTGGCGGTTAAGCTGCGCAGTAGGCGATTTAGGCGACATGTAATATATTAGACAATAGACAATAGACAATAGTTTATATTTTGCCATGTACCTAGCAATAACCAATATACGAAGCTGCGAGCAAAAGGCTAATTAATAATTATTTAAAACAATAGGCCTAGTACTTTTGTGCGCAAGTGTACACATGCGCAACTACTTTCTTCCAGCGTTCTTTTTACATGACGCGACCAGCACCCTTATCATGGACGTTCGTGATTCTGATTGCGAGCGTGCGCGAGCAGGAGGGCGCATGGCGCGAGTGGGTTGGTACGAGCAGGATGGCATGCTATCGCAATCGGAATCGCGAACGTCCATGATAAGGGTGCTGTAGCAACATCTCACATACAAACACCCGGACAATTGGAAGCAAATCATGCCACAGAGACTTCGGTCACTTCGCTCGTTCGGTCACATGTGCACCTGGCTAAACAAAACGTCTTTAAGAGGGAAACTGGCGAGTGATTTTCCATACAAACGTATCCCCTATTTTCTTCCTCGATAATGACACTAGAGCAATTATTTTTTATAAATTCTAGTTCTACTGTAGACATGTTTTTTAGGCAACTAATTGTTAAAGAAAACATAACCCTCCAAAGATTCTCTCGTTAGCCTGAAGACGTCCACTGCTGGACGAAAGCCTCCCCCTTAATAAGGAGGGATTGCTATAATCCCCACGCTAGGCAGGCGGCTTGGGGCAAAGATTACTTTGACAATATTTAATGGGTAATATTTCTTTTGGCAATAAATTACTGAAAAAAAGAAAATGACAGACACATGTCAATAGTAGACCCAGACTTTATAAAAACAATTGCTCTAGAATCCAGGAAGAAAGTAGGAGATACGTTTGTATGGAAAATCGTTCACCGGATTCTCTGTAACGATCCAATTTTAAGTGAATCAGTAAATATTTTGTACTTATTAATTTTGCCGAGTTAGCATTACCCATCGAATCCTCAGTTGACCCAAACATCCTGTATAAGTTTATGTAAGTTATATCAATTTACATAGGAAGGTTGCGCTCGCCCGCGGCAGGTATCCCATTACCGTGATATTTATTTAGAACTTGCGGTGCCCGGAACAAGGTAGCCAGCTGGTAGAGTATACCTACCTATAAGTGATCTTACGTAATAGTGTATATTTTTACGTGATTATGCAAAAAGGTAAGCTATGATTTTGGCAGAGTATTGTGCATGGACTGCCTTATAGCTCAGTTGGTAGAATGTCTACTTTGACAACCGTGCGTGGGTTTGATTCCCACTCAGGACATTTATGAGACGAACACAGATATTGTGTACTCTATGCGTAGGTATTATAGGTATTATAAGCATTTATTACAAAAAAATATTTATTCTATCTGCAGGATGTCTAGTAAGTACAAGCTTTGTTTTTTTTTTGTTTTATAGAAATAATTACTTGGCTCAATTTATAACTCTGCCAAACTGCATAGCAGTTTGTAGGCTTAGTTCGGGGCTGGATGGCGCTGTGTCAAAAAACTCCACCAGTTTTTATTTAATTTGTAACTTGGATGTCTATGTGCTGATAGTAGGTGGCAAAAGTAGTATGACACAAAAAAAATTACACTTTTTAATGCCACTGTTATATATTTTTTCCAGAAGAAAAGACCCAATCACATTCTCAATAAATGTACATACAGTTAGGAAGTGGGTGGGGTTTAATTTTTTAACCTACCTACATAATAATTATCTTGTCATATAATCCTGATAGCATCAACAATAGGGTAGATGACTGATGTTTATATCGTTGAAACCAATAGCTTTGATGAAGAATTTAAGTAAATATAGTATGTTTATTGAATACATAATTTAAATCGGTTAATGATGTTCTGATATATGAGCGTTTAAAGTTTTTGTTAGAAACAACTCTGTCCCTTTCCCACAAAACAAAAAATAACGTCACGCCTTAATTGTCAGAATATAATTTATATGGCGTACTGAGAAGTGACGTCACGATTTGCTGTTTCGCCTCTCTGTCTAGCATGATATTAAAATGCTTATAAGTTGCATATTGTTGATCAGATTTTCTTGAACAGCTATATTTATGGGACACATTTTAATAGGACAATAAAAAAAACCAGTCTTCTAGCCAATTCTAACTAAAACCTCCAACTATGCCAACCCAATTTGGAGGCAACTTTTCAAACTGTCATCATAAAACGCGCAGTAAAACAATATTGTCGCTTCACGGTCCAAAACGACTAAAATATGACAGCACGACTAAAACTAGGCCATCCCGATTATGTTGCGATCCAACGAAATGACGTGCGAGAGTCAAGCACATTTGTTGTGTATCTTTATTAGTGTAAGAACGCACAGCGTACCGTGCGTGACGTCACCTGCCGGTCCAAACAAAAACCCGCGCTGGTTGTTAGAAACCAGCATTACGGTGAGTTGGGATCGGTTTCGTGACAAAGAATATAGGTGGTCACTATTTATTTATTATTTAAATTTAATTCTTTTGTATGAACTTTTGTGTGTGTATTTTTTTTTGTCTCGAATAAAAAAAATATTGTATTGTAATATTTTATCTTTTAAAGAAAAGGAATCAAGTTAAATATTTGTGTTAGTAATAACACAGACACTTGTAATATAAAACTATGGTAATATAAACCGACCAAAGGCGATTTGTGTTTATACGAAGTTACCATAGAAGATAATATGAATATGCAAACTTACAAAATGGAGTTCATCAACTAAATTGTCTTAAATATATAAATTGGTACAAAACTTACTGTATTGTACGAAAGTTTTCAGCAAACTTCCCCCCTTTTTGGGATGTATGTATACGTCTCCAATCAAAAATTGCCAACGACAAAAATTCTATGAAATTGTCAAACCTGTGTACCAAAGTTTCACCAAGATTCGTTGAAAAGTACTTACGAGCTTTAGGCGAATACATCCGAACTGATAGAAGTAAGTATGGAAATTGTTGGAAAGTCTTAGCTCGCTTCGCTTTCTCGGTCAATTATTTTGTACGGTTATATTATAGTGCATCGTCCGTACGGAGGTCTCGTGTTCGAGTCTGAGACGTAATTAGCCAGTTTCTTAAATTAAAATATCCAGATACTTTCCATAAAAGTTTTGTTATCAAAATCGAATGTAATGATATCATGGATCACGTTATTATTCACCGACCCTTTACCAGCGACGGTGATAATGGAATGGACGGCCCCAGCGCTTGCAAATCGATCAAAATTAACAATACACAATCAAGCATGCCTAGCTTAAAGTATGCATATTACATTTGCCGGAAAATAGAGATAGCGAATCTAATTACTGCATTACAAAAAGAGAACACATGTACATGTATTAGAAGTTTGTATTGTCGTATCGTACGGCTCGCATGTCGCAAAGGCAGAGTATGACTATAGCGAGTGGAGAGCCGGCGCTCAACATATAGTCTTCAAAACCGTGCGCTTATTTCCCGTCCATTCATCTTATCATTGTCGCTGCCCTATACAATATCTGTAATAATTTCTGGGAAAATAATAATAGTGTTGTTAATATGCGGTGACATTGACATTACAATTTGTGTTACAGACAAAATAAAGGTCGAAAACTAATTTATTTCATGCACAGGTGACATTGTTTCATATTAAATCTGTACGATTGACCTTTAATGTCACCCTTTGTTCAAGAATGTTGATTAATATTAGGACGTCTATCACAATAGGTGTGTTAGGATATTAACCAGACAGAATTATAATGGATTGCTCGGTATAGTATTGTAAAGCATGTTCGTCGAACATGCTAACATGCATAACTATGTCGTATTGACATTATAATAAGTGATTTTCACCTTTGATAAATTATATGTCTAGATAGACTGATGGATCCTAAACGCGTCGAAAAAAATAGCGGTTAACTGTTAGCCTCTTATGCACGCACACTATAGCAACGACAATGGTGCAACGCGAGTGTAAGACATGGCTGTCACGCACACTAGTATAATAATGTTGGCCTGTCATTTTTCGTTCATAAACAGTTCGATCTATCTAGACATATTATTTATCAAAGATTTTCACATTAGTCGGACTCGCACGCGTTTTACGAGAAAACAGTGTTATGATTTGTTTTCAACTAGGCATACTTTACGTAATTACGTAGGTCCGTACGATATAACAGTAAAGGCCGGTCATCTAAGACATCTTAGGTTTGAAGCACGTATGTACGGTTTTTAGATATGTTGTTAGGACTCATGGGAGTAGTTTATGCCCAAGTTTGCAACCCTGAAAATCCTGTTCAACTCCCGTGAGGGTCGAAAACTGCGTTTAGGCACTTGTTTGTATTTTGAATATTTTTGTATGAAGTGATTCCACACTTTACTTGTTTGTATATCTTCTACTTTTTACTACTATACCTACGTACGATTAACTATAAGCAACGATTAAATGAGCAATGTTCGATTCGCAAAACAAAGTTCGATTCGCAAAACAAAGTTCGATTCTCAAAACAAAGTTCGATTCGCAAAACAAAGTTCGATTCGAAAAGCATTTGATTCTTGATTTTGCATATACTTAGTCCTAAGTTGTAACAACCTTTTATTTTAGTTTCACCTGTCCCGCTGTCTGTCTGTCTGTCTGTAATCAAATCTTTCGATTTAAATTTGTCAAAATTATTACGATGTAAATGTGGAACTCTCTGCTATGGACTATGTTTCCCTTAAAGCACAATAAAGGTGTCATCAAATTTAGAGTAAACGGGTTTCTTCTAGGTAAACGTGCTCCATCCTAGACCGTATCGTTTCTTAACATCAGATTCGGGCAGGATGTGGTCAAACTCAAGCCTATTATAAAATCTCACTAGTTCACAATGTGAACCGAAACTATTGACCTAAAACTGTGCCATTTCGTGAACCAAATGGCATTTTTACTCTTCGTGAGCTATAAAATATTTACTAGCTAATCGTTAGCTCTCATCTAACAGCGTCCTAAACATCAGACGTCAAGTAAGTACCTCATTTTACCAAAACTCTCATTTACATTTGGATCTATAAAAACCAATCCAATACGTATTCCTACCAAATAGGTAATACGAAAATATCCTCAAAATCTCCCGAAATTCTGGCAAATTCCTGACACAATAAGGCTGTAACAGGATTTCTCTCAGCCCACGGGATTTGTCTGACGCTAGGCACAAATATATCATACTAGAATGCTGGTATTACCACTAATATAAAAATAAATAATAATATTATGTATGTCAGTAACGGATGATAGTTAATTGGAAAGCGAGGACCATGAAAGTAGAGTCCCGGAAAAAGGTAAGTTTTTGAATTTTGGTCTTATCGCTGCATGCTTTGCATCGGTAACAAGTAACATTAAAAAAAAACTACAGATATCAAATTAATACGGGGCCACCTCGGGAGTATACCCATTCAAAAAAAAAATTGACGGAGAAATCGGCGAAAATACATACATATTTAAAAAAACACATACACACAGTCGAACATAGAACCACTTTGAACCTTTTTGAAGTAGGTTAAAAGGGTAATTAATGTTTATCATTTAAAAAAAACTGTTTGATGTAAGTATATCATATTCCAGTGAAGGGTCCGTAGTTTTAATTCAACGCCTAAGAACACCTGCAATATTTGTTGTCAATACCTTGTTGCCTAGACTAGACCTACTTGGAGAATCGGTTATATTATTACACTATGCCCTTCTACAAACACTCATATTGTAACAAATACGAAAATTCACACATCACATTTCACACATCCTTGATAGAGCGCGGAAAGAATGAGTGCCAAAATCGTACAGTGTGGGATTTTCATGTTTGCAAAATGTAAGCTCTTGAATATGACAGAATGTACAGTGATGGAACTTAGACGCAAGAACAAAGCCAAAAACTTCTTCAGGACTTTTAACATTCGAAGAGAACGTCTCTTTGGAAAATAAGTGAATTATAATAGTACATTATGATACGAGTGTGCTATGTTGGTCATTAAACTAGAGGCGGTATTATGCGCGCGAGCCGCAGGCGAGCTCGATAAGGAAGTCGTGAGCGTAATTACTAATAGCACAAGAGTTCCATACGACTGTTTTCGTCACACTTGCGAGGAAAAAACTATATTTTTTTGATAATAATCAATCACACAGCGAAAACGTCAACAAACATTTGCGGAAAATGGCGCTCAAATCAGTAATGCGCGCGCAGGTTGACATTTACTTCAGCGGCATAAGAACTCTTTGTTGGTATTACAAAAAAACTGTAAGTATTACCCGGCTATATTAAGAGTGCTTCGTATACGTACGTCTAACTGCAGTCACGTACAAACTTGACTTTACCGGGTTATACCTATTATAGTACAAGTGCCGTAATGTAAAGTAAAAAGCACGCGTGTGTAATACCTTGGATTATGAGCCTAAAAGCGATGTAATAAGATCTACTTTACGAGCAAGTGTGATGAAAATTATATTCCCCGTCACTTGGCGCTATAATGGCTGAATAGATTTGGAAAATATGTGGTGAGTTATATCTATTGATAGCACAGATTTTTTGTCCTGGAAAGCTGGATAAAACCTAGTACAGCGGTAAAACTGCGAGACACAGCTAGTGTATTCTACAAGGCTGGTCTTAGCTATTTATTCATACGTGAATGACATCTACGGACACGCGTTATTTATTGGGGCTACGTTAGGGACTGGGCTATAGAATTATTGCCAGTAGCAAAAAAAACATTACTGTATAGAAAATTAACTATTCACACGTGGTGAACTAACTGTCTTATGTTTTTAAAGCTTAAACAGGAAGAAAAATTATGACCTCCGGCAGGACTAACTGTCTTAATTGGTAATCTCAAGCAAAAATAGTAGTTTCTTTGCTATGAGAGGTGCGCCTAGGATCGTTGGACAAAAATGTATGTGACGAAAATAGATGTTTCCTACGCCTGGGTGTAGTAATAAAAAAAAAGGTTATATATGTATTATATTAGTTATCTGGTTCCCGTATTACACAGCTTTGCTTCATTCAGTATATAAGACGGACCACCGTAAGGCGGACAGCAGGTCCTCTCGGTTAACGGTGGTGAGCATTCTGCGATCCCCAAGCAGCCTACCAAGCGTGGGGATTATGGGAACTCCCCCGAATTAAGGAGGAGGTTTTCGTCCAGCAGTGGACGTCTTCTAGCTGATGAGTGAATTCTTCGAAATTAACCTATAAAATGTTGCAAATATACCTACAGCATCATCTAAATGGATAATCTGAGTCATTGAATTAATTTATTAGACGGGATCGCCCAATAAATTCATCAAGCTACGTGCTCGCTAAGGAGAATTAGGTATCTCCTTAGCTCTGCAGCTTCGTACCTTGGGTGTAAAAATTTCTTCCCTAGCTACGTATAATATTATAGAAGATAATAACGTACACCGTTATTATCTAACTTTGATGTTTAATATATTTAGCATAAAAGCTGTATAGACTGTTGTAAATAGGTTTATTACGTAAAAGTGTTTGAAAGAAAGACAAAATTAGAAATAGACTGAATAAGAAGTAGACGAATATAGAATGGACGAATCAGGAATTCCACAACATTTGAAATTGATAATGTTAGGAAGTGAATAAAGTCGACCGGAGAGGCTTTCTTTTTATATTCTTTTGTAGCGGTAGGACTCTACTGCAGAGTCCGCTTGCAAAAAGGGGGGTGTAAACAGTATACTTACGTGCTAAACATTGTTTACACCCCCCATTTTTTTACACCACGTATATTAGCACGTAAGTATGTATACTTAAGTATACATACTTACGTGCTAATATATTAGTATACTTAAGTATACATACTTACGTGCTAATATACGTAGGTAGGAAAATACGTAGGTATACATACACATTATCATACTTTGTTGAATGGTTTGTGGCAGGGGGGGAGGTTAACAGTAGACAAGTTGGTCACTTCTCCATAGAAACGCGGTCGCAACCATGCGGGCGCGCGCGTCATCCTTGGTGCGCAGGGTTCGGGACAGCTCCAATACTGTCCTGGAAATGATTGCGGCCAGATTTGACTGTACTTACCTCCGGCATTGCTGCGAGTACCATGTACCAGTACCAGTGCCGGAGAGAAAATACTAGATTGGACTTGACATGTCATTTTAAATTTCAACTTACTGTGACATTTACTAAAATTTAAATAACTATATTAATTTTGATCAATTTTATCTTTAAAATTTTGACATTATTGAATTTTTATGGATATGACTAATGACTTGTATAAAAACTTTGATTTGATGATTTTATTTGGCCAATTTCTTGTATTTTTATAATAATGTGTATTTTAACTTTTTAATCATGTGCATAATTATGGGTACCTTAACCTGAAATAAATAATTTTTTTTTTTTTTTTTTTTATTACTACTCCACTATGTAATTTTGTAGGTCCAAGACTAAGTATTATATCGATTAATCTCTTCATTATCTATGATTGTAAATTATTACGAAAGTAAAAAGTTAATAAACATGAAAGTTATGAGCCAGGAAACATCTTGTATTTTAGCTCAATTTTAACGCCACATTGAACGTAAATAAATAACACAAGGAATACGAAAACTCTAAAATAATTTATCAAGCGGCATAGTTTAGTCCATAAAAATTTCAAATAACTTAAGTTGGAATAAATTAACTCAGAGTTTATTCAACCACATTACTGCAGCCAAAGGTCGACAAAAAAAATTTGCGCGCTCATTTATCTTTCTTTCTCCCTTTCCCACAGTTTGTTTGATGAAGAGATACTTTTTAGCCGCGCCCACCGATGAGTTCGAGCCTTCAACTTGTCGATCCTTAAAGGGTCCGGATCCCTTAAACCCTCCCTTATATACACCCATATTTGGTACACCATTTAGATATCACATTCATTTCTTTATTACTTCACGATTTTGCTAGATCAGTAACTGTTTCTACTTACACGGATAAAAAGAGGTCGTCCACGTTCAGGATATCTTTGACAGTTTTATCCAGATTTTATTTGTGATAGACATTTTCGGGCTAGTGGAGAGAATAGCTTCTAAATCTAGGTCTGAATATAAATTGAAGATCGCGACTTTGTTTCTGAATGGCCCCTATTTTTAGATGTTGTTGTGGTGGTGGGTGGATGGTGTGGTGTTGGTGCGACTTTTATATTGAATTTTTTTTTTTTATTATTCATTAGGTAAGATTTTTTCAAAAATAAATTAAAATATTTTAATTCAAGGACATGTTGCCCTTAGTCACTAAAAAATTTTGAAAAAATTGCTACGAAAAATAATGAAAAACACTGTTTTAAACTATATCATGGTTGTTCACTACAGTTCTATTGTACGCACACGCTACAAATAACATAATCACGGTAAATATCCCGTAAATAATAATAGAACTGTAAGAATATAAAAATAGATTGTCTCTATCGGTCTGGTTATAATCCTTTTGTTTTTATTTAGTAGGTTAAGTAATTTAGGTAAGTAGTTAAATTATGTTTTTTTTTTAGCTAACGAAAAATACGTTTTTGCATAACATTAACTTACACACACACATCAGCCCGTAGACGTCCACTGCTGGACGAAGGCCTCCCACTTTATAGAGGGGTGTTGCCATAATCCCCACGCTTGGCTGGCAGGATCGCAGAATGTTACCACCGTTAACTAAGAGGACGCTGCTGCCCGTCCTCCGGTGGTTCTGGATGCAGTTTTAGGACATACCCAGGTCAAAATTAACTTAAATCCGCTGTAAATTTCATTTAATATAATTAACCGCTCGACACAAGGTTCTCTCAGGTATACAGAGTTAACTATGTTTATGTTATGTTGTATTATGTCAAAACTTCGAGGTTTCAACCCGGATTCTAGTTTTCAAGGTAAGCGAACCTTTCACTACAAATCTGTTTGCCTCCATCAATAACAAACTTGGGATAACAGCGCTGATTCTGTTCCAACAGCAGATTTTAATAGGATAAGCTCGTATACACACTGAACGCTTAAATTGAATTTGCTTGCTTGCTCTGAACCATCATCTATTATTTATTCTGTGCACCTGTTAAGGGCATTTTTTGACTCAAAAAATGCTCTTAAGCATTTTTATGGCAATAATTTTACCTTATTTCCGCATCAGAGTTCCACTACCACACATCCCGCCATCGTCTAAAGGCTCGCCCCGAGATTTTGCAAATCTGGAAATCACACACCGTACGTTTCTGGCGCTCATTTCTTCCGCGCTTTTGCTAAATGTGGAACGTCCTCCCCGCGAAGCTCTTTCCGAGGAATTACAACATGGAGCGTTTTAAAAAAGGCATCTACCCACATCTCTCTGGGTTGGTCGTCTTCCTTTAGAAAAGCAATCTGTCTGTTACAGACATTGAGCTTTTTTTTGAGCTATAGTCACATAATTATGACTCGGCTTGTGAGGAATGTGCTCAGTAGCACATCCTACTTCATTTCATTTATCAAGGTCTTGGGGTATTCTTCGTTTAAGCCTTCGTAAGGGTTTTCTTGTCATCAGAGTGTTTGCTAACTCGTTTGGATGGTTCTGTAGCCTTTTTCTATATGTTTGAGCATTAATTTTTATTTCTTTTTCAACTGTTGGCATTTTCAGGTCCTTGTGCAATATTTCGTTTGTGACATACCAAGGAGCACCAGTAATCATTCGCAGCACTTTTGATTGAAATCTTTGCAGTATACTTAGGTTTGTTTTTGATACCGTTCCCCAGAGCTGGATTCCATATGTCCACACTGGTTTTAGAATAGCTTTATAGATGAGCAGCTTATTCTCTAGGTTTAGTTTTGACTGTTTCCCTAACATCCAATGATATTTACGTTACTTCAAGCTAAGCTGTTTCCTTTTCGAAAATATATGTTTTTGCCAACTGAGTCGTCTGTCCAAGTGTGTGCCAAGATATTTTGTTTCTTCAACTTGTGGAATTTGATCACCATTAATTTTCACTGGTGGGCATGTACTACGCCGTAGTCCAAATGTGACAAGGGCTGATTTAGATTCATTGACTTTGATGCGCCATACTTTTAGCCAATACGCCACGTTGTTCAGGTCAGCCTGCAGTTCTGCGATGCTATATTAGGGTCTGTATGTGAAGTCAAAATAGCAGTATCATCAGCGTATGTGGCTACCGTTGAAGACTCATTTACGGGTAGATCAGCGGTAAACAGAGTATAAAGAACAGGTCCTACCACACTTCCCTGTGGTACACCTGACTTAATGTAACTTATACTAAACGTACTTGTAATAAACCGAAAAACAGACAGACAGTTAAGACGCTTTAAAAAAAACACAACTGACTTCAACTTTGAATGCCTGGATGACATTTTCATATTTTCTAGTAATTTTGATTTAAAAACCAAACTACTGAACCGAATTAGATATTTTTTTATGGGACCACCTCTGAAGTATTACCTACCAAACGAAACCAAATCATCAAAATCAATTCATAATTGGCGGAGTAATCACGTAACAAGAATCCAAAAATGCTGTCGAATTGGGAACCTTTTTAAAGGTGGTTGATAAAAACCAAATCTCAATATATGTTCATAATATTATTATCTGTATCATAATTATCAATTTAAATATTGTCATATACACACTGAACGCAAGATTAATTGAACGCTGAAAGCCGAAACTAAACGTGTGAACTTAGCTTAAGGGGTAAAGCGAAAAGTAATTGTCAACAACTGTTCCACTGGCCCGACTTTCAGGTGCAAGGTAGTTAGCAAATACTTGCTTATTTCTAATGAGGGAAGGTAGTTAACGGTCAGTATGTGTAAGTAATGGTTTGGTTTGGCAACTTCTACAAGTTTTTTTGTAGTGGTAGGACTCTACTGCAGAGTCCGCCTGGGGAAGTACCACACCTTTGTCAGTTATTCAACCGCCAAGAGTAGTGTGCAAGCATTACTGTGTTCCGGCTTGAAAGGCAATGTTACCAGAGAAATTACTGGGTATGAAGATATTTAACATCTAATATCTCAGGGTGACGAGCGCAGTGCAGTGCGGCGCAGGATTGCGTTCGCAAGTTCACAATTCTGGCACTGTTACTGTTAGTGGCAGGCGTGACGCTTACCATCAGGTGAAAGTCTTGCTCGTCTCGTCACTTGTTTTTTTTTTAAATTGTTTTTTTGTTGTCGGCGATTTTTGGTTGTATGGTCATTTCCCCCAAAACGGTGGAAGTTTGCTGCGACGCCAGTTAAGTTTTTTATTTAGACGGACTTCTACTACTGTTGCATTGCAAAAACCTTATCATGTTTTTTTGTTGCAAACCTTTGTTTTGTGTTCTTCGACGCTCAGACGTATCCTGTGGGTTTTCTCCCATCAGTCGAAGGGGTTCTTCAGGCAAAGAAGTAAGAGAATCTAGAAACATTTTTGTTGTCATTTGCTTCGTATCTTCAGGAGTCCTTCCTCACTGAAGAACGCCGGTGGAACATAATAACTTGTTAAATATGATGTGGCTTATCATTTTGTGTGGGATATCACAATATTTTACACATCTTTTTATAAAACTTTCGTTTTAGAAACCCTTATGATTTTGTTTACATATCGCTTGACAGTATGACGTTTGAGATGTTGACCATAGAGTAAGTAACGTAATAACGTTGACATTGACATTTCGTAGATTCCTGTAATTTTTTCATTGAGAACAGAATTCATTAGGTTCAACAGCCCTTTATTGATTTATCGATTCAGAAAGAAAAGTTTTGTTTGTTTTTACGCCGGCAAGTCCTGGCAACATCCTTTTTAACTTTGGTTTTTGATGGAGTAAGCGGGCGAATAATCCGCTCCTGTGAATTAAATACCACACCGCAGAATAGTAAGTTATTTTACTTGGTTTTCAACCTGATTCGTTGCCCGCTGGAGATTGAAGCGAGGATTATCATTTTCACTGATTTCCACAGTACTTGGGATGATTGCCGTGCAGATGATGATCGCATGGCGGCCAACAATTCCATGAGGTCCAAAGCGGTGGATTGGTAAGAAACCCATCTCGTCTTGTTCCCAAATCCACGTACCTAAATTATAGTAGAATTAGAAGTAACGTCGTTGTCATTGTTGCAGATTCCGCCGCTCTTTTGTTTTGGTTTAGTGTTTGTGCTTGTAAAGCGTCCATGTCTGCGAAATGACTCGTAGCCTACCATTTTGATTTCGACGTGAATACGTCGCAATAACATTTAGAAGCAGAAATATGTCTTGGTGAAGCTCAATTAATCAATATTAATGCCACGCGCATTTGGTATGTCAATTTTCTCTTAATTTTCTCACGTCAGTCAAGTGTCTACAACGAAGAAAGAACCTAGAATGTTTTTGGACTTTAACTAGAAATTATGTGATCAAGAATTGTAAATTTAACTTCAACGAGCAGAACTGGCCCTTCTGTCTCAATCCTTTGGTGTAACTTTAAAACTTAGAACTACAATATTAAAGGTTTAACTTATCTATACTTAACCTAGTACCTAAGTACTTAATTTTACATTGTTTAACAAATGTACTAACATAATAGAAATATCTTAAAGAATGTACCTATAACTAACAGAACCGTCATTGATGTACAATGGTAAGAAATTGAAGAACATATTTTACAATACATAAGATTTGGACGCTAATTCCTTGTCTCATTTCCCAGCATTATCGTGCTGGTGGCGCCCTTGTTAGAATTAGTTATCTCGGATAGGTAGGTCTAACCCCATCTCACCCGCCAGAGGCAGGCCCGCAGAGCGCACACAGAACCCACTACCCCTCGAGCTAGCCGTTCACCACACCGGTGACCCGGTAAGGTAGCACTACGTAAGTATGCAGGTCTCCTCATGATGTTTTTTTCTCCTCAAATCTACACAAAAAATAATTTCGAAGAGGTAGGTAGGTAGAAGAAGGTAGGGGGCCCGGGATTTGAACCCAGGAAGGACATCACCATTCCAGGTTGAGCAGGCGTCCCATTAGATTACTACGGCTTTTTATTAGTGGTATTTTTGGTAGCGACCACTGAAGAGATAAGTAAATAGAACGAAAATGTGACGGGCCGCGCTAGCCGGCATTAGGTGCAAATGCCCTTAATGACAATTGTGCCAATATACATGTTTTCAGACTGAGAATACTCACTAAAAAAAAAAAAAACTTGATAATCTATTTAAATAGACACGTAGGAAACCAAACCACATTGCATCGTAACTAAATCAATTTTAATCTGTTGCAAAATAGCATTTCGAGCATTTTACATCAAATGCGCGACCGATATAATCGGTCGTAGTATTCTAGTAGTATGCAATTCAAGACTAAACTGAAAAGGTGGCTCATGAATAATGTGTTCTATGATTTAAAGGAATTTATAAATAGAGACAAGTCCATCGAAATGACATTGTTAAATAAACAATTTTTAATTTGATTGTAATGAATTATTTTATATTAACATATTATTATTGACATAAATTTAAAACTAATATAATAAGGACTTACATATTGAAATTAATTAAAATTCATTGACATAATATTTAAAGTAGAAATTGTTTATAATTTAAAAAAAAAAGTGTACATTATAATTTGTTCTAAATATATTGAATGCCCGATATGGGTAAACTGATGTCACTATTTTGCATGTAGACCTAGCATAACAATTTGTAATCAGTTATTCAATAAATAATTCAGATGCTGATTCTGATTGTGATTGTGATTGTTGGCATTTTTTCGTCGTAGTTTCTATACAAATAAGTGTAAAGTGGCGACAGCGGTTTTCTATACAATTGCTTTAGAACATTGTTTTGACAGCCGTTCTAACCTAAGAAGCAGGGCTTTCGCTTTTCTGTGGTAGCGACGCCATTAAGGTTCTTTTATCGTTGCATGACTTACAGAAACGAATTCTATTAAGATCATCTTAATAATGCTAATACTTAATACAATTCTTAGCACTTACTGATAAACAAAAAAGAGCTTAAACCAATAATATCTAAAATAATGATATCACAAAGGGTACAAAGGAGTTTCTTATATCAAATATTCAGGCAATAAGAAAGATTTTTAGAATATTTTTTTACACCGTTGCTTTGGGAAAGTGAAGTGTATTTGTTGAAGTGTATTTTGCCTCTTAACATTATTATGTAATACTTACTACGTACCGGAAATATCTGTTTTAAAGAGGCCCTTAATTCACCTCCGATTTCCCTCCATCTTTGTTAACTAGCAATTCAAGGTAAATTGACACAACATTTATCCAAACCCCAACCGTTGAGCAGAAGGCTTTACAGAGAGAAAACTTATAATAATAATAATAATCATTTATATCAACGGCAACTTGCCAACGGGAATTACTAAAAAAAACGGGGGCCCATTTTTTATTACAATATTTGTATTTGAATCTCTTATCCTTAGCGATAAAATACTGGATAAATTAGCAGCGGTTAAGAACAGAAGTTTTTATTTGTAACTTAAAGGCCTTTATTATTAAAACCATATTTAATCATAGTTAGATTATGAATTAATCTAAATGATATATTGTTTTTATAATTATTTATTAGCCCCACGGATTGCGGGTCCGTGCCTTTTGTCAACTTATTTTTTTATTAACTAAATTTTACATTTAATAACTTAAAAGCTTCAGCTTTACAAAAAGAATATTCCAAAAGAACCTAACTAAGTATTACTAATTATTGCTAGAATTGCGTGTATACTGCGAGCAGTCCAGCTCCCGCAAGCAGCACCCGTTCACGAGTGGACGCATGTGCCAGCCATCGCTCTCCTCAAGCATATTGGAGGGAAGAGGGTGACCCGACACACGACGCCGCCGCAAGAAGAAGCTTTTTACTGAGCGTGAGTGCTCCGGGTATACACGCAATACCTACAACAGTCCGATTACTTACTTTATTAATTATACTGTACTGTTTACCTCTAGTTTTTTCTTATTTGTCAATTTAAAAAAAAAAAAAAAATTTTTTTTTTTTGGTGCTCCCGACATGGTCCATATGAAACTTCTTTTTGACAATATCTGTGTACACTATGGAAGCAATAAATATCTGAATATCTGAAAGCAATCACCAATAGAGCCCGTCTTTGCTTGACTCCATCAGTGGTCACTTTAATATCGTCTGCTTACTTATTAATCGTCGCCTCCTCCCGGCCCAGGGCCTCCATCACCGCCACGTTCCGATCTTTTTGGCCATCTGGAGGTTGCACTCTTTGAAGAGACTGTCGCCTGTGAGCGTTAAGCCTGCCCATAATAGTAGCAGTGCCAGAATTGTGAATTGCGAATACAATCCTGCGCCGCATTGCACAGCGCTCGTCACCCTGAGATATAAGATGTGAAATCGTTTTTATTTGGGCAAAGACTGTATATTTAGTTTTTATTTAATCTATGAAAGTTATTATATTAAATAATTTTAATGCGGAGTATTTTCAACCGACTTTTTATCTATTTATTTGTTTGCCATTACTCCTCCCATTACGAATTGATTTTGATGATTCCGTTTTTGTTTGGTGTGAGGTGGACTCATATAAATTTTATCGAAATCGGTTTAGTAGTTTGGTTTTTAAATCAAAATAACTGGAAAAAAAGTCCAAAATCCCTGTGTATGAAGACAAGGGTCTACGACTGGTGTGTGTTGCCAGTGATGACATATGGAACTGAAACGTGGTCTTTAACTGCTGGCCTTTTGGAGTAACTCAGAGTCACGCAACGAGCAATGGAGAGAGCTAGGCTCGGAGTTACTTTGCGCGATAGAATCCGGAACGAAGATATTCGCCAAAGAATCAAAGTTACCGACATAGTTCGCAAGGTTTGCAAGTTGAAGTGGCTATGGGCAGGCCACATCGCTCGAAGAACTGACAACCGATGGGGAAGAAAGGTTCTTGAGTGGCGACCGCGAACCAGAAGACGCAGCGTAGGTAGGTCTCCCACTAGGTGGACCGACGACATTGTAAAAGTCGCGGGCAACCGGTGGATGCAAATGGCAGGTTGTCGTACACTGTGGCGGTCTAAGAATGAGGCATTCGCTCAGCAGTGGACGTCTCCGGGCTGATGATGATGATGAACTGGAATAAAGATGTCATCCAGGTAATAGAACTTGAAGTTGGCTGTTTTTTAAAGGTATTATTGTGTTTAAATTAATTAAAACTCGTTAGAACACTTAAACAGGAAGTGTTTCTCTGCTTCTTTTCAGGCTCCACATCAGTTTGATTTCTACCAATTTCTCAGTCTAATGAAAGCGAGTGGTTTACGTTCAGTGCCCAAAGTAATTGTCACCTGATGTATTTATAGTGGGTTCGGATCCTAGTCGTGATTTATATGGCTCCGTTCCGGCATGGACCGTTTTTCGGAGGTGAATAGGTTCGCGGTACGAAAATAAAACGTTGGGGTGAGGGAACTACTTTTGGAGCAAGAAGTATTTGTGAGGATATAGTATTGTTTTGGCTGGACCGCCTTAACTGACAAAGCTACTGTTGTATTAAAGCTAAAGTAGTAACTTTATCATAATAATGAAATGAATGGTACTTTTAACATTTTTTACATTCATAATATCAACAACAAAAAACGTTTTCTTACGGAATTAAATCAAATGTAACTTCGCGAATGATTAGAAAGATAAAAATCGTTAAATAAAATAAACTAATTTATTGCATTGAGTCAATATCATAATGACACTTAAATATTATAAAACATTTCAAATTATATTAAGATAGAAAAATTATGAATCAAGTCATAATTAAACTAAGAAAATAACCCACCCCTAATTGTACCCGGTGCAAAGGTGCCCATAGCGCTGGCTGCATTGCCGCTTTGACTGGCAATGGCTAACCTTTGAACCAGCTACGAGCCGGAGCGGGAGTCGCCTGTCTTCTCCTTCAATCTACTCCCTACTTTCTTAATTAAACCCTTGGCTTCCGTATCCCAATAGCCCATGGTTTCTACGGCGATCGGCCCAAACAAGTAGTGAGGCTCCATCGCTGCGTACTTTTTCGGCGTCCTCCGCTGCAGCTGCCGGCAAGTGGATGGTGTGACCCAGGTGGCTGGCGGCTACAGTGCTGACGCACGTGGCGTCCCAAACCAGGCACTTGCCGTTCTTCCAGGGCACCAAGGTCAGCCCGTCCGGCCTCTTGCCGTCCGACCTGAACAGACCAGGCGGTTCACGCAAGGCACGTTCGCCGACACAAAGGCTCTCCGCACAATGTCATTGAGGGCATGAGGTGACGCGGAAACCTACCTGTGCAACGACGCAACTCAGTGCGTGGTGGCCATCTCTCTCCACCATGGAGCCGTAGGTGCATCTGTGAGGTTCACACACCCTGCAGCCCAGACGGAGGGCCACTGCCAGACGCAGAGAGTCATCGTCGAGTAAGGTGCCCAGGTGAGGCGAAGGTAGTGCGTGCAACCATGCCCCAGATTCTGACTGTGACTCGGCTGACTGTCTGTAATTTCGTTAAATTATCTTAAGTTTAATCTATATAAAAGCCTATATTGCACACATTTTTCAAATTTTGTTTAGAAAGGTACCTACTACATACACTCTACAGTCGTAATTTTTTTTTATGTCATTAACTGTGTGTTTATGTTTACCAAAGATATTATAATACTCAAAGGTACTAAAACAGTGTCTGTAGAAAATACTTTTCTGAAAGCCAAATAGGCTTATTTTTTAAGCCGTTACAAAAAACAAAACTATTTTAAAAATATCGACTAAGTAAGTACTAAAAATCATTTCTATTTTTGATCCCTGTTTTCGACAGTAGATAAACAATTTAGTTTTGATACCCTTACAACATATTATATATAAATTACGCTTAAAACAAATATCAAATCTTATCTTGAAGATTAAAAAGTGATTTCTGGGACATTCGGCCCATTATATTACTAATGGCACTTTTGGGACCACAATGGGTTAATTGTGAAGTAATAGATTTATAGCTATGGCCCGGGTGCTAGTGTTGTGAAAATAGAATTTCGAGTATCGACTATCGATCACAATAATATTATAAATACGAAAGTTTGTCTGTGTGTGTGTGTATACGTTTCTTACTCTTTCAGTTTAAAACAGCTGAACGGATATCCTAGGAATTGCAGGCGCAGCTAGTATACATAAGATCTGCATGTATTATATAAGTTACATAATGTTTGCAATAAAATATTGAGTATTGAGTATTAAGTCGTTTTGAAAACTACCGATATTTTAAAGATTACAGATCACCACCGGCAGATCAGATGTTAATATTAAATCCATATATTTTAAAAAAGCGTGGAACGGTGTTTAAACTAAATAGTTCATAACTTTTTACTAACATCGATATTTTATATGGTAACATCACTATTTGAAATATCCAATCCGTGGAACTTAGGTCATAATTTCTGAAGGCGATTAGGAAGATTGATAAGAGAGAGATAGATAGCATCAGGGGAACGCACTCCTTATCACTAAAGTCAATAGGACGAGCCTAAATATGGAAAGTGGCAGGAATTAATGATGGCTAAGTAACTTAAGAATCCAGAATAAACTAGTTTTTTATAAATACCCAGTAGTAGTATTGCCTTGAAAATAAATAATAAACCAGGAAATTGATTGCAGCACCGCTCCAACTGTAAACCTAAAATCCAGGGATTCAATCGACGACGCACACAATAAAAACCCATCAAAATAATCATAGAACTTAATTTACCAAATATATTTTTTTGTAATAATTGCGTGCTCCATCGTAGACTGCATCTTCGTTTAACATAAGACGAGTTGGCAGTCAAACACAAGCCTAATAATAATAAAAAATATTAAATAAGCTAGTAGGTATTATATATAATGTGCCCTAGCTTCAGCCGGTCTAACCCACTACTACAAATTTGATTTCCCCACGCGTAAACGTGACAAAGCTAGAATATGGATACTTCAAAAAATTTATAAAAAAAAACAACAAAAATCATAAATTATCAGCTGTTCCATACAAAAAGTTCATCGACTTTGGGCAAAATGTATGGAACAGCTGTTTTTTTTTTGCGATTTCAATGTTGGCCCATATTAAAAGTTGTTTGTTTTGATTTACGGAATGGGATGCAAACTGATTAGAACTAACCCTGTATAGCGAAACATCACAAATTTCAACGATTATGCTTTAAAGTCTTGGTAGCACGAGTAACCTCATTTCCATATCAAATACAGTAACATTTCCTCGTTACGTGACCATAATTTTACGTTCCAATTAAACACTCAGGCCGCGGCAGTTCAAAGGGCTCGCCCTACGTTACAAAAATAACAGCTTTATACTTAACAAAACAGTAGTCGAAGTTAGAACGGATCTAAATTAACTATTACCCCATCAAAAACACAAAAAAGTATTTTAAATATTACGAATCTCGCAATGCAATAAATTCTCCGATTCAAATATCAACCGACTTCAAAAGAGGAGGTCCTCAATTCGACTGTTTTCAACCGACTTAAAAAAGTGAGGAGTTGTGAGAAGTGCGACAGTTAGGTTTTTTGAATTTTATTACGCGGTTACTCGGCTTTTTTTGTTTTATTTATACGGGAATACTCACGTTTAATTAAATCGGATACTCCGACTATAGTTTCGATCACATCTGCGATCACTGCGTCCTGCTTAGCACAGTGTGCTAAGCAGGACACAGCTGCACGCGCGTCGGCTCTGTTTTCACTCTTTGAAAAAGGTCACCGGATGTGATCGAAACTATAGTCGGAGTATCCGATTTAATTATACGTGAGTATTCCCGTATAAATAAAACAAAAGTTTGTCAAATCCACGTCAGTTCTCATAATAAAAAATAAAAAAAAGAAGTTACTCGGCCAATTATTATTTGTTATTTTTTTGTTTGGTAAGTGATACTTCAGAGGTGGTCCCATATACATTTTATCGAAATCGGTTCAGTAGTTTGGTTTCTAAATAAAAATTACTGGAATAAATCAAAATAACTGGAAAATATGAAGATGTCATCCAGCTAATCGAAATTGAAGTCTTTTAAAAAAAGCTATTTGTTTTTTTTTAAAAGCATATTATTTGTTTTTATGTATTTGTTACACAATCACTCCGTTAATGGGCGATTTTCGGACAGGCAATAATAACCTCATTGTAGATGGCTCTGACTTTGCGCAGACCAGGCGTGCCAGTCATTGTCAAGTTTTTATTTTATTTATTTCATATGCTACCTATCAAAGATATTATGCTGTTTTCAACCGACTTCAAAAAAGGAGATTGTCAATTCCACTGTAAGTTGTCGTTTTTTTTTGTATGTATTTTATTCGATTCCTCCGCCAATTATGAAATGATTTTGATGATTCTTTTTTTGTTTGGTAGGTAATACTTCAGAGGTGGTCTATGTAAATGTTATTGAAATCGGTTCAGTAGTTTGGTCATTAAATCAAAATTACTAGAAAAAATGAAGATGTCATCAAGGTATTAGAAGTTGAAGTCGGTTGTATTTAAAAAAAAAAAGCTTTTTATTGACTGGCTCGTTTAGTCTGCGCTATCTGTCGAGTTGAACAAAACTAGTTTTTTAAAATTCCTGTCTGGAATCGATTTTGATGATACTTTTTTTTTGTTTGGATGATGTATGTCGCCTTTTCAAACGACCTCAAAAAAAGAGGTTCTCAATATAATTCTACGGTACGTTTTTTTTTGGTATGTTATTACGCGATTACTCCGCCAATTAAGAATTATAATAAATAAATAATACTTACTACATAAATAATACATTTAAAAAAATAGTTTCGTCCAAGCTAAGTCACTGAACAGACTGTATTACAGTTTCAGTGGGGCTTAACCGAAGTTTGAAGACAATTCCGAAGGAGGGGCGACCATTGATCATTCGTCTGATATTTCACACACATCCCCTTTTCAGATTTTAATGATGCGAGAAATGTTTTATTCTTTCACGTCACGTTATCCCTATTTTTTATAAATGTCAAAAAATGAATAAAAAAATACTTGTAAGCAAAAGAATCGCAGACCTAGTAAAACTGATAGAAATACATATATTTTTCTATATATACTTAATTGAATTTCGGGAACATAATTATAAAGTACATTTTATATATATAATATACATAGTTTAACCAAAAATGCCAAGTAAAAATAAATTATTTCGTGTATTTGTTATCTTCACGGTACTCAAAAACGTTTTCGCGATTAACAAAGTAAAGTCTGGTCCACATTAAAAAAAATTCAAGCTACTAGTTAAACTGTTATATTATAAGTCAAAGCGGCGAAAAGAGTAACAAACTAAATTTTTTATAAAAAAAAATAAAAAAATATCAAAATTAATTGCAAATTTAATTTCAATTTCAATTGTGTGTATGGTACTTATTAATGTGACTGCTAAATTGATGATTTATAATATGAGTCTATGATACTTGAAATAAATGATTATTTAATTTAATTTAATTTAAAACTTTATAAGCCGGCAACGTTTTTAAAAATACCGGTAATTCGGTATAAAACCGGTAGTGTCCGTCAAAGGGAAAGTTTTCAGTGTGACGCGATATAACAGCGGGAGCGACGCTTACACTGACACGGAGATTGGTATTTATAGAAGTGCTAAACAAAAAAACTTTGTTAAAGCCGCTGTTAAATGACGTTTTAACTATAAGTGGCGTTTTGACGTTAAAGGGTATTTATGTTGGTATTGCCCGGAAGATAATATTGTCTTTTGTTATTTTAAACATATTTCGGTAAAAGCCTAAATAAAAACTTTCGTATTACAAAAACTTTTTTTTATTTTGCTACGTAAATCGTAGCATAATCAATTCGTAGCTATGATGCTACGACGTAGTTCATTTGCTACAACGCTACGGCGCTTTAGAAGGATTTAGACGTAGTTTCGACGTTTTGTCATTTATATAATAATAATAAACTTTCTAGTCAAAGTTTTAATAATATCTAGCGAGATAAGATAGAAACTCATAAAACCTCTAATTACGTATGCAGGCGTTTTACTGTACTCGTCATATTTTAAGTTAGCTTTATGCATTTATTGCCTCTTCCATTTTCAGTTATCCACGTAAAAGTCACCATTTTCACTTTGGAGCTACGAGACAAAGCCTCCACTATCTATTGTTACATTTTTAAACCCCCGCCTTTTTAACTTGCCGCTGGATTTTTGTAACAGTTAGGGTGTAGACACATTAGAATTTCCTGTACTACATTTAAGACTCGACAAATAAATGTAATCCTCTAATATTGTTTAATTTAGTAGACATTTGTACTGTACTGCCCAAGAAACAAAAATAAAGGTATGTTTTCAAAATCGGTCTACAATTGGCGGAGAAATCGGTCCGTGCGACGTTAATTGGGTAGGCACAGCGCCAGAAACGCCAAGCAGTCTTACAACGTATCGATCGCATAATTCATTTTAAATGTTAATACTTATTTACAGTGTGATTGATTTTATTATAAATTTAATGATATAAGACTGCAGGCTGGGCCTTGATTACGAGTTCTAAACTAGTTTTATGAAAAATTTGTCGCGTCGCACAGTTGGATTTAGTGCGTTATTACCTTAAACTTTTTAATCTTTTTTTCTGGGTTTCAGAGCTGATGCCTCTGTGCCAGCATTGTTGTAAGGATTGGTGTTGTGACTGTTGTATTGTGGCCACAATATAATATTAAAAATACATATATTTTTTTTACTTTTTTTTTCAACGGCCTTGTTCAGTAAGGATATCTTAGTTGAGATTAACTTTTTAATATGTAACTAACATCGTAACTTGTATAAAATACTTTTCTGTTTATACGATGTGTAACAAAAAAGTTCAACAATACGCAATGGTATGTATGTAGTCATCTTTCCCTCATACCCTCGAAGTATTAGCGCCCTCGCTACGCTCGGGCGCCAAACCCCGTCTCGGGACTAAATAAGTCTTTAACCCCGAGGTAAACACTGTGCTTTTCATTACGAGTACAAGGATACTAAAAATAAACTGATACTGGGAAATGTACGAGAAGTGCGGGACCATAATCCATAATCACCATAATCGCTTAAGGTGATAAGGCCGCCCCTTGTACTGCCAAATAATGTACCTACCCTGATTATTTGTAAGTTATTCTATATTTCTGGTGTGCAATAAAGATATATTGTATTGTATTGTATAATCCTCTGAGCAGAAAAAAAAAAGTTAGAACATGGTTGAATACAAATTTATGTGAAGTCGGTTGTTTTTTTATTATTATTTTAAAAAGCGTATTATTTATTTTTAAACTGTAACGAATAATTTTCTCTTCTTTGCAGATAGCCATGTGTCCAGCCTGTGTTTTAAGAGGAAATGGGGCCTGCTAAGTAGAATTTGGTTAGTATATTTTCCATTAATAAAGTAGTAAATTTCGCTTAGCATAGCAAAATCAGCTTGTACCTGAGTATGTCCTAAAACAGTATCTAGAACTACCGGAGGACGGGCAGCAGCGTCCTCTCGGTTAACGGTGGTGAGCATTTTGTGATCCCTAGGCCGGCTGCCAAGCGTGGGGATTAGGGCAACTCTCACCCCTTTATCCCTAAGAGACCTTCATCCGGAGACCTTCATCCAGCATGTACTTCTTCTGGTTGACGATGATAACATAATCTGCCTGTTAATAATCCGCTGCTGAAAATAGGCAAACCCTCGAAGGGTGATTGGGCCATATCCACAACGCTATACAATATGTAATAAGATATCGGAACCTAGAAATTAACTTGTCATCCGACCCACGATAGCGCTCATTTGTAAATGAAACTAACTTACTAAATTTGCAACGGTTACCCGGGTGGTAAATCTGATCAGATCGTCCGTATCGTAATTGATGCTTAAATGTTTAGTTCATCATCATCATCAGCCCGAAGACGTCCACTGCTGAACGAAGGCCTCCCCTTAGACCGCCACACTGTACGACAACCTGCCATTTGCATCCACCGGTTGCCCACGACTTTCACAATGTCGTCGGATTTTTTTTGTTACGATGTATTTGAAATGAAATTGCTTGCAATAGATTTCACTCTACTTATTATAAGCTCTACATACAACAAGTAACTTTAAAAAAAAACATTCAACCGACTTCAAATTAATATAGGACCACCTAGGGAGACGTCAGCCATAAAACGTCCACTGCTGGACGAAGGCCTCCCCCTTTATAGAGGGGTGTTCTGTTATGGAGGGGTGATCGCAGAATGGTCACCACCGCTAACCAAGAGGACACTGCTGCCCGTCCTCCGGTGGGTCTGGTTGCAGTTTAAGAACATAACCAGGTCCCACCTCGTGAGTATACCCTTTCAAATAAAAAAAATATTTTCAAAATCGATCCAGAACAAGAATAAGAAGTCGGTGAACAAAAAAAAACCGTCGAACATAGAACCTCCTCCTTTTTTTTAAGTCGGTTAAATACTGGTAACATTTCTCCTATTCATAAGTGAAATGTGCTTCATACATAATACTCGATGCTCGTTCTCCATGCGTCTAATAAAGTAATCATTTCAAAGCCATTATTGGCTCGCATAACAAAAGTTATCGTTTTCGTGACTCAACGTTGGCAATTGAAATATTACTTACTGATGCTTCTATCGATCTTGAATCTTTAACATTGGCTTAGTTGAGTTGAGTCTATAGGAATGTTTAACTTGTATGTCAACTAGCCTGGGCACAATTTATAAAAACACTGGGCCAGTGTTTTTTTTAAAAATAATAATGATTTCAAGTGACGTGTTTGAATATCAAGACGTTCGCCTGGTGGTAAGCGTCACACCTGCCAGTAACAGTAGCAGTGCTAGAATTGTGAACTTGCGAACATCAACCTGCGCCGCACTGCACTGCGCTCGCCACCCTGAGATATTAGATGTTAAATCTCTTCATACCCAGTAATTTCACTGGTAACATTGCCCTTCAAACCGGAACACAGTAATGCTTACACACACTGCTTGACGGTTGAATAGCTGGCAAAGGTGTGGTACTTCCCCAGGCGGACTTTGCAGTAGAGTCCTACCACTACAAAAATGAGATAAGGCCCAATCGCTCCTCAAAGGAAGGCCTGAGCCCAGTAGTGGACTATTAAATAGGCGGATTATGCTATCCGCGGGGGTCAACCCGCATTTTTTAGTCTCCCGGGAACAGGTGCTTACAATTAGGAAATTGGGAGGGGAGTGGCGCTTGCGGTGTATGTGGTTAAGGAATTCCGGGGGATCATGACCAATCCGACAATCTTGGAGATGATGAAGCTGTGCGTGCCAGACGAGTACTTGGGGCGGCGCAGACAGCCGCCTCTGTTTGCGGTCCTTCGAGGAAGGACTAACCCGTTGAACAAGGCGCCAATGACGAGTACTATACGAGCACTAAATCGGGTGGCGGCGAACATTGACGTATTCCACTGTATTATTTAAGCTATGGTAATGATGGTGATTAATTTTTTTTTTCTTTTAGTTTTATCAATAACTTAACTACTCTATTGCATTAGGAAACAACCTGTAATAATAAATGTAATTTGTTAATAAATAAATAAATAAATAACTGCGCCGAAATATTGGGAGCTTTTTCACATCATAATTACACTAACAATCCAGCATAAGACTGAATAAACTTTTAGTACATTTATCGCAGACAAACTTGACTGCTGTGTAATTTGGAATGACACTCAAAAAGTAAACTTTTTTACGCGATTAATTTACGTGCGGCTCTTGTATAACCAACATTTTGACATAGATGGATTATGAGAATAAACTACAGGTTTCTTTAGTTTTTCATACAAAATAAAGTAAACAAATGTTATGCTAAAACTACGTTTGTTGTAAATACCCCCACGTTTGTTTTGATTGATTATGACATGGGATCTAACAAAAAAACAAAATAGAGTAAACTTAAGCCCTACTGATTAGGGTAAGGAAGGGTATTGCTGGTCGTTTAAGCTGAAACTGCAAATTCATATACAAAAATCAATATTTAATTAATATGCTTTTTAGAAACCAAACAACAAACCTTAACTATCCTTTTAATATTAAACAACCGTTCAGATAAAGTCATTATCTTAAAAAAAATAAAGTTTAAAAAGAAATAGTTTGACCGGTATTACACGATACGGTAGGTAATACCGGTCAAGATTTTTGCAGGCAAAAGATCCCATATTAATTCTCAACAGACACTCAGAGTGGACCTAAAGACAAGCCACGCATCTGTACCAAGAGTTTATCATTCCGTCCACAACCATCACATAATAATGCCAAATGTATTATTATGCAAAAAACGCAAAAAAGTTCTCCAGGTCCCAAATACTGCTATCATCATCAACGTGCAGATCTGCCATAACATCTGTTCCTGAGTCTGATGTACCTACTTTTAATCTTGGAGTATGCTTTTGTTGAGTTTTCCTATTTTCCTAATTCGTATAGTTGGAGGGCTGCATGCTGTTAGTACTCCCCCGCACGCGCCGCACCAGCAAGGCGCATATTTTGCGTATTGTAAACCATAATGAAAATAAATAAATATTGGGGGACATTTTACCCCTAGCCCCATAGTAAGCAAAGCTTGTATTATGGGAACCAGATAGCTGATAGAATACTAATATAAATTTTTTTTTTCGTAAATACTTATTTTTATACATACTATGAATATAATTATTTACGAATCGTATCCGGAACGAAGTAATTCGCCAGAGAACTAAGGTTACCGACATAGCTCAGCGTATTAGTAAACTGAAATGGCAGTGGGCTGGTCATATCTGTCGCAGAACCGATAACCGCTGGGGTAGACGTGTTCTAGAGTGGAGGCCACGTATCGGCAAACGTAGGGTAGGACGTCCTGCGACTCGATGGAGTGACGATATACGTAGGACAGCTGGCAGTGGTTGGAAGCGGATAGCTGAAGATCGGGCTGAGTGGCGTGCCTTGGGAGAGGCCTATGTCCAGCAGTGGAATATGACAGGCTGATTATGATGATGTTGATACATACTACATACTACTACTACTACATACCCGGACACAAAACAAACTTCTATATTCGACACATAAATTCTTGTCCTGGGCGGGGATCGAACCCACGCCCTACCGCTCTGAAGGCAGACATGCTACCAACTGAGCTATAAGGCTGTCCATTGTTGCATAGAAGCAACGTTGCACGCACGTTGGAAGCACGCGTTGGCTTCGCAAACATTGTACCTAGATGCACTGCAGTAGCGGGAGAGTTCCACCAGCATCCTCCCGGGAGGGGTGGTATTTCCCTCAAAAAGAGGCAAAGTTATCTGCGGCGCCATTTGCACCATGACATGGAATTTGGTGCTCGAAAACGTCCTCTGCAGGACAAATGCTCGCTCTTTAATAGGGAGCGGTTGCCATAATACCCAGGCTTGGCAGGCGGCTTGGGGATCACACCACTTTTAACTGGGAGGAAACTGCTGCTCGCGAGTTCTACTGTTTGCAATTAGACAAGTGGGTTAGTTTAAAAAAACAACAAAACGCTTTTAATAAAAATATACAACCGTCTTCAACTTCGAATACCTGGATGACATCTTCATATTTTCTAGTAATTTTGATTTAAAACCAAACTACTAAAGCGATTTCGATTAAATGTATATGGGACCACCTCGGAAGTATTAAGCTACCAAACAAAAAAAGTATCATCAAAATCAGTTCGTAATTGGCGGAGTAATCACGTAACATACAAAAAACAACATACAGTCGAATTGAGAACCTCCTTTATTGAAGTCGGTTGAAAATTAACCTTGTTTCATAGATCAAGTGTCTGTCATCACTTACAACAATCATTTCGTGACAAGCGCCTGTTCTACAATGGCGTGACGAGAAACGCTATTCACCCGCCAAACATTACCGGCTGTATTTATAACATACATACAAGTCCGTGCTAGGTGAACAACTCTGTCGCAATCAGTATCCCCAACCGCACTTTCATAACTCACGTAAACTTCTCTCGATATTATTTCGAAAAGGTTGTATAGCTAGAAAGTCATAGTTGATGGTTAAATACCGAGTTTATTTAACTTTTTGACGGTGTTAATTAATTTGGGCCAAGGACGGTACAGTAAAATCGTTGAATGTAGGTATTATTTATGTGGAGTGGAATTGGATTTGAGCGAGTTGCGGGTAAAACTTCGCTTTTCTAATTCCTAAACCTGAACTACCATTTCTAGTGTTAGGTAGTGTTCAATTTCCAGCATTTATATCTTGTTTACCAGCGACAGTGATAATGGAATGGACAATTGCAAATCGTTCAAAATTAACGAGTCAACACAATCAAGCATACCTAGCTAAAAGTATGCATATTATATTTTTCAAAAAACAGAGATAGCGATTCTAATTACTGCATGAAAAAAGACAACACAACATGTACATGTATTAGAAGTTTGTATTGTCGTATCGTACGGCTCGCATGTCGCAAAGACTCTTCAAAATCCTTAAGCTTATTTCCCGTCCATTCATTTTATCATTGTCTGTGTTGTTTACTTGCTAATGCGTACTACCTTCGATCTTGTACTATGTTGCTATGGGGATTAGAATAAAGAAACATTATGGGACTAATCTAAATTTGCGAAAAAAGCAGTTGCTCCATACATTTCATCATCATCATCAACCGAAGACGTCCACTGCTGGACGAAGGCCTCCCCCTAAATAGGGAAGGGTTGCCATAATCCCCACGCTTGGCAGGCGGCTTGGGGAACGCTCACCACCGCTAACTAAGAGGACGCTGCTGCCCATCCTCCAGTGGTTCTGGATGCTGTTTTACCCATACATTTAGTCAAGGGTAAAAACAGTCTATCCGTGGAGAAAAAAATTACCCTACATACCTGTTATCTGTTCCGACAGCTGATTTTAATGCAAATTTAAGGTTGCCCCAGTATATTGAGTAGTAAAGTCTCCTTAATAGTAAACATAGCTCAGTATAACCTCTATGACTGAAATAGGTAAGTTGGTTGTCAGAAAAAATATTGTCCATTCTGAACACTGAAAAACGCACCCATATTTCTATTCTATTGTCGTAGAAGATATCACACAATGTCACCCAAATATTTACTCTAAGGAAATTGGCTCTAGAATATGTTTGTCTTGTGTAGGAAGTGGAACTAAATTCCCGCTCCGTGCGTGTTCCACATTACCCTTTTGAAGTTTAGGAAAACACACCATGGCTTCGTAAGTATCGTTCTTGAGTAACAATTAAAGTTCAGTCCAATCTCGCGGTCTCTATAGCGGTAATTATAGAAAACAAAACATTACTCATCCTAGGACGACCTAACTTAGGACTTGGGTATGTCCTGGACCTGGGTATATGTCCTCAAACTGCAACCAGGGTCACCATAGAACGGGCAGCAGCGTCCTCTGGGCAACGGTGGTGAGCAATTAATCTTTTTATCTTCTCTTAAAGGATCCTTCGTCCAGCAGTGGGCGTTTTATGGTTGATGACGAAAACACTAGTTAAATTAATAGAACTGCCTGTTGACCTTTAATGACACATTATGAAGTTTCGAGATCTTAAAGTATTTGAAATGTACTTCTATTATTAGTTGTCCAGTTTTTGTCAGCTTGTTAAGTCTCGAGTTTACAGAACAAAAATAAAACCTTGTTAATAATATGTGTGTGTTGCCAGTGATGACATATGGAACAGAAACGTGGTCTTTTAACTGCTGGCCTTTCAGAGAAACTCAGAGTCACGCAACGGGCAATGGAGAGAGCTATGCTCTGAGTTAGTTTGCGCGATAAAATCTGGAACGAGGATAATCGCCAAAGAATCAAGTTCACCGACATAGCTCGCAGGGTTTGCAAATTGAAGTGGCAATGGGCAGGCCACATCGCTGGACGAACTGATAACCGATGGGTAAGAAAGGGTCTTGAGTGGCGACCGCAAACCGGAAGACGCAGCGTAGCAAGGCGCTCGCTAGGTGGACCGGCGACATCGTAAAAGTCGCGGGCAAACGTGGGATGCAAATGGCAGGTTGTCGTACAATGTGGCGGTCTAAGGGGGAGGCCTTCGTTCAGCAGTGGACGTCTCCGGGCTGATGGTGATGAATAATTATGACCTAATTTGGCCACTTTAGTGTCAAAGTTACTTTAAAGTCAGAAGTCTAGACTTGTTCTCTAAAAGCTGGCTATAAGACTAAGTACTCCCCTTGCATGAGATTTGACACCTAGGAAGGCAATGCTTGAACTAATAACACGTTGGGACAAGGGACACGTTATTAGTAATTTTCCTGTTGAATTCCACATAAAGTAGCAACTTGTTATATGAAACTTGTTATTCCTACAGCTTCTACCTAACTTCTGCAACTTTTTTTGTTGTAGTAGGACTCTACTGCAGAGTCCGCCTGAGGAAGTACCACACTTATGCCAGTTATTCAACTGCCAAGCAGTAGTGTGCAAGCATTACTGTGTTCCGGTTTGAAGGGTAATGTTACCAGAGAAATGACTGGGTACGAAGAGATTTAACATCTAATATATCAGGGTGACGAGCGCAGTGCAGTTTGGCGCAGGATTGTGTTCGCAAGTTAACAATTCTGGCACTGCTACAGTTAGTAGCAGGCGTGACGCTTACCACCAGGCAAACGTCTTGCTCTGCGACGAGCATTTGATTGCATAAAAAAAAGTTATGTGTCAATTGCTTCTTTACGTCTTTGATCAAGATTGATTCGTGTCCCATCTTCATTCTTGTTTTTTAAGTAGAATTATGTAGTTACAGAATAGGTTACTAATCAGCATTTTATTAGTCTAGTTCTGCGGTTGGGCCACATCCACTACTCTGGCCCAGTTGCGGTTTAGCGGGTTCACATTCATTCATTTATTTAAAAGCACGGCTCTTGTCGGTGGAGTGACTTCCACCTTACTCTATCTCCGGCCAGTTCTTTGACCTCCTTGTATGATTTGACTTTGGCCCTCTCCTTGACTTGATCAACAAAGTTTCTCCTCGGTGTTCCAGTTCCTCGCTTTGCTTCTATTTTCCCCTCTATGATGTTTTTCATAAATGTGTCATGTCGCACAAAGTTGCCAAACATGTTTCCTCTTCTGATCTCTTTGCTCTCTATGATCCTTCTTTTCTCTCCTACAATGTCTAATAAGGTTCCTATAGGTTCACATACGCTACTGAAATTATATTCTAGACGTGTGCGTGTGTGCCCCCACACATGCATCCTGTCCTGATCATTCATCGTCGTTCATGGGAAATGTTAGTGGTATGAAAAACCTACATAAACTCTAAGAGCTCATTGTTACGAGCATCGTGTTTGAACTCACCCTCGCGATTTTAAGTTGAGCATACTCCCAACTTTGTGGTCAAATGCAAGCCTATGGCTAGAAAAAAAAACTAGTCTTCTACGGCTTTGTGGCGCAATGCGACGCAGAAACACGTAAAAGCAGTAAAGTAAAGCCAACGACACATGTTGGCCGTAGCTCGCCGACCAACGCGAGCGTACGCAAATTGGTACACGGCGAATGGAACTGTCTATACGAGATTGGTCAAATCACGTTGACTAGCACACTGACATCGACAAACATATAGATACTACTCCCCGAGTGCCGTTGATTTGTGCAGTAAAACCTGATTGATGTTTGACTTAAAATACTTATGACGGTTCTGAAGTTTCCGAAGTGAGACTTGGTCTTGGCAAGCGCTGATAAATCATACAAAACGAGCTATACTAAATACGTTTTATACAATTTGTAAGAAAAAGGTTCAGCAATACTGACGGGTATTATGTACTCATCATTATAAACAACTTTTACTATGGGCCCAACACTGAAATAGCGAAAAAAAACAGCTGTTCCTAACATTTTGTCCAAGGTCAATCAACTTTTTGTATGGAACAGCTGGGTTTTTTTCATGATTTGAAATCATGTTCTGTTCAGGGTTGGCCCATAATAAAAAAATATCATAATAATGAGTACATGCATATCCTTCAGTATTGTTGAACCTTTTTGTTACAGATTGTATAGGATACACGGTTGATTTTAAATATTCCTAAAATTGAATTATATCGTTAATGGGTAACAGTATAGCGACTGTTCTCGAAACTATTATTTCTCAGTGTTCCTGTTCTCTGTGTTATCGGGTAGTAGTGAGTGAAGCGCTGTTTGGTTGTAGACCATTTTCCGTGCGTAAACTGATATTTAACTAACACAGAGTAACATAATATTAAGGCCTGTTGTGAATAGCTTGATATAAAAAAATATTCAATCTGTAACAGAGGTTCAAGAATACTGAAGGGTGTGAATGTACTCATCATTACATTGTATCATACAAAAAAAAACAGATTTTCTATAAATGTAGTCCAAGGTCAATGAACATTTGGTATGGAACAGCTGATATTTTTTTTTCGCGATTTTAGGTTTGGTCCCATAGTAAAAGTTGTTCATAATGATGAGTACATGCGTACCCTTCAGTATTGTTGAACCTTTTTGTTACACGTTGTATATATTTTATGTTTTTAGAATGGTGTCACTGTTATTTAATTTATTTTATAAATTTTGAGAAACTCGCGGTCTTAAATAACATAGTAGAAACTTAGATATAACACACAAAATAACATTAAAAGTTAAGAGTTCGCAGCACCTATCCTACTGCGGCAACTATCCCGGTTTTCAACTGACTTCAAAAAAGGAGGTTCTCAATTCGATTCGGATGTATGTTACGCGATTACTCCGCCAATTATGAACTGATTTTGATGATCTTTTTTTTGTTTGGTAGGTAATACTTCAGAGGTGGTCCCATATTAATTTTATCGAAATCGGTTCATTAGTTTGGTTTTTAAATCAAAATGACTAGAAAATATGAAGATGTCATCCAAGTATTCGAAGTTGAAGTCTGTTGTTTTTTTTTAAAGTGTATATACCCTATATCATTTACATGTTATATAGGTACACAGTAGTCATTTAAATGGCAAGCAATGACGAATCTGGACAGCTGTCTTATCTATCTGTCTACACGGTTGTTCTTGCCGTCGGTTGGCGAGGTGTGCTCAACATGTTGGAGGTCATCTTGAGTACGGAAATGAAAGATACGAGTAATCATAGAGTCACAGTAGCATTATTTTTTATTTCCATTCTGTTTTATAATTTAATAGTAATGTTTTTATTGTCTGCGTGTATTTTCTATTTAATAATTTTGTAATCTTGACATCTTAGTAATTTGTAAGTTTAATATAATTATTTCGTGAGGTAAACATAATTGGACCTAGATTCGTTTTTATCCTCAATAAATAAATAAATAAATTTAAAAAAAATCTTTGTTCTATATATTTAGTATGTATTATAAGTAAGAATTTACAAAAAAAAGACATAATATTCTATCCAGTTATCTGGTTTCCATAATAAGTAAAAGCTTTGCTTAGTTTTGGGGCTAGATGGCGCTGCGTGAAATGTCCACCGATATTTATTTTTAATCTGCTGTTTCCCTAATTTTTTTGCTTGTTTTCAGCAAGTTTTATTAAAGCTATTGATCGATTGACCTCTGACCATGGACCCCTGGCACCTGAGGCTCAGGGGTCGCGACATTATGCATGTCACGCGATGTCTACTCGCTAATGGGATATTTTTGTAAGCTTTCAGTAATACTTGTGAACAAAAATAGAGGGCAGACGAAGCGTGCTTGTAATATTTTATTCAAGAATAGAAATTGTAAAGCTAGTCCTAGTCGGTAACTTAACTAGAGTCTCAACTACAACGTCCATCTCGCCGTGTAAATACAGTGGTATAGTTAGCAAATTTAGTTTTGGTATTTGGTTACAGTAAAATAAATTATCTAAGTCACCATGGGAAAGTACGCTCCGCTAGTACGCTCGCCGTACGTACCAATATTTCCATAGAAAATACAAACTAAAGAATAAAAAAACCGTCAGTTTTTTTCTATAATATGTAAGCGTGTAGATTGCATCTTCGCGCGAGATGGTAGTCAAACACATGCCTATATTATATTAAAAAAATATATAAATTAAAAATTTTAGCTCGTGCTATGGTTCCCGTCACAGAATACAAGAAAGTCCCCGTACTGAATCAAAAGTAAAACATTTTTTTCGATAAAGAGGCACAACGCACAAATATGAGTATATCATTATGTAATATAATAATAATATAATATAATATTGTGGGACATTTATTACACACAGCGCCATCTAGCCCCATACTAAGCAAAGCTTGTATTATGGAAACCAGATAGCTGATAGAATACTTATATACATATTTTTTTCGTAAATTATGTTACATACTACACCCAGACACAGAACAAACATCGATGTACGTCACAAACATTTTTGTCCTGGGTGGGGATCGAACCCACGCCCTGCAGCTCTGAAGGCAGACATGCTACCAACTGAGCTATCAGGCTGTCAACGTACCTACGTAGGTGTACAGTTATTATGTTATATGATACGAAATCCTCAGATCGCTAGTTCAGCTCATCTGTTTTTCTTGCATTGTATGTTTTGCAATCAATAAATAATAAATAGGCCTTACATTTTACAACCGATATGAAAACGATTTACGGTGAATGAAAAAAAAAGTTTCTTTAATAATACCACTATAATCAAACCACAACTTCGTATTTTCTTGCACAAAATTTAAACGAAACATAAAACGAAAACCATTCGTTATAAATTTGGTTTTGGCCAATCGACGATGAAAACTTGAATTCAAATTAAATAGATGATATCGATAGAATTTCTGTTTTACAATAAACGGCACGAGTACCGTTTTTTGTTTATTAATGTCACAGATTGTTCTTGTGAAAAATGTATTTCATTACTGAGGCCATTTATTTGATGTCGATTAAAAAGGCAAACTGTGAGCCTTCGTGTATTTATTTCATTGATACTGTGTGAGTTTCTACATTTTGTTTCGATAAGTCGATTGAGTATATCGAGCCCCAAATGACGACTACGGCAAAACACAATAATTTGAAGAATTATAATATGTCTTGTCCTCCGTGACGTATAATGTCAATGGCGAATCTTGCTTGCTCCTGTGGTGAGCACGTATTCCCTTTTAAGTCGACTGCATTTAAAGATAATAATAATGTAAATCATAATTAGTAATTTCATCATTTATTTACCTACATAATATAAATACAAAGCACATGATAAAGTCGATTATTTCCCGTCCATTCATCTTATCATTGTCGCTGGATAAAACTCATACTAAGGATACTAACTTATACTAAGGATACTAACTTATACTAAGGATACTAACGTATACGAAGGATACTAACGTATACTAATGATACTAAAGTATACTAAGGATACTAACTTATAATAAGGATAATAACGTATACTAAGGATACTAACTTATACTAAGGATACTAACTTATACTAAGGATACTAACTTATAATAAGGATACTAACTTATACTAAGGGGGCATATGCCCAATCTCGGCATATTGAGCTACTTCCAGCACGTTAGCGCGGTGCAAGTTATTGAAAAAATGCTATTGAATACGCTGGACTTTGCAGGTTTACTCACAACGATTTCATTTGCTGAAAAGCGAGCTTATCATACATAATTATGCCACTTACTAGCTCAAATCACTTAATCTGCGGGAATAATAGAATTGCGAATAAAGTCTAGGGACGGAGCGACATTAAATGAGACATTTTATTAATCGCCGTCCAATTATTAATGTGCTTAATAAACCTCGGTGTTATATTTACCATATTTTTCTTTCGCCGTATTAACTAAGATCTATTACGGTTGTATTAACACAACGCTATAAATAATTATAATAGAGCTGAACGTCTAATGGTCATTTATTTTGATTTTTGAAGATATATCTCGGTAATATTATATAGGGTTTTTTTTTCTATTATTTTTGTAGAGAAACGTTCAGTTAGATATTAGGCCAGGACCACATTGCAAGTACTAATTTTAATGTCCATATGTGAGAGCCATTGCTTTCTGTTGGAATGAAAAAGGGACAAATAATAGTAAGTTATTGAAATTACTTAGGAGTAAATAGAGTTCTTATAGAGGTAATATTTATTTTTAACTAAAATGGCACAAAGCTAAATTAGTTTTGTTTTTATGTCTTCGAAATTATAATGTCATTAGCTACTACAGTAAGTAAAAAACTGTAACAATAACCAAAATATATATGTATATTTTTTGGTTTAAATAAAATAACAATAAATTACAGTGTAAAATACACATAATAATAGTTGACTGTCATCTTCCTACCTATACAACTTGAACGTCTTTATTTAGATACATACCAATAATCTAGAAAAGAGTAACAATCAGTCGTCCAAAACCAGGACAATAAAAAACCAGCTTCTATTGATAAGCCCTGCATAGGTCATCACTCGTTGTACAATGTACATAAATCAGATTTACGTGTCACGTTGCAACGTGTGTGTGACGCCGGCTTTAGCTATAAGCGAAAGATATTGTTTTCTTTGAGATATAGCTGGCTATTAAATCACTGTTATTAATTTAGGTTATGACAACAAGTAAAAGTTTTTGTTTTCTTAAATAACTTTATTTTGTACAGGCTATAGTGTCGTTTGCTCACGTATGTTATACATAAAATAAACAATGCTAACATTTTTTTCTTAATTTCGGAGTTGGTTCCATAGTAAAAATTGCTGACGATGTAGAGTGCAATATTTAATGTTTTCACCTCACTAACTCGGAAAGGTTATGTTTATCATTCGAAATCATCTATCATCTGAGTGAAAAAGTGCATTTTATCCGCTGGCGTGGAAAGTTTTTAAAATTCGAATCCTTCTAGGGCACGAAGACTGCATGGTAAAAAACTAGCGTTTTCCTCGCTGTGCTGAGGTGAAAGGTTGTGTGTTTCGCTTGGCAGCAAAGTTATTTTGCGCCTCACACCGCTACGTCGTCGTCGCTTCGCTCAGGATTCTAAATTCCTAGAATCTTTTGTTGCTTTGGTTTCAATACCGGTACTCGCGCCAAAAAACAACTTTGTTTGTTTCATAAAAAAATACAATTTTAGCGGTCTTTGCAACGACTAGCAAAAGTTCCTTTCGTCTGTCTGGATGTTTGCCTAATTTAGTATTCGCGAATATGTCGTACTTTTCAACTAGTCTTGACGAAGCTTGGTATACATAGGTTTTAAAATTTCATAGAGTTTTGTGGTCAGCGAATTTTCGATTAGAAGAGGGGTGTTTCCCCTAAAAAAGAGGCCGAACTCAAACGTTGCATAACAGTTTGTGTTCGCGAGGGCTACTGTTCGCAGAACTACTACTCACTACAAGCTTCACTTCGTAATCCCTATTCCCTATATGTTTAGTTCGGCCAAAAAACAAGAGTTAAAGAAAATGTTGAGTCACAAGTTGTAATAAGTGACCCAACTCTTAAGGTTCTCTAAAACAAATAATCACTTCCGTCTTCAAATTAGTTTTCACGCCGCCTACGGACAAACACCCTCTTTTGTCTGAAGCTTAGTGTTGAGACAAACATTATGGTCGGATCTTCCGGCTCATTCAGAAATCCGGCCAAAACAGATCAGGTTAGAATTTGAATGATTATTATGTTTGTTTCTTTAATTCCGAAAATTGTATTAGAGTGCGCTACAGATAAAGGCTTAGGACATTCCATATGCGCAGGCGGCCTAGTGGTACAAAATATTGCCATACATAACTAGGAACACACAGATACAGAACTAGGCCAAAATGTCACGTGCACAGGCAACACACAGAAAACAGAAAACGTGAAAACGTGTTTATTTTACAGAAAACACGCAAATTGATCTTCCTTTTGTGGTAGCATCTACTGCGTACAATTAAATAATTTGCTCTTTAATATAGAGAAAGAAGATTCACTTAATAATTAGAGCCTTTTTCTGAGTACGTCAGAATCTCTCGCTTTATTCTGCTAAATACTATTAACTATAACTAATCAAACAAGCGGCGAAATTATGCTAACTTCAGCAGTGGTTATTTATGATGTAAGGCGTTTCGTGTTGAGACATTGGGTCCGTGGGGACCTCACATTCTTTTAAAAAATGTACCCGAGCGCCTGGTCGACGCGACGCGTGATCAAATTGCTGGTGCTTATTTGGCCCAACGCATAAGATTTGCTATTCAACGTAGCAATGCCGCCAGTATGCTGGGTACCCTGCCGAGTGGTGGGGGGTTTAAGCATTTGGATTGCCTCTAGACTTTCATCGGTCCGGATACAATCCTTTTGTTTTTGTGTAGTAGGTTAAGTAGTATAAATAAGTAGTCTTTGTAGTTTATTGTAGTTTGTACTACAATTTACAGCAATATTCGCTTCTATGACACAAAGCTATGATCTAGCAGCTAGATCATCTGCTGTGTTATGTGCTCTGCTGAGCTAGACTCTAGCTACATGCAAACAAATATTTTATTACTAGCATCATTTCTACTTACGAACAAAATAAATTTGTACTCTTGTTTTCTTATTCTCCTTATTCTAAAGATTCGGGAAAAATAAATAAAAGCATTACAATATGACATTGAAAACTGTGACAAACATGAGATCTGAGCACAGAGTAATAGAAGGAATAGATCTGAGGCTTCTTTAGGCCGTCCATTAATCACGTGAGGCTTGAAAGGGGGACCTTGTCCCCCTTTCAAGCCTTGGCAAGGTTTGGCAAAAATCACGAAATATCACGAGGGGGAGGGGGGTGTAGTAAGATATCACGTGTATTTATTTTTTTCATCAAACGCGCGATTTCTTAACTGAAAAGCGGCGTGTATGTCATGGTCCTTAATTTCAGAATAAAATGAGGAGTAGACACTATAAACAATGGCTAGATAATATATATAATATCCAGATTTATTACTTTGGCTGTAACATATACATACGATTTTACGTGCCGCTGCGGGGAGGAAGTGGTTCCTTTTTCTCCGCGGAGCGGGAATAAAGTAGTCAAAAGTGTTCGATAACAATTTGCCGGATAACCCCATCTCTAAAATTCACCCTTTCCTGTAAGTTTCCAATAAATCCAAGAACGCGGACATCCTCTTCGGCATGTCAGTCACGCGTTGCCGGAATGAAGTGTGAACAAAGGACACTGCGCGAACGTTTGCCGGATAAATTGACCGTGTTTTTCTCTCACCTCCAAATTTTCCTTTGAACTTTTGGCAAAATATGCCGCTCTTGTTTCGAAATAGTAGCTCTAGGGGTTGATTTTGTTCTCTGTTATCATAGATCTCATCACTATCTAAAATCATATTTACAAATACAAATACATTTATTGGACATACATTTTGACAAAGTGTAATACTGAATCCATTGGTTCCGAACTACATAGTACTACACTGTGTTTCGGAAACCAATGGCCTCTCCGTAATATAAGACTTAAATAAACTAATTGCCAATAGCGCAGATGTAGTAAAAAGTTAAAAAAAGATTATGTAATTAAATTAACTTAGTTTAGTTTGAACTAAATATAATAATTATAATTGCATGTTTTTTAAATATATTTTGTATTTTTATTTACGTATATACAATGTGTAATGACACTGAAGGGTATATTATGTACTCATTAATATGAACAGAACATGTTATTAGTGAAATAAAATCTAAGCTTAGAAACACAAAGTCAAAGGCTAAGGGGTCTAAGGCTATATAGGTACCTAGTTAGTTAAAGTCCTAGTTCATGTAATAGGTAAACAAGTATATTAGTGATATTTCTACAATTAATTAAAACAATCTATTCACGATGCAACCTTGTTTGATGTGTTAGCTCATAAGCGTGCGATAAGACAACTTACTATCGAGATACAACTGCCATCTACTTCGCAATACATCTGCAAAAATGTGACCGCATCTCTCTCTCCGGAGTACGCTTATGTAGTCACCAGCGCAGATGTAGGTACTTTGGACGCTACATAAATCATCTCTTGTAGAGGAAAACAGGCCAACGATGATGATGATGATATTTCTACAATATATTAAAACAACAGAAATATAGGTTTCACAATCCTAAGCATTTTTTAATTGACATTTTCAAACTTCAAAGTTAAATTATTTAATGAGAAACCTGAAAGTGAATTGTAAAGGAGTAGGTAATAATGATTCCAACAAAGCCGTTTTTAAAATATTAATTATACTCTTTTAAAGAACCCTCAGTAACTAAACGAATGGCCCAAACTTAATGGGTGCACCATGTGCTATTAAGTAGTTTCATTGTCCACTTTCATGATCCATCATATTAATAAAATTTAGCTCTTTAATTGTGCTTTAACTACTAGTAGTACTGTGAACAGAAGACTTCACGAACTGAGACCACACTACCTTATATCTTGACAACCTCTTGAGATCTCTTTAGTTATATATACCGACCAGACCAATTTACCAATTTCATCAAGATTTGTTGCAAAATACCATAATAGCATGTTGTTAAATTGATATAAGCGAGTACCGAGTACCCACCATCCATACTGACAAAAGCTAATGTTGCAGTGGTAGTAGATACGACGTCAAATATACGAGTAAGTAGCCAATGCCATATTGCTACTATCAAACTAGAACGTTTTGTTCTAATCAGCAAAATAATAATAAAAAAATAGGTACTTTTTAAAAATAAAATCAACCGACTTTTTATTTTGATTTTAAAACCAATCTACTGAAATCCTGAAATAATACCTACTTAACTTTGAAATATCCGCTCGGTCGGCCGCCAACGTACAACAAGCACAACATCATTTATAATTATGTTCATAGTAATACACGTTAATTCATAGTTATTTAGAACTAAAATATAATAATAAAACTCTAATGTAACACCCGCGACATTCACAATGTCATCGGACCACATAGTGGGAGGCCTACCTAGTCTGCGTCTCCCTAACGCGTCATTGCGCGGTTTGAATTACTTACACACATTTGAAGGTACATGGTAACCGCAGATCATTATTATGTATCTGTATTCTCTTAGGTATCCCATTTATTCCTAATGACTATGCCATACGATACTATCCATGTTAAAAATAACACGAGAATAAAACCTCGCAACGAAACCTCGTCCTAATTTTGAGCCACACTCATTACGCTGACCCTCCACCGTCCAATAATGAAGCGAATTGCCTCGTTACAAACGCAAACAGCTCAATAATGGTCACGAACATAGCTAACACAGTAGGAAAACTAAAAATTGAGGTAAGTAAGTAAGTTCGTATAGGCTGAGTGGCCAGCCCTAGTGTTAGAGTTAATGTGCCGCCCGAAGGCCTCTGACATGGCTGACGGTTGTTGTTATAGAAACTAGAACAAACAACCGGGACCAACAATTTAACGTGTCGTCCGAGTCACGGTAGCGCTCAGAAATAAATGCCACTCACGGTCGCCCATCCGAAGACTGACCGGACCGTCCGTTGCTTAACATCGGTGATCGTTTAAAATCACCTAGACAAGCTACGCCACGAGCGCTAGTTGTGGTAAAAAAGTTTTGTTTGCATTTAGATGAGTAGAATCAGACCTTGGTATGTCCTAAAACTGCATCCAGAACCACCGGAGGACGGGTAGCAGCGTCTTGAGCATTCTGTGATCCCCAAGCCAAGCAAGCATGCCAAGCGTGGTAATCATGGCAGCCTATTCCTATTAAGGGGAGGCCTTCAGCCAGCAATGGACGTCTCTTGGCTCCTGGTGTTGATGTGAGCAGAAATTGTTTTGTTCTTAATTTTGCTGATATAAACAAAACGTACTGTAAAACTTTAAACCTACTCATTTGCTATATTGTATTTCTGTGTAATTGTTTTTTGTTGTTGTAGTGTCTAGTGTCATAAAAATAAATTATTTCTTTATTTCTTTCTTTCTTTTTGTTTGTGTCATTAAATTAAACAACTTATAAAGTCAACCATTTTTAGATCATATAAATACAGGGTAAGTCCTAATCAGTTAGCATCCTTTTATATTTCATTCTGTACATCAAAACAAACAACTCTTACGATGGGGCCAACATTGAAAATGCAAATAAAAAACAGCTGGTCCATACATTTTGCCCAAGATCGATGAACTTTTTTTATGGATCAGCTGATATTTTTTTCACGATTTCAATGTTGGCCCCATAGTAAAAGTTGTTTGTTTTGATGTAAAGAATATGCCCTTAAAAGGATGCTAACTGATTAGGACTAACCCTGTATATTTACTTGATAACATATTGATGGCGATCATATCCAATGTCCATGTTGTGCCCGTACCGGTTGTCGTTGGGAACGATACTCTCGAAGTTGTTGACCACTACAACTACCTTGGACAGATTGTTCAGTTAGGTAGGTCCAACTTCGACAAAGAGGTCGCCCGAAGAATCCAACTCGGATGGGCAGCGTTCGGGAAATTGCGTAATATCTTCTCGTCCAAAATCCCTCAGTGTCTGAAGACAAGGGTCTACGACCAGTGTGTGTTGACAGTGATGACATATGGAACTGAAACGTGGTCTTTAACTGCTGGCCTTTTGGAGAAACTCAGAGTCACGCAACGGGCAATGGAGAGAGCTATGCTCGGAGTTACTTTGCGCGATAGAATCCGGAACGAGGATATTCGCCAAAGAACCAAAGTTACCGACATAGCTCGCAAGGTTTGCAAGTTGAAGTAGCAATGGGCAGCCCACATCGCTCGAAGAACTGACAACCGATGGGGAAGAAAGGTTCATGAGCGGCGACCGCGAACCGGCAGACGCAGCGTAGGAAGGCCTCCCACTAGGTGGACCGACGACATTGTAAAGGTCGCGGGCAACCGGTTGATGCAAGTGGCAGGTTGTCGTACAGTGTGGTGGTCTAAAGGGGAGACCTTCGTTCAGCAGTGAACGTCTCCGGGCTGATGATGATATTGATGGCGGTAGGTTAAGGTTATAACAGATTGGCAGCCGAGGTAAAGCGAGAAGTCCTCGTCCACCTGCAAAGTTGGCGGCGATATCGACGTCAACTCTTAGGTACTAGATTAGCACAAGATCGAGCCAGATAACATAAAACGACAAAGAAAGAAAAAAAAAAATATTGTGAAGCCTGTGGATGATGATGATAATCAGGGAGAAAAGAAAGATATATAATGTTTGTCCGAAATTGTACTTACATAAAACAGATAAAAACTAAACTAAAATAATTTGTAGCTTGTTGAAAATCAAAACTTATATAAGAAATATAGTATTTTTTAATAATAGGGATCGAAAAAAATATTTTGTTTTTATTTAGGTACATTGACAGGTTTCTTACTGTATTTAATTCAACTGTGTATAATGGTTCGAAAGCACGTCCAAACGACGAAACTAAAGAAGACATAACTGCCCTTTAGAAAACGCACGTAAGGTACTTTTAACATACGGTTTCATTCGCTCAATGGGCGAGGGTGGCCAAAAATCGAGCTGGATGCACGAAATCGTGGATGTTACACAATTTTTTCCTCAAAATACAAAGTTACCATGCAAACTAGCCTACTAATTAATTCAATAGATGAAAATATTTAATTTTATCTATCTATTTAGCCCGTGTCCATCCACTATGGGAGGCCTACTCTCGTTCACACCATCCTCTCCTGTTCGAGTCTATTTTATACTTTAATAATACATACAAGTACTATTATTTGTATAAAATTAGGTTCATTTTTACGTTGGTTTTTATTTCTTTCAATTCGTCTATCGTTCCTACAAATAAAATAAAAATAATCAATTTTTAACGCTGTTTGCAAATAATTGTATCTTGAGATTTAATTTATTACAAAGGTTAAAATTAGATAAATTCAATTTAGCGTAATAATAAATAAGCTTAAAACCTCTATAAACAAATAAACAAAACCTGTTAACATGAACAACATTTTCGCAAAATTTTGGCAAGATAAAGTTAAAACCTTCAATTTTTGCTATCTTTTCACCTGTGACCGTAAAGTAGTTGAACGAAGTACCTCTCTGAAGTCACTTTAACAGATCAGGAAAGACAAATGAGCAACTCTATGAAAGTGTGAAAACTACACCTAAATAGATTCACAGACGAAAAGGCAAGGCAACAGCAGGATTTTGGTAAAAAAACAAGTCACTAAGGAAACTATTATACTTATCCTTTTGCGACGAAAAGATCAATCTATAGAACAAAGCAAATAAGAGTCAGTGGCCCTTCTACTAAGAAAAATAACTAGGTATCGTGACGTAAGCCAATCACTACTTTTTTGCATTTTTCGCAGAGAATGTGCTGTATAACTGCACAATCTTGTCAATCATCATTATCAGCCCGGAGACGTCCACTGCTGAACGAAGGCCTCCCTCTTAGACCGCCACACTGTACGAAAATCTGCCATTTGCATCCACCGGTTACCCGCGACTTTTACAATGTCGTCGGTCGACCTAGTGGGAGGCCTTCCTACGCTGCGTCATCCGGTTCGCGGTCGGCACTCAAGAACCTTTCTTCCCCATCGGTTGTCAGTTCTTCGAGCAATGTAGCCTGCTCATTGCCACTTCAACTTGCAAACCTTGCGAGCTATGTCGGTAACTTTGGTTCTTTGGCGAATATCCTCGTTCCGGATTATATCTGCCCGTTGCGTGACTCTAAGTTTCTCTAAAAGGCCAGCAGTCTTGTCAATCATTGTATCTAAAATACTAAATAACTAATAGTTCAACGTAATAATAGGAATTAAAAAAATGCTATTTTTCATTTGATCATAGTAAAAATAAGCAATGCAATTAACAGCAAAATAATATTTTGAAGCCATTTCTTATCTGACAGATGAAAAATAGCAACAATAATATTTTATAAAATTATTTGGCCTCTGTCTCTGTATAATCTGCGTAACTTTAACAAAAGTTTATCTCGTGTACCCCATTAAATTATAGCGTGGTCACCACAACTCCATCTCACAAATTCCCGTTGAGATATGGCAGAGGTGACACCACTGAGGCCTTTTTTATCACCACCTATCTTCAGATTTCTCATTCTGCAGGAAAAATGCCCGCAAATGCGTCCTCACAAATCTTTATTATCTAGCAATATAAGGAAGGAAATTCTAGCGAAGGCGGTGTGAAACATTGTCTATGGTTTGGTAAATGGACGGTTTGCGCCTGAGTGAAGATTGAAAATGTATGAGCTATTTGTCAATGTTTTAAGAACTAATAATAAAATTGTGTCAAAATCGTACTTCGTGCCTTTTGCTGTTGACGTCGCATTCAGTAATTGCCAAATTTGCTTTAAGGCCAAGATGTTCTACGTTTGAAGCACATTTTTTAATGAGATCGATCATTAGTCTTAAGTTGTATCAGGTATGGTCTCATTTAGCGGAGCAAAAATGTGGCGGTTACGCAGATTCGTGCATGTCAAACTTCGATTTTTGAAGTTTTTTTATATTACTCGAAAAGTATCAAAATTAATATTTTTGTAACCATAGAAAGATCTCCGAAACACTATTATCTTGTAACCTAGTTTTTTTATGTGACTATATGCTGTAATTAGGACATTATAACTGAAAAAAGTTTAAAAATAGACACTGTTTCGGTATTTTTTTCTATCGAGGAAAGTATAATTAATCGTGTTTCCAACCAAAGAAGTTACGTTCTAAACGGATATTCGTCTGTAACATATATATTTTTGGCATTTTATATAAGTAATTTGACTAAGTAACGTTGATTATTCAAGGGACAACTTTGAAATATAGAGCCCTTAATCTGTCCGGACTCCGGATGTATGCATAGATGTTGGTTCTCGCGTACAGTTTGTTTCAACTAATCTTAATGGAGCTTCGTACACACGTGCTACAAATTCATAGAATTTTGTATCGTCGACGATTTTTAATTGGATTTTTAATTATATTTATTCCCTTTTGGGAGAGTTAAGTTTACTGTGGCGCCATTTACCGGCCGTTTATCAAAATATTTGGTAGAAACATTTGGTTTTCACTTTAAACAAGCTTTTCGAATATGAGAAAATTGTCCAAGAGTTTGTCGAGATAATTATACCTAAGGTCGTGAGGTCCCAGTTCATAAGTTCTACTGTTCGCAAAATGACTAGTAGGCAGTAAAATTATACACGCATTGGAATATAAATTAATAAATACAGTATCAAAAAAAAAAAAAAACATAAAAAAAAAAAAACTCAGTGTATGAATTTTTGAGGTTATATAACAAATTCGGGTTTTTCAACATTGTAGTTATGATCAGGTCAAAATAGAAAATATGTTTTCTCTGTTCGTTATAGTATTTTCAAATTTTTTCATGCTCAGGTTCTATGCTTATTCACATGCTGAGAACATGCATTTTTTTACAAAATCTTACTAGTACTTACTAGTTAAGACTAGTACAATTCACGGCCCGTAGTTAAAGCTAAATAACTTAAGTAACTTTAAGTACTGTACTTGGACTTGGGAATGTCGTAAAACTGCATCCAGAACCACTGAAGCACGGGCAGCAGCGTCCTCTCGGTTAACGGTGGTAAGCATTCTGCGATCCCCAAGCCGCCTGCCAAGCGTAGGGATTATGGCAACACCCTTCTATTAAGGGGGAGGCTTTCGTGCAGCAATGGGCGTTTTATGACTAATGATGACGATGAACATTAAGTAAGCCATGGTTAAACGGCATCAGTCGGTCACTTATAAAAAATATAAATAATTTATTTATTATTTCCTACAAGCGATTTAACATTTTTTGGTTTATTCATATTTGACCGTCATCAATGTTAACAAAACAAAAACCAACTTGAAGTATGCATTAAATTTAAATTTGCTCCTATAGCCTTGTAACGAAACATAACAGCACATTATAAAATCGTGATCCTGTTTGATATCGGAACATTTCCCGTACCTTTTATAAAGTTACAACAATCGGCTTGTAACACAAGACTTGTTAACTTCGGTAGATCGGGCGCAAAGTTCGAACAAAGTTTTTTACAACATAAGCGCTGCGCTGTTTAACGACACAGTATAAAAACAGTAACCAATGTACACGCAACATCATAATTTGTTATTTTGTTGCAAAATACTGGCGAATATAACCGCGTGACCATAATAAAGTAAAATACTCGTACTAGGTTACGTACTACTATTATAATGCCATTATTAGTGTAAATGTACCATAATAGGGTAGATGACTGATGTTTATATGGTTGAAACTAATAGCTTTCATGAAGAATTTAAGTAAATATAGTACGTTTATTGAAAAAATAATCTAAATCTGATAATAATGTTCCGATATATGAGCGTTTAAAGTTTTTGTTAGAGACAACTCTGTCCCTTTCCCACAAAACATTAATGACGTCTTACTTGTCTGAATAGAATTTATATGGCGTACAGAGAAGTGACGTCACGATTTGCTGTTTTGCCTCTCTGTCTAGCATGATATTAAAATGCTTATAACTTTTATTTTTGATCAGATTTTAATTTAATTTTAATTATTCAGCTATATTTATGGGCCACATTTTAATAAGACAGTAAAAAAATCTAGCCTATACCTACGAGTAATTTATAATAATCCATTTTTGTTTTACTTTTACAGAATTACTCACATTATCGTTTTCGTTTTAATAATTCATTTATTGATTCGGTTTACCGTGCAGGGTTACGCGGAAAAGAATCACTAAGCCAAAATGGGGTCAATGTGCTCATCGCTGTGAACAAATTTTTACTATGGGGCCAACTCCATACTCCACTTTGGCTCCATAGTAAACAACTTTTGCACAAAAACAACAACTTTCACTATGAGGCAAACTCCATGCTGGACTTTGGTTCCACAGTACACAACTTTCGCAACAAAACCAAAAACTTTTACTATGGGGCAAACTCCATGCTCGACTTTGGTTCCACAGTAAACAACTTTACACAACAAAAACAACAACTTTTACTATAGGGACAACTCAATCTCCATACTCCACTCTGGTTCCATAGTAAACAACATTAAGTACATCACAACAGCTTTTACTATGGGACCAACTTAATACTTCACTTTGGTGAGTACATTAACGTTTTTCCGGCTTAATAACCCATTCACTTATATAGTTCATTAGAGATGAGATACTGAAATTACAAATTCGAAATAGGCATTATCAAACTTTTTCAAAACACTTCATACAATGGGCGGAGTTACCCGACTCAATATCGCTTATAAAGTTTTTCCACCAAATACTCTGTAATATCACAGCTTAGCTAGGTAATATCGGGTTATTTAATCCACTCGTTGGTTTTGAAATTGGATCGAAAACAAGATTACATTGTACCATATTTATATGAAAAATTTAATAACAAATATTACATTTATTTGTATGTACTATTTATATATTAAAATTTATAATTATGTTTATTTATAGATTTTCGTACCACTGGTGTTTGATGAAAACATTGTTAAGTATATGAATTGTTCGGTGTAAGACAGATTCGTTATTCGGCAGATAATGTCCTAAGCCTTGCCTAAATTTGACAGTAAATTAAATATGACTCAATCGCCTTTCGAGGTTAAGCCATAGTTTTACAGTGGACTGTTAGCAGACTGACTATAATTTTAGAGAAAAGCAAACGAAGGACGCCCTGAGACTCCATGGCATGACGATTATTTATACGTAAGTCAGCTGGGAAGAAAAGTTGGAAGTAAAAAACCGATATTCGATCTATTTAAATCAAAGCTTAGAATTTTCTAAAACCTAACGCCTAAGGCGAGCATGGTTTTACTTCCTGTCATGAATGTATTAAATTTAAGTCAATAACATCAATTATTAATACTCCATATTACCATTATTATCGCTAAAGTAAACACGACAGGGTCGTGTAATAGCAGCTTTACATGGTAATTAACTGACGTAAACTAACGTTTGATGTTTAACTTAGTATTAAGCCGTGTTTAGATGGGAAACAAAAGGGATAGGGTTGATCTTATAATGGTGCATTATGAGAGAGAGCTAGATCCTCCAAGTGCATTATAGATTTCTAAAACATTATGGTTGTGTGTTATGCGTGTGTTTTTTGTGCAACGGGCAATGGAGAGAGCTATGCCCGGAGTTATTTTGCGCGTAAAAGTCGCGGGCAACCGGTGGATGCAAATGGCAGGTTGTCGTACAGTGTGGCGGTCTAAGGGGGACGCCTTCGTTCAGCAGTGGACGTCTCCGGGCTGATGATGATGTTTGTGTGTATGTTCCGACGTCCAGCTGATCGATGAGTCGACGGTAAAGTCACCGCAGTTCAAACCTGGAGCAGATTACACAGGCTGAGGCAGAAGGCAAAGCACGAGAGAGGTCTATACCGAGCAACGGGAAAAGAAAAAATAAGAAAGAATACGCTTTAAAAAAAATACAACCGACTTCTACTTCGAATACCTGGATGACATCTTCATATTTTCTACTAATTTTGATTTAAAAACCAAACTACTGAACCGATTTCGATAAAATTTATATGGGACTACCTCTGAAATATTACCTACCAAACAAACAATAAAATCAATTCATAATTGGAGGAGTAATCGCGTACATAAAAAAATATTTGAAGTCGGTTGAAAAAGAAGAAAATGGACAAGGAAGGCTGCAGATGATGAGACCGAACTCCCTGATTATTTTTTTTATAGAAAAGTGACAAATATGGTATACATAAACAAATAGAGATATGAAATGACATAAAATACTTTTTTTCTAAAACTGTGTATAATATGAGATGATTTTTTTAAGTACTTAAGAACAGTCGTCCTCGCGGACAGAATATTAAAAAAAATGCTAAAAACTTTAAACATGCCTACAATAGAGACAATGTGAATCGAGCACAACTACAGAGTACCGTTTCCGAACTAAACAAAAACCCAAATATCCATTATATCATCATCATCATCATCATATAAATAATCATCAATATTCATATTAATATAAATCATCATTATTTAAGGAGTAGAAATTCTTGAAAAAAGTGTATTAATACGAAACAAACTATTGCTATGTGTTTTGATACGAGAGCCTTTACGAACAATAAAGTAAAATCTTAAGGTTTACTGTACTATGTATCAGAAGCTCATTTGCATCACGCTGGAGTACAAGCCTCCTTTTATCCACAATCTTCGTGTTTAGTTTGAAGTTGGACAAGAAAAAAGATTTTTGTAGTGGTAGGACTCAACTGTAGAGCCGCCTGGGGAAGTACCACACCTTTGCCAAGTATTCTACCGCCAAGCAGTGGTGTGTAAGCATAACTGTTTTCCGGTTTGAAGGGCAATGTTTGGACAAGAAAAAGCTGAAATGTTTGACTTGTAGCATTTATCGTGTGAACTCAGCCCTAAGAGTTTATATAACTAACTTATACTTAGCTTACCTAGTTGTAGCGGGGAAATAGTGTGGTCTTGACATCAGCAGAGATTTCCGAGGTTACTCGGTAATTCCAGCTAGATATGAGGTGCGGGTATCAATTCGGCGTAAGTGTTATGCCGACCTTGAAATATTGACTTGGATTCAATGCATATTAAATTTGATATATAGGCTTATTTTATTTACATATGTACAAAACTTAAAATAATTATTTAAACTAAAAACTACTTATTTACAATAAAATATATTAATAAAAATTAAAAAAAAGAAAGAAAAAAAAATGCCTAGTACCTATAAAACAAAAATGCCGTCTAGATCGCCACCATGCGGTAGGGTTCCCAGGATACTGGCTTATGAAAAATATTTAATGCTTATGCTTATTTTCAAACATTGAAATTGAATATTTAATCAAATCAATAAACTTCTATATTCAGTCAATCTCCATGAACGAGCATGCCTCGTTATCTTCTGTAATATATAAAACAAACTCGTTACATCATTTTATAACTCAAGAACGGCTGGATCGATTTTTATTATGTTTCATTTGTTGGATTTGCCTCCGCCCTGAATAGTAGAATAACATAACAATACCATAATTTATTGTTATCACCAAAGTTACACGTCAAAGTATTAAATCATCGGAAAAAATCAGGACAACAAAATTTGTTTGCCGGTCAGCTAGTAGTAGTATAATAACTAATAAATTGAAATTAAAATAATTAAACAATTTGGACAAAAAAAATTAAGTTTTAGGCCTCAAACCAAAATACCGAATACAATGATAATAAATATGATAAGCTATTCGGGGCACACACTGTCACGAAAAAAGTAATTGATATTTTTTTTGCGGGTAAAAATTGGTAATTGGACCACTTTCTGAGCAAAAGAGTCTTACAATATTGTTGTACGCTATTACTGTTGATACCTTGTCTAGGTTGCGTTTTTTGTGAAACCATTTTACTATATTCTAGTAGTAAATACTCATTTTTAGACTGCTTTTATCTGAATGACGCATTTTCGTTTGGTCAACCAACCCAATGGTACACTCCGGCTAAAAATAGGGCACGTCTTACACACTACTACTTGCGGCAGTCTCATACTGTCTTACGCCAATGTTTAGTCGGTCAATATTAAAGACATACCCTAACATCTTCTTTCATTTGTTTCAGAACCCCAATGCGTCGGAAACCAGCTCACCATCAGGAATGCAACCAGACGGGGCGATGACCAGCATCATTGCAAAATGGCTCATAAACATTGGACGTCATGGGTGAAAGTCTCATTCATACCTCTGGTTCTCCTAGCCACCACCGTTGCAGACTTCACCACCGAGTGCCAGAGACCTTGCGACTGCAGATGGCAGTCCGGCAACAAGGCAGCCATATGTACCAACACCAGCCTGAGATCGGTGCCTGCAAATCTTAGCAACGATATACAAATCTTGGATCTGTCCAACAATAACCTTCAGCAGTTACACCCAGAAACATACAAAAAGGTCGGTCTAAGTAACCTAAAGAAGCTGTTCCTAAAAGAGTGTAACTTAGAATCCATTCACAAAACCGCTTTCGCCACCCTAGCTATCATGATCGAGTTAGACTTATCCAAGAATCGGATAAGGCATTTACACGCAGACACGTTTAGGGGAACGGAGAAGTTGAGATTAATAAACTTGAGCAACAACTTGATAGACAAGTTAGAGGACGGACTGTTCCGCAACTTGAAGTTTCTGCAGAAAGTAGAAGCAAGTAATAACAGGCTTGTCCGCATCGGGACCAAAGCGTTCCTGAACTTACCTCAGTTGAAGATTCTCAGGTTCGACGGTAATAACCTGAGCCATATGAAACCAGAAACTTTGATGGGATTACGGAACTTATCCGGATTAGATTTACACAATAACCCGTGGCGTTGCGACTGCAATTTGCAGACCTTCAGAGATTGGGTGATCAGTCATAACTTGTACACGCCTCCGACTTCGTGTGCGGAACCGGCCTCGGTGCAAGACAAACTTTGGAACGAATTAGACTCGTCCAACTTTGCGTGCCGGCCTACCATTCTAGACCCATCGCCGGGGTCGACGGTCAAAAGTTACGACGAAAACGTGACGCTGACTTGCAAAGTCGTCGGGAACCCCACCCCAGACGTCTCCTGGCGATTCAACGGAAAAATGATTGAAATGAAATCGTTCGGTGAATTGAGATACACCGTGACGGAGAATACGATGGATTTGATACGATGGGTCAATCTGACTGTCATTAACGCTCGGTACAGTGATAAGGGGAACTATACTTGCGTTGCGGAAAACCCGGGCGGTAGGGATGAGAAGACTTTAGCTTTAGTTCTTTCTAAGTACGGTTCTGGCACGATAGCTGGGATGGATACAGACTCATTCGCAATTTTAGTTGGCTGTCTTACAGCGATTGTTATAATTTTTGGGGCTGCACTGGTCGTGTGTTATTTTACGACGCAGAATAATGAAATTAAAAGACTGATTAAAAATGATGCTCGTTCTTCCAACGGCGAGGTCCTGATAGAAGGTTCAGTGGCTTCAGAAATGGAGAAGGGTGTAAAGATGGAGGTAAATCCAGTTACGAAGCCACCAAGGAAGTATGAAGCTCCACCGTCTCTCACCAGCGAAGCCACGGAGATGTCCGAACTAAACAGAACCTTATTAGAAAACGAACCAGCTGGTGAGTTAAATATTTATCTCATTATCAGTATACTTGTCTAAGAAGTTCTAGAAAACAGTTTGAACTTACGTAAGTCTTTTGAATGATAATATTTTTATTACTAAAGTCAAAACTAAGCTGTGGAAGTAATTTTAGGCACTGGAATATTTTTAGCTTCAAAGAGGTTTTTTAAGTCATTATCACATATACTTATTCCGAAAATAAATCAAAATATGGATAGTTTAAACAGCAGAATTAACATTCGTATGTTATGTACACGCTCTGAAAATAACTGTCCGAAAGAAAAACAGTTTAAAATCAACTTTTTGAAATAGCAAATTTGCTATTCTGATTCTATTAAATCTCTCTTAAACGGTTCATTATTACCTAAAATTACAATTTTCTATACAATTTAATCTCAATTCTCCTACAAACCATCGCTACCAACTCCTTTCCGTGATACAAGGTAAAAAATCCAATCTAATTCTTGTTATAAGGTCGATGGGAATTCCCAAAAGACTTTGATTTTCCTGTAGAAAAGAGGTTTCTATGGTTTTTTTTTGTTATGTTTATAATTTTGGGAGTAATGGTAGGAAAAAATTGTTTCTTATTTTGTTTGTGCAAAACACAAATGCTGTAGAACTTTAATAAACGACTATGCTTTAAGTGCCTCAAACTAAAATTAAATTAAATTTTTCTTGTTGGGAAAAAAGAAAGAGGTTAGAGCAAAGATTACGAAAGATGCGCCATCGCGTAATAAAACAACGTTTGAAAATGACCCCCGTGCCGTCGTGCTTACGAGTTACGTCGGAGTGCGAAAGAAGATAGCACTTTTATGAGAGCAAAAGGGATAGCACGTGTCTCGCTTAGTGAGCGCAGACAGGCGAGACAGTCCTTAGGGCCGTCTTCACGGGGCCGCATTTTAGGGCGCGATATGACATATCTCCCTCCATATAATATCTTTGGGTTAGAGGAGGTAGAGAGGTTGGGAAAGGTGGGGTGGAGTTAGCACAAACTTCCAATAAAATGGGGTCTCATACCTGCTATTACGCATAACATGAATAAACATAATACGCTTTAAAAAAAATACAACCGACTTCAATTTCGACTACCTGAATGACATCTTCATATTCTCGAAATATTTTGATTTATTTCAGTAATTTTAAATTAAAAACCAAACTACTGGACCGATTTCGATAAAGTTTATATGGGACCACCTCTGACGTATCGCCTACCAAACTAACATTTAGTAATTCTATGTCCTGTGTACCATTGTATTTTAGGAGACGTTAATACATAAAAAATGATTTTTATAACCTTAGTAACATTTAGTACAATAGTTCCAAACTCCATTCAAACAGCTATCCGATAAATCGAAACATAATAATTCGATAAAAACACAGGTTTGTGCCAAAAGTACTTCGATCCCACTTCTACTTTACGATAATAAGATATTAGTACCACATTCTCTAATTTTTATTTCAATGTCAAAGGGTTGATTTGGCTCCTTGAAAATTCAAAGCTTTGTGAAACGTTATGAACGAACATTTTCATTGTTTTGTCAGTGTTTTAGTGGAGTTCTCCTTTGTGAAGATTGTGCGAAAATTCACAAGAATACTGTAGATTGCACGAATAAAACAGTAGGCAGTAAGTTCGTACTGTTAACTTAGAATGATGAATGTTGCAACCAAAACTTGAATAGAACTTGTGAGAAAAAATACTAATCAGTAAACTTTATTTAAACTGACTTAGAGAAGTTAGAAAATTAAAAAATTAAATGATATGTTTTGAGTTTTTAAAACTAAAACCATTAGTCAAAGTCAAAATCTGACAATTACTATGTAAAAACAATGCAATATGAAATGATTTTTACATTGTAGCTCGGAGGATTTACCTCTTTCTCTAAATTTCTCTGCATTTTATAGCTCAAAATTAATCAATACTAGTCAAAACCCTTATGACCAATTACTAAATTCAACAACGACTTGTATAAATCGTCGTTGCTAAATTTAATCGCAGTAAAATAACCTATTTGTTTTTGTCCGCAGCTTCTACCGAAGATAGCAGTCGTCACCCTGAGGTTGAGCTCTCCAAGATTTCACAAGAAACCCTTCTCATGGACCGGCTAACCCAAGAACACCAAGCCTACCCTCCTGACTTACTCTCATTCCCTCTCAGAGGTCCCCAAATATCTCCTGGGACCTCACAGATGCAGACAGAAAGCCCAGTAAAATCTCCAGGATACGCCGTCACGGCTATCAATCCAGCTATGTATAGAATGCAATCCCCATACCAAGGATCAACGCCATTAATAGCTCAGAAAGGCTACGTCACGCTTCCAAGAAGACCAAGAATGCATGATAGTTTAAGACCTCAAGTCTTTTCAACATTAAACGGAGTCATACCTTACTATGATACGTTTAACATGAAACTCTTTGGACATAATAATTACTACAGCCTCAATAAGAGTGAGATGGATTTAGGTCCAGTTTGCAAGTCAACTTATCATGATTCTGAAGAATTAGAGCCAGCACCGTCGCCTGCACCAGGGACACCTCATGCCACGATACCAAGAAACAGCCTCAGTTCTCCAAACATTCACAACCAGTTGCTAGCCCTTCAAGCCATGTCATCCATAAGAACGTCAGATCAAAGACCATTGAAGGTGTTACTGGCTGAAAATGAGAGTCTCCTTAAAAATCCAAGAGATTTAAGAATAAACTATAGTGTTAACGTTGTGAGTGGAACTTTAGGTAGGCGGACCACGAAACCCCCTCCGAAACCAAAAAAGCGTAACTCTTGTGAAGTGAAAGAACAGTTTTTAATGACTAGTGAAAACGCGACCCAAGTATAAAGTATTAAGGATAGCAAATGATGTCAAACATTGGCAATATTCCAAAATCTGTTAAGTAGTGAATTTAGTTTTCCGCCGAATCGAGTATTCGGAATGATATTACAAAATTGTGCTAGACCAATAAGTGCGATTGGAATTCGATTTTCTACAAGTTTTACATATATATTTTAATTATGTTTTACTTTATAATGACTGTATGTCTAGTTTAATGCCGAGGTCACACATTGGCTATTTTTTCGAATAAAAAAGTATGCACGTATACAGGCTACATAGATGCGTCCCTTTTAATTCGGCAAATATAGCCAATGTGTGGCCTCGGCATAACTAGTATGCCATCTAATTTTTTTAATTATTTTTTTAAATATAAAATTATATTAGCGTACTTAATTGTTAATTTATGGCCTGCGTCTTACAGTGTACTACTGGCTGATTATCAGATTATTATGATGATATTGATTATGATCAAAGATTAATGTTATGATTTATAATCGAAACTATGATAATATTATTATGAAAGCAGCAATAAAGATCCAGACATTAAGACTCAGATGTTACAAAGCTTATCATTACTACGGATCAATCTCAGTAGATACAGGAGCCAGATCCACGGTGGACTTAGTGAGATTTTATTTTCTCATTGACTGTTTTTTATATGGATCTTAACAATGACAAACAAAACATGAAAAATTTACCTACGGTACTGTATTAAAGATTTGCGCTTCGGCATTTTTCGTGTTTCGAAATAGAAAACGATATCGTTGTACTATACTTTGTGCATAAATAGTCAATTTTCCCTAGGTTGATACAAGTTATGTTTTGAATAGTTTTTTTTTATTTATTATTAATGGCTTGCGTTTGACTGCCATCTCGTCTGAAGTTAAACGAAAATGCAGTCTACGATGGAGCAAGCTTGCCTAGAAGAAATCGATTCACTCGCGACTTGAAGACACCCAGATTATAATTTTCGAGAAACACCCACTCGGGCAGCGCATCCCACTGTTCAGCAGTTCGACTAAAGAAAGTGGAATCAAACCGTTTCGTACGAGTTTTTGGTATATCAACCATGAAACGGTGTCGCTTTTATACATTTTATAATACATTTAACATTGACTACTCTTTAGCCAATCACAGAATTAATTTAATAGAAACAAAAAAAAAAAAAAGTTAACTTCTTTATCCACTATTACCACATTCATTTATTTAAGTTTTAAAAAACTGTATTTGCACGAAAAAAATTCAAATAAAAGTTTAGGGATAATGATTGCCTATTTGGTGAAAGTTTCACATACCTACTCAGTTATCCTTAATTACTATAAGCCAAGTGGCCATAGGGCTCTTTGATATGGATCACGGTTCGCAAGTTATCGCCGAACAAAATATTCAACGTGTAATAAAAAGGTTCAACAATACCAAAGGGTATTTATATAGGGTGTAAGTTTGAACACAGTTATCCTTCTAGGATAGAGATAGGATTCTTCCTTAGAGAAAATATATGGAACAGCTGTTTTTTTTTCGCGTGTTCTTGGTTGTCCCCATAATAAAAGTTGTTCATAATGATGAGTATACAGGCTGTTATTTTAAACACCCTTATCCTTCTAGGATTTAATTGTAATTGTTTATGGGGCCAACCCTGAAATCACGAAAAAAAAACAGCTGTTCTATACATTGTCCAAGATCGATGAACCTTTTTGTATGGAACACCTTTTTTTTCGTGATTTCAGGGTTGGCCCCGTAGTAAAAGTTGTTCATAATGATGAGTACAATGATATCCTAGAAGGATAATGGTGTTCAAATTAACACCCGGTATACTCATCATTATGAACAACTTTTACTATGAGGCCAACCCTGTAAGCGCGAAAAAAAATCTGCTGTTCCATACAAAAAAAGTCCTTGAACTTGGACAAAATGTATGGAACAGCTGTTTTTTTTTCGCGGTTTCATGGTTGTTTCCATAGTAAAAGTTGTTCATAATGATGAGTATATCATATCCTTTCGTATTGTTAAACCTTATTGTTACACATTGTATACGTACAAACATACATATTACATATTACAAGCTTTGCTTAGTTTGGGGCTAGATGGCGCTGTGTGAAATTAATGTCCACCGATTTTTTATTTTTTTATTTTTAAACCAAATACAAATGCCACCTTATCCAAGTAATCTAGTAGATTGTACTTCGCGGTCAAACAATACTACAGTAATAATTTCGTATCACTAAAACCTCATTTTCCATTAATTACAATTTATTACCATAGATATAGACAATCCAATAAATAATTTACGTAATTAACTCTCAATCAATACCAACCAATTTACGTTAAATTTCCAAGCGATTGCAGTTTCCAAACTAAATCTGACTGCCAACAGAATTGAAATTCAAAATAGATTTATTAATGAATATTCCGATAAATTAATAGTATTCAATATTGGTGCTTATGATAATGTTCACTTCGCATCGGTTGGATTGTGGATGACATTGGTTTTAGCTTTCGCGTATTTACAATGCAAAATGAAGTTGAGAAAATTTACATAATATTTCTGCCACAAAAAATCATTTATTGCAAAAAATATTATTAATTTGACGTCTGTTTTCATTTTAAGCAATTTTTATTAACCTAGTAGACGTTTGTTTATTTATTCTATCCGATTAACCACTGCCAGTTGTCCTACGTATATTATATACGTAGGATAACGTCACTCCATCGAGCCTCAAGGCGTTCTACTAAGTTTGCTGAAGCTGATAGCGGAAGATCGGGCTGAGTGGGCCTCGGGAGTATTCTATGTCCAGAAGTGGACTAGGTTATCACCCATATCTGAATTGAATTCAAAATCTTCCTTTTTCTGAAGTCGGTTCAGCTAATTTATCGGTTGCGTTGTCAATACGCGATATTAAAATAATTAATAATAAAATTATTTATGGCTTTATTCCGTAGGAAAATGTACATATTAATCTTAATAGTTGACTTGTATAAAAATATATTTCCAGTTTCCTTAATATAACAATGTTTATGAATAGTTGTAATAATTATTTAAAATAGATAAACTTAATGCTTAATTTGCTAGCTGAGAATTTTTAATAACATTTTAATATTGTAAAAATGTAAATATAGATCTGATAATGAAACGATATGAAAATGTAATTATGGCCTACTATATTGAGACATAGTTTTATAACTTTAAGGAAAAAACTCGAGAATGCACAATGTAATTAAGTACTAATCGAAAACGTATTATAAGATATTTTTTTAATTAAATTTAATTATTTAATTAAATTTAATTATTTTTAATTATTTAATTAAATTTAATTATTTAATTAAATTTAATTATTTAATTAAATTTAATTATTTAATTAAATTTAATTATTTAATTATTTAATTAAATTAAATTTCTTATTTTAATGTACCTATTTTGTTAGTTACCAGTTAAATTTATTTAGTTGTATAATGTTAATCAATTAACCTATTAATATTATAAATGTCAAAGTTAGTATGTTTGGGTTTGGATATTTGTTACAATCACGTAAAAACGGCTGAAAGGATTTGGATGAAATTTAGTTTTGTGGTAGCTCATACCTTGAAATAATACACAGGTTTCTTTTAATCTCAGGAATTGGGAGTGAAACCGCGGGGCACTGCTGATTTTAAATGTATTTGAAACAAAACTGAATTTGCTTAAAAATATATTGAACATTGATTAAACTTTTCTTTAATTTCCCAATAAAGTTTTCATAAGTAAGTTATAAAAGTTTTCATAAGTAAGTTATAAAAGTTTTCATAAGTAAGTTATAAAACTATGTCTCACACCAGTTAGTTATGTGTGGAAATTAAAAAGGAGAGATTTGGATGGACCAATTGTGTGGAAAGAGAGCGAATGAATAAGTATAACAATATAACTGAAATAAATACAATTTGACACGATTTACGAAGTTTCATTGCAACTCTTTCTGGAAGAACTAAAAATGTGCTGTTCAGAGAACTAAATACGTATACTTATCCACGCATGTGTAGATTATTGTTGCGGGTTGTGTCATGGCAAAATTATAGACTGTTTTATGCCTCGCATAAAAATTAATTGTGGCACTAGCTCATCAAGTTCTGTATGTTTGTCTATTCTATTTTTTTGGTGTGCACAATTAAGAGTTTCTATCTATTTATCTATAAAAACAGCAGCCGCGGAAGTAGGGGGCATAGGGGGCAAATGCCCCACCTAAAATCAAACGAGGTGCCGCGCCCCCTCCAATTTTACTACCTGGTAAAGAAGGTTTCTCTGTGCTAAATAAAAAAGCGCTTGTACCTAAGAAAATTGTCGGAGAGATTTGACAGATAATTTCATTTGACCTCCCCCCCCCCCCCCCCTCTAACAGAGGACGTCTTCCGCCTGACACAGTAAAAGGGTTTGCTAGTCAACAAAGAAGTTTGCCCCCCAACCGTCATGGAGTACTATCGCGGTCCTTGCATAAATAAATTAATAGTAGGACTACGTACAGAAGATAAACATAAAGATAAAGTTTTTTTTTTATAAGTATGTCAAGACCTCAAGTAAGATGTGTACGTACAAGTGAAGACCTTAAAACATTAGCACCGTATTAGGCAAGTTGCTTTCTCCTGTTACTTTTACATTATAAGAGTCATAATAGATTGCTCCCTAATGCTAGGGCTTCACCTGCGTGACGCTTTACGTCCAGTTATCGAAATAATTAACGTGCAATAAATGATGCACTAAACAATGCGCTACATGGGCGGGCACACTATCATTTGACTTTGAAATATCGCCTAACGTTTAACGACATTAATAATGCCACTAGCCTATTAGCGTGCTAACACCCGGCCATGTCTGCGTACTGTATCAAATACCGCGCTAAATAATGGCATTACACGCAGGTGAAGCCCTAGCATTAGAGAACGGGTATAAGCGCAGTGGAACCAGAATATCATAAATACAATCATATCATATTCAGTGCAAGCTAATTTGTACACTATTTGTATGGTACGGTGTATCGATATTGCACTGTAGAGATGAGGCGTCGGCCCAGCCGCCCGGCAACCGTGTGACGTCAACGAGCCATGCGCTACAGTAGAATTTCGACACAGTGTATCATTGAAATAGAGCACAAAATGGCTTGCACTGAATACGAGTATGACATGACTGAAAAGTGTATATATCTACGCATAGACGCGTTTTCTTCGTAACTGAATCTTCTATAAACAGGACTATTGTGTTTTCAGTGACGAAAATTATGCTTTTAATAAATAATGGCATCTAAATTAGACAAGTCAAAGAAAATAAGGCAAGAGACGCATTATAAAACTCGCCGTTTTGTCGACGTGTAATTAGCGTAAGCAAAGGTAGGATAGGATGACACCCCATTAAATATTTGCTGTATCACTTTCGCGGTCGCTGTTTTGATGTGTTCCCATTACGTCGATGCCTTGTTGCTGAGGCAGCTTGTTATGTTTTGTTTTTGAGCGTATTGGAGAAACGTTTAGCATTGGCTGCTGCGAATTTAACAGTTATTGACCGATCAATGGAAGACTGAGAGGAACTTTCTAAGTCATCATCAGCCAGGAAAGGTCCACTGCTGGACGGAGGCCTCTCTCTTAATCCATAATTCCCACTCTTCTCAGGCGGCTTGGGGATAGCAGATTGCTCACCATCTTTAACCGAAAGAACGCTGGTGTATTTATAATTAGGTATATTTTTTTTACATAACATAAATACGCAAAGTATAATTTTTATTTAATTTTATTTTAATTTATTTGGACAACCAACAGCCTTCTTACGGGGAAAGAAAAAACATTATAATGAGCACATATAGACCAATAAAGGTTATCACTAATAGAGCAATAATTAATAAGCAAAGCCAAGCTAAATGCCCCATGGTTTAGGAAAAAGCGGTCAGAATGCTGGCAGTGTTGCCACGATGGATGGCAATGCTTATATTTTGGACGAAATGCACACCAGCAACAGCGGAAGACGCAGCATAGGAAGGCCTCCCACTAGGTGGACCGACGACATTGTGAAAGTCGCGGGCAAACGGTGGATGCAAATGGCAGGTTGTCGTACAGTGTGGCGGTCTTCGTTCAGCAGTGGACGTCTCCGGGCTGATGATGATGATGATGCACACTAGCATCCCGGTCGCCTGACACCTCGACCCAATTTTTAATTTTATTAATGAGTATGGGAGCTTTTATATAATTTTATACAGGGTAAACACGTGTAAATATTATTATACAGGGTTATTGGTAACTTGCGCGCAACCTCTTAAAGACGTCTTTGGTACCTACATCAAGACACAAATTTGTTCTGGGACTTTTGAAAATACACAAAACATAAACTGTTTCATACAAAATCAAATCAAATTTGTAACATTAATTTTTGTTTTTTTAAATAATTTTCTAATGCCCCTGAACATAAGTTGCATGTCTTGGTGTACCAAAGACATCTTTACGAGGTTACGCGCAAGTTACCAGTAACCCTGCATACAAACTTAGGTATGTACCAAGTTTCAATCCCACAACTCACAGCTCGCGCGATAAACGCTGTAAGTGTACGCTTAATATAATTTATCGCCAGCTATTATTAGGTCGTTAAGCGTACGTTATCCGTTTTGCATCTTTCAGTGTGAAATGCAATGTCGCGTGAGAAATTTTAATAAAACTATGAAGGACAAAAAAAATTATTTTTTTACAAATTGAGTAATGAAACAAGGGGGGGGGGCAAGGGGGGTTGCTGGCTGCCTAAAGTTTATTGTCAAGACTGTACGGATAATTAAATTATACCTAGGTATATACTAATACTTCAAACATACATATATAATAATACTTTTAATACACTTTAAAAAAAAAACAACCTACTTTAATTTCGACTAGTAGGTACCTGGGTGATTCAAATTTTCCAGATATTTGGATTTCTTCCAGTAATTTTGATTTAAACTACTAAACCAGTATCGATAAAATTTATATAGGATCACCTCTGAAGTATCACCTACCAAACAAAAAAAAGAATCATCAAAATCAGTTCATAATTGGCGAAGGCATTTTTTGTATGTATGTTACGCAATCGCGTAACATACATACAAAAAAAAACAGTCGAATTGAGTACCTCCTTTTTTTAAATCGGTTGAAAAAACAACCGACTTCAATTTCGGTTAACTGGATGACATATTTTCCCAGCTATTTTGATTTAATAATAAAGCTACTGAACCGAATTTGATAAAAAAAAATATGGGATCACCGCTGAAGTATACCTACCAACAAAAAAATAATTATGAATTCATAATTAGTAGAGTAATCGCGTAACAAACATCAAAATTAAAAAAATATATGATTGTATGTAGAATACAGTCCTGATTTAAAATGTTATCTTGTTTAAGCCGACTTGCCTAATATAACGAACATGTTATAATAATGGTCAATAAAGAATCTGAATCTGAAAAAAACATCAAGTTGAATTGAGAATCTCTTTTTTTCGAAGTCGTTTAAAAAACGAATACCACGTCTATAACGCTTGTTTACATCAAATAAAGTGACCCCAGAGAAAGTTGCAAGTAAGCGGTGGATGCAAATGGCAGGTTGTCGTACTGTGTGGCGGGCTGTGGGAGGCATTTGTTCAGCAATGGACGTCTCCGGGCTGATGACGATGATGATTAGTTTTGAACTAGGCCAGAGAGAATACGCTAAATGTAACGTTATGGAGACAAGTTTACAAGTATGATGCAATTATGAGCTAAACGCAACCCTATTTACTCAAACTAGCAAACCAAAACAAGCCATTACTTCGCTGTAATTCAAAATTGGGCCAAAACAACACACCCTCTAGCATCGATACGGCGAAAACTCATCATTCAACCTCGAAAAAAGAGAATTAGGTCAGATTTACTTGCCTAAAACAACAGGGAGGGCATAAAAAGGGACTTGTTTTTCTCTCTTTATGTGCATAGCAAAGAACTGGAGTCCCTTTAACTAAATGCTGTAAGGATGGGACAGCAGTCTTGTTTCCAATTAACGAATTCAAGACTTGAATTGTGACTTAGTAGCTAGCTAGTAATCGACAAATAAATTGTCAGAAAATTATTGGTTGCGAACAGGCTAGGTTCTGAATATTATTTTCCTATTTTAAAGTTATAAAAGTCAGAAACGATAAGCATTATAAAAAAAACTAAATAATACATTTAAAAAAAAATACAACTGAGTTCAACTTCGAATACCTGGATGACATCTTCATATTTTATAGTAATTTTGATTTAAAAATCAAACTACTGAACCGATTGCGATAAATATATAGATATGATATTTTATATGCGACCACCTCTGAAGTATCACCTATCAAACAAAAAAAGAATCATCAAAATCTATTCATAATTAGCGGAGTAATAGCGTAACATACATACAAAAAAAACATACAGTCAAATTGAGAACCTCCTTTTTTGAACTCGGTTGAAAACTAAATATCAGTTTATTTTTTTGCGTCTGGAAAAACTCACTAAAATATGTTTTTCTCATACTCACCATAGAAAAGAGAAAACCAATAGTATTATATATTGCTATTTATATATATAGCTCTCTTTAGTGTTAATTACCAAGTCTATGTCCCAAAAATTAAAGCTCAGTTGACATCAGAACGTCATATTTTAAATAAAGCCCTCAAATGAAAGACGGGCTTGTAGACCAAAATATAACCTTCGGACAACAAAGATAGAACAACAGCACTAAAAAACCAACGATTAGTATAAAATCTAAAATGCTAAAACTATAGTAGAATACATTGAAAACGAACACAAAACACAAGACTGCGAACGCAAAATGAAGTAAGGAAAAAACAAGACAGTCAAAAGAATATTGTTTCCCATCACTTCAAACAAATACGGTCGTTAATACGTCCACATTTACAAACAAAAAGCTATTTTTCTAATTTAATCCGGAGCCGCTAGGGCGGATGAGAAGTACCCCAACAAATTAGCTCCGACTCCGACTTCAGCCTGAATTCTGGTCCGATTAGACTGGGGGACATTGGGAAAAAGAAATACTGTAAAAAAAAATGTTGCCAGTGTTAAAAACTGCATCTCTTAAAGAAATATAATTTTTCGTACCAGGGTTCAAAAAATATCTTTATAAGTTATCCGAACCTCGTTTTGGCGACATATGAAACCAACGGTTTAGTTTTTATTTATTACTATAAATAATTCCGCATTTAACCACTCACATGCCTTTTGGTAAGGGACACTGTGGCCAAATGTGAGCCATTAGATTAATAACGCATTATCAAATGGGCAACGGTAAGAACACAATGCGTCAATTGCGGTAAAAGTAGTTAGGTTAGTTATAGTGCGAACGGTTAAACATGATTAATGTAATGCGCTTCCCGGGTGGGTCTTTCCGTTATCTTAAAATCGCAAGATTATCGGTTTCTCCTAGACAAGCGTACTCCATCGTAGACCGTAAAATCTTCGCTTAACGACTGGCGAGATAGCGGTCAAACGCTAGCTTATATTTAATAGATAAATATTCCATGGACATTTTACACAGCGCCATCTAGCCCCAAACTAAGCAAAGCTTGCATATTCAAATACAAAAAAGGTAAATCTTACTATATTTTATCAAGTAGTATATTAGGTCGTATCTTATCTTCGTAAGTAAGTTCGTATAGGCTGAGTGGCCAGAGTAAATGTGGCGCCCGAAGGCATCTTGGCTAGACGGTTATAGTTTTAAATATCTTAATGAAAATCATCGTTATCTGTGAACCCAGAATGTAACTCTATACAAGCGTCTACATTAAAAATTACAACAACGATGGACGTTGAAGAAACAATGGACTCGTGGAATGTACTCGTAATCAAAATCTCCCCATACCACCCCAACTAATTCTTTATAAGAGACATCTCACAAAATGTCCAGAGTCGTTACGATAATCGCACATTTTTATGCTCCAGTTGATTTATAACTTCCGAAGATAATGTTTCATTATAAAAGATTCGCGGTTGACGGATGCGCCTTTAAAGCGTATGATAAGGGAAAACTCAGGTAATAAAAACCTGGGGTTTGGGTCTACAATCTACATTGTCTTTTTAAAATGAGCCCAGTTTATTATGTCGCAAAATGAGCTACGTGGAATGGTGGATGAGATGGCTGCATTTGAATTTAATCTTCAATTTTAAGCTAAGGTACTATTCACTGAACGTATTAAATGTATTTTTACAGAGGCTTACTGCTTATACGCTATGTCTGCAATATCTCGAATAAATGCGTCCTTTTTTTACCTGAGAATTAATTAATATGATAATGATAAATAATTAATTTAATCATGATAATTAATTCATTTAATAATGATAATTAATTAACTTAATAATGATAATTAATTAACTTAATAATGATAATTAATTAACTTAATAATGATAATTAATTAACTTAATAATGATAATTAATTAACTTAATAATTATAATTAATTAATTTAATAATGATATTTAATTAATTTAATTTAACTTATTACATGACATTTCATCATAGTAGTATTGTGTCAGTATCATAAATTAGTAGAATAATGTATTATTAATTATCATCGTCAGCCAGTAGCCCTCTGCTGAACGAAGGCCTTCCCGTTAATGGTAGAGATGGCCAAAATCCCCACGATTGGCTTGGGGATTGCACAATTGCCACCACCGTTTACCTAGAGGACGCTACTGCCCTCCGTCCTCCGTCGTTTGTGTGGTGGCTCTGGATGCAGTTTTAGGACATAATCAGGTCCTTATAAATACCATTTCAAAATTTTCGGCCAACATTTTAACTAATAAACAAAATAAACTGGGTGACTACAATATCAATTGGTAATTCTAGCATAAATTTAGATTATTTTGCCATCAGTCTATCAATGCAATCGCTTTGTTTTTCTGTAAAAGGTTAATAAGCTAAGGGGCTACCTATTGTTAAGGGGTGGTTTCCCATGTTTCAAACATGTCTGTTACTGCAGTCGATCATACAACAAATGCTGGTAAGGTCATAATGACTCTATTTACATTTACCGGGTAAAAATTTTTGCGGTTACGCAAATTTGTTTTGTGTGTAACTTTGATATTTGAGGTTTTCTCACATTAGGTATGTACTCGAAGAGTAAAAAACTAATTAATAAAATTCTGTTCAACTTTCATTAGCTTCTTTTACAACGCAAAAGATTTGATTAATCTTTGATTTATTTTTCTATCGTTAAACCTAAATCCTAAATAGGTGTTATAAATAAAAAAATAGGTAAATAGGTATCCCAGTTGTGTCCTAATTACGTTTCTACTTTTTTTTTCCTTAGTTTTTGGCATCGCACTTTGTGCATTCTGCCAGTGTCAAGTTATCCCTCCCTATTAACGGGGAAGGCCTTCGTCCAGTAGTAGACATCTTATGGCTGTCAATGATGATGAAGAAAAAAATTGAAAAGACCGCAATAATAAACACAATTGCTTACTTACATTTGAACATAGGTAAATATTTACCAACCTGTTATATCCCAATGTACCCCATACAATGAAGTATTGCACAACCACTGAGAACGTCACCGCCGTCCACATAAAAGAAGCCCGCGAGTACCCCGCGCCGCCTTTCGTTACTCAACTTCAGATCGTTAGGACATCCCTTTTTTTATTAATTAGCCATTAAGAAGTTAATGTAACTATTACTAATAAATCTAGTAATCTTATATCGTGTTTTTTTTTTAAATCTACCGTGGCCGCCTCTCGTAATTGGCGCAGTCGGTAGGATAGTAGAGTCAGTGCGTGCGTAGACTTTTAACGTGAACAACACTGGACATTCATGTGAACAGACTTCTACTAGTGCGTGCTGATAACGTCCCAACGTTTAATCTACTATCCGGAAGGAAGAACCCGAGAGCAGCCACTGGGAAGCAGCGAAGGTCGCACGTCATCCAACCATTGATGAGTCATCGTGTATCGCCACCGCAATGATACTGTGAGTTGCACAATTCTAAGGATTAAGTAGCTACTTCATTCCTTATCCGTGACGCACACTTCCCAACATTTTCCAACCACGATTTACTAGGGGAATCGTTCCCCAAAGAACGTCCTCCCGCATAGCGCAGAGGGACGCTTTTCGCAATTTAGATCTAATAGAAGAAGAAATTAATTTAAACATGAATACTACTGATAAGAAAATTGATAGTATAATAAGAACCCTTAAGTTAGTTCCGGAGTTCGACGGCACTCCTAATACCTTAATTAGGTTCTTATCGTTATGCGATAAGCTAGTAATAGAATATATTAATCCTGAGCCGGGAAACGAGCTGACCAACTTAGCTCTAATAAATGGCATACTGAATAAAGTCACCGGTCCTGCCGCAAGGACCTTAACCACGAACGGGGTTCCATCAGACTGGCATAGCATCAGAACGACCTTAATTAATTCTTTTTCGGACCATAGGGACGAGACCGCCCTTTACACTGACTTGTCACATCTAACTCAAGGTTCAGACACGCCTCACATATTTTATGAGAAGGTTCAAAATTTGCTTAGTTATATAATGACGTACGTGGAACTCCATGATACTATTCTAACCACAGTGCAATCGAAAAGAACTTTGTATCAAAATCTAGCTCTAAAAACCTTCCTCAAAGGTCTAGATGAGCCTCTAGGCTCACGCATTAGGTGTATGCGACCACCTACCTTAGAAACAGCACTGATATATGTACAGGAAGAAATGAACGTCCTATACCTACAAAATAATTTACAGAAAAAGCCCATGCCCTCCAGCTCCGCAGGAATACATGCAAAACCTTTCAGCTTTGATAAGTCTTTTGTACCTCAAGCGTTCAAACCTCGGTTTGGAATGCCTCAACTAGAAATGAACAGACCCAGACCAATATTTCAAGGTCCAACTAGAACCCAACAAATGTTCCGGGCATTGCCCCGATCCAACATGTCGACTGGTTTTAGAATTACCCCACGACAACCGAATTTTCAACAATTTTATAACCGGCCGCAAGTCCCGCAACCTATGTCTGGCGTAAGCCACCCAGTAGCAAAACCTTTACCTTTGACTCGACAGGCACATGACTGGAGAATTCATGGTAACCCACCACCAAATAATTACTTCAAAACTCGTGAAGTGAATACAAATGAGTTCTACGAACCTTACCAAGACTATGAATATGACTATGACTACTACTATGACCCCAACCAATCTGACTATGAGTATTATAACTATGACCCCGTACCAAGTGAAGAAACTTCCGCAGTTGCCTGCGAAGAGACCGATCAAGAGCAAAATTTTCCCAAGGGTCAGTCGGACACTGCCCCCGAATAGAAATACACGTTCAGAATAAGAGACGCCTGCCCTACATAACATTCCAAATTCATCATGATTGCCCGCCTTTAAAGTTTCTGATTGACACGGGAGCAAATCAATCGTTCCTGAGTCCCGAAGCAGTAGATCTATATTTCCCAGACTATGCTTTAAATTACGACCCATTCATTGTGACAAATGTACATGCCACTACTAAGAACAACTACTCCATAACTATACCTTGTTTCAGAGAAATTAAAACATCCGAACCAATTAAATTATATGTGTACCGATTTCACGAATACTTTGACGGCTTAATAGGGTGCGATCTTTTACAACATTGGTTAGCTAAAATCGATCTAGAAACTAAAACCCTTCAGACTAGATCAGCATCTATACCTATACGTATGTATACGTCAGATAACGTCAATTTGTACGAAGACGTTATTCAAGCGAGATCGTCGAAATTATTAAGACTTCCAACAAACGTGCCTGAAGGTGAAATCTGTATCGAAGACCAAACTATTAGTGGATGTCATGTAAACGAGTGTCTATCCATCGCTAGGAAAAACCGTGCGTTCTTAGAGGTATCTAACCCCACGGACTATGACATTATATTTTCATTAAGCGAGCCAATCCGCGCACATATCTTTAGCGAACAGACATTACCCATACCGACATTTGACACCGCCACCTGTCCTCGGACTCGCGATGTCTTATCGCGGTTGCGCACAGATCATTTAAATGTAGAAGAGACAGCGAATTTAAAAGCTTTATGCGCTAAATATGCAGACGTGTTTTATCTAGAAGACGAGCCCTTGACTTTCACCAATCAAATTAAACATTCAATTAATACTACTGATGAAGAACCTGTGCATAGTAAGACTTACCGATACCCCTACATACATAGAGAAGAGGTCCAAACGCAAATTCAAAAAATGTTAGACCAGGGTATTATACGACCTTCCATATCTGCGTGGAATGCCCCTATTTGGGTAGTCCCTAAGAAAGTTGATGCATCTGGTAAAACCAAATGGCGAATTGTCATTGATTTTCGTAAATTAAATGACAAAACCAGCGACGACAAGTACCCTATACCTAACGTGACAGACATACTAGATAAATTAGGAAAATGCCAGTATTTCTGTACACTAGATTTGGCATCAGGTTTTTATCAAATCCAAATGAATCCTAGAGATATTCACAAAACAGCCTTCAGCGTTGAACATGGGCATTGGGAATTTTTAAGAATGCCCATGGGATTAAAAAACAGTCCATCTACATTCCAACGAGCAATGGACGATGTGCTCCGAGGCCTTCTAAATAGGATCTGCGTGGTCTATTTGGACGACATTTTGGTATTCGGATCCTCTCTCCAGGAAGTACTGATTAACCTCAGCACAATTTTCGAGCGCCTTAGGCAATCTAATCTAAAAATACAGATGGACAAGTCCGAGTTTCTCAAGCGCGAAACTCCATATCTAGGTCATGTAATCACTCCTGACGGTGTGAAACCTAATCCTGATAAAATCAAGGCCATTCTGAACTATCCCATTCCAAAAACTACTAAACAGATAAAAGGTTTCTTAGGACTTCTAGGATACTATCGACGTTTCATACCCAACTTTGCTCGCGTAACTAAACCTCTGACCGCCTGCTTAAAAAAAGGTGCATTAATATCCTTGACCCCTGACTATGTGAACTGTTTTGAGCACTGCAAAACCTTGTTGACAAACGACCCCATTTTGCAGTACCCCGATTTCTCCAAAGACTTTATACTCACAACTGATGCATCAAATTTCGCTTTGGGTGGTATCTTATCCCAAGGTACCATAGGCTCTGACAGACCAATTGCCTATGCGTCCAGGACCCTTAACGAAAGCGAGACCAACTATTCAACGATTGAAAAGGAACTCCTTGCAATCGTATGGGCAACTAAGTACTTTAGGCCATATTTATTCGGACGTAAATTTAAAATAATTACGGACCATAAGCCCTTACAGTGGCTCATGAACATAAAAGAACCTGGTTCACGATTGACTAGATGGAGATTAAAATTAGCCGAGTTCGATTACACCGTTATACATAAGAAAGGTAAATTCAATACCAACGCTGACGCACTAAGTCGTATAGAGATACATAATGAAGAGACCGACTCGTTACAAGTGAATACGTCACAAGCACCGCGTCATGACGATACGTCATCAACTATGTCAGCGATAAGTACGTCATCTACACTGACGGCTCCGGACAACCCAGTACTCAGCCGATCATCTACCGAAACAGCTCACACTAGCGCAGAACAACCTATCTTAGATATTCCTATCAGCGATGATCCCCTTAACAAGTTCCGGAAACAAATCATCATAAATATAGTCAGCCGCCTAGCTCGATCAAAACCGATAGTCACTAAACCCTTTGACAATTACCTTCGAGTTTCAACCGAAGCTTCTGAGGAAAATCTGGAGCGAGATATCATAGACGTAATTAAAAAACACGTAGACCCAAGACTACGAACCGCGATCTTAGTCCAGCCCATAGGTAAAATGCTTAGCATCGTCCCTATCATTCAAAAAACATTCCGAAGTTCATCTATGAATCTAGTGCTAGTAAAAAAGAACATAGAAAATGTATCCGACTATCTCACTCAACAAGATATAATACACAAGTACCATGACGGGAAAACGAATCACCGCGGTATCAATGAAACATATAACTCACTATCACAAAGGTACTTTTGGCCGAAAATGAAATCTGATATCACTAAATTCATAAATATATGTGTGGTGTGCGGTTGTGCTAAGTACGATCGTAATCCCATACGGCAAGAATTTAGAATAGTTCCGCCTCCGCATAAACCGTTCGAGATTGTCCACGCTGACGTATTAACCATAGAACAAGATAAGTACTTAACCATCATAGATTCATTCTCCAAATATGCACAAGCTTATTTGATGACTGACTGTACAGCTCCTAAAATCATAAAAGCCCTTCTTAACTTTAGCACACACCATTGCTTTCCGAATGCCATCACGACCGACCAAGGAACGGAATTCACGAATCAAGTAGTTGCCGAATTCCTTCGATTACATAAAATTCAACACCATACAACTGCTGCGAACACCCCAAACGAAAATGGAATGATAGAGCGTTTCCACAGTACTCTTCTAGAACACCTGCGTATACTGAAACTAAAACATAGGAATGAGCCTGCTATAAACTTGGTACCTTACGCCCTCATAGCTTACAACAGCTCCGTGCATAGTTTGACAAAATGTAGACCATACGATTTAATCACAGGACACTTTGACCCACGAGACCCGACCGACTTAAATATTACAGACCGATTATTACAAAAGTACATACAAGACCACCGTAGTAGAATGGAAACAGGCTACGAACTTATACATGACTCATCGTTAGCCGAACGTGAAGCTTTAACGACACAAAGAAATATTGACAGAGACCCTATTATAGACTATTCGACTGACGAAGAGATATTCATACGGAACCCAGCAGCCGACCGACAAAAGTTAGCTTCGCGTTTCACCCGTGATAAAGTAGTTACCAATCTACCTATTCACATTTACACTTCCAGAAAGCGCGGACCCGTTGCTAAGCGCCGACTAAAACGACAACGTAAGACTGATAAGACTAGAGACTCTAATTTGTTACAGATACCTACTGATACTGACGCACCTGGCCCAAGCTCAAGAAATCCGACTTGAAACCCTTGATAATGGACCTGGGATCTTACCTTTCAAACTGGGACCCACTAAAATAGTTTCTCACTATCATACATTTCTGCAAGATATCGATTTGGCTATTATGAATAAGCATTTATCATACTCACGCAACCGACTGACAGAATCAAGTCAGCAATTAACTAATAAAAGCTATCCCCTGTTTAAATCTCAGATAAAGTATATTTCATATAAACTAGATAAGATACAATCGCAACTAAGCACATTTGAACCATCTATTAGAAATAAAAGAGGCCTTATTAATCCTCTCGGTACATTAATCAAGTCCATCTCCGGTAATTTAGACAACAATGACGCCTTAAGGTTCGAAACTGTATTACATACCTTAAGGTCAAATGAGTTAGTTATTGCAGATAAGATGAATGAACATATAACTTTATATAAGAAGTATTCCATTCAACAAACGCAGCTATTAAATAATCTTACTCATAACCAGCTTAAGTTAGAGAACGCGTTATCCTACGTCATTAACATGACGTCATCCGATAACGAACTCGCACTTAGATTATCTTATATCGCGCAACTATTCATTGTCTTAAATGACAATGTAAGGGAGTTGTCCGATGAAATGATTAGAATAGAAAACATATTAGCTTTTAGTCGCACGATGTCTTTGCACCACTCTATTTTATCTATTGAAGATTTGAAATTAATGCTAGGTAAGTTACGTGAATTATATAACACGGACGAAATTTTGCAGTTAGATTATAGGTATTACTATGATATAATTAGCTTAGGCTCCCTACTATTCGGGTAGGAAAATCGTGATAGTCCTTAAGTTTCCTATCACTCTTATACTAACCTTTTCCTTATTCAGATTGTGTCCCGTTCCAAACAAAAATAACGAAATCATTCTCCCTCCTTATCCTTATGTAGCTACTACGTCTAAAGAATTCGTGTACATGGAGGCTGAATGCCCGAAGGTTGACAGCGTACGCATCTGCAAGCAACATCTTGGACACCAACTCCGGACTAAGCCTGACTGCATAGAAAAACTCATTAATTCACAGGAGATAGATGAAACGTGTAAAATCACGCCTATCTCTCTGTCTAAGGAAGCTCTAATAGAGCTAGACAGTCAGCACTACGTCGTCTCGTTCCCGAAGCCTACGAGAGTCCAGTTATCCTGCGGACCAGACAAGCACCACATACTTCAAGGCAGTTACCTCGCAGTCATACCTAAATCATGCAAGCTGCAAGCGCCGGAATTTACATTGATCAACCTTGACGATAAAGTCAACGGAATTACTGTCGAAATCATCGCACCACCAATGAATCATCTTCCCAGGGTTGGAGCAACCTACCGCCTGAGTTCCTTGAATCTCAGCTCATTGCACAACATTCAGAAGCAAATCGAATCTGAGACACCTGTTCAACCGGACACCTCTGACGAAGTACTTTATCATACGACAATACCTCTTTACACAATTATAACTGGAACAATGGTAGCATGCTTAATTGTTGCATTATACCTACATCGACTTATGACTCAGAAGATGCAGACTGCACAATGTATAGAAGAGAACATCGAGTTACCAGAACGCCGTAAGCGAGACGCAATATTTGCACTAAACGTTAGCAAATAGTTGCTCATCTAAGGGGTGAGGTGTTATATCCCAATGTACCCCATACAATGAAGTATTGCACAACCACTGAGAACGTCACCGCCGTCCACATAAAAGAAGCCCGCGAGTACCCCGCGCCGCCTTTCGTTACTCAACTTCAGATCGTTAGGACATCCCTTTTTTTATTAATTAGCCATTAAGAAGTTAATGTAACTATTACTAATAAATCTAGTAATCTTATATCGTGTTTTTTTTTAAATCTACCGTGGCCGCCTCTCGTAATTAACCCATTAGAATTACAGGTACGATTTTCGTACTAGCTAGTGTCACTGGGGATGCTAGAAATGGATTAAGTACAATTATACCTACTGCTATTATTTTCATGCAACACCCAGGAGACCAGGCTATCCATTTCCAATTACAGGAAGCTTTGTTCTAATACAAAATGTTTTGTGTTCGAATATGAAATGAAATGGTTTTGTGATCACGGAAATTTACAGCCGTGCGGAAGTGAATTCTTGGAAATAGGAATCATTATTTTTAGAGTTGAAGCACGAGCAAAGTTTTGGGCTGCTCCTCGTGTGACGCATTTTTTTACCATTTAATAGGTTAGATGACTGGTTTTTTTTTTTTTAATTGTCTTATTAAAATGTGGCCCATAAATATAACCGATTAAAGAAAATAAAATGAAAATCTGATCATAAATAAGAAACTTATGAGCATTTTAATATCATGCTAGACAGAGAGGCGAAACAGCAATTCGTGACGTCACTTCTCAGTACGCCATATTAATTCTATTCTGACAAGAAAGGCGTGACGTCATTTTTTGTTTTGTGGGAAAGGGACAGAGTTGTCTCTAACAAAAAAATTAAACGCTCATATACTCGTATCAGAACATTATTAACCGATTTAAATTATTTTTTCAATAAACATACTATATTTACTTAAATTCTTCATCAAAGCTATTGGTTTCAACGATATAAACATCAGTAATCTGCCCTATTAGTCTTATCTCATCCTTTTCAACCGACTTCAAAAGAGGAGGTTATCAATTCAACTTCTTTTTTTTTGTATGTATGTTACGCGATTACTCCGCGAGGCTTATGCTTATGCGTGATGATTATTTTTGTTTGGTAAGTAATACTTCAGAGATGGTTCCGTTTATCGAAATTGGTTTAGTAGTTTGGTTTTAAAATCAAAATTACTGGAACTATTCAAAATACCAGGAAAATATGAAGATGTCATCAAGGTAGTGGAAATTAAAGTCGGTTGTATTTTTTTATTTAAAAGCGTATTATTGAGAGACATGTCAATCAAAAATCACCGACGACAAATATTCTATGAAAATGTAGAATGCCTTGATTTGCCTATACCAAGTTTCAAGATTAGTTGAAAAATATGACCTACGCCAGTACAGTTCAGTAGTTTTGTTTTTAAATCAAAATTACTAGAAAATATGAAGATGTCATCCAAATATTCGAAATGGAAACCGTCGGTTGTATTTTATTAAAGTATTTTATCTTGTTACTTACTATAATAAACAAATAAATAAAAAAATCGACTTCAAATTTTTATGGGAGCACCTCGAGAGTATACCCTTTCAAATAAAAAAAGGTTAACAAAAAAACATCCATACCTACAGTCGAACATAGAAACTCCTCCTTTTTTGAAGTCGGTTAAAATTTAACATTGACGAATTGAGAATAGGCGAGTGGCCTAATGTTTAATTTATGACAAATAACAGGCTTAGTGATGAATATAACTAAATACATTACACATACTGAAAAAATAAATTGTATTGGCTGATAAATCTCTGAGATATGAGCGTTTAAAGTTTTAGGTGGGGATAGAGAGGGGATGCTCTATCTCTTTCTCGCAAAGCACGTGTTAGTATAGCATTTGTATGCCGCGCCTGAGGCTTGACGTCATAGCTCAGTATAGCGCGCTCTCTGTGTAGCTTGAAATTAAAATACTTAGAACTTATTTATTTTTGAATTATTTTAAATTTTGTTTTCGTTGATAGGCTCTATTGATGATTAGCTTTTTAACGAGGTAATAAAAAATTAGTAGTCATCATGCCTATTGGACGATAAATTTATATAGTTCCGTCAAACAGTAGTTTTACATACTTTCATCAATTTTGATGCACTAACTACATGAGACATTATCACTTCGTTATAATCAAAATCAATTTCCCAGAAACTGTATCCCGAAACTTGCTCAATTTATCGTGATTGAACTGATAAACCCACTAATGTCTTGGTAACGCCCAATATGCTAATAGTAATGAATATAGGACGGCTGTAAAGCTCTAGCCAAATGATTGGGATGCAAATCGCTGCGTCACCGGCGCCTTGTCGCCGGCGACAACAGCCTTAGGCAAAGCACATACGCTACCGATCCAACTGTATTCTGTATATCGGCACTCCATCGAGTGGAAAGGCGTTCTGCCGCAACGCTCTACTCTAAACGACAATAGCTAAAGTTCTTGGATATAATTAGTGATCAAACGAACTTACCCAGATATGTGAAGTTCGATCACTATTATACGAAGAACTTCATTCGACGCGATTTAATATAATATGACTGGGATATTAATATGTAGCTCCCTTTAAGCCTATATAATAATAAAACATTTATTGACCAAAAACTTAAGATCTCACACAACATATATAAAAGAAATTAAAAAAAAAATATATGCCCAAACATTCGTCGTCCGCTTGTATCCGGCACTAGGATTCCCTGTATTGCGGAGACCAGAAGCATTACAAATGATTTCTTACATAGGTACATGGTGAAGGACAATAATTAACTTAAATTAAATAATCATTTATTTCAAGTATCATAGACTCATATTATAAATCATAATTTTTTTTTTTTTTTTTTTTTTTTTTTTATTTGTTTTAATAATGTTAGGGAATATATTTTAAGGTAAGTTAAGTAAATAGTAATTATAAAGACGACAAAATTGAAAGTGGGTAACACAGGTTTTGCACTTCAATCATTTGACAAAGAAAGCGGTGAGAAAAAAGCACCTACAAATATTAAAGAGCCATATTGGCGGACAATAATAATTAGAGAATACATTTTAGGTAAATAGTAATTTTAATGATGGCAAAAATTTATATTGGGTACCAGGATTTACACTTCAGACATTTGACAAAAAAAGCTGCAAGAAAATAATACCCAAATAATAAAGAGGTGGTATATACCAAGTTTCGTATTAGATTTTGTGTTAGATGGTACTATCCTATTGTAAAACAGTAGACCAAAACGTAGACAGGATAAACTAATAGTCTAAGGACAAGTTGAAAGAAGGAGACGTAGATGCAGATCTACATAAAAGACAAACCTTTCTTAGACACCAACAAAGTCTTTCTAAAAGAACATTCTCGCATTTCAACAAACTGATTTTCATAAAGAAACATGGCGAGTTTGTTTATCGCCACTAAGAAGATTGATGGTGTTAGAAATCCACCACCACCATCTTAACAACCGTGACTAGTCTAGCAAGAGTTACTGATTAAGAAAAAACACGTTTTATAATAGCAAAAACGCCGCCCGCAGCGTTGTGCGTTTTGATCAACACACCGAGTCTTAATGATTTGCCCTCACTTTCCTCCCTCGAGACGCTTCAGCTCGAGGACCTTCTGAATTAATTTGATGAAGAAAGGGTGCATAAAATTAAGTTTTCCATTATCCCGCAATAGTCGATCAGTTAACACGACAGTAAACTTAACTTTTAACGTTTCTTTTTAATTAAAACTAGGGATGTGTGTCGTTATTTGTTTATCTGGTAGAATTATTCAGGAAACTTACTAACTTTTACTAATCAAAGTAAAAAAGATCTAATTAGACTCCCATCGATTCGTCTCTTACTAATAAGCGATAAAGCAGAGAGGTCCTGACTATATTAAAGATTTAAATATGTCTGGTAATGTCAGTGGATATAATATTAACAAGCAGTATCAGTGTACAAGGGGGACAACGGCACTAATTTTAAAAAATACGTCTTTGACCAGTGGTGGACACTTAGGTGGTGGACAACGGGAATAATCGTATTTTCAACCGAATTCAAAAAAGGAGGTGCTCAGTTCGACTGTATGTTTTTTTTTGTATGTGTGTTACGCGATTACTCCCTCAATTATGTAACGATTTTGATGTTTTTTTTTTGTTTGATAGTATATACTTCAGAGGTGGTCGAGAAGGTGGTTATCGAAATCGGTTTAGTAGTTTGATTTTTAAATCAAAATTACTGAAACAAATCAAAATAACTGGAGAAAATATGAAGCTGTCATCGAGGTAGTCAAAATTAAAGTCGGTTGTTTTTTTTAGGCAATTTATTTATTTATTTATTATTCATTTATTTCAGACACATTTAGTCCATAATTATACACACTTACATTAACAATCAATCAAAAACAATACAAAATGTCAAAAAATAAAAACAAATTATCTTAACCTATATTTTGGATTAGATCCGGAATGCTCAACATGCAACCTTGTCCAATGTTGCATTATTGGGCAGTCCAGATCCATCCGCCCGGCGAACAGCTGCAGGTAGCTGTTGGAGCTACCTCGCACACGACGCATGAGGGACGCGACTCGCTTGCGCATGATAGCCGGGAAGCTATCTATCCGCGCATCCGCAAACATCCCCGATGCGCTACACCAGCGTGGCAGCTCCATCAGCAACCTGAAGGCGTTGTTGTATAGGACACGCAGGGCGTTGTATGACATTTTGGTGTGCTTGACCCATAGGCTGCAGGTATAAAAAGACTGACAATATGCTCTAAAGAGTGTAGCCTTGACTTGTGCAGTGCACCGTGCAAACCTACGAGCCAGCATATTGGCCCGAACTGATAACGCCCTGCGCTCCCTCTCAATGTCCATGTCGTCTTCGAGCGTCTCGGTGACCCAATGGCCCAGATATTTAAAGCTAGAAACTTTGGATAACAAACTACCATTTAAAGGGACCGGTGGAACTGTATCGTAAGTTTTTGAGCCCGCTTTAAACACCATAAGTTCACTTAGTTCACAACGTTAAAATGACATGTTATGCCATTATTTTTAAACTATTAAAAATTAAAATTAAACTTTTTATGTTTACGAGATAAATAAATTAGATAAAAATGGCCGGAAAAGTAAAATAGTCAGTTTCATCCCACCACTAATCAAAACTCAGTTTTTCTTGACGTAACAACTTTTTATTTGCCCAGTTTTAAGTGTTCCATAAAGTTTTATGAGGCTGAAATTTAAATTGGTATTTTCTTAATTTTTTATGGGTCATGGAGCAATTTAATTGGTTTTATACGCCTACTGAAATTGTAAGGGTTATGGGAAATGCCGCAATTTTGCACCTTTTAAGGTAGAAATTGTGCTAAAATGCGAATAAGGAAGTTTTTACTGTAAATAACGACCGCATACATTAATTTACGTTGAAAATGTTGGAAATTACGAGCGATAGGTATACTCGCGGAATTTTTTGACGCGCAATGTATGAAAAAAAGCTAAAAACTTATTTTGATCATACAATAGTATTAAAATTAACGGCCTTACCTAAAATAATGTCGATTCTCTTAGTCACTGCTTAAACTTCTCTGTCCTTTTCTAGCACGTGCAACTTCACGTCAGAGAGAAGATGTCAGAACACCTTAAGCAGTGAATAACGGTTGAAAAGTTTTTTTAAGTAAGGCCGATAGTAACATTTCGCGTGTCTGTTTCATAGTTAGTTTAACAGATTTTTATATTGTTTCCACTATCATTTAGAGATTTTTCCAAAAGGTTGAAATGTAGGTAGGTGTAGAACTATACGTACAAGGCATGGTAAAACATGTAAATGGCACCCACTGAAGAGAGAAGTGAATAGAACGGTAATGTGACGGGCCGCGCTAGCCGGCATTAAGTGCAAATGCGCTTAATGACAATTCTACCAATTATACAATGTTTTTAAACTGAGAATACTCAAAAAACAATTTTAATAGATGCGTAGGAAACCAAAGCACATTGCATCGTAATTAGATCAATTTTAATGTTGCAAAATGGCATTTCGAGCGTTTCACTTTAAATGCGCGACCATTTCTTCGTCGTAGTTTCTATACAAATAAGTGTAAAACTGGCGACAGTGGTTTTCCGTACGATTGCTTTATAACATTGTTTTGACAGCCGTTCTACCTAAGAAGTAGAGGTTTCGCCTTTCTGTGATGGCACCTATGCAAAGGCAAGACGGGATTTTTTAATTAAAAAATAACAAGAACAGATTTTTGCTCATCATATATATATACTGCTGGAATAGATATTGATACTCGAGCATATTTTACATCAGTCACAATAATAATTACTGTGTGTGCCTTTGAAAGAAAGATATAACTGAAAGCCTCCAACTATTTAGCCCAGTTCTGATATTATTGCATAGGTATATTGTAGATCTAGAAGTCGCCTGCGACTTCGTCCGCGTACGGAAGAAATTCGCCCTGTTCCCTAATACTTGTACCTTCCATACCGCTGGATTAGTTACTATTTTTTTTCCTCCCCATGTGCACCACTATATAGATCATCCCTAGGAAAACATATTACACACGCACACACACACACGCACACACACATACACACACACACACACACACACACACATGCATACACATACACATATTGTTTTTGTTCTAAAACTTTTGTTCTATTTGTATTATATAATCAGGAAATCCCTCCCAGGTGAAGGACTCCTGCAAGGTTTGCCATTTTTCTCTGTCTTTCGCTATTTGGATCCATTGTGGCCCCGCAATTTTTTTTATGTCGTCATCCCATCTTGTATAAGGTCTTCCTTTGCAGCGCTAGCCTTGTGCCTCTCCATGTGGTTACTGTTTTGGTCCACCTGTGATCTGTGAGGCGCGCTATGTGACCTGCCCATTTCCACTTCAGTTTTTGTGCGTGGCTTAGAGCATCAATTGCTTTTGTCTTCGACCTTATTTTTAGTGTGTTTTAGTGTGTCTTATTTTAGTGTGTCTTATTTTGTGACGCTTTTTTATGTTTAGCATGCTCCATTCCGTTCCTCTTTGGTATGTAGTTATTTTACTTTTTATTAAAAATAAATAAATAATATAAAACTAGTAATGGCCACTAATTTATAACAATACCAATTTTCATCATTATTACTTCAAAAACAAATAATTTCTATATAAATCTTCATCTTCCATTTCACCTCCTTAGGTCATCCCTATCAAAATTAGATTAACTGGCAAACTGTAAAGTTCCATAGCCAGAACCGTCTATAACTTATATTGCTGGTTTCAATCCTAGGATCCTAGGTTTTCCTAGGTTTCTAGGAAAAAAATCTTTGACAATCGATGGAGACTGGTTAATTGAAATTTGCTATCAACCCTTTTAAAGCTGAGGTTGCCTGAGGGACACTCAAATCTCAGGCCCGCACCAATGAGCTCCTTGAAGTTTATGTACGGATTTACCACTGATTGACTGTTTTTTTTTGTCACTGGCTTTTTTATGAAGGATAATATCGTGAGCAAACTTGCGTACGTCCAGTGAAGAAACACAATGGCGTATGGCGAATCAAAAACTGTATTATCGCGAGCTAGCAGTTTGGAGCGAACTACTAGTTTCATATAGTTATTTTTTTATTAGAAACGTTGCACTGTTTTAGGCCTTTCGTTATCTCACTTGAAACGACCTCAACAGCACTATGCTGAGTTGACATTTTGTGGATTATTAACTAGCTATATATATATACAGTGCTAACTAGCTATATATATATACAAAATATCAGCTGTTCAATACAAAAAGTTCATCGACATTGGGCAAAATGTATGGAACAGCTGTTTTTTTTTTCGCGATTTCAATGTTGGCCTCATAGTAGTACAGAATGTGCCCTTAAAAGGATGCTATCTGATTAGAACTAACCCTGTATACCTTAGTGATGTTACATAATAAATTATATTTATTTCTTCTTCTTTCTTTCTTATGTGAATCCACCAACCCGCAACTGGGCCAGCATTGTGGATATCAAAGACTATAAATCCTGTTGACTGATCTTCCGACTTTCCCTCAGACGAAAATTAGTAGTTTAAAAACCACTGCTAGCCACTGCGAGTGCGTCAAAATCTCATTGTATTTCATAACTCATATTGCGTTATCCCAGTGATTGGCCAATCGTAAACATAGAACGTTACCTCGCCCCCTGCCCGCAACGGTGAGTCATGTTTGTAGTAGAAATTATGTTCACGAGCCATCAACGGGCTATATGATCTGAGGTGGATATGGCCTAATCGCCCTTCGAATAGGCAGGCCAGTTTCCAGCAGTGGACTATTAAAAAGCTGGTTATGGTAGCTGGTGCTTGGCGTTTTATAACCACCCGTGGAAACGGCCTCTTAAAAGAAAATCAACTCGTTTATGGTCAAGTACCTACCTGCATACATTAATTTTCAAACAAACTTGATTAAGCCTTTATAGCAGCTAGGCTCATAAATATATTTCTTCCTATTAAAGTCATGTTATAAAGAGTTGTGAAATAAACCTGCAGTGTTGATTTATGCATACGCTTATTATTTTTCCCCAGCAGTATGAAAAAAGTAGCAAGCCAGCTTTTGACACAAAATGTTTATGAACAATAACATCTTATTTCGTTACTTAAACTTTTTGTAATGTGAGTTCTTTCTTTTGGTATTGATTTAAAAAACCTGCTGGTTTTCCGACGAAGGAAAACATTTAAACGAAACCTGCTTTTGTTCAGAGGATACATTTATTTTTTATTATATAATATGTTTTTTTTTTAGTTAGGCTTGCATTTGACTCGCAACTCGCCTGATGATAAGCAAATACGCGTCTAAATTGGAACGCTTGCATCGAAGAAACCTATTCACTCGCGGCTTGAAAATACCCAGATTGTATAATTGTATTAGGAAACACCAACTCTGGCTGCACATTCCAATGGCGGTTCGCACAATAAACAGCATTGTTTGGGATTTGATATATCCAACCAAGAAACGGGGTCACTATTCGAGGTCCTAAATAAGTAGGTCTGCGAACATAGGACTTCTCTACCACACTTTTACATATCACCCACAGCTGGAAGACATCCACTACTAGACGAAGGTCTCCCTCTTAATAGGGAGGGGTTTCCATAATCCCCACACTGGGCAGGCAGCTTGGGGATCGCAGAATACTCACCAGGGTTAACTAAGAGGACGCTGCTGCCCATCGTCCGGCGGTTCTGGATGCAGCTTTAGGAACCTACCCAGGTCTATTTTCATGTCATGTGGAGCCAATCGGCCGAGAAATGGCGCTGAAGCAAACTTACCCAAAAATTGGGGGGATTGCTTGAATGCGCAAAAAAAACAGCTGTTCAATACATTTTGTCCAAGGTCAATGAACTTTTTGTATGGAACAGCTGATTTTTTTTCGCGAAATCAGGGTTGACCCCATAGTAAAACTTGCTCATAATGATGACTACATACATACCTTTCAGTAATGTTGAACCTTTTTGTTACATGTTGTACGAGTATATAGACAGATGAAAGCAAGTTGTCGGAAAGATTGTTTCTACCAGGAGATCAGTAGAATTGACGAGATAAGGGTTCTAAAAAATAATATCTAAAATATTTTGAACCTCTGCCCTTTGAAAGTCCATCATCAGGGCAAGTCACTTAGCCTTTGTAAAAGATTGATTCAAATCTAGCGGTTAATCGAAGTCTGCTAAACGGAAATGAGTTCCGTTACTTTCGTTAACAACGGCGAAATAACGGACGGTTTATTAACGGACGGTTTGTTTACAATCGTAATGACTGTTTGTTTATCTTCCGTTTTACTTTTGTTTGCTTTCATGAGGTTATGAGTTTGCCGGTTTATTTAATGACTTTGTTCTGGGCGATAAGGTTTGATTTCTTTGAGAAACAAATAAGCTTCCTTCCTGCTTCTTTCCTTGAGAGCTTTCTTTGGCAAACCCTAGGATGCCTAAACGACCCATTGTATGAAATGCATTTTGAATCTTCATCATTATCAGCCAGAACACGTCTACTGCAGACGAAGACCTCCCCCATAGGGGGGTTGAGGTGGGGGTTGTCATAATCCCTACGCTTGGTAGTCGGTTTAAACATGTTTGATTCTTCGGAATTTACTTACCTACGATTTTCAAGGTACTTCTTCTTCTTGATGCTACCATAATGCCCAGAAAAATAAAATCTGTCGTGTTTTTGTATTATGCACATATTTATTTGATTTCTTAGGTTTTCAAGTTTTTTACAATTAATATAATATAATATGAATTTAAAAATACAAATTATAAAAAACTTAAAAACTAGGGTGCCGCCGGCAGCGGGGCAGGGCTCAAGCTGCCGGTGGTTAGGGCTGCAGAGTGAGGAACCTCCTGACAACGCGTTCCGTGTCAAGGACCACTGCCTTTTGTATCTGACCCATCCGCCTAGCGAGAGCCTCTTGAGATATTGGTCGAGACTCTTCGCTATAAGACCGTTTGCCGAAACGACTATCGGGACAATGATCGTCGAGTCAACATCCCACATGGCAGTTATCTCGTATTATGCATATTTTTATCTTAGGTAATATAAATCAAAAAACACGAGATATATTTAAATATATCTTTTATTATAATAAAATACTTAGTAGCGGATAATCAACCGGTAGTTTCTTGGCAAAGTGAATAATTCTGTCTACCTAGTGAAAAATTTATAAATAAATTATACCTATTTATCACACAATAAATATTATTAAAACCACAGACTACGCAGACCTTAGACCTTCCAACTCGAAGTCTGTGGTGTCACCATTCTCCTCACGCGCGCAGATAGGACCGACTATAAGCTGACGTCGACAATTTGGCCCGCCTACATACGTGCCTAGCCTAGAAAAAAGTCTATATAGATGGGCAGGAATGATTTATTCTAACCTATCGATATTCGAATTGTGATTCGAATGGTTGAACTAAATCAAGGCAAAAGCTATTATTTTACTTAAATACTTTGAACGCCTTACAACCTTACATACATCATCATCAACAGCCGGAAGACGTCCACTGCTGGACGAAGGCCTCTCCCTTAAAGGGAGGTGTTGCCATAATCCCCACGCTTGGCAGGCGGCTTGGGGATCGCAGAATGGTTACCACCGTTAACTGAGAGGACGCTGCTGCCCGTCCTCCGGTGGTTCTGGATGCAGTTTTAGGACATACCCAGGTCCACAACCACAACCTTAATCTACATTTAATAGGTAATACTATATTTACTACTTTTGAGTAAAGCTGCGGTAACTTTATAGGAATACAAATTCTAATATTAGATTTTTTTTTAAATATAATTCGTTTGAAAGCTCATAAAACATTTCGACAGAAGAAACAATTTTTTTCTGGAAAAAAAACATAGTTTGACAAAACTTATTTGTTTGATTAAGGGGGTCCTAAGAATTGACATACTGATTTTTGTCCTATTGTCATTAGTCATACGCATCTAGTCTTAAACTACTGTAGTCATAATGATACATGCACATTTTTACCGGCATAATTATTTTTTGTCCTTGTGTTTGTCGATCCTAATAGTAGTGTGACATAATGGTTATACATCCTAAGATTAGTTTTCATAAATAGTAATTTTACTTATTTCTTTGTTCATAGAGTCCTAGATAGGTCCTACGAGTAAGAATGATTAGTGCTATTAGATTTAAAGGTTTAGTTTTTTTTTTTGTTAATTAGCTCAGTTAGTGGTGGAAAATAATGGAAAATAGAACATACTGTATGTACCTGTATTAAAGTCTGGTGATAGATATGACTCGGATAGTTAGGCTAAGGCGGGAGCGAAGCGAAGGTTTTTTTATTTCAACCCAAAAACCTTATTACTCGTGCAAACTGTATGGATATGAAATTAAAGCGTAATTACACCTCCATGGTGTACCCCAACTTGAGTTGGTTAGGTTCGAAATGGGTGACAGATCCGAATCAGAGCACCTTGACTCAAAGTCAAAGTCAAACTTACCTAGTCCACCTAGTCCTAGTCCTAACTCCACCTAGTCTTGTCTTGTGGTCCCTACCCCTAGAGTGTATATAAAAAGCGCAAGAGCTTCTGGCGGGAGCCCACCCGGAGTCGAATTTGAGTTGGTTAGGTTCAAAATAAGTGACAGATGAGATGACGAAATCATACATCACATATTGGAAAGCCCTTTTCTCGCCTTAGTCTTTTTGTTATTTCAACCCAGAAATCCTCACTGCTCATGCTACTCTATGCATATTGAACCTTTCTGACAGATCCGACTCGGATAAGTTAGGTGAGGAATAGAAATAATGAGAATTTAATTTTTTTGGATGCTTTTATATTTATTAGGATGAGTAGCTGTTATGTTTATTTACTGTAGAATTAGATATTTGTTAGGATTTTTAATTTTATGGCTTATAATTATTATATCCGATGAATATTAGTAGCAGTGATGGTATGTGTAGTAATGTTATGTAGATTTACCATTAGGATGTCTGATTATTAGGACATAAAACGGTATGGAATAACGCAATTGTTAGCGCCACGCTTACCAATAATATACCATATGCCCTGTTCGATTACTATAGAACCATTCGAATCGGTTCTAAATGGTTCTATTCGATCGTTGATTATTCGAAAACCCACGGGTCAGCTTTAGCTCTAGGAATAACTTTAAAATTTGCGCCCAATCGCTTTCTGAAAGGTTGACAAATATAGGCCGGTGTTGTAGACTCAATTTTTTGACGATGTTTTTTTTGTCTTTGAAGGGTTGGAAGTGATATGAATTTTAATGATCTAGACTTGTTCTTACATTCCTAGGTATGACCTAGGTTACTTAAACTTTTCTAGAGCACATCAGAGTAAGATAGTTCACTGCAATTTAAAAGATTTGGCATTTTATTTTGAGTCAGCCATTACATACCATTTAACCTTCCTTTTACCTTCCTTAATGAATATTATATTATTTTACATGGTGATTGGATCATATTCCACATAACACTCCATGGCTCTACTCTGTAGCGCTCGTGGCGTAGCTTGTCTAGGTGATTCTAAACGATCACCGATGTTAAGCAACGGACGGTCCGGTCAGTCTTCGGATGGGTGACCGTGAGTGGCATTTATTTCTGAGCGCTACCGTGGATCGGATGACACGTGAAACTGTTGGTCCCAGTTGTTTGTTCTAGTTTCTATAACAACAACCGTCAGCCATGTCAGAGGCCTTCGGGCGGCACATTAACTCTGACACTAGGGCTGGCCACTCAGCCTATACAAACTTGCTTACTTTACCCTACTCTAAGCCAATTCTTTTAAAAAAAAAACTAGAATTTTGTATATTTTTATGATTCACCGTTTTTAAGCCTTTCGTGACCTCACTGAATCAGTTTCAACGGAAGACCAGCGCTGTTTGTTAAACAGCATTATGCTGAGTTGATGCCATTTTTGTGACATCACTCAAGAATCTGTTGGTTAGGCATAGTTATATTATTTTAAACTGCTACTACAAAATTATTCCTTACTGTTTTTCTTATCTTTCTCCACCGCGATTATCTTGAGGGATTCACATACATCTATATTTTTCTTCTAATAACATAAGTACATAACGAAAGTTTACTCACGAACGTTTAATTTATCAAAAGAACAGAATAACGAGTTTTTTTAAAGTGTTTCAATTAATTCCAGTTGTACAGGGTTACACGTAACGGTGTTACTAAGTTGAAGGTAGTATTTGCATGAGTAGCTGTTGCAAAAATATGCCATACACAGCAAATTGTATGTAACAGCTGATACATTTTCAACCGACTTCAAAAAAGGAGGCTCTCAATTCGACAGTATGTGTTTTTTATGTTTGTTTCGCGATTACTCCGCCAATTATGAATTGATTTTAATGATTATTTTTGTATTTGGTAGGTAATACTTCAGAGGTGGTCTCAAATCAATTTTATCGAAATCGGTTCAGTAGTTTGGTTTTTAAATCAAAATTACGGGTTTAAATCAAAATAACTGGAAAATATGAAGATGTCATCCAGGTTGTCAAATTTTTTTTTTTAAGGCTTTCTTATTAATGGTGAATTCAAGTTGGCCTCTTAATAAAAGTGTTCACAAAGATAAGCACAGAGACCTGCTGTCGGCTTAGAAGTTCTGTGTAACCTTGTAAATAAGTATTTTATTCCTTAACATCTCAGTAAGTGGATTTTTGGATTTTGTATAAAAGGGATCCCAGTTTTCTTTGTCAAATGATACCTAGTCTAAGTTCGTTACAAAAAAAACCACTGAAATGTGCTTTAGAAAATCTCTTCGCATGTTTGTAAAAACCATTATGTCCATAAATAAAAGCAAATAACAAAACCTGCTTTACATTTGTTCTAATCTGAAAAGCAGCAAAGTTTTATCAACGCATTATCATATTTTACACAACTTGTATAGGAAAATTCACATTTACATACCGGAAGTTCTTGCTTTTATGTTGGTACAAGACGGAAGAAAGTTCCGTTTCTATTATGTTGGCAACATCATGCAGCATAATTACATAAAAACTGTGTAAAAAGTAGTTTTTATTCGTTTGTTCTTCGAGTATTTCTTACATGGACAGGATTTTTTCAAGGTCAACCATGATCACAGCTCACTTGATGTTGAGTTGACGTACGAAAATTGCAAATACACCTTTTTTACCTTTTAGTTTACTCTAGAAATAGAAATAGATAAGACCCAAAACCACCCCACCCACCAATCCAAGCCCCCAACATATTGTAAATTGGTGGCTCTAAGCCACCAATGTCATGGTCCTCTTTTGCTGTAGGAATACATTTTAAAGTCAAAAAGTTTCGAAAGTTCAAAGCTTTCGATCAAAAAGTAGCCATTTACCCCCAGCAAAATAAGGTAGGCACATGGGAATACTTAAACAAATACTTAAAAAAAAACAACCGCCTTCAATTTCTATTACGTGGATGAAGATGTTCCAGCTATTTTGATTTAAAAACTAAACTAATTAACTGGCGGCCGTGCCCTTGACACTGGAACCGAGCGGAGTGTCGATGGATGATGGTAAGCGACCGGACGGTGCTACGCTGGTACCGTGGTGTCTCGGCCGAGCTTTGGTTTAGGACGCCACTTGCGTAGATACCCTGGCACCGTCCCATGTCGGCAGCTCCGCTCGCAGTGTCGGGGCCGCGGCCGAACAGGACCAACTACTCAAACATCGAAAGTATTCACAGCTAAGCGCACATTATGACTTTGTGGCGCTGGCTGTGGAAACTTTGGGCCCGTGGTCGTCCGACACGAAAAAAATTTGTAAAGATTTGGCCAAGAGATTGGTCCTCGCCTCGGGGGACCTCAGCGGACCTGGCGCATACTTTGCCCAGAGGCTAAGTATTGCCATTCAACGGGGTAATGCAGCCAGCATCCTGGGAGGCCTACCGCATGGTGGCGATCTAGACGGCGTTTTTGTTTTATAGGTACTAGGGGATTAAAAAAAAATAAATATATATATATATTTTATTGTAAATAAGTCGTTTTTAGTATATAGTTTAAATATTTATTTTAAGTTTTGTACATATGTAAATTTTATAAAATAATAGTACGATTAACTGATTTCGATAAAATTTATATAAAATTTATACAGGACAAATAGGACAATCTTAACAAAATAAAAACAAACATCGTCAAAATCAATTCATAATAATAATTGGCGGAGTAATCGCTTACATAATAAACATACAAAAAAAAGAAGTTGTTTGAAAAATTAATGTTATACTCTCTAATTTTTTTTATTCATAGAGCAAAAGCTGTAAAAAAGCTAAGCTGTGTCTGAACTTAAGCTGATTGCTAGTAAAATATAGCCTTGTTTATGTAACAAAGATAGGACAAATAAAGAAACACATAGGTATACATACACTTAAGTGTACATGTAGGAAGGTACATACAAACATACATGATAATGCCATTTGGTCCTAAACTTTGACCCATCGAAACCTTTATTTCCATGGGTCAATTATCTAAATTTTGTTAAAATCTTGCAAATCAATTAACTTAATAATTAAAAACTTGCCAAGTCATAGCCCGAGATTGAAAATTGCTTCTATTTTCAAGCAAAGATGAAATGAAATATCCCAGCCTCGTGTTTTCAGATTCATCTCAAACGAGATACAAATAGGTATTTCTGACAAGATAGATCTACTCGATATTAGGAGCTCTTAGCTCAAACTGCATAGCCCGGAGTTCTAAAAGCCTTTGATGCTTAAATCTTATTAACCTAATGGAATATGGTGGTGTAAGACTGACAGATATAATCCATCCAAATATTTAGATACTACTTTTTTAAAGTTTTTTGTGGGACAAATAGCAAGCGAGCCTCGTAATATTTTATAATGAACTACTATATAAAATAACATAATAAATATAATATTATATATAATATGATAAATATTTGGATGAATATTATTCAGTAGTTCATTATAAAATATTATAATATTATGTATTGGTATTAGATTGTAAGTATGTTTATGATTTGTAGGAATTCCTTCTTAACAGCACACCCCGTCTTTTCGTGATCATAATTTTTCTCCATCCTAAGGTTGCTTAGAAGAGATCGCTTTTAGCGATAAGGCCGCCATTTATGCACTAGTATTTAATTTATTTAATCCTTTGTATGTATGTTTCTTTGGTGTGAGCAATAAAGAATTAATCTATCTATCTATCTATCTATTTAGATACTTTTTTAAAGATTGTGGGACAAGTAGTAGGCGAGGTTCGTGATGGTAAGTGGTCATCGCTGTCTATGTATAACTGCAATTCAATACCATAAATATAGTCGTTGCTTTGCCTTTTTTAATCGCGTAGGTCGTCGTTTTATCACCAACTCACCTGTTGGTAAGCGACGATGTGGTCGAAGATGAAGGACGCAGAAATAGCACATACACTCACTCACCCTCTGTCTCTTTCTTCACTCTGTCTTATAAAAGATCCTCCTCTTTACGAGTAACAGTACTATGCTATTTAAGGCTGGTTTGAGGAAATGCATAATCGATGCGATGACGAGGTATTAACACAACGAATACGATTTATCAAACTTACTTACTCTAATTTACTTCTAACAAGAGGGACAAAAAATCATATTGGTACCTTACCTAATTAGAACTTGTTACTTTGTTTTAAATAAGTTATGGTCTAGCTTTAGAGGATCTAGCTCTCTTTCTCTGTCTAGCACAAATTCCACAAGTAACACTTTAAAAACAACCTACTTCAAGTTTAATTTCCTGGTTGCCATCTTTTTCAGTTCGTTCGTTTTGTTTTATGTGTTTTGACCAGAGGTGGTTCCATATAAATTTTATCGAAATCTGTTCAGTAGTTTCAGATTCAGATCCTTTATTGACCATTATTATAACATATTCGTTATATAAGGCAAGTCGGTTTACACAAGATAACATTTTAAATCAGGACTACATGCTACATACAATCATATTTTAAATTAATGTCATCAATACATCAAGTCTATGCATCAAAAATACAATATACAAATGTCATAGATACCGTGTAACGAAATTATACAAATAAAACAATACAACCAAATAAATAATCTTAAACTTTATCGAACAGAATAAAGCAGTCAAAAAAAAGTTTGGTTTTTAAATCAAAATAACTGGAAAAAAGATGTCGTCCAGGTAATAGAAATTGAAGCCGGTTGCTTTTTTAAAGTTATTTTTGTATTTATTGGTTAAATCTTGTAGCACCTTTGTTTGTAGCCGAGAATAGAAAACCTGAAGTTTACATTATCTACCGCAAACAGTTGGAGCCAATAATAATTTTCATTAAATCTTTCTCACTTAATTACCTGCGCTACAGGGATGTTTTGACGACGAAGTAGGATTTTACTAGAACTGACTATTATAATGGAATGCATGATGAATATAAATAAGATTTAGCTAGATTTAGCTCCTGGTAGGATTGGTTGTAGCGCGCTTCCGCTTCGCAGAAGCCGCTTCTAGCTGTTGGTGGTGGCGTTTTGTGACAGTGGCACGTGTCGTGTTAGCACACAGGACACGCGCTACAGCCACAAAACCGCCGCATACACTAAACGTCAGTATCCCTAGCTCATTACAATGAGCGTTAAGTTTTTGTTATTGTTTAGGGTTCCGTACCATGGCTATCATGGCTGGAATGGAATGACACGAAAGGAATAAAAGAAAGAGAAGAAAGATAAGAGAAAGAAAAGAGAAGAGAAAGAGAAGATAAAGAGAAAGAGAAGATAAAGAGAAAGAGACGAAAAAATAAAGAGTAGAGAAGATGAAGAGAAGAGAAATATAAGCGAAAGAGAATAGAAAGAGAATAGAAAGAGACGAGAAAGAGAAGATAAAGAGAAGAGAAAGAGAAGAGAAAGAGAAGAGAAAAAGAAGAGAAAGAGAAGAGACAGAGAACATAAAGAGAAGAAAAAGAGAAGAGAAATAATACCAGCTTAAAGAATAAAAAATGACACTGCCACATCTAGTAATTGGTACGTCCTAGCCAAGATGGCAAGAATTCATTAAAATTTCCTATTCTCCGTCGCGTCGCCACAGTGTGCCGGGTAAATGCAATTTTCCCATTTGAGACGTTTTATTCTCTCAAAATATTCCGGGTTGTTTCACGACATTTCGTAACCCGTGGCGTCGTCAGCGAAAATCCGGACCTGCTGGTGACAACTTGAAGAAAGACTGATAATTTTATGAACTGCTAACTGATATTATTACTTTAGTATCTACTAGGCGTAACTAATGTCATGACCACATGTCATGGATGGTTTAACAACATTCATTTTTAGACTAGCTGTGCACCGCTGTGTCACCCGCGTGGTGATAAAAAGGTAGTCCATCATATTCCGGGAAATAGCTATCTCTATTGCTTTATTATTAATTAATGACTCATTCCATAGTTGATTATCCAAACCTGTTGTCTCATATATCTTTGAATACTGTATACAGCGCTCGCAGAGCCTCAGTCACTAACCTTTTTTCACCTCAAGTCTATAAAAATAATACATCTTTCTTTAATCTTATTGTAAGAATGGCTCGTCAATACAATGATTTGTTAAAAACCAATTCAGAATTAGATGTGTTTGTTCCTAAATTTCATAGTTACATAAAAACCGTAAAGGATATCCTCCAAGTCAATCGTAAGAAGGAGCGTCCAGACACAACGGCTGTGTTTTGTCTGAATAATCCATCCCAACGATAATTTTTATTTTTGTTTAGTTTTTAGTGAAATATTGTGCCGTCTTGGGGGTGGATGAGCACCCTCATGGCGTGCGTCTTGTTATTTAATTTGTCTGTGTACACATACTTTGGGTTTCAATCCATTTCAGTATTTTGTTTCCATTTATTTAGTAAGAAATCGATTGTTATCTGTTTTGTGTATCTTAAATAAATGAATAGATATATGAACAGCGGGATAAAGAACGCTGTGGATGATGTTAACGAAAGGAGCTAAATAATATTGTGAACAGGCTCCAGATTGTCTACAGCGAGGCATGGGAAACAATCTCAATAATGGATTGATAAAAAGCCTGTTTACATTCACTGAGCAAATCTCGACGAATCCTTATTTGTCGATGGGCTTACTGCGAGGCAACAATAATTCAGATTATAGAACAAATAAACTCATATAATTTCTGTACTATCATGTAGTCACTTGCTTTTGCAGTATTCCGTATCTATTTAAAGCATGCAAAACGTACCAGAGTAATCAACATTAAATTGGCGTATTGCAAGTGAACGACAACCCGTGGCTAATACACGCCGTGGTAACCTAATACAAGCTGAAATAAATAGCTTATTAGCGTAATAAAATCCTTGGTAACATAATACAAGTCAAGCTGTAATAGCCTAATAGAAGGACTCTATTTATTTATTTATTTATTTTATTTTATTTTATTCGGGAAACTAACAGCGACAAAAAAACATAATTACCAAAGAGAGAGAGAGAGAGAGAGAGTATCTATTGCAGAGTCCGCCGAGGGAATAACAACTTGCCAGTTGCCAGTGGCCTTTGCCAGTTATTCAATCACCAAGCAGTTGTGTGCAAGCATTACTGTGTTTGGGTTTGAAAGGCAATCTTACCAGAGAAATTGCTGGGCATGAAGATATTTGACAACTAATTATCAGGGTGACGAGCGCAGAGCTGCTGTGCGGCGCAGGATTTTGCTCGTAAGTTGACAATTCTGGCATTGCTACTGTTATGGGCAAGCCTGATGCTTACCACCAGGCGAACGACCCGCTTATCTCGTGACTCCATTGAATAAAAAAAACTAATTATTAAATGTCACATACAAGTGGACAGATTGATGGAATGACAAAACTGTATTTCAAACACTTTTGTATTGCTGTAAAAGTACCTAAGCCTACGTAGCTATCACACATTTATCCGCGTTACGGATGTAGAGCAATGTCTTACGAGTACAAGTCGTATGTAAATCCTACAGCTTAGCCGACTTAGCGATTCATTGGGCTAAAGAAAGATTCGCCAGAATAAATAAAATACATGGATAGATATCCTGCTGTTTCGTTTCTTGATTTATTTCTACTCTGAAAAATCCAAATGCATCAGTAGTTTCGCGAAGATTACCCTCAAGATTTAAAGTCAATATAAAACGTTACCTCTTTACATTTTCTAGTGTAGATGAAACCATTTCAGTCTTTGAATAACATAATTTACTTACTTACTTTAATATCAAATAAATAATTTTCCCTTCTCTCTTGTTCAATCTATTTCCATGGAAAAATAAAACCAAATCGAACCATGCAAAATAATTTTAATTACTTGGAGGAGGAACAAACAAATCACCCGCCCTCCTCGCTCCAACAATAATTCCTTCCCAAGTTTCTTCACAAACTTGTTGAATATACCTCGGATCTAAATGGAACCCTGCAAAACCTCCACCAAGGCCAGGTAGCTCGTACGTGTAAGACAGAGGGACCCCAATATAATGAGCGTAGTCTTCGGAAGCCCCAGCGACCGCGTAATTTATGACGAGAAGAGAATTGCCTACGATGTAGCGGGGGAAGTAGCTGAGAGCTTTAGCATGGATGGCATCAGCCATGCCAATTCCAACAGTATGCAAAGCCAACGCATTATTGGAGAGAGAACCGTCATGCCCCCACGGATACAGCATCATGCTTCCGTAGCTATGCATCGTGAGATACAACGCTAGTCTGTGCAGGTTTTCATCCATGATGTCTCTGACTACTCTAGTTTCGATTTCAGAGAACGCTCGACTGCCGGCGTATTGATCGGAGCAGGGGTCGTTGCTGGTGCCGACAGTGTTCCAGAAGAAGTCATAGTTTCGATTTCCATCAACACCGGGACATCTGGTGCTTTGCTCATGCTGGTCAGTGGAGCGGGTCTTGCGCCAGAAACGGTTCTGGAAAAGAAATTGCCGTTTCTTTGTTTTCATGCTTGTGTTTAAATTGTCGTGAAAAGAACAAACGTTACGATTTTAAATAGCAACCTGGGGTGGGTTTCCTTCTGGCAAATGTCATACACAGCTGTTGTGACAACATTGTTTGCTAATGTCATCATCATCAGCCCGGAGACGTCCACTGCTGAACGAAGCCCTTAGACCGCCACACTGTACAACAACCTGCCATTTACATCCACCGGTTGCCCGCAACTTTTACAATGTCGTCGGTCCACATAGTGGGAGGCCTTCCTACGCTGCGTCTTCCGGTTCGCGGTCGCCACTCAAGAACCTTTCTTCCCCATCGGTTGTCAGTTCTTTGAGCGATGTGGCCTGCCCATTGCCACTTCAACTTGCAAACCTTGCGAGCTATGTCGGTAACTTTGGTTCTTTGGCGAATATCCCTCGTTCCGGATTCTACCGCGCATAGTAACTCCGAGCATAGCTCTCTCCATTGCCCGTTGCGTGGCTCTAAGTTTCTCCAAAAGGCCGGCAGTTAAAGCCTTTTTTAGGTTTGCTAATGTGTTGCCACTTAAACAGAAACGTCATTTAATCGCAGCCGTGCCTTCAATTTCTAATACAAGTTATCTTTTTCTACAAACTCTACTTAGTTAAAGATGATAGATATCCCTGCAAATAATACTATGCAAATATGCGTTTATTGGTTTTTGTTCCTATTTTATCCATCAATGACGGGTCTCAAAGTCGACGTTATTTTCGTCATGAAACTATATAATACGCTTATTTTACATCTTCGTATTTTCTAGTATTTTTGATTTTTAAACCAAACTACTAAACCGATTTCGATAAAATTTATATGGGACTACCTCTGAAGTATTACCTACTAAACTAACATCGAAATCACTTTGTAATTGGCGGTTTAATCGCGTAACATACATACAAAATTAAAATACATACAGTCGAATTGAGAACCTCCTTTTTTGAAGTCAGTTGGAAATGGGTTACGATTTTAAAACTACTTACAGTAGTGAAAGTATGTACGTATCCATCAGGGTTGACCATGGGCAGGAGAATCCAGTCAAACCTCTCTAGTAGATCAGGTTCTGTGACGTCTTCCACCAACTTCTTGATGGCCCAAGTGACGGTAGGAGGGGAAATCCATTCCCTGGAGTGGATGCCTCCATCGATGAAGATGACGGGCTTGCTTTCATCTTGGAAGTTGGTGGTGGAGATCTTCAGGTACTTGATGGGGCGACCTTCGAAGGAGTTAGCGGGGCTGACGAGGGTGACCAGGTCAGGATACTGAGCTGCGATGTCGTCGAGGTAAGCGTCGATCTTTAAAAAGAATTGAAAAACATCATGTAACATGACATTTTGGCGGTTGAAAAGCTTAAGGCCCACAAAAATCACTAATGTATTTAACTCTATTTTAATTTTTAAGATTATATCCGAACAGTACTTTTTCGAAATGTATCGAAATGGATTGTACCCTTTTCTGTTCTAGCAAAAAATATTAATTGAAGTCATTTATTGACTTTTCTAGTAGAATTCAATAGTTTTAGTATAAACACTTTGAAAGTAATAGGAGTAACTTATTTACCACTTCCAGTTCCTGATAGTTGTCGTAAGGTAGCTGTTTGCTGTTTCTGGCTCTGCTCGCATTCTTCTGAGATTCAATCAGTCTGTCATCGAAGTCAAGAGCACTGGAAATTCATATAAAATGTATATGATCAGTTTAGTAGTTTGGTTTTTAAATCAAAATTACTAGAAAATATAAAGATGTCATCCAGGTATTCGAAGTTGAAGTCGGTTGTATTTTTTTTTATAGCGTATTATGTATAAAACATATCCAATGGCATATGGAACCGCTGGCGGGATTAGCATATTTGTACCACTTGCCTTTCTCTACTGGTTACCTTTTATGATCTCAGATAATGAAATATCATAATGCAAAAAATATATAATTTGGTTAGCTCCGGTATGTATACCTGTTATAATAATATAGTTAATGGTTCAGGTTTAAAAACATACTCGTTCATTATTATTAATCTAATCATTAATGTATTACAGCCGATACGAGTATGAGGTATGAGCAGTTTTGATATCACATATTAAATGATTAATGTAATAGTGGGATTTTTTATTATTTAATCTCATAATCTCAGGTTTTTATTTTCATCAGTTGATTAAAACTTTAATTTAATCATCTTTTCTTTGCACTAGCTACGTATAGATAAATTATTACAATACACGTGCACTAATCTTTCATAATAAGTCTAGTCTATGGATCTCCATTCCAAAGCCAAACTTATTAAGGACAAGTAAAAAAAAAGTTAAAAACGTAAGTAACTTTTTTATATGAGACTATATGAGACTTGGCCTTCGGCCATAAGTCATCTCTGTTTATTTATTGGATGAATTTTCGACAGATCATAAAAGGAAATTATAGGAATATTCTGCCCAAATTATGTCTGCCTGTTGCTTTTGGGCTATGCGTTCAATGTACGAAGCAGCGCAATCTGTAGCAATTTTGGACTTACTTTGGTGGTCCTGAAGTATTTCACCCACAAGCAAGTTCCTTTTCATCACCAATATGACATTAGTACGGTCGGTTACGTTGTGTCTCTAGCGATGACCATTTACTATAATAGTATGCTTAAAAAAAAAACAACAGACTTCGAATACCTGGATGACATCTTCATATTTTCTAGTAATGTTGATTAAAAAACCAAACTACTGAACCGATTTCGATAAAATGTATATGGGACCACCTCGGAAGTATACCTACCCACAAAAAATATTATCAAAATCAGTTCATAATTGGCGGACTAATCGAGTAACACACATAAAAAAAATTGCATACAATCGAATTGAGAACCTGCTTTTTTGAAGTCGGTTGAAAATAGTTTCAGAAAATAGGTTCGTTTCACTCACGTTTTGACATCTGCAGCATGGACTCTGAACAAGTAATCCTGATCTTCCAAAGTCTTCACAAAGCCAGCCTGATGCTGCGGACTGACGAGTACCACACCCTCTCTCAAAACAGTTGGATGGCTCAAGATATCCACGTTGTAGGCGGCAGCTATGGGTCCGAACAGTTTAAGCTGAGCTTGACTGGTTGGCTTGACGTAAAAGGATTTCCACCTGTAAAAAATAAGTACTTTAACCATGCAATTTCTCATGATGTGATAATTTTCTTCACCGGAAGCTCAAGCTTGTTATGGGATTATAATCCATGCCCTGTAGTATGCGTTACGAAGCTATCCTTGCTAGAAGTGATGGCCACATTGTGATTTTTCAGAATTATTGAATATTTTTATATGAAGTGCTTCCACTGTTTGGGTACAGTAAGAAAAATTATGACCTCTGCAAGGACTTGAACCTGTATACGAGTAATCCCTGGGTTTCTGTCCCAACTGCTTTGCCAATTAAGCTACAGAAGTCTCTGCTTTACCTATCATAATTCGTTGATGGTGCCTTATGTTTATGTGTTTTACAGAATTGACGTAAAGTTGGTACTGATTATTCTACTTAATATTAGTTTTAATACGCCTTCCAAATGTTTATTGTAGCTAGCTGTTGGATCACAATCTCATTTGCCAAGAAAAGATCATATAAAAGCATAAGCATACTCAGCCTCTTTTAATTGTCCACTGCTGGAATTAGGTCTACCCTTGAAGGTCGAATGGGCCATATTAACCACCCTGGCCCAGTTGCGGGTCGGTGAATTTACATACGTCATTGAATTTCTTCTCCGGACGTATGCAGGTTTTCCTCACGATGTTTCCCTTCACCGAAAAGCCAATAGTAGGAGTATCCGTGGTTCATAAATAAACTTCAAAGATATCAATCGTATGGGCCTGGGTTTGAACCCGCGACCTCACGATTACAAGTCAAGCGGTCTCCCGATTAGCTATCACGGCTTATTCGTTCGTATGTGGAAACGGAAATACGAATCAAATTTCAACACAATACTCTATTTTTCTGATGATAAAGGACAGGTCATTGACGAGTGGGGATACCGGAACATACCGTAAGTTGCTTGGTAATACTTGAAAAACATGAAGATGGTAGCCAGCCGACCACTATAATGGCAGTGTGGCAGTTATCATTCATCATGATCAGCCCGGAGACGTCCACTGCTGAACGAAGGCCTGCCATTTGTATCCACCAGTTGCCCGCGACTTTTACAATGTCGTCGGTCTACCTAATGTGGGTAGCCTTCCTACCTTGTGACAGTTATAATCCTGTCATATTCCAATTCAGGACATATTTCCACCCTTTAAACGTGATTGGTCCATGTCCACCACGCTGGCCCGGCTTCGTAAGATATACAACTTTCGCGCTTCTGCTTGACTGGTCTAGGAATCGACATTGGATTGTCTACATATTGTATCAGGATAAAAGACTACCACTACTTATAACGATACCACAAAAGAACCAATTAACAAGGCCTTTCGATCTAAGTTACTCCGACAATGGTTTTTTATTTTTTCTCACGCCTTTAGTAATGCCAATTTGAAAACGATTAAGACAGTCAAACCCTTTCATTATACACACTTTTAACAGTTCCACATGCTTTTACAGAAGAGAGGTTAAACACAAAATGATGACTTACCCTTGATATAGCTCATGCTTTGCAGAAGCTAACGTTAAAAGCAACGTCAACACTAAAAACTTCATTTTGAAAGTCTGACAGAATTAAGTTATTAATTTGCTTTTTATAATTAGCTTTTTGGAGATAATGCATTATCTACTAATACTGTAGATATGAAAATATGGCTATAACATTCACTAATCTATCTGAAATACCTATTATGGGACGAGACAGATTACTCCTTTGTGTGTAAATATTATAGGATTACTTATCTGAGGTTTCTGATTACTTACCTATCTAACTTGGGCTGTATTTTAATAGATATCTCGTATTAACCATACTAAAACCATAACACTATTTTAATTTTTTTATTGTATAAGGAAAAATAAAAGCTTTTTTTTATTGTTTTTTTTAATCTGTTTGATCAAAGTGCATCCATACTCAACAAATAATAAAGAAATTAAAACTGGTGAAAGTGAGTTTAGCATAGAAATTAAAACTCAAAAAAAAAACAACAAAAACAAACTACAACACAAAACAAAAAAAACATATATAACACATATGCAGTGTACTGCATAAGTGTTAACGGTACATAATGCAGAAATGCATTTTCAACCAGTAGACATCTTCTGGCTGTTGATAATGTGTGTATACATTGTACTGAACACTCAATAAATAAGTTGGGTTCGTACTTGGCTAGTTTCTCCCAATCACGAATTTTAGTGCTAGTCGAGGCTAGTTTTCAATAAAACTTTCGCAGACCCAAGTTCCTACAAAACATACTGAGATATTTTGCGAAAAGTTTTATTAAAAGCGGTCCAATAAGTTTTTCCAATTTCTTTTTGGGCGCGGAATTATCTGGGAGGTTTAATTCACTTCCTGAGGACCGATATTAATAAAAAATAAAATTTTCACTTAAACTTTTAATGTAAAGTTATTAAATCTTATATACTTAGTTTTAAGAACTCTACGAGTAGTTTGCTCCACACTTAGACCTCGAGAAGTTTAGTTTTTACAAAAAAAACCTTATATATACATTTTGACAGCCTTATAGCTCAGTTGGTAGCATGTCTGCCTTCAGAGCTGTAGAGCGTGGGTTCGATCCCCACCCAGGACAAAAATTTATGTGACGTACATCGATGTTTGTTCTGTGTCTGGGTGTAGTATGTATTATAAGTATGTATTTACGAAAAAATTATGTATATAAGTATTCTATCAGCTATCTGGTTTCCATAATACAAGCTTTGCTTAGTATGGGACTAGATGGCGCTGTGTGTAATAAATGTCCCCCCAATATTTATTTTATTTATATATCTTCACAATTCTTAGGCCAAACCAGATTCGAACTGTGAAATTATATGGGTAATAACTATTTACTTACAAAATTTCAAGAAGATCTAAAAAACAGTAGGTACGCAATCGGTTATCGTGGAACCAAACTTTTATGAACTAGGTACTAACAAACGTTGATCTGTCCCAGTAGACTCGAAGATCTTGGCTGCGCTCGGTCAATTAGGGTAGCTACCTGAATAAATCAAATATTTAGTAAAGACAGAAAATAGACTTAAACGTACATAAATAACTCAATAATTTAATAAAATCTGTATTGATAATGGGGAAAATGTATTAGTATTTTTTTTTTTTTAATTTGTCTTACAGCAAAGTTTAAGATGCAGTCTACGATGGAGTACGCTTGCTTAGAACCCTTTCACCCGTGACTTTAACACAGCCAGAATGTATAAATTGGGAAACACTTGCCTACTCGGGCAGCACATTCCACTGTTTACCGTTCCGCACGATGACCATGGGATCTTTCTTATATCCGTGGTAGAGTAGTAGTGGAAGTAGCGCAGTATTCGCAGAGGAGATGTTTTGCAAAACGTTATGAAATAGGCGCAAAACTTTAAATATCTACTAATACACGTTTTCTGTACTTATGAACACCAACAGAGCTAGCACGGAGCATCTTATGGCCTATATCCCTAGATAATTTTTTGTTTGGATCTAATTTAAAAAGTCCAAAACAATTCTATTCTTGGATTCTACTAGACTAGCTAAAGTAAATCGAAATAAAACTAAAATGCGCCCATAGTCCACGGAGGGGTATTAACCGCTCGATAAAATCTCGATACTCAGAGTGGAAGGTACTCGATTGTTATTAAGTTTTTCTCCTCGGGCTCATAACTCCTCGATCGGCTATTGAGACTCCATGCCGGACCGCTTGCTATCGGAAATTGGTTTTTATTTTTTAGCCAGCAACTATTTGAAAGGATTTCTGACTACATGTACATGTACATGTACATGTTGGAATATTATATCTGTGGTTTTACCTCCTCCCTAATTAAGTCTTATTAAATTTTAGGACGTCTCTAATAGACTCCATTAATTCTATCTCTTTCCGGTTGATCCTTGTAATGATTAGGCTGTGTGTGTTATCAAATAAATAGAAATTAATACTAGCAAAGCTTTCTTTAATTCAACTATTAATATTAAAGTTCTCATAGTACAGCCTATTGCTTGTAGGTGTATATAGTTTCCGAAAGGCAGGTAGGTAGAACTGAAACGTGGCCTTAACAATTGGGTGATTTCACCCAGGTGAACAAAGTGGAAATTAAAGTCTCTTCATTTCACCTCGGACTCATTGCACCTAGGTGAAATCACCTGGGTGATTTGTTTCGACATTATTGGTGGCCTTTGTTCACCTTGGAATTAAAGCACCCAGGTGAACACGGGCGACTACTGTTGGCCTTTTCAACCGACTTCAAAAAGGAGGTTCTCAATTCTACTGTTTTTTTTAATGTATGTTACACGATTACACTACGCCAATTACGAACTGATTTTAATGTTTTTTTTGTTTGGTAGGTAATACTTCAGAGGTGGTCCCATATCAATTTTTATCGAAATCGGTTCAGTAGTTTGGTTTTTAAATCAAAATTACTAGAAAATATGAAGATGTCATCCAGGTATTCGAAGTTGAAGTCGGTTGTTCTTTTTTTAAAGCGTATTATTATGGAGTCACTCACAGACACATTACGGGCAATGGAGAGATGCTCGGGTTTCTTTACGCGATTATATCCGGAATGAGGATATTCACCAAAGAACCAAAGACGTAACTCTTTAACTAACTTAACTCTTAACTCTTCTCAAGTTGAAGTGACAATGGGCAGACCACATCACTCGAAGAACTGATAACCGATGGGGAAAAAAGACCTAGAGCTATAGTGACAACCATGGACCGGAAGGCAGTGCTTCCAAGTACAATTACCTCTCTCACAGTGACATCTTTCACAATGTCGTCGCCCGTCGGTTCACCTAGTGGGATCACAGAAAACTTAGTAATTCTATTAAGTCTTTTATTTTTTTTAAACTACCTAGTAAAAGTATTACGTAGTTATTACGTAGTTTTACCGACTCTTTTATCAAGTCACATAGGTGGATTATAAACTTTACATCTTTAGTCATTAAAAACAACTAAATGGATAATCACTTAACTGTGTAGGTACATGTACCTACATAATATGCTGATCATTTAGGTCAAACGCATGAAAAGAGCCCTTGTATAAAGGTCAAATGGTAGCATTTATAAAAAGCTCCTTAAATATAATACAATCCAAACATAATTAAGATCCCAACCTTTTCAAGTTCCAATGTATTTAACGAATCTCCATTTATCTTCGTCAACGTCTAAATATTTACACATGCTCAATATAGAACACGATCCATGTTTAGGAGGGGGAAAGGATCAAGTATGTTTGTGACGTGGATGTTAGAAAATCTATTGGGTTTTTTATTATGAGGTGACGATAGAAGTAAAGCGTGCTTTTAGGTCATCATCATCATTATCATCAACCCGGAGACGTCCAATGCTGAACGAAGGCCCTTAGACCGCCACACTGTTCGACAACCTGCCATTTGCATCCACCGGTTGCCCGCGACTTGTACAATGTCATCGGTCCGCCTAGTGGGAGGCCTTCCTACGCTGCGTCTTCCGGTTCGCAGTCGCCACTCAAGAACCTTTCTTCCCCATCGGTTATAGGTTCTTCGAGCGATGTGGCACTTCAACTTCCAAACCCTCCGAGATAGGTCGGTGACTTTGATTCTTTGGCCAATATCCTCGTTCCGGATTTTACTCCGAGCATAGCTCTCTCCATTGCCCGTTGTGTGACTCTGAGTGAGCTTTTAGGTAAACGCCAAAAAATTACGAAAAGCGTGTAAATCCTAGCAAGTTATTTCTTAAGCTGATCTTCCCAACGGATACAATCTAGGTGTTTTAAGTCGCGAGTGAGTTGGTTGCTTCTAGGCAAGCGTAGACCGAATAAGAACAGATGTGTTTTTTAATACTTTTTCTATTTGTAGAACAAATTGTAGAACAGATGATAACTACCCACTTAACATAACATAATCAAATGTAAAAAAAACTTTTACTTACTGAATAATTAGTGCATTATGATACAAATGTGCCAAGGTAGTAAAATTACACTCGAGGCAATATTTTGCGATAAGGGCCTAGCCGAGAGTATAATGATCGATGCACACGCGTTTCATACGAAGTTTTTCATCACACTTTCAAGGAAAAGACAAAATTGAATTGTTAACGTTTTGATAATAATTAACCACACAGAGTTACAAATATTTAAGGAAAATGGTGCGCAGGTTTTATTTTGCGCGCCGCGACAACTATGCGCGCGCAGGTCAAAGCAATGGCGCGAACAATATCGACATGCAGCCGATATTAATAATACGCTCTCAAAAAAAAACGCTTGTCGGTTTAAAAAATACAACCGACTTCAACTTCGAATAGCTGGGTGACATCTTAATATTTCCTAGTAATTTTGATTTAAAAACCAAACTATTGAACCGATTTCGATAAAATTTATATGGGACCACCTCTGAAGTATTAACTACCAAACAAAAAAAAACTTCAAAATCAGTCATATTTAGCAAAATCATAATTGGCGGAGTAATCACTTAAAATACGTACAAAAAATATATTTTAAAATAGATTTAAAAAAAACAGCTGAATTGAGAACCTCCTTTTTTGAAATTGGTTGAAAATAATAGCTTTCAAATGAAAACGACATCTACGTTTACTAATTCTCTGAATTCATCTATTGAAAGTCGAGTCGATTCATTAGGCTTGTGAGCTTTCCAAGAAATTGTTTGCCAAATTGTTTATGGAAATAAGACCTTTATAAATTACTTATTTCCTATGTTTTTAAAGCTTAAACAGGAAGAAAAATTATGACCTCCGGCAGGACTCGAACCTGCATACGAGCAGTCGCTATGGGTTTCCGTCCCAACTGCTTTGCCAATTAAGCTACAGAAGTCTCTGCCTTAGACGCCAAATTTCCGAACCTGTTATAAGGTTCGAGTCCTGCCGGAGGTCATAATTTTTCTTCCTGTTTAAGCTTTAAAAACATAGAAATACCATAAGTGTGGAATCACTTCATAAAAAAATATTCAAAATACTTATTTCCTGTTTAAATAACCTTGGATTCTAGATTTACAACGACTAAAATTAATATGAAAATATTATAAGTATTGTTACGGAATTACCCTTATCCCGTGGACGATGGGGCGGCCTTTGCTTTGGGACGCTATATTATGCCTAAATATTGACACACTAGCGCCTTCTCATCTTCCCAAGACACCAGGAGCCTCATTTTTGTATCGTTCGCAAGAGTAGTGCATGCTGACCTTCGAACGATAGTGTTTGGAATAAGGTTCAATATCGTTTAAAAAAAGTCACTTATACAAACTGGGAGCCACGGATAGTCCGCTATGCCGTGGCTGCATGCAGGATAGTGAAACTGTGGCGCATGTACTGTGGCATTGTAAAGCTACAGAAGAAACGAGAATCGCTACCAGATTGCATGATGCACCTTCATCGCAAACCATGTCACCGCAACAGCTTGACTGCTTTTCATCATCATCATCATATGCTTATACACCTCCATCTAATCACCACTGGAGCTACTATGCCAGCGGCCCAGAGCCTCGCTCCGTTACTTCAAGGAGCTGGGTTGGCTCGGGTAGACGCTGGCGGGGGAAATGCACAATACACCCCAAGCGGGACGTCAGGACTTATCGCCCCCACATCGAATAAGAATAAGAATAAGAATCGTTTAAAAGTCGGCTCCTTTCGCATGCGCTACTTAGCGTACGATTAAAAAATGAGGCTCCTGGTCTCGCTGGCACCGCGCATCTAAGCCAAAAACCTCAAACGGCACAAATATACAGTACAGACAGACAGTGTATTTAGACAGCATGTACATTGTACATGTTTGTGCCGTTTGGCGTCGAGACTTTAGTTCCCTGGAAGCCGGCCCATGGTTTATAAAGGGACCAGGGGCCGTACCATGAACTCTTATTGTGGGACCGAATAGGTTTAGCTGCCGACGCTGCGCAATCGCGAACCGTATTGCGGTGTGATAAAATTCACAGTCGTGCAGCGTTGGCAGCTAAGCCATTCGGTCCCGCAATAAAAGTTCCTGGTACGGCCCCTGGCCATACGTTTGGTCGAGGCGTGTATTTTGTCCAAAAATAAAGCATTGCCATCCAAATTGCGTGACAATGCTGCCAGCATTGTGGCCGCTTTTCCTTCAACCATGGGGCTATTAGTTTAGCCTTTAAATACTTTAAAATTTTAGGGCTTGTTTACATTTTAATTAGTTTCGATTATATTATTTGATAATTGAACTTATGAAAGGCAAAATCAGGATATCATCGACGTTATTTCGATGATATTTTAAGTATTTTTGAATATTTTTTTATATGAAAATGTAATATACTAATATAATAAAACGTGTTGGGGGGCCGGGCACGATCTTGGACATAATTATATTTTATTATTATTGACAATGAACTCTGCGGAGTTCAGCTTTATTTCTATTTGAGACTGTAATATAATTTTCATCACACTTGCTCGTAAAGTGGATCTTATTACATCGGTTTTAGGCTCATAATCCAAGCTATTATACACGCGTGCTTTTTACTTTACATTACAGCACTTGTACTATAATAGGTATAACCCGGTAAAGTCAAGTTTGTACGTGACTGCAATTAGACGTACGTGTACGAAGCACTCTTAATATAGCCGGGTAATACTTACAGTTTTTTGTAATACCATCAAAGAGTTCTTATGCCGCTGAAGTAAATGTCAACCTGCGCGCGCATTACTGATTTGGGCGCCATTTTCCGCAAATGTTTGTTGACGTTTTCGCTGTGTGGTTGATTATTATCAAAAAAAATGTTTTTTTCCTCGCAAGTGTGACGAAAACAGTCGTATGGAACTCTTGTGCTATTAGTCATTACGCTCTCGGCTTTCTTATCGCGCGCATAATACCGCCTCTAGTGTAATGACCAACATAGCACACTTGTATCATAATGTACTATTAAGGACATGTTTATAATATAAATGAATAAATATTTTTACAACATATATCATATAATATATACATTTTTAATGTCGGACGGACGCCAAAGCCATACAAGGGTGCTTAGTTGAAATAGGGAACTCTAGAAATTAAGAGTTCTTCCAAATAAAATTCATAATGTGGACGAACCTTTACATTACTCACCTACTGTACGTAAACAGATTATAAATTTTGTAGATACAATACCTGCAAGACAATTCTTGTTATATATTTAACAAGACAATGGTATATTCTAGGTAGTATCGTCCGAGATAGGAATTGACACAATTTTTGATACAAGAATAAAAATGAGAAAAATTGAATAAGAATATTTCCGTCGGCCTTGATTCTTCAAAAATATGCTTCGCGGACTGATAAATAACTGAAGTTCTGACATTAATGTTTTCCAACGATAAAAAGTTACATAAAACTTATGACAAAATTAAGGTTGCCAATTTGCGCAACATTTTAGAAAACTTTAGATTTAGATTTTAGTACTAAAGTTACAAATGCGTAAACAGTATGAATAATACGCTTTTTTTTTAATACAATCGATTTCCAATTCGAATTCCTGGATGACATCTTCATATTTTCTAGTAATTTTGATTTAAAAACTAAACTACTGAACCGATTTCGATAAAATTTATATGGGACTACCTCTGAAATATTACCTACCAAACAAAAAAAGAATCATCAAAATCTGTTCATAATTGGCGGAGTAATCACGTAACATACATACAAAAAAAAACAGTCGAATTGAGAACCTCCTTTTTAGAAGTTGGTTGAAAATAAGACGCCTAGCAGAACTTGAACCTGCAATCTCCAGGTTTCTGTCCTAACTGCTTTGCCAATTATTGTTTATTTTCTGTAGCTTAATCGGCAAAGCAGCCGGGACGGGAACCCGGCTGCTGGCGTTTGCTGGTTGGAGGTTCAAGTCCTGCCAGAAGTTAAACTTTTCATACTGTGTATGCATTAATAACCTAAAAGTACCTAAACTGTCACAGTGTCCTGTCTAATGTTAAGCGAAATCACAATCTTCATAAAATTAAATTCATCTTCATTAAATTTTCCTAGTTGATATAAGAAATCGAATCACTCGAGTCTTGATGCCTGAAAAAAGGGCCATGTTAAAACTCCAAGAATTCATATCCACACACCATAAAATTAGAAAAATATCTTGCATGGCTAGCTCCTAGTTATTAGTTATTATATTTTACTACGAACTCCAGCATCCTTCGCTTTCGACGGTACGCAAATAAACGCAACTAACGTCTAATAACGCTAAATTAGATGTCACCCGTCCTGCGACAGCGACGCTGTGACTGCGAAGCGTGAAATGCGCTTTCACGCTAACCGTTCAACGCTACTCAGTGGTGCATTGTGTTTGTGATGCACTAGTAGTTTGCCCCATACTTTTACTTCTTTCCCAGACTGCTCATAATTATTTGAACTTAAGAATTATATTCGTTACTCGAAGGGAGGGGAGGGTTACTCGGGGTTTTCGTTTTAAATTAACATTAAGTTTTCGCTTTCTCTTTCGTCCGCTGCTGGATGAAAGCATCCCCCTTAACAGGGAGGTGTTGCCATAATCCCCACGCTTGGCAGGCGGCTTGGGGATCGCAGAATGCTCACCACCATTAACCGAGAGAACGCTGCTGCCCGTCCTCCGGTGGTTCTGGTTGCAGTTTAAGGACATACCCATGTCCGGTACTTTTATGTTTATAGATGATTAATAGTTATTAGTTTGAATTGTGATAGCAAACCATGTGAATATTCTTTAAACAATATACATATTCCAAAGAAAACTCAATAATATAATAAGCTTTATAAAAAAACACAACCGACTTCAACTTCAAATAGCTGGATGACATCTTCATATTTTCTAGTAATTTTGATTTAAAAACCAAACTACTAAACCGATTTCGATAAAATATATATGGAACCACCTCTGAAGTATTACCTACCAAACAAAAAAAGAATCATCAAAATCAGTTCATAATTGGCGGAGTAATCGTGTAACATACGTACAAAAAAAAAACATAGTCGAAGTGAGAACCTGCTCTTTTGAAGTCGGTTGAAAACAGTAGAACACACAAAGTACAGTTAGCGCTTAATACAAGACCCGATATAAAACAGTTATGGAACCCTCTTGTGAGCTTGTCACAAACTTGACAGTATATAACTAATTCTAGGGCCACCAGATTATATTGATATGAAAGGATTTTGTTGTTTAAAATTCACAAAGCCAAATCCCCAAAATGTGTACGTCTGTGTGTAATATTAGGTCTACGTTGTAGTTGAGCTGGCGAAGATCTAGACATGAGCTAGACATAAGGCCCAAGCACTAAATCCTCAGCTGGCTCGTTGCGCGCGACATCTGTGCGTCACACGCAAATCCTGAGATAATCAAGGATTACGACGAGCTGCGTATTGCGTGCCGATATTACGGCAGTGCACCGGACACTGGAATGTACTGATTGTTTTGTGTTCTATACAGTGCCAGATTTATATTTTTTATGAGTGTAGGCCACTTTATTTCTGCCGCCCCATGTAACTTTCTAAAATAATAGGGGCGGCAGCATCTTCTGAAATCTGCCGCCCCTAGAACGCTGCCGGGCCCTAGGCCGCGGCCTATACGGTCTATTGACAAATCCCAGTGCCGGATTTATATTTTTTATGAGTGTAAGCCACTTTATTTCTGTCGCCCCATGTACCTTTCGAAAATAATAGAGGCGGCAGCTTCCTCTGAAATTTACCGCCCCTAGGACGCTGCCTCCCCTAGGTCGCGTCCTATACAGCCTATTGACAAATCCTTCTATACATTTAAACACAATGGTCAGTATCAAATCAGTCGGATAAAAATGTATACCAGCACGGTATTAAGTACTTAGTGCGTGCTAGTAAACCTAGTGCGTGTTCGTATATATTTTTACCCGACTACGCAAGATTTTAGCAGTATATGTGTATTTGTATGGAGCAGGAAACTTCCCAGCGATATGCAAGCTGAGTTTCTCTTTCCAACCGACTTCAAAAATGGAGGTTCTCAATTCAACTGTTTGGTTTTTTTTGTATGTATGTTACGCGATTACTCCGCCAATTATGAATTGATTTTGATGATTATTTTTTTGTTTGGTAAGTAATACTTCAGAGGTGGCCCCATATACATTTTATCGTAATCGGTGCAGTAGTATGGTTTTGTAATCAAAATTACTAGAAAATATGAAGATGTCATCCAGATATTCGAAGTTGAAGTCGGTTGTATTTTTTTTAACAGCGTATTATTGCATCGTATAGACTATATAAAGCAAGACAAGAAGTTACACGGTTCAAGGCGCGTATCGCAGTGGCGCTTTCACGTCATCATCATCAGCCCGGAGACATCCGCTACTGAACGAAGGCCTCCCCTTAGACCGCCACACTGTACGACAACCTGCCATTTGCATCCACCGGTTGGCCGCGACTTTTAGTGTCGTTGATTCACCTAGTGGGAGGCCTTCCTACGCTGCGTCTTCCGGTTCTCGGTCGCCACTCAAGAACCTTTCTTCCCCATCGGTTATCAGTTCGTCGAGCGATGTGGCCTGCTCATTGCCACTCCAACTTGCAAACCCTCTATGTCAGTGACTTCGGTTCTTTGGCGAATATCCTCGTCCTGGATATTATCGCGCAAAGTAATTCCGAGCATAGCTCTCTCCATTGCCCGTTGCGTGACTCTGAGTTTCTCCAATAGGCCAGAAGTCAAAGACCGCGTTTCAGTTCCATATGTCATCACTGGCAACATACACTGGTTAAAACTTCACAACTTTCAAGTGGCGCTTTAACAGTTGACGCTAACGCAGTTTTTTGTTTTTTGATGCATTGGCGTCGCACTTAATACATTTTGCCAGTGTTGCCGGTTGTGAACACTATAGATACAGAGTTACGCGGAATGGTATTAATAAGCCGAAAGAAGGTCATTGAACTCATTATGAATTACAGAAAAGTGGCTATGGGATAACTTTAAATTCGTAAAAAATAGTTGTTTCATACATTTAGTCGAGGGCGAGTTACATTTTTGAAAGCAAATGCCAGTTGTTGAAAAAACTTCGATCGCTTCGCTCGTTCGTTAAATTATCTAGATTATATAGAAACACCTTTGATTATATAAAGAGAGAGCTAGATCCTCCAAGAGAAACAATACATAGTTATAAAAGTCTAGTAATTAGGTAAACCTAAAATAACGGGAAAAAAGCACGAACAGTACTGGTTTAAAGCATTATATGAGATAAAATAGTAAAATGCAAGCATTAAGCCCCAGGTCTGCGCGGGAAAATCTTCTTATAATCCAGATCCTGGCTTCTAAAATGTTTTCTAAATACTGGGTAATGCAAAAATACCACTATAAACACTATAGAAGAAAAACAAGAATACTCTAATAAGTTCTGGGATACGGGAAAAACAAGCTAGTGAGAGCGTAGTTTATTTAATAATACGAATAATTTTACAGTAATAATTGTTTCTAGGAGATCATGTAGGTAGTATAAAATGTTCATCTGTCATCATGTAGAAGATATAAAGCTTTTTTTGTTGCGCATCCCGGACTTGAGCCAATTTTGAGCTGGTTTATATAGCGTTTTTACACGACTATGTACCTAATGTTTTTAGGGTTCATGTATGTGAGTTTCTTTATTCGACTTATAAGAATGTATGGTTAGAATCTTTACATCATCCCGAGTGACACTGGCTATAACTTTTTGATAAATATAGTTTTTTGGCTGGGCAGTATGGTTTTTTTTTGGCTCATAAAAGACGGTTTTTGATTTTTAAGTTCTTCTTTAAGTATTTTTTTAAACGAATTAGTATGTAAGGGTGTAAAATATAAGGGTGTCATCACACTATTCTAAAAGCTTCAGTACATATAAAAACAAAAACAATTATTTAATATAACTAATTTTATTTAGTTATCACAGTTCCACAGCCATTTTTTTTAGCTACTTAATACTTTATCTAACTATGTTTAAAGAGACTAGACTAGCTTAGCAATACTCATAATAGGCTAGATGACTGTTTTTTTTTATTGTCCTATTCAAATGTGGCTCATAAATATAGCTGATTAATGAAAAGAAAATTTAAATCTGATCAAAACTAAGCAACTTATAAGCATTTTAATATCTTGCTAGACAGAGAGACAAAACAGCAAATTGTGACGTCACTTGTCAGGACGCCATTTAAATTCTATTCTGACAAGTAAGGCGTGACGTCATTTTTTGTTTTGTGGGAAAGGGGCAGAGTTGTCTCTAACAAAAACTTTAAACGCTCATATATCAGAACATTATTAACCAATTTAAATAATGTTTTCAATTACCATACTATATTTACTTAAAATTTTCATCAAAGCTATTGGTTTCAACGATTTAAACATCAGTCATCTAGCCTATTATATTACTTGATTACACATCATAAAACTAATAAATAAATTAAGACCGTCTTTGTTACCAAACTAAGTTAAAAATTAAACTACAGGTTTTAAGTTCTTAAAAAATAATAATGGAAATGTCTCTAAAATCTGGGAACTTAACTATTCCCACAGTCTTCTGTCAAAAACAGGCTTGTGGTCAAAGTTTCTCCAGCGGGAAAAAGGACATCCATGCCATTTGGACTCTCGATTCTGGTCGTTATTGCTTTCATGACGTGACCCGTGCCAGTGACGGTGATGAACATGATGACGATGGTGATCGTGGTGATGATGTCCAAAGAACGGGTGCCTACCATGGGGTCCACGGGGGCCAAACTCACCGCCATTGTCATGTCCGAAGACAGGCGACGTGCCATCAGGAAAACGAATATCGTGTCCGAAAAATGGTTGTCTGGATCTGGAGCATCGTTCTCTACATTCGGGCTGTCCGAAGCAGCCAGGATTGTGTGGGCCGTGCTGCCGATTTGATTCAGGGCAATAATGTCTTCGGCTGTTAAACCATTGAGGCCGAGCAGGGCCGTGGTGCCTGTGAAGACATTGACCATCTCCCGGCATCGCAGTTTGCTCATGGCTTGATGGTCCTCTATTAAACATACCCATAATGTTATTATTGAAAATTTGAGCGGTTTGTGTTAGTGTCCTCTTCGTTTCTTATTTATCGCCCTTTATCGGATAGATGTAGTCACAGTTTGTTATTTGTGTTTCAGTGGCCTTACAAACGTTGCGGTGGTAATTGTTCTCTTTAAATCTTTGCAACCTTCAAATAATCAGATATTCTTTAAAATTCAGTTACCATTTTTATCCAAACAATTCCAAAGTCACGTCTCCTCTATAGTAGTTTTTGTTGATTAGTGATGTTTGGATGACGTTAGCGAGCGGTTTTATACTATCTTTATGATCATATTTAAAGTATCGGATTGGTCTAGGACTGTTATGATACTATTTTTGCTGTTGTAATAAATAAATATTTCAATATAGCGTACGTATGACGCAATGTTTACCGATGGTGTATGGGTGGTTGATTACATCAGCTGCTTACTGTCTAGTGTTTTGTTGACGATTGATTCGTGGTCTACAAAACACGGTGGTGGTCTTATTTTTAATAGTTGATAAATGTGAGTTTGATATTGCATCAGCTTCTATTGGTAGTAGACTACTGTACAGTACTACATATTAATAAAGTGGTACTGTTTTGTAAATCTGCGTATTTCAAACTAAATCTTTCAGATCAAATGAACAGTTTAAAAAAAATACAACCTGGATGACATGTTCATATTTTCTTGTAATTTTGATTTAAAAACCAAACTACTAAACCGAAATCGATAAAAATTATATGGAACCACCTCTGAAGTATTACCTACCAATCAAAAAAAGTATCATCAAAATCTGTTCATAATTGGCAGAGTAATCGCGTAACATACAAAAAACAACATACAGTCGAATTGAGTACCTCCTTTATTGAAGTCGGTTGAAAATTAACCTTGTTTCATAGATCAAGTGTCTGTCATCACTTACAACAATCATTTCGTGACAAGCGCCTGTTCTACAATGGCGTGACGAGAAACGCTATTCACCCGCCAAACATTATCAAAATCAGTTCATAAATGGCGGAGTAGTCGAATAGAAAACCTCCTTTTATGAAGTGGTTTGTAAACATTGCGTGAGAAAATGATTTTATCAGTAAACGTTATCACTTATCATAAGTGCTAAGTAATGCCTTTGTGTTATTATCACTTGATAAACTCACAGAAGGATAACTTGAGAAATTTAATAACTTGTTATTAGCATGAGTTGTTTAGAGTTATATTGTTAATTTTGTTGTTGGGTTTTTCTCGCTATTTAGTTAAATTAATTGTTATATTTTATATCCTTTAATTAATGTTGTAATCATAGAGGTAGGACCTTGTAATATTAACTCCCGCGCGTAGCACCCGGCCCAAACGTACCCAACACACTAGCCGCGTTACCGCGCTGTATAGCTATGGAGACCCGCTGAGCCAAGAACCAGCCAGAACGGGGGTCCTGCCCTCTCTCCCTTAAACGGCGGCCAAGGTCGCGAACTAGTTGCTTGGAGTCAGAGCCCCACGGACCCGACGTCTCCACGGCAAACAGGACAACGTCGTACACATGTTCCAAACTGGCATATTTGTGGCGTTTGCCTCGGGCGGCTGCCTCTGCTCCCGCACCAGCGGACTGTTGAGTAGCGGGGAGGTGGCAGGACGCAAACGTACTGACGCATGTTGCGTCCCACACTAGATAGCGCCCCTTCTGCCACGGAACCAGTGTTAGACCATCCGGCCGGGGTTATTTTATATTATATTATTAAGCTGAAAATCGTTTGTATGATTCATTCAAATACAAATTTTTTTCATCATATATGATTTCTATTGATTAAATTAAATTTCACTGGTTTTATGAATGAGAACTTGCTTGAATCGAAATTTTATTTATTTCTAAACTTATGTAATGTTATTTTCACTGGTTTCACCAACTGCGATTTTTTATAACTATATTCAGTGATCTTGTAGGTCCAACAGTGTTGAAATGAGCGAAAGATATAGCGGCTCGCAGCATCCTGGACCGACCTGTAAGACCTGGAAGACCGTAAGCAATTTTTTTTTTTTTAATAAATATCAGTGGACATTTTTCACACAGCGCCATCTAGCCCCAAACTAAGCAAAGCTTGTAATATGGAAACTAGATAGCTGATAGAATACTTATTATACTTCTTTTTTGTAAATACATACTTATAATACATACTACACCCAGACACGGAACAAACATCTATGTTCATCACACAAATGTTTGCCCTGGGTGGGGATCGAACCCACGCCCTACAGCTCTGAAGGCAGACATGCTACCAACTGAGCTATAAGGCAGTCAATTGTAAAACACCATAAAACTCTTTTGAAAATCCATGCGAAATGCCGAAATTTGAGTTGCATATTCAAATTCAAATAATTTATTTGCTTGAATATAGGTAGGTATACAATATACTTATTGTTTCACTGTATTCAGCCCTTATCGGACGTGCAAAATATATAAATAAAAAGTAGACAAAATTCAATTACAAATAAAAACATTAGATCAATTATTACAATAACAATTATTAGGTATGTATGTACTGCACAGTTTGAATTCTTTATTTCTTTGACTGCCTTATCAGTTGGTAGTATGTCTGCTTTGTAAGTTGTTAGGCGTGGGTTCGTTTCCCATCCAGGAATATTTATGTGACGAGCATAGAAGTTTGTTATGGTGTCTGGGTGTTGTATTTATTACAATTATAAGTAAGTAATAGCCCATTTTTTATATTTTGTATTTATCAACTGGCTAGATGGCACTGTGTGAAATGACCAGCAATATTTATTCTTATTTATTAATATTATTTACGTTCCTTTTCTCCTTCTTTCCACACCTCGAATCAAAACTCCCAAAATTCCCGTAAAGAAACAAGGGTAAATAAATATCCGTATTCGGTGGAATGTGACGGACGGACGGTATATCACTCAGTGCAACAATAAAACTGCCAGCGCACCACAATCGGATAATTAAAATGAGGCAAACGGACGTAAATTACGCACTTTAACTCGTTTGAGATGGAACGATAGCAGAATTTAACTAGCTGGCTTTAGTTAAAAAGATCGGCTCTTACTGAAAAACGTCGTATGTCATTTAACTTCTTCGTGACAAATATGAAGTGCGCAGCATCTGCTAACTTTACTCTGTCCAGCTAATTGTGACTTAGTTTTTTTAGTTAATTGGTTTTAGGCAGCTCATACTAAATTGACGACATATAAGAATAGAATAGAATATCTTTATTGTTTCACTGTGTAGGTACATAACTTTGTAAAGCGCCTAGCGAATTATATATAATTCGCTGTGATTCGAAATGAGATATATCCCATAAACTAGCATACCTCTTTCCAAGGTTACTTCAAAATTTGCCATAACCTTGTAAAGAGGTAATGCTAGATCAAACGAATTTATTTATATGAGATATAATGCGCTAGGTGCTTTACAAAGTTATGTCTTGCATGAGCCATCAAAAAGCGATTAACATAATGGACAGACTAAATAACGCCATTGTCAGAGCGAATGAAGTCTTTGCAAAAACTGGCAAAAGCGTTCATCTGTCCGGATGTACATAATTGTAATTATGTATGGGAGTTGGTACTGGCGTAGGTCGTATTTTTCCAACTAATCTTGAAACTTGAAAAAGGTAAATTTCTTAGGTTTAATTTTCTACTTTTTATTAAGACTTGTGTTTGAAATAAAAAAAATACATTACTTAAAAAAATACTTTAACTTGGTATTATATTTTTTGGCGTCGGTAATTTTTGATTGACATGTCCCTCAATAATACGCTTTTAAAAAAATACAACCGACTTCAATTTCGACTATCTTCATAATTTTCCAGGTATTTTGATTTCTTCCAGTAATTTTTATTTTAAAAACCAAACTATTAAACCGATTTCAATAAAATGTATATGGGACCACCTCTAAAGTATCAGCTATCACACAAAAAAAGTATCATCAAAATCAATTCATAATTGGCGGATTAATCGCGTAACATACATACAAAAACTTTAAAAAGTGTTTTAATGTAAAGTGTAAAACGTGCCCCACATAAACGCTGCCTGAAGCAGTGATGGCCCTCGTGAATATGGCTACCGCAGTCAGTGTCTGAAGACAAGGATCTTTAACCAGTGTGTGTTGCCAGTAATGACATATGGAACTAAAATGTGGTCTTTAACTGATGGCCTTTTGGACACAATCATAGTCACGCAACGGGCAATGGAGAGAGCTATGCTCGGAGTTACTTTGCACCATAAAATCCGGAACGAGGATATTTGCCAAAGAACCAAAGTCACCGACATAGCACGCAGGGCTTGGAAGTTGAAGTAGCAATGGGCAGCACTTCGCTCGAAAACTGTCAACCAATGGGGAAGAAAGGTTCTTGAGTGGCGACCGCGAACCGGAAGACGCAGCGGAAGGCCTCGCACTAGGTGGACCGACGACATTGTAAAAGTCGTGGGCAACCGGTGGATGCATATGGCAGGTTGTCGTACAATATGACGGTCTAAGGGGGAGGGCCTTCGTTCATCAGTGGACGTCTCCGGACTGATGATGAGTCATGATTGTAAGACGCAGACTTTACTGTTTGCTACGGCATCCGCAACTTAAGCCGCCACATTAAAATCTAGCCTAGCCGTGATTTTTAGCCGCTACTGTAAGCTATATTAAGGATCTACAGTTACCTTCTGGGGCTGTTAAGTAAGGTTTGGTAATGTCAGTTCTATATTAACTGATGACCTCTTTGAGCCTGTACGGTTTACGGTAGCGACTAAATCCGTTAAATTCCAATAAACTAGTCATGATAAAACAAACGCAGTTATTTTTTTCTCATCCCTAAGAAATAAAGTTTATTTACAAACTCGATTCAACTCAACGCCTCCACTATTCCATTGTACCGTTTTGTACCTCCATAATCGTTCCCCATAAAGCGGTACTGCTGTTTTTATAGAAAAACAATACACTTACCGGATCAAACGCCGGAACAGAATGACGATGTGCTCATAAAATCTTGTTTGTTTGATACGCCACGCATTTAGACTGGGGGGTAATGGCTTTTCTTTTCATATCTAAGCTCAGAGACAAATCCTAATGTCTAGACTTTTTGGTCTTAACTTAATCACTACTATTGCATTGATTCTTCGTATTTTAATGGAGGTTCTCTACCACCATGTTCCGGTGAGTGTGCTTCAGACTTGTATATTCTTATTCCCCCCTACGCATGCTACTATCGGACGGCCAGGTTCCATGGTTGTTATACCAAAACCCCCAACAAAACGGTTTGATTCAACTTTCATTTTGCGAACTGCTTAACAGTGGAATGCGCTGCCCGAGTGGATGTTTCCCAAAACGTACAATATGGATGTCTTCAAGTCAACTTTGAATAGTTTTCTTTTATACAAGCATGATTCATCGAAGACTGCTCCTTTATTTAACAAAACATGCAAGCCTATCCATCTGTTATTTGTGTATTCCACTTTACCCAATGATATGATATTATACATATAAGCTGCTTGTGCTTGATATGTCATATCGCGCCCTCAAATGGCCCCGTGAAAACGACCCTAAGGACTGTCTCGCCTGTTTGCGCTCACTAAGCGAGACGCGCGCTATCCCTTTTGTTCTCTTATAAGTGCTATCTTCTTTCACACTCCGGCGCAACTAGTGAACATGACGGCAAGGGGGTAATTCTCAAACGTTGTTTTATTAAGCGATGGCGCATGTTTCGTAATCTTTGACTTTACCTTATTCTCTTTTTAGACAGCTCAAGCCTGTTTTGAAAGTCAATGGTTTTGAACTAAGTTCACTTTGGCCGTTGCTCTCAATCTATTTCAGTTTGATATACGAAAATATTGTATTACCACCGACACGGGTTTACTTTTTTCTCGCGAGGCCAGTTTATAGGAGGATAAATAGTAATGAATGGAACCTGCAACACTTACATTTGATTGACTTAAGAATAAGTATTTTCCAACCGACTTAAAAAAGGAGGTTCTCAATACGGCTGTATTTATATTTTTGTATGTATGTTACGCGATTACTCCGCCAATTATGAACTGTTTGGTAGATAATACTTCAGACGTGGTCCCATATACATTTTATCGAAACCGGTTCAGTAGTTTGGTTTTTAAATCAAAATTACTAGAAAATATGAAGATGTCATACAGGTATTCGAAGTTGAAGTCGGTTGTATTTTTTTTTAAAGCGTATTATACTCAGTTCCGTCATGTGAATTGAAGAACATAGTTTGCAAATCTATTTTAAGGTTACTAATCAGCAACACTGGGTCTGAGGGAAGTAGGACAGCACAGCAAATAACTGCGGGTATAAGATGAGAAAACCGTTTTTCCAGAAGTAGACTCGTCGGAAAACCTAAATTGTTTAGAATTATTGGTAACATAGCAGCCTGAAGAGTTCAGGGTCAAAATAACAATCAAATGAAGTCCCAGTTAGCCAGCTGTCTCCTGGCAGGCATCCTACAAGATGGCGCAACGAGCTTAACGCCTTTGACTAGTAGAAGCTAGCAGATCAATACTGCCAAAGTCGAAGGGAGACCAGTCCAGTATCAAAAACAAAGTAGATAATAATAAAGTCTGTAGATAAAAAACTACGCAACTCAATACTCAATTATTTATTGCATCTTATGTAACACACATAAGGATCTTTAATAACAGTGATGTTCATTCCTAATCTAGTGATAGGTACTTACGACCCTTTTCAGGGTCTGGCAAGAATCGGTGCGGAACGCTCTATTTTACTTTTAATTATGTTTTATTTCGTTATTGAAGAATTCATGACGTGTATAGTAACATTTGGCATCTAAAGTAGTTTTTATCTGTTTAATGAAACAGTCGTCATTTTCTATAAATCTTTAAGAGAGTCGGGCAGTTTATTGTAGATTTTTACGAAGTACGAATTAGGACTAGAACTATGCAGTACAAGATTTGACTTGGGTTCAATTAGCTTATGTTTGTATTGAGATCTCGAGTTCATCATCATCATCAGCCCGGAGACGTCCACTGCTGAACGAAGGCCTCCCCCTTAGACCGCCACACTGTACGACAACCTGCCATATGCATCCACCGGTTGCCCGCGACTTTTACAATGTCGTCGGTCCACCTAGTGGGAGGCCTTCCTACGCTGCGTCTTCCGGTTCGCGATTAGGCAATCTCGAGTTAGGCAACTATAATTTCTAGGTAGGTACCTACTTTACGTTACGACCGCGAACCGGAAGACGCAGCGTAATTAGGCCTCCCACTAGGTGGACCGACGACACTGTTGTTGTAAGTGCCTAATAAATAAATAAATAAATTGTAAAAGTCGCGGGCAACCGGTGGATGCAAATGGCAGGTTGTCGTACAGTGTGGCGGTCTAAGAGGGAAGCCTTTGTTCAGCATTGGACGTCTCCGAGTTGATGATGATGATGATGCTCCTGACTACACAAAGATTTAGATTATGTATTTTGGACCGGTCGATCGGTTAAAAAGTCGGTGTGCATTCAGAGTACCATAATAATAACTTTCAACAGGGCTCAGATTATGCAAACACTTTTAGCTCCTGGCTTCGACAAGAGGCATTTATAACTCCCCTTCAGTCCTCTTGTCCTTTCAAATCTTTAAATCTGTTACAAGTGCTTCTTGAATGCTTTAAGGATCTTTAAAGATCCATTGATTTAGTATTTGAGAATTTCTTTTCGAACATCAAAACAAGCAACGTCGTCATTAATAGCTGTTAAGAAAAAAGTACTACATGATACATCATACTACAATGCGTTTTCCGCAGTGACTGCCAAGGAGTAGTGTGCAAGCTTTACTGGTTTTGGTTTGAAAGACAATGTTACTAGATAAATTACTGGGCATGAAGAGATTTGACATCAAATATGTCAGGGTAACGAGCGCAGTGCAGTGCGAGGATTTTGGTCGCAAGGTCACAATCCTAGCACTGCTACTGTTAGTGGCAAGCGTGTCGCTTACCACCAGGTGCAAGTCTTGCTCGTCTCGTCACTCGTTTGCATTAATAAAACATACTACTATCACTCAGTCTTTCGTACTTATAAAATGTATCGTGACTTCCTTTGGCTATTCATAACAAGTCTATCTTACCCAATAAACCTACCATCATTATCAAGTCTATCTATATCATATAAGCCTCTCGCAGTACCTCTATCACAATAAGTAGCTCCGGATGTGACGTCACACGCTTCGGTGGTCGAGTGGTAATATCTCAATCTGGAGCCGACGGAGCCAAATCGACTCCCGGCTTACTTGCTGGACGTAAGATTGATTTGGGTGCGATATTTATGGTTTTTTTTCTACTAACATTAAGGAATAACATATTAGTCTGTTTGTATTCATAGTTATGTATGTTTGCACGTAAATGTGTCAATTTCAGTCAGCCCTTGGGGTCTTATTCCCTATGACATGACCGAAGATGCAGCAGCGTTTCGTGAACTCTTGTAGTGGTAGGACTCCATTGCAGAGTCCGCCTGGGAAAGTACCACACATTTGCCAAGAAGTAGTGTTCAAGCATTACTGTGTTTCGGTTTGAAGGGCAATGTTACCAGAGAAATTACTGGGAATTAAGAGATTTGTTATTTAATATTTCAGGGTGACGAGCGCAGTGCAGTGCAGCGCAAGATTTTATATGGGCAGGCGTGACGCTTACCACCAGGCAAACGTTCAGCTCGTCTTGTCACTCAATTCAATAAAAACATAAGTTCAAACTAGATAATATCTATTGCACGATACTATACTATGAAATTTCATATTAGTATTAAATTAATCCTTGGTAGCCTACTCAGAAGACCGCGCGACTTGAAATCCTGAGGTCGCGGGTTCAAATTCTGTGCCCATACCAATGAGCTCTTGAGTGTTTCATATCATTGGCTTTTCAGTGAAGAAAAGCGCTCAAGTGTAGCGCTTGTGGCGTAGCTTCTCTAGGTGATTCTAAACGATCACCGATGTTAAGCAACGGACGGTACGGTCAGTCTTCGGATGGGTGACCGTGAGTGGCATTTATTTCTGAGCGCTACCGTGGGTCGGATGACACGTTAAATTGTTGGTCCCGGTTGTTTGTTGTAGTTTCTATAACAACCACCGTCAGCCATGTCAGGGGCCTTCGGGCGGCACATTAACTCTGACACTAGGGCGGGCCACTCAGCATATACGAACTTACTTACTTACTTAGTGAAGAAAAACATTTCAGTGAAGGGTGAAGAAATTCAATGGTATATGTGAATCCGTCAATCCGCATCTAGTAGAGACTTTTAAGCAGGGGCGGAGTGAGAGGGGAATATCGGGACTATTAATAATCTGATTATTATGCTAGAACCTGTTTTAGCAGGATCGATAGACCGATTAGGTTAGCTTTTAAGAGTTTTTTTGTGGTGTATAATCATGCTATTAAACACTGTAATGATTTATATCCTTAGGTACTCGTAGATCTAGCTAGGGATAGTAAAAATGACAGAAGCTGAAAAGTGATGCATTCATTTAGTGAATATCCTTTAATACAGTCGACGGCATGCGGTTTCATGTGTTCTGTTGATAATGAAGCCAAATTCTGAAAGCGTCTTATTATTATTAGAGGTCTCAGTTCGCGAGGTCTAATGTTTGCAGAACTACCAGTAATGCAAGCTCTAGAATACGAGGAAATAGACTATTACATTCATTCATAGAAAAACAGGACCAGCTTTTTTATTATTGTGAAATTTTATTATATTATTTTATTGCATATTTCGTCATATAGAGCAACCGCTGTAAACCGGAAGTAGAGTCATACAACGGACGCTGGACCTAAGTATTTTCATAGAAAAACAGGACACAATATTTTTCATTATTGTGAAATTTTCGCAAATTTCGTCAGATAGCGCAACCGCTGCTAACCGGAAATATGAGTCATACAACGGACGTTGGTTTCACAACATGTTGCAATCATAATAATAATTATTATTAAATGAGACCCCAGACCTCCGGCTTGGCTTAACTGGCTGTCCGGGGGTGGAAACCGCAAGAGCTAAGAACCTAAGCTCCAGGGTGGAAGTGTTAAAGGGCATAACGCCGCGAGTAGCGTTTAGTGAAAGCGCAGCACACCTCTCGACGCCCTAAGCCATCCACGTCAATGTTGCTCCCCTGGCACCAATATACGGTAGCCTTTATGGGGGGCCCATTTAGTGGATGGCGAGTCATCACTTGCCTTAATATTTTGATGTAATGAGACAAAATAGGCAGGTGCCGTTTCTCATTCTATAGACTAGTCCAATGTTTCATAAAAAAACACCAAAATAGCCCGATAATTTTTTACAATTTTATACCTTAATGTTTAAAATAGTGTATCATATTCCATTCACACCCATGTAATAGTTTTATAATGTTATTTTCCTATTCAAAAGGGCCTCTTGGTGTTGGCACCAATGCCTCTTAAAGAGCCGGGATTAGACCCGAGTTTCAAATGCAATAAATTATTAATAAATTAAAAATAAATAAATTATTAATTATTTTATTTACCAAATAAAATAATTTAAATTTTATTTGTACTGTTTTAGGTAACTTTCTATAAACCTAAAATTGTCATACTCGTAGTAGGCTATTATTATTTCATAAGATTACCGATAACGCAATTATCTTAAAAACCTATTATTTTCAATATTTATCATTCATAGTTATAGCGACAAGAATAACAATCCAATAGGTAAAACAAATTTTCATCTAAGTGCCACATTTTATGACTCATGCTATTTTCTGTTAAAAAATGTGTGCCTAAATACTTCCTCTGAGTAATTTTACGCTTAAATTGTGGCAACGCACTCGTCGGGCATTTACGTGGTTCTTCAGATGTACTAGTTTCTAATGCGGTTTTGTTTTACTATTTCAAATATTACGACTAAAATATTATTAATATTAGAACTTTATAATTATTATTAAAAATGATAATTAAAGACACGCTTTACAATAAAACATTAAAAAAAAATAAAAAAATCTAGGAATAATTATAACAAGTACTTTAAAAAAACAATCAACTTAAATGTCGATTACCTGGATGACATCTTTTTCCAGTTATTTTGATTTAAAACCCAAAATACTGAACCGATTTGATAAAAAATTATGAGAACTTCTGAAGTATGAATTGCCAAACAAAAAATAATCATCAAAACTAATTCATATATCCATAATTGGCGGAGCAATCGCGTAACAAACATACAAAAAATACTTAATTGTGAACCTTATTTTTTTAAGTCGGTTGAATAAAAAATATAATTAGATACTCTCCTTATGGTAAGAGATAATTGCTACCCAAGATTATTGCAGCAGTACTTAGAACTTTGTGTAACGTAAAACATTATAGGAAACTTTAAAAAATTGCGAATAAAATGTACCTATGAGCGAATAGATAAATTGTCACCCAGGATTAATTTACATGACAAAACCAAAAACAACGAGTAAAACCTTGAGACAAAGCTAGTTATTAATTAACTGGTTGAAAACAGATTCTAAAATGGTTTTGTTTATTTTACGCATTTTATCTGCCTCTTATAAAAGGGATCAACAACTTGAAGAAATGATAAATTTGCAAATGTTATGGCCTTGTTACTGGGGGTTTGTTTGTTTTTTGGTCAATTATAACGATATTTAAAACACTGAAGTTCTATTATTATTAACGGGATATTTACCGTGATTATGTTGTGAAATGAGCTCCCGATATTTCGGCGCAGTTGCATGCACCATGTTCACGAGTAGACTGAAGAATGCGGGTGGTTGTCAAAAGAGTTCGAAAAAACATTAAGGGCATTCATCACGAACTACCCTCTTTCTAAGTCTTTTACTACGATTACTGGAACTCGAACTCGAATATCGGGATCTCATTTCACAACATAATCACGGTAAATATCCCGTTAATTATAATAAAACTTTAGTAAACAACCGTGATAGATTAACACATTTAAAACACCGGTTTAGAAAAAATAAACTGCATTTAGTTGTTTCGAAAACTGTCTCGTCTGTTTCATATCTAGGTGAACCTGATACCTATATGATTAAGTGCTCAAAATGTTTAATACATTGTTACATACGGTCATAATAATATTACTGCTATGGTGCAATAAATAGATATTTATACAGAATAATACATTTTTTTTTATAAACAGCCTGCTTCAATTTCGACTAATGATGTATGTCAGTAATTTTGATTTAAAAACCAAGCTACTGAACCGATTTCGATAAAATGTTTAAAGGACCACCTCTAAAGTATCACCTTCCAAACAAACATCATCAAAATCTATTCTTAGTTGACGAAGCAATCGCGTAACATAAATACAAAAAAAACATAGTCGAATTTAACCTCCTCCTTTAAAGCCGGTTGATAAAAAACGATGTCAAGGGCTGTTCAAATCTTTGATGACGGATTAAAATTAACGATAATTTTGTCATTGTTAATATTTGTTACTATTAATAAACCACACGCAACGAAGTTATTCTTCTGACGTCTATTAATTCCTAGTAGCCCTTTGCACCATATTTCACATTATTTCACAGACAGACAGACACGCATCTTCCATTAGTTCCATACAGACGTTTCACAACCTTGTGTCATTTTTCTGTATATAACGATAAACCGTTGCCCGGTGTTGGCACAACTCGATTTGACTCGATACTGATCAAACGAATTTGAACGAGCATTCTTCAATCGATTCGGACTCTTCGATTCTGTTTCAACTGGCTGATTCAGCGAGACTTCAAGTGAGTTCGACAGGTACAATTTCGAAACTTTTATAAACGAATATAGCTCATATTATATTCGAAATATGAGAGGCTTCGTCGGATGTGACTTTGGACCTTTTGGACGCCATTGCCAAGACATGGGTCCATTTGGGCGCTGTGGACCCTTTGACCGATTTGGCTGCGGATCCCCTAGACCTCACTTTGGGCCTCCCGAACACCACTTTGGGCCTCCTGGACACAACTTTGGACCTGGACCGTGCCGAGGACTTAGACACCATGAACCAAGTTTTGGACACCGGGAATCTTTTTTTAGCTTAGGCCCCGATTTTGGGGCGGACTCGGGAAGCTGCTGTCAGGATTGCCGTGAGTTTGGTGGGCGTGGGTGTGGACAAGGCCCTTGCCCCCGTGCAGAAGAGCGTGGGCCCCACGGCCCGTCTGGCTGTTCCGACTCTGAACAGCCTCGATTCGGACCGCATGGTCCTGAGGGAAGGGGGCATGGACCTCATGGTCCTGAAGAAAGGGGGCATGGACTTCAAGGGCCTGAAGGAAGAAAACCTGGAGCGCGTGGGCATTGTGGAAGACCTCGTGATTGCAGCATGGAGAGAAGCCCTCGACGTCATCGCAGTCCTGGACGCGGACCTAATGAAGCGGGCAGACGTCATGGTCCTTGCCATGGGCCACCTCGCCATGGAGAAAGAAGACACGGTGGTCGAGGACGATGCCACGGGTCACCATCGCGTCACGACTCCGGACCCTGCGGCAGACGTGGTGATGAAAGTGACCCTACAGGACCGTATGGTCATCACAGACCTGGGCCATTTGGTCCTAATTTTGGGGGTCATTTCGGCCCACATCGTCGTCCATTCGGCCCATGGAACAGACAGGGACCATACGACCGTTGCCAGCGGAACAACTCTGATGAAGAATCTGGGAACGAGACCGAGCGACGTGGACGGAAGGACCGACCCTGCTGTAGGAAGAATAAGGATCAAAATCGCGACGAAACTGTTCTGGTTCAGAGAATTGTAGTCGAAAAGGCACCTAGATGCTATTCAGTTTAAAGCGATGACGTCATTTCTTCTTTTCGTATCCGATTTATAGTGTATCATTTATCTTTGATAAGACATTGTTTATGTGAAAATTATCTTTAGCATTGATAGCTACGTATATCAGTATTAGTATTTAGTTTTATAGATCAAGTCTCGATAACTCCCGTTGTCCACCACCTGCGTGTCCCCCAGTGGTGGACAGCGGCAAATTAGGGGAGTTTTTTTTAAATAATAAAATATATTTTTAACTTAATTTTGTTACGATTTATTGCAAGCAGGTTTTTCGGGCGACGGTCTCGTGTCTCCCCTGATTTACTCCCTGACATCAAGATTTTTCAGTCCTGGTGACTCCCCCAGGCCGGGGAGATATTCGGCTATTATTATATATTATGATTCACAATCAGCATAATCATAGTTTGAAATTGAATAGCAATAAAAAAGGAATGTCTGAAGGCTCGCTAGATTAAGGTAACATGATTATGTTGCGAAAGAATAACCATACTACAGTGAATCAGTATTGTAAATAAATAAAAGACTGAACCTAATATAATATTTAATTATTTTCCCTCCCATTTAGTTGCAATTTATTTTTATTCGTTCTAAAACTAGAATAAATAACTGATTTGTACTAAAAAAAAATAGAATAACATTTTTATTTATGAAAATCCAACTTAAGTCTCCAAGTCTCTAGCTCTATAGTTATTTTTGATAAAAATCCGACATTATCACAAGTACTACTACAGGGTGACATTTAATTTATTGGCATTATCTTAGGGGGTCATAGACCTTATCGTAATGGACAACTTTTTCAACGAATTCGACTTAAACAAAATTCTTAACCAGACATAAGTACTTTTAACTAGCAAAATCAGTCAAAAGTACTTTTGTCTAAAAAGGTTGGTCAAAAATAGTTTTGACAGAAATAACAGTCAAAACTAGTGCATAAAGATTGCACACTACTATTTCAAGCCCAACAACTATTTATAACTTGATAGGTTCGTTAGGTTCACAGCACTATTAACCAATGATTTCAGACAAAACTACTTTTGACCAACCTGTTCAGTCAAAATTATGCCTGATTTTTACAGTTAAAAGTACTTTTGACTGGTTAAAAGTTTTGACTGCAATTTATGCAAAGGCTTGAAAATCAAAATCCTGTTCAAATTACTTCATAGAAATCTCGACAAGCCCAGTTATCAATTCGCAATGTAACGGGGCGCTCACCGCACGCGTCGTTACGTAGCGGCGTTACACGGCGCTACACGGCGCGTAATAGCCGCCTTACGCCTCGTAACTCTACGTGTGCTCGGCGCAGATAACGGGGGTAAACAGACTATTAGTGCTCACACACAGATGTTGCAGTCTAGCGAGCATTGTGCTCACTAAATAAAAAAATATATGAAACGTATTTCCCATTTCCTTAGATCTTTAGGAAAATAATTACTAATAATTACTTATTCGTATATCTTGATTTTTTTATTAAAATGTATGTTGGGCCGAACATGGCATACATAGTGGGACGAAAGCAGATTTTTTAATGTGGGACGAAATTTCTCGTGACGAAAACGGCATATATAGAAAAATGTACTGTCCTGTTTTCTCCGATTGACTTAAAATTCCAAAATGTATATTGGACCAAGCCAGCACCTTCATTACACGATCCGCAACAGGTATCACTGTCAATTGTGTGAATCAGATTCCATAATAACCGGCTCTGAAGAATAGCACTTAAAACCACGTCACCTGCCGGTCCCAACAGAAAACCAGCGCTGGTTGTTCGCAACCAGCATTGCGCTGATATATTTTAACTTTTTGATATTTTATTTCTTTCATTTGTCTTTAATTTTGGGTGTGTATCTATTTTTTCTCTCGAATAAACGTTTTTATGTATTGTATTGTAAAATCACGCTTCTTAAAGTCTTATTTGTATTAGTTGCCAAGTGTCCTGTACGAAGAGAACACACACAACACTAGGTATGACATTAGGGTCTAAGGGTCTTTATATCTTTCGAAACAATAATACTACCTTCTTAACCAGACCTGTCTGGACCTGGGTATTTCCTTAAACTAGAACCAGAACCACTGGAGGACGGGCAGCAGCGTCCTCTTGATGACGGTGGTGAGCATTCTGCGATCCTGCGTGCTGCCTTCTCAGCGTGGGGATTATAAATAAATATTTGGGTTCATTTATTACACACAGCGCCATCTAGCCCCATACCACAGAATAAATAATACTACTACGTACAGAAAGTTCACTCCGCAAAGGAATTGAAATAAATAAGGACTCTATCTACTAGGCAATAAAGTAGCAATTCAACTCGCTCAGCGCTGGATACCGCTCGCTATATTCACCTAGATATACCGCTCTCTTTCTATCACGTATGCTTAATTACGTGCGACGAGGCTAGCGTGCGGGCGGCCACTGACTTACCTTACGAACATACCCAAACTGCGGAGTGACACAAAACCTAAGCAAAGCTTGTATTATGGAAACCAGATAGCTGATAGAATACTTATATATATCTTTTTTCGTAAATACATACTTGTAATACATACTACACCCAGACACAGAACAAACATAGATGTACGTCACAAACATTTTTGTCCTAGGTGGGGATCGAACCCACGCCCTACAGCTCTGAAGGCAGACACGCTACCAACTGAGCTATAAGGCTGTCAAACAAAATTATGGCAGCACCTCTCTATTTAAGGGGGAGGCTTTTGTCCAAGAGTGGGCGTGTATGGCTGACGACGAACCAGACTTGTCTCTCTGAATATGTGGAGGTTCGCGCGACACACGCGTTCCCACGTTTCACTACTAAAAGAATAATGTTTAAGATTATTTTTAACCGGCTTCAAAAAAAGAGGATTTTTTTAATGTATATTCACCGATTTCTCCGTCAATTTTGGACCGAAAATTAAAATTCTTTTTTGGTAAATGATACGTCATATACATTTTATCGAAATCGTCTTCGTAGTTTGGTTTTTAAATCAAAATTACTGGAAAATATGAACAAGTCATCGAGATACAATCGAAATTGAACTCGTTTTTTTTTAAAGCGTTTTTTACAATCCATTTCCGTCCTTCACGTCCGTGTGTCCATTTTATAACTAACCTACCGGCACATATTATACAGCTTGCAAAATTCATTAGCATAATAAATTGCAAACAGCTGCAAAATGTAAAGTGCGTTTAATAACTGATTGTATAGCTACGGATAGTGTGACGTCATTGTTTGCGGACTATAGTTGCCATATGTAGGAAGCTTCTAATGTTTGCAAAGAGCTATGATCCTGATGATCCTCTAGAAATTAACGTCAATATTAACATGTATTCTAATAGTAGACTATTATAATAAACCAGCAATATGCGAGTTGGACTGACGCATTGAGGGTTCCGTACCACAATACATATATTACGATTTATTTACTTTACCGAAACACTTTGCTTTTTTGATCGAAACCTGTATAGAGTGCCCAATTCGTAGTTGACCAGTTTTTATTATTGTTGTTTTATTTGGAATTTGGTATTTAAATGACATCAAGTTTTATGCTTATAATATGACTATTTAGTTTACTAAAACATAGCTTTCTTGTTAATTACTATCTAGTAGATAAGGAGTTCAATATATTTTTTTATCACATCTATTTAAAAAGAGTTCTTGTTCTTCGCAAACGGACCAAAAAAGAAGCTCTTTAATCCTTAGGGACGAAAAGTGATATGAATTTGGAATGTAGATATTGTTTGTAACAGTTTCAAGCACCAAAATCAACCACGAACATTGTATGAACATGTAACATGTGTTTCAAACAATAAAGTAAAACGCGAGAAAAAATTTAAAAAAATTCAAAAAAGGGCCAAAAAAAGCCAAAAAAAACCCCTAAGAAAGCCCAAAGTGTGGAAACACTTCAAAAAAAGCTATAAAAAAACAACCATAAAAACGTGCGAAATGCATTCCGCCTTCTTTAGTCATTTTGTTTACTCAAATTCTGTTTTTTTTAGTCCTATAAATATATTGAGTGAGTGTATCGTCCCATGTCGACGTCTGATGAGTGTATCGTCCTCAAGTACTGAGAATGAAATAAACTTATGTAAGTAAGTACTTACTATTCTTATTCATAAGTTGCACATTCGTATTATATCATAGAGGGCAACGAAAAGTAATGTCCACCTCGGGAGCCACATTATAGTAGGCTCGAGTGGCGTACTTTGTGATGTAGGTACTTTAGAATCCTTCGCTCCGCTCTGGATTCAAATAAACACTCTCGCCTTTAAAAAAGTTTTTTGCTCCCTTGGTTAACAATCTACTATGTAAGTTTAGATCTATGAACTAGCTTTCAATCAATCCTTCAATATAGGCTGTAATACAAAACGTAGGTTTCTTCTTCTTTCTTAGTTATTGGCATCGCACGTTGTGCATTCTGCCAGTGTCAAGTTTATGGATATTGCAAGTTTTTTTTATTAAAATGAAGTCAAATATGTCATGAAATCACAGTTGGTCACACGAAATTATTCATAGTCGAGTCTAAGTCATGCCCTAGTAAAGTTGTGGCGACTTTACTATGACCTTCTACGGAGCTTTGAAAACAACACGAAAAGACATGTTTCACCACATTATATCACTTGCCCACACTCGTGCATGTAATTCAACACGCAATGAATAAAACACCACCATTTTTAATCATTAATTCGCGATAAAACTCAAGTTTAAGAAAATAATAGAATGCAACGACATGTTTTTTTCGTGTTACGCCAAAACTCCAAAAAAACGTAGGTTTGTAAACTTGTAAAAACGGTATCACTATAATGTGGTCTTTTTACTCGGGTAACTAAACCAGCGGTTCCATTAGACTCGGGGACAAATCCTGCCAACAGCCGTTTACCGGAGCGAGGCGTCCCCCGATCGACCGGTTACCGGTAACCGGCTGTTTAATTGAAACCGTATTGCGGAAGGATAATCCAGTGAGTAGAACGGGGAATATTCAGACTTCTTAGTACTTTGTCGGAATGGCTTTTGATCGACTTCTTTTTTCTATAGAAACTTATTGGACACATGCGATCTAACTTTTTATGAAAGCATTTTTAATAAAAGTGTATAATAGATTAAACCCTTTTTAAAATTAATTACTTGTTAAAAAGAGACTATAATGATGTTTGATCTTTATGAAACATTAAAAATGTAGTGCGGTTTATGAAAACGGACTTAACTGCAAAATTTGGAAATTTTTAAAAACGATGTGTAAGTATCTCAAAGTTCGTGCAATTTTTGTACACTACTATGACCTTCGACCAAAGTCTATGAATATAATCTATTAGGCCTAAGACTATCTCCTTAAATCAACCATATATAGATACCATATATACCGACTTTAAAATCTTCCAATAATCACTGATCCACTCTTTTAACTTATACTTACTATAAAGTTTTCATAATTAATTAATTTTAATATAAATACTAAATTACGAAGGAACCAAATTAATCAATTATGTTATTTATTTACATAAATAACTTTTAATTTATTTTAATATAGTGCTGATTAAAAGCTACTGAAATCCAAATTTTTTTATGAGTACTTTATCTATATATTTATAACTAAAATATTAAAAAAATAATTTAATTCTGGAGTGAAAAACAATCGAACTGAATTCAAAACCCTATATTTCCCTTTTCAATGTCCATTTTGAATAAATAATCTGCTGGAAACTACTTGATTAATTACAATCAATTAAAAAAACTAACTCATTGATTTATGTTTGTAAGAAAAATTATGACTTCTAGCTTAATTACAATGATAAATTAAAATTATTCTAATATTTATCTGGGCACAGAAATACCATGAGTGTGGAAACACTTCATAATAAATATTCTTGATTTATGTTTTTGGTTAGGTATGCTAAAAACTACTTAACGAGAAAAATAAATATTTCGACACGGTTCCAACCCGTCCACGTGTTGATCACAGCCAGTGTACTGATTAACTCGCTGCCTCAGCCGCTCAAAAGGCGCAAGCAATTTGGATTAGGCTTACAGGTGTAACTAGACTATAGACTGTTTACAATGTCCTTAGAAGTTAAGCTAGGATCGAAATGAGGCTGAGCGGCTTAGTAAAATTGTAAATGACTCACCTTAGGGAGCAAAAGTAAAGAATGTCTCAGATTTCATGAATATTGTCTCCCGAGGCGAAGCGTAACATCTGAGACATGAGATCTGAGGCTTCTTTACTTGCTCCCGTGGTGTGTATACGATTTGATGTGCCGCTGCGGGGAGGAAGTGGTTCCTTTCGCTCCGCGTACCTACGAGTACCACACTAGCACAGTTGTAGATGATGGATGCACATTACACCATTGTTTTTTTTCTCTAGACGTAAACATGTTTTTCATGTTTCTTTCGCCGTAAAACCAGTGGTATAAAAATCAGTACATAAACTCCAAAGAACTCGTTGGTACGGGCCCGAGTTTTGAACGCCTGCGATTTCACGATTCTGAGTCTAGCGATCTCCCCATCAGGACAGGCTTTGTTTTTTTTTACTGTAACATACATAAATAAAAACACGAATCGTGCTGAGAATAATCGTCCTTATTGAAGACGTTTAAAATATAAATGCACAGACTTTCCTCTTAAACTTGACTAGCTTTTATCGTCGACATTCAATGATATAAAGTAAAATATCTATTTTCCTTCTAAACACGTCGGGAAAGTGATTCAGTAGCGACAATATTCAGCTTAGTCCTGGTTGGTGAGTGGCGTTCACGTGAGAGGCTTAGAGCCGTCGACACCCGCAACGTTTAGGGAAATTTACAGCGAATTGCAGTGCAACCGGCGTACCTACGGTTTAAATCTATCTGGCAATTGCAATATTATGAGTTCGGTATAGTCCAGGGACTTGACGTTGAATGCATTTACAAAATTAAGTTTCACTTTCACTCATGCAGAGAAATAAAAAAATTGATTCAGTAATACCAAATTCATGACCGTCGTCAGGTTGTGAATCTGGGCTCGAGGAAAAGACACCCTCTTGCGATGGAAATAACTTTTAAACGGACGTTTCCAAACCACCTTTCTAGCAAGAACAGCAGAGGCGTGGAATTCCTTGCCAGCCTCTGACTTCCTAACAAGTACAAGGTGTTTGTTTAAGAAAAAGGTGAACAGGTACGTACTAGGCAAGCGTGCTCCATCGTCGACCACATCATCACTTCCTAACAGATGAGATTGTTGTCAAACACATACCTAGTCTGTTGTAAAAAATACCACTGGTATTATTACAGTTTGAAGCAACCTGAACCAGAAGCTCTTAATCAAAAAAAAACTTTGTCAGTGCTCACCCTTAAAAATGAAAATCTTCGATTAATAAAATGTGGTGCTCGCGCGTATATATATGTTTGTGTGTTTGTTTATTGGGGTGTGTTTGTGTAGGGAGATGGGTGTGTCAATATCTCATTGTGAGAGATGTTTAGTGAAGCAAAGATTCAGACGATGGTGCTCTATTTTAAGCACAGAAAAACGAAAGCTCTACTTCTTAGGTAGAACGGCTATCAAAACAATGTTGTAATTGTATGGAAAACCCCTGTCGCCAGTTTCACACATAATTGTTAAGTCACTACGACGAAAATATGTCAATCATTGGTCGCGCATTTGAAGTAAAACGCTTGAAATGCCATTTTGCTACAGATTAAAATTGATCTAATTACGATGCAATGTGGTTTGGTTTCCTACACGTCTATTTAAATTGTCTTTTTGAGTAATCTCAGTTTAAAAATATATATATTGGTAGAATTGTCAATTGTTGTGGCGCGGCCCGTCACATTTCCGTTTATTTACTTCTCTCTTAGGTGATTTTAAGCCACAAATTCGTTTAACATCCGCATGTCTGTATTACTCGTGACTTGTTAACTATATTTAGTTCGTTATAATTAAAAAATCATTTTTCTTAGAACAAAAAATTGCCAATTTTTCGATTGATTAAAATCTTCAATCCACTCTAGAGTTGGTAAAATATTCAAACCCAACCATCTATCATAGCTTCTCGATGACGGCGATGTGTTGTAAATTCAGTGCTGGATTACCTAGTGCGGATACTACCCCTTCCAGTGATTTTCAGATAGTGCACTGGAGTGGTAATGGCCACTGCTCACTGGCCGCTTTAGATAAAGCCTTACATCCGGATTGTGGACGTTTTGAAAGGTTCCGTTTTCCCTTCATCGTTTAATTTAGTAAAGACTTATTGACCAAGCGAGCAAAACGAACAAAACGAGGCTGACAGCAGCAAGCATATTTTGATGTTCTAGGCATTGAGCTACTATCTAAAGAGTCATAATCTCTAAGTGAAAACAGTCAAAAAACGTCCGACTGCTGTTGTACACACCTATATAGTTTATATAGGTATGAGAAGGTATGATGATGTAATTTAGACGTTATGTCGCTTGTATAGTGTTCAGTGTATGCTTGAGCACTTGTGTCTTATCGTAGTTCAAATCGTTCAAAAAGTTTTGGCGCGGACATTTTTTTGCAAGTTAGTGACTCTATAGATATTAGCTCAATGAAAATATGACATATTTTTTGTTCACTATAGACATCGTGGACCTGGGTATGTTCTTCAACTGCATCCAGAACCACCGGAGGACGGGCAGCAGCGTCCTCTCGGTTAACGGTGGTGAGCATTCTGCGAACCCTAAGCCGCCTGCCGAGCGTGGAGATTGTGGCAATCCATCCCTCCTCTACTAACGAGGAGGCCTTTGTCCAGTAATGGACATCTTCTAACTGTTGATAAGGAATATTGAAAATCGACCCTAATATAACACCTTTAAGGCAGAGATGCAACATCTCACGTCCGTCAGCACACAAGTACGACGTAACGGAGTTGCTGTAATTAATGCTGGACGTCTGTGTCGTGCTAAATGCGACTGCAAGCCAAGACGGACTGCGCATGACAGGAGTTGGTACTTGGACATTATTAAAATTTAATAATGTCCATTTAATGTGCTTTTAAATTAGTAGAATTATTGTTTATTTACATATAAATACATTTAGGTAAAAACTAATTTGACACTACTTATAATAAAATTTTAACTAATTACTAAAAAATCTGCGGTCGAGGTTGGAGGCATTGCCACGTTGGGTGGTAATGCTAAGTTTTTGGTTATGTCTAGATTCACCCTAGCATTCCGGTCACCTGACATCTCGACCAACCGTTTTAAATTTATAAGTCAAAAGTCGAAAAAAAACTTATCTTCCTTACCAGTAGTAATAATATGTGAAAATGTGTCGATGTATCCCCCCAGTAGCAAAAGGTGGAAAAACATCTTATCTTCCGTACCAGTAGAGATATACCTGTAGGGATAATGTGTGGAACAGGCGCAAAATTGCATAACAGAAATCATGATCGGGCTCTTGAATAGTCCTGTTTTGGTATTAGGCCTACCCTCGAGGCCGATTGGGACATACCCACCACGTTGGCCTAATTTCGTGTAGGTGGATTCACATACGCTTTACTCCGGATATTTACAGGTTGCCTCACGACGTTTTCCTTTACCGAAAAGCCAATGGTATGCAAATCCGTTTATAAACTCCAAAACTCTCCCAAGACACGTCACTCAGTCTAATTTTGGAATTTAGGGATTCATTTTCTCATCAACAGCCGGAAGACATCCACTGCTAGACGAAAGCCTCCCCCTTACTAATAATTCCCACGCTAATTGGCCATTTGCATCCACCGGTTGCCCGCGACTTTTACAATCGGTTGTCGGTTGTGGGTTGTGGGTTGTCGTACAGTGTGGCGGTCTAAGGGGGAGGCCTTCGTTCAGCAGTGGACGTCTCCGGCCAGATGATGATGATGATGATGATAATTGGCAGGCGGCTTGGGATAGCAGAATGCTCCCCACGGTTAACTAAGAGGACGCTGTTGCGTGGTTCTAGATGCAGTTTCAGGACATACCCAGATCCATTCAGATTCCCTATATTAGGATTCGTTACCTAGCTTTACTTAATAAGTAAGTATGTTCGTATAGGCTGAGTCGCCAGCCCTAGTGTCAGAGTTAATATGCCGCCCGAGGGCCTCTGACATGGCTGACGGTTGAGGTTATAGAAACTAGAACAAACAACCGGGACCAACAATTTAACGTGTCATCCGACCCACGGCAGCGCTCAGAAATAAATGCCACTCACGGTCACCCATCCGAAGACTGACCGGACCGTCCGTTGCTTAACATCGTTGATCGTTAAGAATCACCTAGACAAGCTACGCCACGAGCGCTACGTTACTTTACTTAATTAAAAGTTATAAGTATCAAGGTGCAGTGATCCTACTACGCGAATATGCGAAATCCCCTTGTCTAATCGCTTCATTTGGCTGACGCGTCATAATTTATGACACAGAACGAGTGCTCCTATCTTCTCCCTAATATATTACTGGGACAATTATTACTGTTATTGCAACGTGTGGCCTGTAACTGGTGCATTTCAACAGCTAATGCTTTTGAAGTGGAAATTAATTTGTTGCTGGTTTGTTTACGCCGTGTGGTATATTTAAAACCCATATATGTTAGAGGTCTCATCATCAGCCCGGAGACGTCCACTGCTGGACGAAGGCCTCCATCTTAGACCGCCACACTATACGACAACATGCCATTTGCATCCACCCGGTTGCCCGCGACTTTCACAATGTCGTCGATCTACTTAGTGGGAGGCCTACGCTGCGTATTCCGGTTCGTGGTCGCCACTCAAGAACCTTTCTTCCCCATGGTTATCACTTCTTCGAGCGATGTGGCCTGCCCATTGCCACACTGCAATTAATAGAGGTCTAGTCTAGACATTTAAAAAATCTAAACGTTTTCAAGATCAATTGTTTACTGTACATGTTTTCTAATTTATTCTGGTTGAGATGTTGGGGTGTTGAGCCCAAAAATCTGATCGGTGAGATTGAGCGCAGGTTAAAGGAAACAATCGGGAACACCCGCATCGGCTCGTACCTGAGGGTCTAGACAAGAACCAGTTTCTGAAGTGGTTCTTATCTAGACCCCCTGGTGCGATTGGCCAATGTAATTCAGCGCAGGAATACGACCAGAATACTTTTGCACCAGACACAGTTGTCAACTGTGTGTTGTGTATTTAACTGTTGCCAAACACTTACATGTAGGTTAGTTAGTCAGTTAGGTAGGTCCAACTTCGACAAAGAGGTTGCCCGAAGAATCCAACTCGGATGGGCAGGTTCGGGAAATTGCGTAATATCTTCTCGTCCAAAATCCCTCAGTGTCTGAAGACAAGGGTCTACGATCAGTGTGTGTTGCCAGTGATGACATATGGAACTGAAACGTGGTCTTTAACTGCTGGCCTTTAGAACAGAGAGAATCATTAGAGATCATTAGAGATCATTAGAGAAACTCAGAGTCACGCAACGGGCAATGGAGAGCTATGCTCGGAGTTTCTTTGCGCGATATAATCCAGAACGAGGATATTCGCCAAAGAACCAAAGTTACCGACATAGCTCGCAATGTTTGCAAGTTGAAGTGGCAATGGGCAGGCCACATCGCTCGAAGAACTGACAACCGATGGGGAAGAAAGGTTCTTGAGTGGCGACCGCGAACCGGAAGACGCAGCGTAGGAAGGCCTCCCACTAGGTGGACTGACGACATTGTAAAAGTCGCGGGCAACCGGTGGATGCAAATGGCAGGTTGTCGTACAGTATGGCGGTCTAAGGGGGAGGCCTTCGTTCAGCAGTGGACGTCTCCGGGCTGATGATGATGATGAAACACTTACATATCTGTTGTCAAACACTTCTTCAAATAACCCACTCGTATTATTTGAATAAGTGTTTCACAATTACTAACATAACATACTGCTTCATTTTTGAATGTATAACTTGACAATGATAAAAAAAAAATGTAGGAGGACGAGTTCCATCCCGTGGGATTTAGCTTGCTGATAACTGTAATTGAAGAGTCATGGCTGCTAGTTGTGGGTCACAGTAACAACAGAACAAAACCCGTTGCGCTGCTCAGGTAATGCATACCTGATTTTCTACTAATTTATTAGTATATATATCGTCCTCCTTAACGTGTCCGTCAATGCCGAACCTTGCTAGCTCTTGTGGCGAGCACGCAGGTGGCTGGCACAACCAAATTTACTTTTAAAGGTCCTACTGCAAGGCGCACAGTGCAGTTGACCGTCTGCATTGTAAGTGTAAATATAGGAAGGCTTCGGACGGGTCTTAATGATAAGGCGCTTCGCGTCGAAGTCTTGCAATCGACGCTCTTCAAAGTAACATCCCGCGCGAAGGTTGGGAAGACCTCGCACAACAGAGACGAGATTGGCGCAGCTCTGTTTATAGGGCAGTTCTGAATTTATTAGTGAAATGATGCCCAAACTCATTAATATTCATTCAGATTGATTTGTGTATGTAAATACATCAATTTTGCCCATACACGTAACTCTCGCATTTTTGTACAAAATCGTATTTAAGCAGTCTGTGGGCAGGCAGGACAGATTTTTTTTAAAACTAAAATAACTAATAAATTATTTTGTACAATCGGTAAAACGAAAAAAAATATACCTAAACTATTTTGTAACATTGGTAAGGTAAAATTATATAGATATTCATTTTCAACAATCCTTGGAGTGACGACACTAAAATAGCCTCATTTAGCATATTGCTGTTTAACAAACATCGCTGATCTTCTGTTTCGGCCGATATAGGGATGTCGCGAAAGCTTCCAGCCGTGAATCCTTTTTTTTAATCTAGTAGTTTGCCCAGAACTGAGAAGCAATGTGCAGATTTTAAATTTTACTCGCCTGGTTAAGCTTTTGTAGTGTAGGACTCCACTGCAGAGTCTGACTGGTGAAGGACCACACCTTCAGATTCAGATTCAGATATTACTCTTTTTGACCTTTGTCAGTTATTCAACAGCCAAGCAGTAGTGTGCAAGCATTACTGTGTTCCGGAAGGGCCATGTTACTAGAGAAATTACTGAGTCTGATGAGATTTAACATTTAATATCTCAGGGTGACGAGCGCAGTACAGTGCGGCGCAGGATTGTGTTCGCAAGTTCATAATTCTGGCACAGCTACTGTTAGTTGCAGGCGTGACGCTTACCACCAGGCGAGCGTCTTGCTCGTCTCGTCACTTGAATGTATAAAAAAAACCTCAAACTTAAACAAAAATTAAGGGCATCAACTATTTACTTATGATATTTGACTAAGATACTAAGCGAAGCGAAGGTTTCTCAGTCCAAAGGGATAATCAGCGTTTGTATTTGACGTGTGTTTGTATGTATATTTAACGATAATTTGATAACTATTGATTCGATCATTATTGGAGCCAATTATTCGAACCAAATTAGTCAAAGGAAATATCAGGATTGATAAGACGTGAAGGTCGCGCGGTCCCAGTTCGATGCAAACTACTTATAAATAATACGCTTTAAAAAAAACAACCGACTTCAATTTTGACTGCCTGGATGACATCTTAATTATTTTCCAGTTATTTTGATTTATTCCATTAATTTTGATTTAAAAACCAAATTACTGAACCGATTTAGATAAAATTTATATGGGAGCACGTCTAAAGTATCACCTACTAAACAAAAAATAATCATCAAAATCAATTCATAATTGGCGGAGTATTCGTATAACATACATACAAAAAAAGTCCAATTGAACCTTAAACATAGGAATGTTTAAGTCGGTTGAAAATTAATTCATATTATATTAATAGTAGAAGTTTATCGAGTATAATTGCGGTTTCTTGTAATCAAAACAGTGGCCTAGATAGGTTCAAAACTTGCTAGACTTGTTAGTTCTTCGTACACACTTGTTATTGAATACAAGTTCAAGAACTTTCCGCTTTATTTTGAGTAAGTGTAGAATTATTTACGTGCTTACCTATTGATATATGCATGACAGGTATCGCTCGGTGGGCTTGGCATGAGTTAAGGAATGGGATGCGACAGCGTGGGATCAATACGGAACAACCCTTGCTGGGGTGTACAGTATACTAACAAGTACCTACTTTAAATAAAAATATTTACCGACCTAAATTTGGATTACCTAGACTTTATAAAAAAAATATTGCTCTAGGAGCATTATCTAGGAAGAAAATAGAGGAATACGTTTGTATTAGAGTTTGGGAAGTCTCGACATTCTCATAGTCGCGGGACACGCGCCACTCACGACCAAAGTTCCGGGACGTCCCGGGACTTCGAGGCTTCCCGAAATATAATAAGAATCGAGTTTATTTTTGGCGCGATGCCACATAAAATGTAAATTTTTGTAAAATCGATATTAGTTGAACATAAAATCAAATTCTACCATTTCGTGGCGTAGCTAGTATAGGTGATTCTAAACGACCACCAATGTTAAGCAACGGACGGTCCGGTCAGTCTTCGGATGGGTGACCGTGAGTGCCATTTATTTCTAAGCGCTACCGTGGGTCGGATGACACGTTAAATTGTTGGTCCCGGTTGTTTGTTCTAGTTTCTATAACAACAACCGTCAGCCATGTCAGAGGCCTTCGGGCGGCACATTAACTCTGACACTAGGGCTGGCCACTCAGCCTATACGAAAATACTTACCAACGTTAAATAGAGCGTCGCAATAGCAAGTACGCAAAACAATCGCGCACTGCCTTCAGCTCATTAAGTGAAATTGAAGACTGACTGATAGACCGGGAGGGCACTGTCGGTAACCTTACCTTATCGAGTACCAGCTAGGAACAGGCACTGTAAGGAGACAGACAAAAAGTTATGTGAGCATTAAGTAGTGTGACTGAGTGTCACAAATATCACAATTCAAAATCTCTACAAATCTAACAAAACAACAATAAAATATGTCGGTCATTGGTCGTGAACGCATTTAGGAGTATTGTGTAGTAATTATTTTTTAAGCTAAGAGATAGCCCATAATATCAAAGACAAGCTAATAAAGTTTATTATGACTTTTTTTAAATGACATTATATACAATTTTAACAACCGTGTCTCGTCTCGTGTCTCGACCTAAAAGTCCCGGGATCCGAAACAACTAAATTTCCAAAAAGTCCCGGGAGTTCGAGACGAGATGTCCCGGGACCCAAACCCTAGTTTGTGTGGAAAATCGCTTACCAGATTCTTTCTTAAGTCCATTGCTGGGATGTATACAATGTGTAACAATAAGGTATAAAACTGAAGGGTATGTATGTACTCACCATTATGAAAAACTTTTATTATGTCAGCTGATCCATTCATTTTGTCTAAGGCAATGAACTTTTTGTATGGAACAGTTGATATTTCGCGATTTCAGGGTTGGCCTCATAGTAAAATTTGTTCATAATGATGAGTACATACATACCCTTCAGTATTGTTAAACCTCTTGAGCCACTGCCCTTCGCCTAGTAATTTTATTCCAATTAGATGAACATTTCAAAGGAATAGTTAATACCCAACTGTGTGCTCGCCCAAACGATCTCAGTCATTACGGGTCCATGGATACATGTACACTGTACAGAGCAACAAACAGAAATTTTAATGAGATCTAATTGCAACGGGCTTGCAGTAATACCTACATTAATTCCGAAAATCGCTTTAGCATTACTTGAAAAGCGTGTAAGAGCCCTGTAAGACCTATTTAAAGAGCTATTACTTAAGGTACTTGTCAGAGTTAGTAATTTGATTGAAGTATTAACACTCACCAAATTATCTTATGAAGGCCATAAGATCGACGAAAAAGATGTGAGGAGGTGAAGCTGCAATACACAGTTCTAGCCCCAACTCAATGGCCGTAAAAATCTTCAATCAACTGCCTAACTCTCTCAAAGAAATAGAAAACGACGACTGTTTCAATAAACAAATAAAAAATATGTTAGAAGCGTAATGCTATTACACCCTTGACGAGTTTTTCAACGACAAAATTCTAATGCCAACTAGTAAAATAGAGCGTTCTGCACCAAATGTTGCCATACCCTGACAAGGGTCATATGTATTACTGTAATATACACATGTTACTTAAGACCTGCATGTAGCCACATATGTTGCAATAAATGATTGAGTATTGAGTATTGCTGCTTGCGCCTACGCACATGTTTTTGTGTAAAAAATATATTTATTTTATATTGTATCATTAATTTTTTTTCATTTATATTTTTAGGATGCTGATACATACCATAATTAATCCGTAACATGCAAAAAAAACATGACAAAAGTAGTAAGTCTAAAATTAAATATACAACTTATATTTGTTTTTGTTAGATTTTTTTGTTTTTTCTTTTGTTGAGTGAAATAATTCAAATTGTGTGTGTGTGAATGAATGATTTCAATACATATTTTTGTGTAGGTACCATATTTATTGTTTATCTGTGGAAACTAAGAATTATAGAAATAAAATATAAAATTACAAATCTAGTTCTCGATCTCTTTGATATTAGCGAATGATGGCATAGCCATCGATTGTCATTGGAAATACTCAACCGACTTCAAAACAGGAGGTTCTCAATTTTATTTTTGTATTTATGTTACTCAATTACTCCGCCAATTATGAACTGATTTTAATGATTCTTTTTTTGTTTGGTTGGTAATACTTTAGAAGTGGTCCCATATAAATTTAATCGAAATCGGTTCAGTAGTTTTGTTTTTAAAGCAAAATTATTAGAAAATATGAAGATGTTATCCAGTTATTCAAAGTTGAAGTCGGTTGTTTTTTTTAAGCGTTTTATTGTATGCTTACTTTCTGATCACAACTCTTATAGAAACTTTAGATGATGCACGTGACGACTCTATATAAAGTTGCGAAGAGACATTTAAAGAAAGAAAAAATTCTTAAATGACCACCTTTTCAGACTCTTGGTTGCGGTACTGTTACATGCTCGGGATAATACTTGGTTCCGATTTCAGAGAGGTCACCCCGTCATCTAAAAATTATACGTAAAAATCACTTTGCCGCTGTCACTTTTAACAAAATGCAATTTATACACGGAAAATGTTATTTTAGGGACCCCGGGTTCGACCATTAACACCAGTTTGCTTAGGATCTGAATTGATTACGTAGGGATGTGATATATTGATCGTAGAGGCCGATTTATCGATGTTTCAAAGGGTAAGTGTAAGCGGTTTGATATCAATGTTTTGGTAGCCATGCTAGTGACTAGGTTCTCTTAAAAGTTGTATCGATATTTCGAGACAAATAAATATTCGTTTGTCTGAATAATTGTGCAAGTTTATCGACTGTTTAATATTAAAGATCCTGTCAAGCATTAGTCCGCAGAGTGCGTACGAATTCGATGCTAAATATTATATTATAAATGTATTATAAGTATGTATTTACAAAAATAAAGCCGTCAAGTTTGAGTCATCTTGCGACTCGGACAACGAGGGTTCCGTTCCACTACATGTACTAGGTAATCCGCGATAGTAACGAATATTTTGTGAACATTTCAACCCGCTATCTATTACGTTTCACGAGATTATAGGTCAATAAAGATCGGAAAGACAGATGGACAGACAAACAGGCACGGTCGGCGGCTTAATAATAGGGTCCAGTTGGAATCTCTTTGGTAACGAAACCCTAAAATAATTTCCACTTTCGTTCAATACGCCAAAGAAGAAATTTTAAAAAATTGTGTGGTGATAACTCAGACATATCTTTTTTTGTTATTTTCAAAACTCTGTTAAAGCTCTTAACAAAGCCGCCACAAATTTACGTCATGACTAGGACTTAACCGTGACTGTTTTTGTGTGAACTGCTTTGATTTTTGGACTTATCTTGGTTACTGATACTATCAAAAACTTTTAAAATGCCAATGGCAGAATGTACAAAGTGTGATGCCAGTGAAAACTCATTTCTCCATGTTAAAGAGTAAAAATTGAGTTGTACGTATAAGAAGCCACCAAATTGGCCTAAAAGGGTATTATTAAGTTAAGTATGGTACAAAACTCCTTTATTCATAGGAGTTTTTGAATTGTATAGCCATACAAATTTGTACTATTGGTCATAATGTTAGAACTAAAAAAGCTCACAGGACCTATCAAAACACTGTAAAAGCTCATAGAAAAGTCGCCACAAACGAACACAAGGGGCTGTGACTATGCAATGGGGCATGACTTGTACTTGACCGTGACTGTTTTTAATTATTTATTTTTATAAGCTATCAAGAACTTGAAAAGTTATAATGCGTGTTAGACTGGCAGAATGCACAAAGTGCGATGCCAAAACTAAAAAAGAAAAAGAAGGACACTGATAGCTACTTGGGAAAAGGTTTATACAATGTGAAACTCTTTTATCTGAGTGACATTGGGGTAGAGAAGGTTAAAACTAAAGTGAAACTCCTTTCTTCTGAAGAGTTAATTTTGAATTGTACTATTGGTAAATGGAAGAACTAAAAGAATTCAACAGGACCAGTGTTTAAAAATTACGATGGTGGTTCGCTCGCTCATCTGTAAAGGTAAGTTATTCTGATTATATGCAAGAGCCGGCTGCCATAGATCGAATCCACCTAAAAACGGCAAACGAAACGTTTGTGAGCTAGCTACACCTAGCTAGCGCCATCTAGTATTTTTTTAGGAACTAAACAAAGAAACAAACAAAATAACCATTTAAGTTTTGGCTTGAGAAATGACGATATATCTACAATTTATCAATTTTCAGACTTTCCCATAACTACTGTTATGAGACCTTGCTACTTGACAAATTTCATGTATCTAGGTCAACGTAAGTACCCTATGAATTTTAATTTAGTTCACTCTAAAAAACTCGCAAAAATGGCCGTAATTTTTTATTGTGTTCACTTACGCTTGATTTTTTTACAGCTCTAAGGGACCGTGGAGTTATGCATTTGATATTAATTTCAACTTGATATCTCCACGCGGTCCAGAGAAAAAGGGCCTTGACAGACAGACAGACAGACGGACAACGGAGTGATCCCATGAGGGTTCCTTTTTTCCTTTTAAGGTACGGAACCCTAAAAATAGTACATAAGTATTCTATCAGCTATCTGGTTTCCATATCACAAGCTTTGCTTAGTTTGGGGCTAGATGGCGCTGTGTGAAAATGTCCACCGATATTTATTTATTATAATCCCTTATCACACAATTGACAATATATACGTATTTCACATTGGAAAACTTTGAATGACGCACGCTCATGTCATTGTATCTAACAATAAAGACCACTTTATTTTTTTTACTTCATCTGAATAATTTTACATCCTTTCCATTATTTTATAAATAGGCTAGATCACTGGTTTTTTTTTATTGTCCTATTAAAATGTGGCCCATAAATATAGCTGGTTAATGAAAAGAAAATGAAAATCTGATCAAAAATAAGCAACTTATAAGCATTTTAATATCATGCTAGACAGAGAGGCGAAACAGCAAATCTTGACGTCACTTCTCAGTACGCCATATAAATTATATGCTGACAAGTTAGGCGTGACGTCATTTTTTGTTTTGTGGGAAAGGGACAGAGTTGTCTCTAACAAAAACTTTAAACGCTCATATATCAGAACATTATTAACCGATTGAAATTATTTTTTCAATTAACATACTATATTTACTTAAATTCTTCATCAAAGCTATTGGTTTCATCGATATAAACATCAGTCATCTACCCTATTCTGGTAACAGTTTATTGGCAATTGCTTCGTAAAATATCGATATGAACTCATCGATACTTTCTATTATCTGTCATCTCTAATCACGCACCGGAATTTTATGAAGATTGTGACAACACCATCGTTGAGGGTAAATCTGATTTCGCCCTTCCGCTGAATTATGATTTTGGAAAACGAATGTTCTGATCCCATGTTAATTAAAATTAAAAGTGTTTTTGCTTACCAGTTTTTTAGGTTGAAAATTGGGTTTGTATTTACAAAATAAATTCTGCTTGTATTTAGTGCCTTTTTTTACATCAAAAGTACAATCGTGGTAAGTGCATAGAATATAATACTATAATAGGGAATATGGATGGGTTTCAATTATTAAAAATAATAGGATAAATGGAGAGTTTAACTGAATCTGACGCTAACGTCGAAAAAATAATTGAAATCGGCTGGTAAAGTTCTGAAATATAAGTGTTATCCCTTTCTAGCAAAAAACGTTATTTGTTTGGAATCGTGTTCTTAGACGTCATAATCCTAGTATAGTGTTAGACAGGGATGTCTAACATGAAACTACAATATTTATAACATCGTTATTTGTGCACATATTAAAATTTTAGCTTCGAAGATTTGTTTAATGCCAGTCAGCTTTTTTGTGAGTCAATAAAAAAACACATGCATATGACTTATGCATTTATTATTTATGGCTTGGAACGTTTTAAATTATTTGGTGATTTTTCCTTACATTTATTCTTACCTTAAATCTTGAAAAGTGAAACATCTGTAAACATCGTCTCAACTTTCATCTCGTCTTTTAGCAATAAGGCCGCCACTTGTTCCAATACTATGTTTATTAAATTATTTCTGTGTAATTCTTGGTGAGAACAATAAAGAGTTAATCAATCAAACAATCATCATAATATTTTTTTTTATTTTTTTTATTTGTTTTTCCTTCATGTTAGATACATAATAATAAATGAAGTAAAAGCCATGGCTGGGCCCAAAATTTTCTATTTTGGTGACAGAATAAATTGAGCAAAAATGAAATTAAAAATGGTAAAATGAATAGAATAATAAGCTACACTTTTTTACCTTTTCAGGTCAAATTAAACAAATCTGACTTGTGCCAAAATTATGGCGTCTCTTTTCTTTAGTATTTTTTTGTAGTAGTAGGGCTCTACTGCGGAGTCCGCCTGGGGAAGTACCACACCTTTGCCAGTTATTCAATCGCCAAACAGTAATATGCAAGCATTACTGTGTTCCGGTTTGAAGGGCAATGTTACCAGAGAAATTACTGGGTATGAAGAGATTTAACATCTAATATCACAGGGTGACGAGCGCAGTGCAGTGCGGCGCAGGATTGTGTTTGCAAGTTCACAATTCTGCCACTGCTGCTGTTAGTGGCAGGTGTGACGCTTACCACCAGGCGAACGTCTTGCTCGTCTCGTCACTAGGACGTATATAAAAAAATGCCAACAGAGAAATGTTATGGATTGTCCACACCAATAACACAGAAATACAGAATACACTTGAATGTATAAAAAAATATTCTCTACACTAGCCATATACAGTAGCGGAAAAACTTTAGAGATATATAATATACAGCAATTTAGATAAATTTTAATTATATTGCATCCAAATAATGCCACATCTAAAAATAGGCTAGAAGCATCATCATCATCAGCCCGGAGACGTCCACTGCTGAACGAAGGCCTCCCCCTTAGACCGCCACACTGTACGACAACCTGCCATTTGCATTCACCGGTTGCCCGCGACTTTTACAATGTCGTCGGTCCACCTAGTGGGAGGCCTTCCTACGCTGCGTCTTCCGGTTCGCGGTCGCCACTCAACACCTTTCTTCCCCATCGGTTGTCAGTTCTTCGAGCGATGTGGCCTGCCCATTGCCACTTCAACTTGCAAACCTTGCGAGCTATGTCGGTAACTTTGGTTCTTTGGCGAATATCCTCGTTCCGGATTCTATCCCGCAAAGTAAGTCCAAGCATAGCTCTCTCCATTGCCCGTTGCGCGACTCTGAGTTTCTCCAAAAGGCCAGCAGTTAAAGACCACGTTTCAGTTCCATATGTCATCACTGGCAACACACACTAGAAGTTACCTCTTCCTATTTTCATATTTTAAATACAGAATTCTTAATAGTTATAAAAGCTTTAATATAAATGGATTTGATATTTTTGAGCTCTAATCCGATATACACGTATTGGTAATACTAAGCACAGTAAATAGGTTTTCAATACTATGCATGTGTGAGTGCCGTTTGCGGGTAGTCGCAGATAAGCGATATCGGCGCCACATTTGCCGCTAGCTGATAATTTCCGTTGCAAGATGGCGTCATTTACCCCTGAACGCTTAAGGGAGGGACGCTAGTTATAGCGGTTAGCGATTTTATAGACTTCCGCTTTACGCTTGAACTTTACGCTTGAAGCTTATAGATTTCCACTTGACCAAAATCTCGCCTCACTCGAAGCTGCGGTCTGCAATGAAGCACGCTTGCCTAGAAAAACTGATATACTCAAAGTTGAAGACATTCTGATTGACTCTATCTTCCGCAGGACGCTGCTAGCTATCATTAAAGACTTTATAACGAACGCTATGCTTTTTTTTATTTTTATTTTTAGTTACTTAACACCACTCTATGGGTTTGTCGGCCACACTCGCACCACACCTCACCACCTTCGCTTTCACCAATCATATGCAGCTCTCCCACGAGTATACCAAGCTAAAATCAACCCTACCACCTTATTCTAGAGTACAACAGCTAAATTTACCATTTGATAGCTTATCTTTGTTAATATCTTGAACTGTCTTCTACCATTAGACTGTCAAAGTCATCTGCAAGGCGACTGATATTTGAAATAGATAAAGATATAGGAAGAATTTCGGAGTTTGACGGATAAATATTTTAGAAAGCAGGGGAAGGGTTGTGATTTACACGACAAACTTGGAATAAGTCAATTTTGACATAATGCGACTTTGACTCAATATTTTTGTAGTTATCCGAATTTGTAGCAATATGGAGTATCAAATCTCCGTTACGTAGCACCTTTTTAACTGACCTCGAAAAAGGAGGAGGTTCTATGTTCGACGGTATGTATGTTTTTTTTTAAATTTATTATTTATGTTTACTGATTTCTCCGTCAATTGTGGACCGATTTTGAAAATTCTTTTTTTATTTGAAAGGGTATACTCCGGAGGTGGTCCTATATTATATTGATTTTGAATATTTTTTGTTTTTTAAAGTTACTTGTTAGGAGTCGGGATAGTCAGCTTTCTACGTGGCACGGTCGTGTATTATTAGATTGGCCGCAAATGGCTGACGCATTGAAGAGAAAATAATATTTATCTGTATTTCTGGCTCAAGCCACACACAGTCGACTTAAAATAAAATTGTATTACTTAAAAAAATAAGTAATTCGTTTTTATCATCAGAACTAAAAGTTGTGTACCAAATATCTGTAGGAAAAATGTCCACAGATTTATAAAAACAAAAAAAACAATAAAAAATATCTTTATTTCGGACAAATTATCCATAAGTACAGTGTTAGTAGTAGTGTTTTAAACCTATGATATTATTTTAGTAGTAGTAAGTAAAATTATAGATAATATTGTTTCCAGCAAGAGATTGATACACACTCAATTGCAAGTATAAGTAGCTACAACTGAGTGCATATCCATCCAGTGCTGTACGAGCCGGCTATCCAGTAAGCCCGCCACGACGGCTAAAAGGCCATTGCGAGTGTCGCGCAGGCGACGCCACGAGGCGGCACAGCGCGCGCGTATTATCGCTGGGAAACTGCCCACGCGCGCGTCGGCAAACGTACCTGAGGCACTGCACCTGCGCGGCAACCACAACAGCGCCCTGAATGCATTGTTGAACTGAACTCTCAAAGCACTTAAAGACTTTTTACGATAGTTAGTCCATAAATTACATGTATATAGCGAGGTACAGAAGGCCTGGAAGAGGGTGATTTTAACTGGTACCGAACAGCTACGAAACCTATGCGCTATCATATTGGCTCTAACTGCTAAAGGTCTCCGCTCCCTCTCCACATCATCATCATCCTGAAGACCTTCGTTCACCCAGTGACCGAGGTATTTGAAAGCTGAAACCCTCTTAAGAGGCTCGCCACTAAGTAGTACTGGGGGAACGAAAGATGGACGTTTAGTACCGTATATAAAAACCATTAACTCTTTTAGCCACATTTTACTTGAAGCCGTGCGCCATAGCATATTTTTCACACACCGATACAAGTTTTCTTAGTCCACAGATTGATGGACTCAGCAGGACCATATCATCGGCATAGCTTATGTTATTGAAGCTAATGTCATGTATCCGACAACCAACACGCATACTGCTGAGTCCTTCAATCAAGGCATTTACATAGATGTTAAAGAGCAACGGAGAGCTGAGCCCCCCCCCTGCCTCACCCCACATTTTAGGGCATATTCATTAGAAAGCATATCCCCCCACTTTACATAGTTCAGTTGACCAGCATACCAATTTTTAAGTATTAAGATTACATACTTTGGCACTTTGGCCTCAACTAGTTTAGTCCAAAGCATATCATAATTCACTAAATCAAATGCTTTGGAAAGGTCCAAAAAACATGCATAATCTGGTGTCTTTCTCTGCGTATAGTACCTGACAGTCTCCTTTACACAGATAATGGCACTTTCCGTAGACAACCCTGCCCTGAAGCCAAATTGAGCATCACTCAGGCATGTGTGCTTATTTAACTCAGAATTTAAGAGACTATCAAACACTTTAGCAACAATTGTAGCAAGGGAAATAGGCCTGTAGTTAGACTTTGTAGCAATGTTACCAGTTTCATTCTTGACAATTGGTACAACTATAGTTTTTGAAATTTCCCTTGGTACATATGAGTGGCTAGCACAGTATCTGTACTCTAGGGAGGTGAGGCCCTGCATGCTGTAGGTGCTCGACGCTCAGACCATCATGGCTTGGGGACTTTCCTCTTCTCATGTTCCTTATGACAGTTCTAATCCGCTGAGCAGAGAAATTGAATTCACAGTCCTCCATAATAGTAGTCCATAATCATCTCAGCGTCGGACACTATCGACCCACACTCCCCTAAATTAGGTGATTTACAGAGTAATGTTCACTAAATTAGTTGGCAATATCTTTAGGTTCAGAGATGTTATCGATGCTAACCCTGGTCTAGAATTATTTAGTGTTTTAGTACCTTTCCAGAAGCTGCGGATTATATTTATTTATCTCATCAATCTGACAACAGGAAGGGGGTACAATTTCAATGGCTAAATTTGACTCAAAAAACTATAACAAACAGGGCAAGCTAAATAAATCGTTTAATAATACGCTATAAAAAAAAATACAATCGACTTCAATTTCGAATACCTGGATGACATCTTCATATTTTGTAATAATTTTGATTTAAAAAGCAAACAACTGAACCGATTTCGATAAAATGTATATGGGACCACCTTTGAAGTATTACCTACCAAACAAAAAAGAATCATCAAAATCAGTTTATAATTGGTGGAGTAATCGCGTAACATACATTAAAAAAATTATATACAGTCGAATTGAGAACCTCTTTTGAAGTCGGTTAAAAAGAGAAGCTTCTATGTTCGACTGTATGTATGTTTTTTTGTCCTTCTTGACTGTATGTATGTTTTTTTGTCCTCCTCCTTCAATTATTATATACCAGTTTTTTTTTTTCTCGAGTTTTTCGAATGGTTAAAAGTTTTTTTTTAAAGCTCTCTTTTATAAAGTTGTGCCTCTGCCGTCACTTCGCAGTAAATTTGAAAATAAACATTTAAATTTAAGACATAACAAAGCGCGATTTATTCACCTTGGCCAAGAAACTTTACTGCTACATAATGAAGTTAAAATAATCACACTCAAAATAAAGACAAACGGACAAAATTTAATTACAGAATAAAAAGGCGCAGAGGCGTGGCCATTACTCTCCGGACTCGTTTATGAATCTAACCATCTGGCTTCCACAGAAGACATGTTTTTTTTGTAATAATAATATTACATTAAAACAACACTTTCATACAGAAAGGATAATACAAAAGAATACATTACATAATTATAGGCACAACAGGCGTTCTTATTGCTAAAAATTATCTCTTCCAGACAACCCTCGGATGAATGGAAAAATGGAAATGTACCTAAAATAAGTGTCGGAGGGTAAAAAATATATTTGATGAATAAATTATCTTCTAATGAAAACTGACGAGGTTTTGTCACATTTTGTCGGAGTATCAGATTTAATTAAACGTGAGTATTCCCGTATAAATAAAACAAAATAAATTATCAATATAAAATAATAAGATTTATAAAAATACACTATACCGGGTGTTAGTTTGAACACCGTTATCCTTCTCGGATATCATTGTACTCATAATTATGAACAGCTTTTACTATGGGGCCAACCCTGTAATCACGAAAAAAAACTGCTGTTCCATACATTTGTCCAAGATCGCTGAAACTTTTTGTATGGAACAGCTGTTTTTTTTCGTAATTTCAGGGTTGGCCCCATAGTAAAAGTTGTTCATAATGATGAGTACAATGATATCCTAGAAGGATAACGGTGTTCAAACGAACATCCTGTATAAATCCGCAGTGAACCAAAATAAAACATACCCACAAGTTACATATGTTTGACGGCTCTTTTTATACATTCAAGTGACGAGACGAGCAAGACGTTCGCCTGGTGGTAAGCGTCACGTCTGCCACTAACAGTAGCAGAGCCAGAATTGTGAACTTGCGAACACAATCCTGCGCCGCACTGCACTGCGCTCGTCACCCTGAGATATTAGATGTTAAATCTCTTCATACCCAGTCATTTTTCTGATAATATTGCCCTTCAAACCGGAACACAGTAATGCTTGCGCACACTACTGCTACGCCTGATTTTGAATAAGCTAATTTTTTTGCGTTGTAAGTCGCGTTTTTGCGTCGCATAATACGGTCAATACTTGTTACACAAACAAGTATTAAATATATTTACAGCAACTAAAATGATAACACTTAATTTTTTAAAGTTAACGGTCCAGAATAAAAGATGTTTACCAAAAATTTGTTAAATTTAGTAGTGGTAGGACTCTACTGCAGAGTCCACCTGGGGAAGTACCACACCTTTGCCAGTTATTCAAGCGCCAAGCAGTAGTGTGCAAACATTACTGTGTTCCGGTTTGAAGGGCAATGTTACCAGAGAAATTACTGGGTATGAAGAGATTTGACATCAAATATGTCAGGGTGACGAGCGCAGTGCAGCGCGGCGCAGGATTGTGTTCGTAATTTCACAATTCTAACACTGCTACTGTTAGTGGCAAGCGTGACGCTTACCACCAGGTGAAAGTCTTTCGTGTCTCGTGACTTGTTCGTATAAAAAAAACAATCAATCTGTCAACAGGAAGAGGGTAACGTTTCAATTACTAAATTTGACCCAAAAAACAACACCAACCAGGGCAAGCCAAATAAAACCGTTTATAAAGGCCTTCTTACTCACAAGTAATGAAAAATCCCCTCTCTCCCCTCTCTACCTTAGAAGAAACCAAACTTCCCATCTGCCTTGTTCTGTAAACAGCGGAGATAATATTAAATTATGCCAAGTCTCTAATTAAGTGAGAAAGTAATAAATTTTAAAGCTCTCAGCTGTCTGTTGCACATTCTCGGAGTGTTGTTCTTTGAGCTCAAGGCTATTGTTTTTCCTTGGGGTTGAAACAAAAGGTAATTTACAATTCATTGTGGAAGGATGGTGTGGAAATGTGGACGTGGAGCACGCCAATTCATAATTAGGTGCCAAAAATTCAAATCGCAATATTATGTAGCTACATAATACGCTTTAAAAAAAAACACAGCTGACTTCAACTTCGAATATACGATGACGTATCTTCATATTTTCTAGTTATTTTAATTTAAAAAGCGGCAAAATTGGGGCACGGAGGCCAAGGGTTTAATTAAGGAAGTAGGGAGTAGATTGAAGGAGAAAACAGGTGACTCCCGCTCCGGCTCGTATCTGGTGCAAAGGTTAGCCATTGCCATTCAACGCGGCAATGCAGCCAGCTTTATGGGCACCTTTGCACCAGGTACAGTTAGGGGTGGGTTATTTTCTTAGTTTAAGTATCACTTGATCAATAATTATTAGTACTATGCTTAAATATATAAATATTATAATTATTTAAAAACCAAACTACTGAACCGATTACGAAAAAAATTTTATGGGACCACCTCTGAAGTATTATTAGTTTTAAATCACGCCTCAAACGCTGGCTTATCGAGCAGACGTTCTATAGCTATGATGAATTTATTGAAATTAAAAAAAATTACTACTGTTTAAAAATCAGTATACGTTAACATGTAGATATGTGCCTATTGTGTTGAATTCGTTAATTGAATATATGTTTTTTGTTTAATTGACATTGATACTCTTTATTAGATTTTTCTGTGATAAATTGACATTTATTTTAATTGATTTCTTTTTACATGTATCTATCATCATCATCATCAGCCCGGAGTCGTCCACTGCTGGACGAAGGCCTCCCCCTTAGATCGCCACACTGTACGACAATCTGCCATAGGCATCCACCGGTTGCCCGCGACTTTTACAATGTCGTCGGTCTACCTAGTGGGAGGCCTTCCTACGCTGCGTGTTTCGGTTCGCGGTCGCCACTCAAGAACCTTTCTTCCCCATCGGTTGTCAGTTCTTCGAGCGATGTGGCCTGCCCATTGCCACTTCAACTTGCAAACCTTGCGAGCTATGTCGGTAACTTTGGTTCTTTGCCGAATATTCTTGTTCCGGATTCTATCGCGCAAAGTAACTCCGAGCATAGCTCTCTCCATTGCCTGCATTTACATGTATCTATGTGTTATTGTTATTTAATGTAGCGCTCGTGGCGTAGCTTGTCTTGGTGATTCTAAACGATCACCGATGTTAAGCAACGGACGGTCCGGTCAATCTTCGGATGGGTGGCTGTGAGCGGCATTTATTTTTGAGCGCTACCGTGGGTCAGATGACACGTCAAAATGTTGGTCCCAGTTGTTTGTTCTAGTTTCTATTACAACAACCGTCAGCCATGTCAGAGGCCTTCGGGCGGCACATTAACTCTGACACTAGGGCTGGCACTCAGCCTATACGAACTTACTTACTTACTTTATTATTGAATCATACCAACGGACATGCATCAACACGTGAGTGGTACAATACTGTACCTACAATATAATTAAGATGTATGTTAAATGAATATTTACATTTATTTTTGACTTAATAAATTGATTATGATTATTTATATTATAATGTAGTCAAACGTGTCTTTTCGTGTAGTTTCCATAACTCTGAAGAAGCTTCTAGTAAAGTTGCCACGACTTTACTAGAGCATGACTGGACTTGACTGTGACTTTCTAAGTGTGACTTTGACTGTGACTAAGTTGAGTCGACTTGAAATTCATCAAAAACTTGTTAAATAAAAATACTTGACGCTGGCAGATGCACAAAGTGCAACGCCATAATCCTCCTAGGAGGAATGAAAAAAACACCGGACATAAACTCTGAAGATCTCATTGGTACGAGTCCAGATTTGAATCCTCAAACTTAATCTGTTTTTTTTTTTCATTTCAGTCCTTATGTCGTGGTTAGGCTATATTCCACCATGCTAGCTATGATAACACGATGCAAACCTTCTTAGAACAAAAAACAAAACCAAATCCGCTTCTAGCACTAAATCTAAATTAAATTTCCTCTTAAACTTACATTAAGCGCGTTGTAGCAAGAAAACTGATTAACAAAACCACCAACAGAAAACCTCATTATCATATCCGATAAGCGCTGATATTCCGAACCATTATCTGTTAGCATAACATAACTGAGCACCTATAGAGATGGAATATTGATTAAAACATTCAAATCTTCGTGAAATTCGATTCAATGTTTCGAATAATAATACAAGCTTCACAGTTTATTAAAAAAAATCTACTAAGTATTTTTTTAAACAAAGCATCTTTCTTTTTAATTGAATTAAAAATTAATTGAATTTTTTTACATGCGTTTAGCCACAACCTCACCTAAAGCACGTTTTCTGAGGAAGTACCTACTAATTCAAGCTTTCCTGAAACACCGTGAACAAAACACCGTTTTTTATTTTATACATATATCTTTATTAGCCAGAAGACGTCCACTGCTGAACTTAGGCCTCCCCCTTAGACTGCCACACTGTACGATAACCAGCCATTTGCATCTACCAGTTGCCCACGACTTTCACAATGTCGTCGGTCCACCCAGTGGGAGGCGCTATACGCCTAACGCTGCGTTCTCCGATTCGCGGTCGCCTCTCCAGAACTTTTCTTCCCCAGTCTTGTGTGAAGGGTTTGTCAGATCAACTTAATGCAATAAATATTCAATGTGCCGGCTACCAAGAGTCCTTGTCCTTTATGAGTAATCAGTATGAAGAGCTGCGTAAGGAGATAATGGCTTTGAAAAAGCTTTTTGGAAGTACCTCTACAGAATTAAAGGCTATTAAAGATGAGAGTAAGATTCTTAAGGATAGTTTACAAGCACAATCTGCCAAAATAAAGGCCTTAGAGGACGAAAACCTGAGGCAGCAACAATGGTCTAGAAAGCAGAATATTGAGGTCATCGGAATACCTGAAAACAAGGAGGAGAATACGGTTGATATTATCGCACGGGTCATAAATCATATCGGCGTCCCTATTCAACCAGCTGACATAGAGTTCGCACACCGAGTACAGCCGCGACGCGCAGCCAGCGCGTCACGCGCGCGCTCTATCGTCGTGCGCCTGAAACAACGGGCTGCCAAGGATCACATTGTGGCAGCGGCTCGGAAGTGTCGCGACCTAAGTGCAAGGGACCTGAGAATGGGAGATGAAACTAATCGTATTTTTATAAATGAACATCTAACCAGGGATAATAAAATGTTGCTTAATGCAAGTAAACAAAAAGCTAAAGAAGTAAATTTTAAATATGTTTGGACAAAAAACTGTCGTATTTATGTGAGACGAAACGACACTTCACCTCCCGTACTCATTTCCTCGTCGGCCGATCTTGCCAAAATTGTATAATACCGCTATTACCACATCTAATACTGATATATACTTTTTTACTGTTATGCGTTTTGTGCTACATTACAGCCCAAATCACATTTTCTCACACACACACCAACTTACACACCTTACACTTATACACATACTGTAGCAGTTATTACGTCAAAAAATCACACCATACACCGGTCCTATCAATATCTCTAAAATTATTAATGCTTATAGGAAAATACTTAATGGGAATTTTGCTTATCTTACATTACGGGAAACATTGCTATAAAGTCAAATTTTGTATTTTTATGTATTATCGAAATCGTATACCCAGCTGTTTAGATATTTCAACATTATTTATAAATGGATAGCACATTTAAAAAACTAAAACTATTTTATCAAAACGTTAGAGGCTTGCGCACAAAAACTAATACATTTTATAATAACGTGTTGCTGGCAGATTCTGATGTAATTTTGGTCACGGAAACCTGGCTTCACGATGGAGTTTTGGATGCTGAATTGTGTAATGGTGAGTTTAAAGTTTTTCGTAACGATCGTCCATCCCTGGGCGGAGGTGTCATGCTGCTATGCCGTTCTGGACTTAACGCTCGTTTGAGACCTGAATGGGAACGCGATGATCTTGAATGCGTTTGGGTTACCATCCCTGCTGTAGGCATTGAATCGTCTAATGATATTCATATAGCTGTCGCCTACATACCACCCACCTCCCTTATAACATCACGCACGCAGCTACTATCAGATGTAGTGTCCGTTGTCAAGGAACAATGCCCGGATGATAACTTACTGGTGACAGGTGACTTTAATTTACCCTGTATAGATTGGTCTTCAGGTGACCCTGTCGTTATGAAGAAAGGTTCTGTGGATGTGCAGAAAGCTGCTACCGATCTTTTGACTCTTTTTGAGAATAGTAGTAATAATGTCCTAGATTTGTTTTTTTCCACGTTTGCGCTTCAGATTAAGAAATCACAATATCCGCTGGTAAAGGAAGATTTGTATCACCCTGCACTGTCAATGTCAGCCACTGACGTGTTCATTCCGTTACTTAAACCTTGTTCTAGGCTAAAATTCCAGTATAACCGAGCAGATTTTCCTGCAATGGACGAATGCTTTCTAAAACAAGATTGGTCGTTCATAGTTTCGTACAACAATTTGGATGATGTTGTGGATACATTTTATTCAATACTCAATAACGTAATCAATGATTTTGTTCCAAAGGTTCGTACCGGTGGTAGTTACACGTATCCTTGCTGGTATAGCAGATCACTTATTAAACTCATAAAGGAAAAGAATAAATTACACACTAATTGGAAGAAATATAGAAACCAAAACGACTACGAAGCCTTCTCAAAGCTTAGGAAGAGACAGAAAGTACTCCAAGATGAATGTCTCGCATCTTTTGTTACATTCTCACAAGAGAAAATAAAGTCTAATCCGAAAGCTTTTTGGACTTATATAAAATCTAAGCGGAAAAACGCCACGGATTATTCAAAACTTATGACATACGGTGACATACAGCTTAATAATCCATTAAATATATGCTCTGCTTTTAATGACTTTTTTCAACGGAATTTCATTACATCACTTACTAATAATAATTGTTCAGCTCAGTGCACCTGCGAAGAAAAGTTGCCGTCTAGTTTTAATATGATTTCTGATATCGTTGTAAGCGTAGATGTGGTTCAAAATGTTATTGATAACCTTGATACCAATAAAGGTGCAGGTAATGACAGCTTGCCCCCAATCTTGTTTGTTAAATGTGTTAAATCATTGGTGCATCCGATTACCTTAATATTTAATAGATGTTTTCGAGAAGGTTTCTTCCCGAGCATCTGGAAAGAGGCACAGGTTATCCCTATTCACAAAAAGGGCCTCAAAGCAGCGGTCGAAAATTATCGTCCCACTTCGATTCTGAATTTCCTTAGCAAAGTAATGGAACGAATAGCACATATTCACATTTACCCTATAATTGCACTAGCGATACCTTCCGAACAACACGGTTTTATGAAGGGTCGTTCGACGGCCACCAATTTGAGCACCTTCACTGACTATGTAGCTACTAATATGGACGGAGGATCGCAGGTAGATGTGGTCTACACGGATTTCGAAAAAGCTTTTGATCGCGTAGACCACATTATACTATTGCGGAAGCTATACGAATTGGGCATTCGCGGTAATTTGCTAAGATGGCTAAAGTCGTACTTGGCCAGACGTTCTCAAGCCGTTGTTGTCGGTGGTTACTGCTCCAATTATATAGATATAACATCAGGCGTTCCACAAGGATCTATATTGGGTCCTTTACTCTATGCATGCTATTTATATGATGTAGGTGAATGTGTTCAGCATGCCAAGTTTCTTATGTACGCTGACGACACGAAAATTTTTATGAAAATTAAAAACGAATCAGACTGTGTGAAACTACAGTCTGATTTAGATCGCCTTGGTGAATATTATTCTAAGAACCGTATAGGTATTAACGTAAGTAAGTGTCACTATGTGTCTTTTACGCGTAAGAGAGATCCAATCCAATATGACTATGAACTATCTAGTAATGCCATATCAAAAGAACGGATAGTACGTGACTTAGGATTACTGCTTGACCACAAGTTAACATATACGGCACACATTGAATCTATTATTAACAAATCTTATAAAAGCCTTGGTTTTATTATGCGTGTTTGCAAGCCATTCTCGGATATTAAATGTGTTAAATTACTCTATCACTCATATGTCCGAAGCATTTTAGAGTACTGTAGTACAATTTGGAGTCCTTCCTATGTTACATATATTAGAGATATTGAAAATATTCAACATAAGTTTATAAAGCATCTTAACTACAGAGCACATAAATACTCATTCAGCTATGAGGATTCTTGTGAGTTTCACTCAATAACTAGTCTTGAGAATCGACGTACAATTTTGGATATGGCGTTCTTACATGGCTTATGCAATGGATATATTGATAATCCTATACTGACCAGTAATGTTCTCAGTTTTTGTATGCCAACAACACGCACAAGACATACCAAATTAATTGCTGTCGCACAATCTCGTACCAATTATGCGCAGAATTCCATAGTTAGGCGTCTACAAAAAACGTACAACACAAAGTTTTCTAAATTAACTGACATCTTCCACAGAAAAAAAGGTACTTTTAAGCGGGATGTGTTTGATATTATGCACGACAAGTGTGCTAAGTAATTACCTATATCAACACCCCACACGCACGCACACCCCACACATACACGCACACACACACGCACCTACACACCCCCACACGATCACACAAAATTACTCTCATAACAACTTAATATATATATTTTTTATTTATAATTTTATTTGAAATATATATATTTTTTTTTTAATAATATACGTTTAAAATTGTTTAGTGGCACATTATATGACTGTAATATTTATAAGTTCTTATTAATATAATGTAAATCCGTTATTGGCCATAAGCTACTTTATAAGATACTGTTTATATATTATAATTAAGGGCTGTGGATTTTGTTTGACAAATAAAATAAAAAAAATAAAAATCATAAAAATACGTGCCAATAAAATTGTAAAACAGCTACCGAAAGCAATTTCGTTACTTATAAATGGCAATATTTGTAAAAAAAAAAGGTGGGTTACAAACCATGACACAAAATATAAGCGAGATTTTTGTCAAATTCTTTATTAAAATATTTACTCATGTAAAAGAGAGGTCGCCAATCGACGATTTTCAATATTCCAAGTCGACATTGTCATAAGTAATTTCAATATCATTCGAATATAGAGTAGTTCGATTGGCAGCGAATAGACAATACGTATTTTGCCCATCTCTAGTTGAGCACCACTTAGTGGTTACCATCAAACGTAAAGAGAAATGGAAGGGCATTGTGAATATCCACCGATTACACTTATACCGTTTAAACAATGGCGGAGAGCTCTATTCGAATCCAAATAATATCTCTTTAAGAAAATCTTAGAAGCCTAGTTAAGGTGCGTTTTCAATAAGCGCAACTGTTCAAATTCAATTCATGATTTATAAATGTCAATTATACAATCATAATAGTTCACTTTAAAATTGATTAGGTAATAGATAAAAATAACAATAATATAATAATTTAGATCAGCGAGAGCATCATAAAATTAAAATACTGAAATCTAAATTTCGTGTTGCTAAAATTAGCTAATTTTAGCAACACGAATTAAACAAAATACTATCACAAGGAAGTTTGTATTTACCTTTTATCTAAAACAATTATTATTGCTATATTAGGATCTATATTTTATTCAGGATCTAACACTGTTGTTAAATTGACAGCTCACGTATCGCGCTACCTGCTATGAAAAAGTATGTCTCCAGTCGTCAAGTCGTCAATCGTATACGTATTAATTTATTCTAATTTAGTATTAAGAAAAAAAAATTAAGTTCTTATTTATAGTCCAAGTATTTTCCTCTATTAGTGAAGGAAGTTTGGCGAAAAGGAATGGGGATTTTGCTTTGCGGTAGGCTAAATAAACTGTCGTTGATGATTATGATGATTTATCTGTATCTATATTGTAATTTTGTGACTCATTATCAAGCGTGTTTCTATCATTGTTTTACAGTTTTAATATTAAGCATTCTAACATTAATAATAAACTGCAATTGTTTTAGAATTGATAACATTCGTTTAGTTTAAAAACGGTATAACATCACACGCTACTATTTGTTCACATCGCGTCAATGGAACTGCACCTTAAATCGACCACAGACACTTATTTAATGCCCGATCGTTTGGCCGATCGCCCCTCATTTCCTTGGTCGGATGAGCTCATTTATATCCCTCTTTACTCCCCCCTTAAATGACGTAGCATCCGAGTTTGAACGGTTAAGTTTTTTTGTTGAGTAATTATGGCTTCAGTGTTCAGAGTTGGCTTGGACAGCCAAAAAGTCAATATAAAGTTAATGACGTATACAAAGAGTTCGTCTTTTATAGTAGTTAAATTATTATTAAATAGAGGCAATAACGGCCTATAAATACTACATTTTTAGGAGCGTACGTTATTTTAAGTAACAGAATGTACTTGTAATTATCATTCATTAAAATACTAAGTACTTACCTGAGAAGTATTTATTGCATACTTAGCTACTTAATTTACATAATACAACTTATAGTTTTTTTATAATGATTACTTACCTAGCTCCTCCAAACCAACCTTGGCTCGCTGTGCGCTTTGGTGTATGCTGTAAGCACAGAGAGCATTTGATAGTAAATAAATAAATAAATAAACCAAATATTTTTACTTGTAATCGACAATGTTATACTGTATAATTATTTACTAGAGTAATCAGACATAAGGCCAAATATAACTAAATTGATATATAAATAGTTATACATTATTTGACGAGTAATAATAATGGGAGATTTTCTGACAGGCAATTAAAAAAAAAGATGTTCATTGTAGCTCTGAATTTGTGCAGACAAGACATGGCTGTCATCAAGTTTTTTGGTTTTTTATGTGCCACAGCTCAAAAATATTATGCTGTTTTTGATTGTCACGTATAGTCTGCACTATCTATCGACTTGAAGAGAACTACTTTTTTTTTAAATTGCCTTTGTATCATTAATACAGGCATTAAAAAAAAGTTTTAAGATAAGATAATAAGGAGCCTGTACTTGTCATCATGTTTATTTAGTTTTAGACCCTTAATAGCGAGGGGTTGCAATAATCCCCACACTTGCATGCGGCTTGGGGATCGCAAAATGCTCACCACCGTTAACCGAGAAGACGCTGCTGCCCGTCCTTCGATGGTTCTGGATGCGGTTCAAAGACATACCCAGGTCCTAATATCTATGCCAATTATTATTGCCTATATTTAAATATTACGCAACAGTTTTATCCAAACTACTCTAAAGCAATGCTACACAATTTTACATCATGATTCACCTTGAATTCTCACAAAACTACAAAACAGTTGGCCGCAGACGTAACATTTGAAAATGACTCAGCTGATTGTGTGACGTAATTATGATAGCAATCGCGTCATGTGCATTGTAAATTCATTCATAATTTTAACTCATTTGCCATCTCCCGTATGGTCTAGTGGCTAGGATACCTGGCTTTCACCCAGGAGGCTCGGGTTCGATTCCCGGTACGGGAAATCTTTTTGTCTTTCCTTTTTTGTTAATCGCCTATTCAACGTATTTCATTTCACTCAAACTTCATGTACTTTACGCTAGTTTTAATTATTATGATCAACTCTACCGAAAAAATTTTGTGCTATAATAGAGCCTCTTTTTTTAACGTGTTTGTCTATATTGAGTCCGTTAATAAATAAATGCTTACATGAAATAACGATTGCTCAAAAGAGAGAGAGAGCTAGATCCCAAAACAAACATCAAAACAAAATGGTCATTTATTAATTAAGTGTACAATTTTGGTAGAGTATCTGTAACTTTTTTGATGGTCTTCGTTTGACCACCAATCCGCGTGTTAGTAAGCAAAGATGCGGTCAAAGATGAATCACGTTCAGACTAAGAAGATACCTATTCACTCTGACAATGAAACTATATAGTCTAGATTATTATATAACGTAGGAAAGTGGGAAACCGGCAACTTTATTCCGAATAAGAAACGTAGAATCAAAACATTTGGTGTGGATCTACGAAAAATCCACAATGTAAGAATGGTACTGTGCCGACTTTCTGCTTGTCTTCTGGTGAAAATGGGGTGGTAGGATAAGGTCGTACAGCTCAGAAGCCTGACCTTGAAAAGTTTTAGATTATGTACCTATCTCAGGAAAGTGTGAAACCGGCAGCTTGTTCCATTCCTTAGCCAGTACGAACAAGAAACGTAGAGTTAAGTCTACAATGTAAGGACTAAGGATGGCAATGTGCAGACTTTCTGCTTGTCTTATGGTGAAAAGGGGATGGTAGGATAAGGTCGTACAGCTCAGAAGCACATTCTCCGAAACTAATTCTATAGAAAACAGACAGAATAGAATAGCGTATGAACGTTTTTTTTTTTAGTTTCTCTGTATACTTTTATACAATAAATTACGTAACAGAATAGAATAGAATAGCGTACGAACGATTTATTTTTTATATTCAAATACTTTTTTCAACCGACTTAAAAAAGGAGGTTCTCAATTCGACTGCATGTTTTTTTTTGTATGTATGTTACGCGATTACTCCGTCAATCACTCCGTTCAGAGGTGGTCTTATATAAATTTTATCAAAATTTGATCAGTAGTTTTGTTTTTAAATCAAATTTACTAGAAAATATGAAGATGTCATCCAGGTATTCGAAGTTGAGTCGGTTGTATCTTTTTTTTTTTTAAAGCGTATTATCCTTTCTTTTCTTAATTACAAGACCAACAGTAATTCTTAATACCAGCACAGAAGACATAATAGTAGATACTAGTTATTTATTAAACGTTAAATAGTTTGCCAATTCTAAAGTAGTGTCGTTTAAAAACCACTTATAAAAAAACAATAGAGAATTACTCACAGGGAGCAAAAGTAAATTAATTTAATTAATTAGCGTATTATTAATTAATAAATTTATCATTAATCCCCGCAGAGGTTTGTCTTGGTATCGGTTCCTCTGCTATTTCGAAGATAAAATATTATTACTCCAAACACGATATTGACTTTAAATAACAGTACGCTACTATCAAGCCTGATAGCTCAGTTGGTAGCATGTCTGCCTTCAGAGCTGCAGGGCGTGGGTTCGATCCCCACCCAGGACAAAAATGTTTGTGACGTACATCGATGTTTGTTCTGTGTCTGGGTGTAGTATGTATCAATAAGTATGTATTTAAGAAAAAAAATATGTATATAAGTATTCTATCAGCTATCTGGTTTCCATAATACAAGCTTTGCTTAGTATGGGACTAGATGGCGCTGTGTGTAATAAATGTCCGCCCAATATATATTAAGCGCCAATAACCGGTTGAGATTAATAATAATACGGTCAAACGTCTACTAGTAAACTTTGATCATAAATATTATAAAAATCTGACCTCAATTACGGATCTAACATTCCGCTGCTGAGCAATCTGTGAATAAGCCTGCCTGCCCTCGTTGGATGATTGGGCGATACCCTGACTGGCGGATTCACATACGCTTTAAAAACCGTACATTATAATTAAATAGGTTTCCTCTCAAAATTTTCTTTTAACGAAAATCCAGTGTTTGTTATTATTATTCATAAATTCTAAAGAACACGTCGACACGAACCCGGGCATCGAATTCACAACCCCGGGATCAGTGGCAAAAAAAATTGTAATTCAGTCTGATCACGGGATCCGTGACGGGAGACAGACCCCCCAGGGCAATCTGCAAGGCATCTCTCGTCCAATGATCTGCCATAACTTTCAGTAGTTTTACAAACTTGATGAATAACCTGCTACCTAATACATTATTACTCATTAAAGGTAAGACCGAGAGACAGGAAGACAACGTAGGATTAGTATTAAGGTCACATTGAACTTTCTGATAACCGATGGGGAAGAAAGGTTCTTGAGTGACGACCGCGAACCGGAAGACGCAGCGTAGGAAGGCCTCCCACTAGGTGGACCAACGACATTGTAAAAGTCGCGGGCAACCGGTGGATGCAAATGGCAGATCGTACAGTGTGGCAGTCTAAGGGGGAGGCCTTCGTTCAGCAGTGGACGTCTCAGGGCTGATGACGATGATGACCTTTCTGATACCTACGAAGCTGTAAAAATAAAAAACAAATTTATTAATAATATAGTTTATATTTGGACACGAACAATTTGCCGGAGAAATTAATCATAACCCATCTGTGCCGGACACTGCCGCTTGTTGGCTGTCAGTCAGTGGCAGTCAACGTTAATGTGTTTTATGAGTTTATAACCTATTTGAATTTACAATGCAACCTTATTAAAGTTACTACCTACTTACTATGATATTAAGGGCTATTAATCTACAACCTAGCAACCAAACACACAATACAATAACAAACCGAACAGCTTTAGTTTCGTGACAAAATTGACGATATTTCAGCTTTTCAAAAACTATACTAATTTATATTATAAATTATAATTATACAAACGAAAACGCTTATGGAGCGGTTTTTAACTAAAAAACTACACAGTCTTACTTATTTTCTTACCGATTATCCTACTTGGGTCGTCGTCAGCCATAAAACGTCCACTGCTGGACGAAGGCCTCCCCCTTTATAGAGGGGTGTTGCCATAATCCCCACGCTTGGCAGGCGGCTTGGGGATCGCAGAATGGTCACCACCGGTAACCAAGAGGCTGCTGCCCGTCCTCCGGTGGGTCTGGTTGCAGTTTAAGGACATACCCAAGTCCCTACTTGGGTATCCTACTTGTGTGATAATTGCTTATTTCTGTAAGCTCAGGTATCCACTAACTTGTATTTACTAACAAGAGACCTTAAATTTGTAACTAGCATTTGTTTTTTAATTGCTTGATATCTTAAATCTTAATAAACTTACCTACAGTTTTGAACATTATACCAAAGTACACAATAAATATTTTATTGTCCAAATGATTACTATGTATAATAATTATAGTCCTAACCACATTAGAACTAACGCTCGCGCTAAGAATTATTTATGCTTTTGTCTTATTGGCTACATAACATTTATTTTCTTACGTATTAATACGCTTTGTACACTAAATCATTACTTAATAGGTAGGTTCCTAAAGCAACATGTTGCCTATTATAAGTACTGTTATTAAAAGTTCTATCGACTTTTGTGTTGTGTCCGTTCGTGTCACAAACATGAGGGCACATTAATCAATGCCGGGCAAATTGTAGAATTGTTGTTGTCGAGTTACTTGTTTATACATCAATTATCTATTGGCTTATCGACATCCTCACACATAATAATTATTACAAAGCTATCTTAGTGACCAAAATAATTCAATCAAATCCCATGACACCGTAAAGTTCGTCGGCTGGACATTAATCAAAGCCCGCATCTGGTCCGGGCTTGACGCGGCCACACTCGCGGCTGTCACTCATTGTCGCTCACCCTGACGGCTGATACGTAAACGTGGCTACGTCTGTGGCAGGCTTTAATTTCATTAGGTTGTGAATGGGTTAGGAGTGTAGACTGTTTAGAGAAAATTACGTAGTTTAATGTAAGATTTAGAAAGGTTTTGAGATCGTAGTAAGCGTTTCTTTTCTTGGAACTAACGCGGTTTTTTCATATTACATTTTCTTTTAGTTTTCTCGGTTCACCACTGTTATGGGCAGGCGACTGGCGAGGCGCTTACCACTACTTAAAATAAACTTTGATTAATAAAAATGTCCAAAAACGAAAAGACATCTACCTAATAATAATATGTTGTGTTTAATTGTCTGAATTTCTTTTGTTTTTGCGTGTGTTATGTTTTTGTCACAAATAAAGTATTTTCTATTTTAAAACGTTGGTATTTAAATAGTTAATTCAAAACTAAATATAATATTTTCAATATTTTTTGACCTCACAGAAAAAAAGAATATTTTACGCCAAGAATAATTCTCTCAGAAAAAATGTTTTAAAACTAATAGGAATATTACGTGTAAATAGGCTACTATGGGAGTGGCATGGTCGAAAATCGACCGAACTCCATCATAAATAAGAATTTTAAAAAAAATAAAAAAAATATGTATATTTTCTCAATACTAGTAAATTATCTTCGATCCAAGAAACCTTGTTTACTCTTATGAACAATAATATATTCTTCCTTATAATGTCTCTGGTAACATTGGCTTTCAAACCGGAACACATTAATGCTTGCACACTACTGCTTGGTGGTTGAATAACTGTCATAGGTGTGGTACTTCCCCAGGTGAACTCTGCAGTAGAGTCCTACCACTACAATGTTGTTTTTTGTTGTACCTACTCGTAACGTTAAGTTCATTGTCACGAAAGAGACTACTTAAATAGAATACAATTTTAACAAATGAGTAACATGCCACACTCATATTTGAGCACGGATTTCTAAATATTGAGCTAAAAGCAATTATTCCGAGGCTTTTTTACCCGTTTTGACAACATAAACGAACCTAGATTGCCTTACAGGCCAATAAGTACTAATTAGCAAGTACTGAGCCGAGTGATTAATTTTCATTAAAATAAGTTCTGTACAGACAGACAAAAAGTTTCAGGATGATAAATGGAATGAGTTTTGAATTATATAATTTAGGATTGAAAAAAGCTTAGGGTCTGTTCCATCGCCTAACAGTTTAAGAGTGCGACTAATGCCAGAAAAATATCAGATTTCACCCGCGCGTCTTGCATTAGGTTTAGGAACGAAAATCGCATGATATAATTGATGATGATCTCGGCTTTGAGCAATTTATGTGGGATTTTATTTTATTATTCAAAATGTAGGCATGAAATAAAAAAAATAAACGGCTACTGTGCTAAAACATTAGTGTGTCTATGTAATTCGTAAAAAATAATGTGGTGTTGTCACTGATAATTTAGAGCATTTGAATTAAAACAGTTTTTTTTTGTTGGTAATTTGTATTTTTTTTTTAAATAAACCAGATTATTTTCCAAAAATCTGTTCGGTTATTCGGCTTCGTTAGGTTTTTACCCTACCTGTAGTATTTTTTTTTCTGAATATTTACGTTCTTTATCATTGAACTATGTGTTTAAAAATACACCTTTTACTTACTTTTGGCATTAGTCGCCCCCTTAAAGGGTTGATTACCTTTTCGATTAGCGCTATTTGACGGATAAAAGTCGAATCACATGAGCCAGTTTACGCGGTTTATGAAGGTCGACTTTACTTGGACATTAAGGAGTTCTCAAAAAAAAACTTAAAGTTAATTAATGACGTTAGCTATTATATATTGAGCACTTCAGTTTTCTATTGCACAGAAGTTAAGTGTCGTTAACTTAATCTAGTTAACGTCATTTGACTTGACACCTAAAAGGTGATAAAACGGTCTCGTCCAGTAGACCGAGTAGTCAGTAGTTTTTCTGTCTTACATTCTAAGTTTAAGTAATTAATAACTAATGTCATTTAATTTTAATTAAATAATTAACTTAAATGTAAAGCAAATAGCTACCGTTATTTAAATTTAAGGGGCGTTTAAGTAAGGCGTATATGACTATCTATGTATAGTTACTACACTTACCGGTGAGTGAAATACTAAGTAAATACTTACGGTGAAACTATACTTGAGTGCAGTAAAAGTACTCTAACTTACTTAAGTGTTAGTTATTCGGGGGTAATTTGATCGAAGTACCGCTTGTAAACCGCGAACCGGAAGACGCAGCGTAGGAAGGCCTCCCACTAGGTGGACCGACGACATTGTAAAAGTCGCGGGCAACCGGTGGATGCAAATGGCAGGTTGTCGTACAGTGTGGGGGGGAGGCCTTCGTTCAGCAGTGGACGTCTCCGGGCTGATGATGATGATGACCGCTTGTAATGCTTTACGTTCAATTATCGAAATAATTAACGTGCAATAAACGATGCATTAAACAATGCGCTGCATGGGCGGCCACACTATCATTAACCGACTACAAAAAAGGAGGAGTTTCTATGTTCGCCGATATGTAGTAATTTTTTTGTTTTTTTTTTCACCGTTTTGTCCTTTTTTGTTTTTTTTTTTTTAATTTGAATGCGAACACTCCCGAAGCAGTCCCATATTAATTTGAAGTCGGTTATTTTTTATTTTTAAAAAGCTACTTGTTATTATTTTACTTTGAATATCGCCTAACGTCTAACGACGTTAATAATGCCACTAGTCTATTAGTGCACTAACACCCGGCTTTATCCGGTCATAGATTAAGAATATACTTAATCTATGATCCGGCGTAAGTTATCAAATACCGCGCTAAATAATGCGCAGCCGAAGCCCATTATTGTTAAACGTGTTTACCGCGCTAAATACTTATGTTTATTGAGTTGTCAGATCACACAAATGGCTGTGGCCATGAGGTTCAGCCGCGTGGTTCGATCATTCGGGCTATGGAAATTATTTACAGAGGCAAAAGATGCTTATAAGGTCTCTTGTTACTCGACTAGATATGATTTTGCCTGTGATTTTTATAGGAACTACTTACTTGTGTTTCAAGAAACATATTTGTGATTTCGAACTAAAAGCGACTCAAAATAGTTATTTATGATACTAGTGCGGTAAGTTGTTTCTTACAAACGAGTAGACCGTCCGATGTAAGCCCGAGACGAAGTCGAGGGATTACCATAGTCACGAGTTTGTAAAAATCAATTCCGCACGAGTGCCATACAACGTTTTACAACATATTTGCGAGAAAACAGATAACAGAAGTACTTACAATAGATAATGAGACAAATATTATTAGTTTGTTTTTATAAATATCGGTCGGAAACTCGCAACTAAATACTTGACACTGGCAAATGCACAAAGTGCGATGCCATAATCCTCCTAAGAGGAAAGAAGAAAAAATATATTCGTTCTAAAGTTCATCTTCGTTAAAACATTTCTAATATGAGTGTCTTTTCGTGGTGTTTCCAAAACTCCGAAGAAGCTTTTAGTAAAGTTGCCACGACTTTACAAGGGCATGACTGGACTTGACTGTGACTTTAACTGTGATTTAGACTCATTCAACTTGAATTATCAATTCAATTAAATACTTGACACTGGCAAATGCACAAATTGCGACGCCATAATCCTCCCAGGAGGAAAGATGAAATGGCGCGAATTGACAAATGGCGCTACGTGCGCGTGGTGAAAATTAGAACAACATCTTTTGTCTCATTTGCTATTTAGTATTAAAGTGAAACAAACGTATTGAGCAAAAGCGCTTCCAAAGAGGTTCGAACATTTGGCTTATTTATTCTCGTAGTGTGTAACTTCTTGGTGGAACTCTTAGATATTTTTAAAGAAATTAAAAAAATACCGTAAAGGATACGCACGGCGCTATACAACTACGCGTGCGGTAAAATATCTTTAACGCACGCCTAGCTATGAGTGCCTATTTTACCGCACGCCTAGTTGTATGGTACGTAATGTTCAACTTTCAAACGATGTATACAAGCTTCGTAAGTCATTTCATGCATTCATTCATTCATTCAGTCATTTTTCGAGCAAATGTGTTGTAAAAATAATTACGGCACCGTACGTTGCAGCAGCGTCTTTCGCAGTCACGTAGGACTCCCGTTAATCTAGGATACGATCACCCATCTTCTTCCAGATCTATCCTGCAACGTGTACTCTAATCTAGATTCTAAAACAAATAGGTTCACCGTCAGCGGCCGGCGGTAGATCATTAATATCCACCAGGATTAATGCTTTGTCACCAGCCCGGGGTTTAACGAGATTTTACCCGCTATTTACACGTATTTGATGCTGTGGCGAGAGCTGTATTTTACGAGACTGTAGCGATCGCAACTTACTAAAAAATAATATTTGAATCAACATTTGGTTCGGCTAATGTTTTGGATCGTTATGTTGCAAATGAGTTTTCAACCAAATAACCTATAAATTTACAAGCGAGCAAACTACAGAAAAGTTATAAACTGGACTTACTCTTCTAGAAAAAGTTACTCGCAGAAAAGGTGAAATAAAGGCTTACGCACATTAGGGCAGGTAGCACCGCGCGTTGCAAGGTTGATGTTGCAAAAATCTGAATTTCTATCGCACCCAGTGATAGGAGTATTCTACTTAACCATTTTTGTTTTATTTATACGGGATCACTGACGTTTAATTAAGTCGGATCTCCGACTAGATCCGGTTGCTGATACATCTTGCCACGTTGAAATCTAACTGGTCTACTGGTAACTGATCAAATGATTTGAAAGATGACAAGTACTTGTCGTACTTGTTTTTGTGTCATTTGTAAATGCTTTAAGGTGAAATAGCGTCTTTCTTGAGGATGTATAAGGACCTATATGCCACCAACTAAGGCTATGAGAAAAGTTAAGAATTTTTGATTAGAATTACACCTAAGAGCAATAATTGCGACGACACGCTGCGGCCGTTCACAGCTGTAGTGTGCGTGAACCTTTATTATCATCATCCAGAAGACGGCCAATGCTGGCTGGCCTCCCATTTAATAGGGAGAGGTTGCCATAACCAGCCAGAAGATAATTACTACAAAGGGTAAAGATGCATTAAAAAGGTAACCTATTAGAAGCACAGTTTTAGAAAATGCCGGGACAACTCAGGATAAGCAAATTACTTATTCATTTTCCATAACCTTCGACAACTCTCTCTGCTCTGTGCTCTCAATTTTTATGACAAAGCAACGTAGCTATATTTAACTTTTACCCATTGACGGCTGTTATTTTTAACCGTCCTAAAAAAATACCGGCAGCCGAGTATGGGATGAAAATTACACATCATACAATTTCAATTACGTGAAGGGCTCTTGAAAGCTTTTTATATTGAGGAAAATATTTTTGAAATACAAGGAAATGGTTAAAATGATGGTCTTTTGGAATTATGTTTATTTAATTCTAGACAGTCGTTTGACAGCTCACCTGGTGACTTTGTAGTCTAAGGTGGTAAACACCTAGCCTGGAATGGAAACTGGCTCACAAACGAGGCTGCCAGAACCCGGTTGTAGCCTTGTAATTTAAATTACTGAGCATTCTATTTAAGTACAGAATCAATAGTATATTATGCAACTAGTGAATAAAGGACGGATTTAAAGCGAGGGCCATAGATGAATCACGAGCAAGTGAAGGATTTTAAAGACTGAATCACGACCATAGGGATTGATTCATGATGATTGATGAATCACCAAAACGTGATTAAAAGTGCTTTTTATTCACTGTTTTCAGTGAATAAAATAAGAGTTTTCGAGGGGGAATAGTATAAACGTTATTACTTCATGTACTACAATTTATTTTTTTGTGATTTGTGTCAAAGAAGAAAGTGCAATTAGGAAATTTGTTCTAAGCTCTCAGGGTTTGAAGTGGCAATGGGTAGGCCACATCGCTCGAAGAACTGATAACCGATGGGGAAGAAAGGTTCTGGAGTGGAGACCACGAAGCGAAAGACGCAGTGTAGACCTCCCACTAGGTGGAGCGACTACATTGTGAAAGTCGTGGGCAACCGGTGGATGCAAATGGCAGGATGTCCTAGTGTGGAAGTCTAAGTTGGAGGCAAATTTGCTCAGCAGTCGACGTCTCCGGGCTGATGATGAAATGGTATTAATAATTAATAGTAGATTGTTTACCAAGGGAGGAGACAACTATTTTTAAGGCGAGAGTGTTTCCTTGAATCCAGAGCGTAGCGAATGATTCTAGCTTCGGGTCATATATAACCCGGCGTCTCAAAACCCGTTGCACCGCAGTGGGCAATATATTTCGCGGTCGCTCGCAATGACGAAATATACCTATCCCGCTTTAATTAAGCGTTCAAGGGCAAAAATAATATTGCTGTCCACTTCTAAACTAAACAATGAGCGCATTTACTCGAAACCGCGGTTCAAAATGTTCAACCAATCAGGCAAAAAAATATCGAGCAGCTGGCTTACGCAAATTACGTCATACCTGGCCAGTCACGAACGAACCGTTGCGCTTGCGTTTACTGAACTTTATGTTATTTTCTTATTTTTTTCCTTGAGTAGTATATACCAATAAACATTATTAAGCACTAAACAAGGGTCATTGCTCAAGTTTTTAAAATACGATTTTTTTCTACCCATATGTCTACTTTCAGGTGTTTTTGTCAGTATATAGCGGCCTGGTTAAAAGTAGAAACCTCAAATTTGAATAAAATATGTACCATTCGAAGCGTCTATTTAGCTAGATAATGAAAAAAAAACAAAGGATACCGTAAAACTACGGTCGAGCCATAAACCCCATTGTTTCAAACAGCGACGCGGCGACAACGTTGTATGGGCGACTCAACGGAAGGCGCGCGCGGCCGCGATGAGCGTTGTGAGCGGCTAAAGTAGTATTCTAAGCGCAGCTCAAAATAGCGTTGATCCCGAGGTAGACACTCTACTTTTTATCACCCTCTATGAGTAAATAAGTACTTATGAATTAGAATAGTTTTTTACCTACCTACGTTTATTTCATTCTCACTACTCACTCTCTCTTCTCACTTTTTATTGAGGAAGATAAACTGAGCTAAAATAAATCAAAGTAAAATCGGAATTTGAGTAAACATTTACAAACGAAGGCATTTCACGTTTTTTTTGTTATTTTCACATACTAATTTTTTTTAAAGTTTCGCGCGCCTTCCAATACTTAATACTCAATATTTTATTGCAAACATTATGTAACTTATATAATACATGCAAATCTTATTTAGCACAATTTATGGAGGTAACAACATAATGACCCCATTGGGGTATAGCAATATTGTGCGGAGCGGCTCATTCTATTCCGTTGTTAATACATTTATCTGTAAAGAATTCGTCTAATGTATAGTAACATTTCTTGACTAGTATTTCTTTAAGCACTTTTACAAATTTAACCTCATCTTCCATGTCTTTAATCTGAACAGGAAGTTTGTTAAATATTTTAATTGCCATCGAGCATGGCCCCGAGCTATGTATTTCAAGTTTTGAGGTTGGTACGATTAATTTGTGTTTATATGTGGATCTTATGGGATAATATCGCTTATCAGATAATTTTGTAAAAAAATTGGGGTATTTTTTTACAAATTTGCAGGTGTCACAAATGTACATCGATACAACTGATAATACTTTAAAACGAATGTAGTAGGGTCTATGGAAATTTGGTTTATTAATATTAGGACATTTTATGTTCGCAAGTATTCGGATACATTTTTTTTGGCAGACAAACAGGTTTTTGGCATCTACACTGTTGCCCCAGAGAATGATTCCGTAGCTAAGCCACGAGGCAGCATACGCATGATAGGCTATTAAAGCTGTATCTGCATCAGTTGCAAGCCGAAGTTCCCTAAGTGCATATTCCTTTTTCAAACAGCCTGTTACTTGTTTTTACAATATCCGTGGTTTATCTCTCTTGTGGAATAACGAACGACAACAACTAAAAAACTACAAAAACACAGAATGTGACAAGTTAATAAATATATATAACTTATAATGAAATCCTTGTAGATAAAAATTATCTCACCGAGCAGAATAATTCAGTTTTAATAATTCATAAATGTTAGAACCCAGAGGATTTGACTACGAGAATATTGTCTAAGGCGCTACACTAATTGGCGAAATAACGCAACCGCTAAAGATAGGCGTTAAAATGTTAATTCTTTATCGTATACTACGTACCAGCATAGTGCTTAACTGAGTAGGTTCCTGCGGTAGTCGAGCGGTGCGGGAGGGGTGCGTTTACGTTACATCAATGAGCGATATGTCTGTGCGGTTTTTCGCTTTTGTGTTTCTATTTAATTTGGTGTGCGAAGCAGGACGCGGCTGCACGTGCGTCGTATTCGGTTTTCACTGCTTTAATAATGTCACTGGATGTGATCAAATCTATAGTCTGAGTTTTTGACTGTGTATCCAACGTGAGTAGAGGTTTCGATCGCGATCGATTTTTCTAATCCCGGGATTTCGGGATTATCTACATATAGTTACGGGATCCCGGGATAGTCCCGGGATTGTATTGGTAATGGAAAGTGGTAACAAAAGGACAATACAAACAAAAAATAACAAAAAAAACATAAGTACAGTCGAATTGAGAACCTCCTTTTTTGAAGTCTGTTGAAAAAAAACATACATACAGGCGAACATAGAACCTCCTCCTTTTTTGAAGTCGGTTATAAAACTCTGCGCGTCTTGGCATCCCAATTAGTGCGAGCCCTAAGCCAAAATCTCAGACTGTCAGAGCAACAATATGAGTCATCTCAACTTGAAATAAAATAATTATTTTAATCTCCTCCCCCAAGAATCTGTTTCGCGGGGGCGTCGTTACAATGGAGATTGGGGTCGGTTAGCTAATGACGGGGTAACTTCCCGATCGAGTTTTCTCGAAGGATTCAAGACTTGAAATGTGATACGTACTGTTCCGAGAGCTTGTTAATGAAATTTCGCAGAGAGTTGAGAAAGTAACACATGGCGAGACTTGTTGAGACTTGGATACACATTTTCGGATACTTAGCATGTTGTTCTGCTGACTTTAGCAAGAAGAAGATTTGGCCTTTCTTGTTTTTGAACTGATTCACCTGTTGTTATGTGAAATATATGGTCAAAAATGCGGCTACACACACTACACATGTGGCTTACTTTCTGGGAAACGAGAACTAAGCATTGAGTGGAGTTGCCAGACCATGCTGTCGTCGAAAGGTGATTTGCGGTAGTTCAAATTTGAGAGTCTGCTTCCCTTTTATTTGGCTGAGCCAAATGTCAAATGCCAAATGAGATTATTTAAGTGAGCTCAGAGAAGACGACGGACCGTTGGAGAAAGAAGTAGAAGACATGTTTACAAAGGAGAAAGAAAAGAGGGGCGCATCAGTGCGTTTCTTTAACGAACCCATTCTTCTGCGTCAGGCGCAGAGGCAGGCCACCAAGGGAGTTCATTATTATTACATGCAATCTTACATAACCTGGCCATTTAGTGCGACATTTTCGCTGCGCGAAAAAACACATTAAATAAAGATTAAAAAAAAAACAAAAAACATGGCTATATTAAAACCCATGCAGGTATTTTAGGAGATTTTCCTAAACAGATAACGTTGATCGAACACTGTAAAACGAATGTGAATTATTGCACTTAAAGCTCTTATGAACAAGCCCAACTTAAAAAATAGTTTTAAAATGCATTTTTAAATTTCAAATTTTTCCATCATTAATAAATGTCAAAATACCAGATACGCGAGCTCCGAACGGAGTAACAAGTATTAAAGCCTAATAAAAACTTTGAAGCGGCGCTTTAGGCTCGCTCAGCGTGTGTTTTTAATTAATATTAAATCCTCATACATCGCTGATGGAGCCCGTCTGAATCCGGAACACGTGTACTACACAGACAGTAAGGTAACTCAAACAATAATAAACTTTAAAAAAAAAAGACAACCGACTTCAATTTTGACAACATGGATGACATCTTTATATTTACCAGTTACTTTGATTTAAAAACCAAACCAATGAACCGATTTCGATAAAATGTATGGGTTATTCACCAAGTCGACTCGAGGGGCTGGACATGCGTGTGTCCAGCTGGTGATACTCAAAATTGGTATCAGTTGTTATTTCGCCATCTGGACACGCGTGTGTCCAGCTGGTGAAACTCAAAATTGGTATCAGTTGTTATTTCGCCATCTGGACACGCGTGTGTCCAGCTGGTGAAACTCAAAATTGTTATCAGTTGTTATTTCACCATCAGGACACGCGTGTGTCCAGCTGGTGAAACTCAAAATTGGTATCAGTTATTATTTCGCCATCTGGACACGCGTGTGTCCAGCTGGTGAAACTCAAAATTGGTATCAGTTGTTATTTCGCCATCTGGACACGCTAGAATTTTTATGCGTGAGCATATGGCCACCTCTGACCTACCAAATAAAAAAAGAATCATCTAAGTCAATTTATAAGTAGCCGGGTAATCGCATAGCACACACAAAAAAAAACACACTGTCGAATTGAGAACCTCATTTTTTTAAGTCGATTGAAAAAAGGCTGATTATGTTTTTTATGTCTCAGCGAGTTAAGAAACGAGTATTTTAGACGTTTCTCTTATATACGCCCATGTAGAGCCGAAGCCATTAATTTAATATGAAGCTTAGATACTGTTCTGCACCGCACATTCGACATTTAATGAATTTTGCGGGTAGTATCGCGAGTCGAAACTAATTGCATTGTGGACTTTAATGCAGGTTTTATCTGCCCGGATCGTGACCGCAAACAATGGGACTGGTGTCAGGTGTTACCACAGAATAAATAATAGCACTACGTACAGAAAGTTAACTCCGCAAAGTAATTGAAATAAATAAGGACTCTATCTACTAGGCAATAAAGTAGCAATTCAACTCGCACAGCGCTGGATACCGCTCGCTATATTCACCTAGATATACCGCTCTCTTTCTATCACGTATGCTTAGTTACGTGCGATAAGGCTAGCGTGCGGGCGGCCACTGGCTTCAGCCTTGCATTGTCCTCTCGGCGCGGAACGCCGGCCGAATATACCTAAACCGCGTACACCCCCCTGGTACTACATAATGTTGCCTAGTATAGTTCGTATATGCTAAGTGGCTAGCCCTAATGATAGAGTAAATTATGCTCCCCAAAAGCCTTGACTGTCAAATCCGGCCAACGGAACTATAGTTATAGCCACGAGTTTACTAGGGCATGATTGGACTTGACCGTGTCTTACTGTGTAAGACTTTGACTGTGAATAAGACTTAGGGAAACACAGGCAAACGCACGTAGTGCGACGCCATAATCATCTTAGGAGGAAAGAAAAAACTTGAAAAAATAAATTAAATTAAATTAATTAATTAATTAAATCGTAATGTTGGTCAGAAAGAGGATGAAGCCTCCTAGATGTAGCAATTTTTCTTGTCTAATGCGAAATTTACGCTCATACGCACATTGATGTATTTATGTGTCTTAATTAAATATGACAAGAAATTAATTAAATTAATTATATAAGACACCGGTGTAACACACACTTACATTACATTACATTTACATTATTACACACCCTCACTTGCTCTCTCTCACACACACACACACACACAATTGCTCACACACACACTCTCTCTAGCACTTGCTCACTCACATACGTTTACACTCACACACATTAGTTTATATCATCATCATCATCATCAGCCCGAAGACGTCCACTGCTGAACGAAGGCCTCCCCCTTAGACCGCCACACTGTACGACAACCTGCCATACCGGTTGTCAGTTCTTCGAGCGATGTGGCCTGCCCATTGCCACTTCAACTTGCAAACCTTGCGAGCTATGTCGCTAACTTAGTTTATATAAATAGTAATTTTTATTTTATTTTTGCAATTATTTGGTATTGTAGGGAATTCTTATAATGCCTCACCTTACACCTTGTATCTGAGCATAGGAGTACGCTGAAAACCAGCCCTGCGTGACCCTCCTGGACCACGCAGCACAGTGCTGAGCGTACCCCTATTGCCGAACAACGACTGTTATGTTTTATTTTAGTGTTGTTCCTCGTGTTTTTGGCAATAAATATATTCTTATTCTTAACCATAGACATACATAGTAAGGACGGGTTGGACGCCATTTTGAAATGTCGCTTTTGGTCGGTGTCAAAGAATTGACACCGATGCCGGCACAGTCGCGACGCACGTCCGACGTGATTACTTGAGAGCAAAATGCCAAAATGTGTGGTGAAGGGCTGTACGAATTACATTTGAAAGTGCAGTAAACAAAAGGTGGCGTTACTTATGACCAGTAAGTCAATATTTAAAGTTAAAACCGTAATGTGTATGCATTAAACACAAACCGTCAAACATTGGACAGATCGACGACGTATGCTCAGTAGAAAACTGTTGACACGCTTTAGGTAAGAAACCCTGAAAATATTAACACAATGAATTACCTCCAGACTCCTAGCATATTTCCAGAACTTCCAGCAGCTATAAGCGGCTAAACTGTAGATTATCCTCATAAAACTTATCTAGGAAACCCGACACATTTGTCCATGCAAGTGGCCAAATGAAAGAACTAAAAATGATCACAGCTGGCTCTTGATTTCATTCAGGAAAACGGTAGTGGCTCCCTCGTCCAATTCTACGGAAAATTTGGCCACACCAGTACTTAGTTTAAACCTCTGTGCGCTTAATTATTTAATAACTGAGACGTCCACATTTTAGCTGTTACTCTACTTTGCGGGTAGTAAAAAATTACACCCTTTCCTTCAGGTAAAAATTAAAGTTGGTTATTTTACTTCGTCTAAATGTTGGTTATTTTTCTTCATAGAGCAAGGCTAGGTTGCAGTGATGTAATAATACGCTTTTATAAAAAAATACAACCGACTTCAACGTCGAATACCTGGATGACAACTTCATATTTTGTAGTAATTTTGATTTAAAAACCAAACTACTAAGTCGATTTTGATACAATTTATATGGGACTACCTCTGAAGCATTACCTACCAAACAAAAATAATCATTACAATCGATTCATAATTGGCGGAGTAATCGCGTAACATACATACAAAAATAATAATTACATACAGTTGAATTGAGAACCTCCTTTTTTGAAGCCGGTTGGAACGTTGTTCTTCTTTGGGTGCCTTCTCAAACTAGTGAAGAATGATTACTTGTCCTTGACAAGGCTAGAGTTCGGTGATATATCTGGAAGAAAGAACGCAAGAAATAAAAGGATCTCAGAATCTCGTCCGAAATATAAGATATAAGATTTATTTAATGAACATACAAAACAGAATGTAATAACATTAGACTAAAATACCTACTATACTAAAATAATGAACCTAAAACTAAAAACCTGAAATAAATATAATATAATAACTACACGTTAATTAATATAGTTTTTTTTTTTATAAAATAAGTGTAAATACTTATAAGATTTATTAGAAAAATAAGAATTATATCATTAATCATACACAATATATAGTTCATTTAAAACATAGTCAAAAATATATCATTAAAAAAAAAAAAAAACAATCAGTCAGTCAGAAAATAACCCGCCCCTCACAGTACCTGGTGCAAATGTGCCCATTATGCTGGCTGCATTACCACGCTGGATGGCAATGGACAACCTTTGCACCAGGAACAAGCCAGCGCGGGAGTCACCACCGCTATCTTTAATTCTGCGCCCTATTTCGCGGACTAACCTTTTGGCATCAGCACCCCAACTGCCCATGGTCTCCACCGCGATAGGCACAAAGCAGTAACTGCTTTCTAAAGCGGCGTATTTAAGCCGTTTTTTGCAAGCGGCATCCTCTGCTGCTGCTGCCGCAGAAAGAACAGAGCGACCTAGGTGACTGGCGGCGACAGTGCTGACGCAAGTGGCGTCCCAAATCAAGCACTTCCCGTTCTTCCAAGGCACCAAGGTCAGCCCGTCTGGTCTCTTCCCGTCTGATCTGCTAAGGCCTGGCGGCTCTAAAACGCAAGGGACATTGGCTGAGATGAAAGCCCTGCGGACTATGTCGTTGAGGGCATGGTGACGAGGGAACCTACCTGCGCAACGACGACAACTCAACGCGTGATGGCCATCGGCCTCAACCATGGAACCGCAGGTGCATTGATGTGGTTCACACACCTTGCAACCCAGGCGAAAGGCCACCGCCACACGCAGAGAGTCGTCGTCTAATAAGGTACCCAGGTGAGGTGAAGGGAGAGCGTGCAGCCATGCCCCGGATTCTGACTGCGACACAGCCCGTAATCTTGCCAAATCTACCCCTGTGGAACTGTCTAACAGCTGCTTATGAGCTGATTTAGCGCCAACCTCATCCCAAGCTCTCTGGACCTGAGGAGCCATTGGAATCTGTGCACCGATGTTGAGCACCGACCAAGCTTCTATAGCCTCAGACACATAAGGAATGCTCGCCCTATCACCGTCGGATTGAAGGATAATAGCGACAAGGTTTGCCACCCCATGCGCCGATGCAAGAAAAGCCGGCAAGCCAACATCACCTGCGCAGCGAATACCAAGGCCCCCATATCGAAAGGGCTGCGACGCCAGGCTCCATTGCGACTTACTCAAACAGACGTTCAAGACTGACTCCACAGCAGACTTCAACACGTCATCGAAAGAAGAGATTTCTGTCGCACACATCCAGGTCGGAGTAGTCCTCAGCAAGTATGTAATTTTAGGCAGCGCAAAGCACATACGTAATAATACTAGAGCAACATGCGCGGACAGACCCTCGAGACGCTCCTTAGCGGCCAGGAGAAGATTTATACGATAATGTATTGCCTCAGGAACAGCTTCCAGAAAAATAGGTGAACCTAAAAGGTTGAAAGTACTAGGGGAAAGTTCTCTGAGACCAGGCAAAAGAGAACTGAAAGTAGGGAAATGTGCACAAGCAGCAGCACTGCAAGGGAAAAATTCGCACTTAGAAGTGTTTACCTCAAGACCCAGCTCCCTGAGCCGAGAAATAAGAGCTTCCAGGTCTTGGTAAACTACTTCAGGTTTCCCTCCAATTGTACCATCGTCCAAGTACCACAAGTTTAGGGAGGATTTCACTTCCGTAATAGCTCTGTGAATCGCCAAACTAAAAACGAGTGGTCCGAGCGGATCCCCTTGCTGTGCTCCAACTTGTGACAGAATTCGTTCATCGTTGAAGAAAAGATTTGAAGGAGAGCGATACACTTGGTGGAGAAAAGGATAGACAGAAGGTATGTGATCCTTGGCCTCGCCCAACAGAACATCTCTCTCAAGGGTATTGAACGCGTTGCGAATGTCCAATTTAATCACAATGCAGTCCGAGTTGCCATTATCCATTACATATGCGCGGGTGGCGTGAATAGCCGCCTCACAACCTAAGCGCGTGCCAAAACCCAACTGATGCGGCTGTAGGTACTCCGACATCTCTTCTTTCACCGCTCGACAGGCCAGTTTGGCAACCAGCCGACGAAACACGCCACCGATGGCAATTGGTCTCAACCCCCCATCCTTCTTGGTCAAAGCGCAAAGCGTCGCCCCGTACAGGTATGGACACACTTCCGGATTAATCTGACCACTAAGCATGAAGTTCGAGAGCCTGGTCAAACACTCCAACAACCGCGGCCCGTTTTCCCCTGCCGAACTCGACGTAAGTTCTTTTAGATGCGCGGGGCGGATTCCATCTAAGCCTGCCGCCGAGCCATTATAGAAAGAGCCGAGAGCCTGTGCCACCCCGTCAGCTGTTACCGTCACTGCGGCATAAGATAAGTCAGGTGCCAACGGAAAGTCAAGGGGTCGTGATGGACTCGGGTGTTTATGCTTAAGAGCTATCAGTGTCTCCGGCCCGCGCTGTGCAAAGGTGTCATCTGACACCAGCAGGCGGACAGCTCCCCTTACATCACCCTCATGCACCTTGGACTCGATGATTCCCCGCACCGACCGTGACCTGGAGCTCGACTCTGTAATGCTACATCCATCATCAACCTGGAATGATTCGGAGGACACGATGTTCGCCTTCACTTTCGCCGTCATATTCCCAGGGAGGTCCTTGGACGGAACCTTTAACGCGCTGTATGCAAATGTGAGAAGCGAACTCCAGTCCCCCGCACCGTTAGAATCCACGCACCTGTCAATGATATCACACAGTTTGCCTGCGGCCTGACACCTCGCCCCCTTGGGGACATGTCGCAGCACAGGTATGCTATCCCTCAAGTGCGCTAACCTGTCCAGAGGACACTGGCGAGGAGTCAGCGGCGGTGCCTGGTGGGCCTGACTGGAGTCCACGCTGACTGGTGCGGCCTGTGCAGTGGTGGCGTGACGTCGTACGTTCTTGTGCTTACGACCTATATGGATTTTGAGCCCATGCGCACTGAACGTTCTTGCAGACCCAGGGCAGTGGGGGCAAGTCAAGGGCACAGATAAGTCACTCATTTTGCGAAACCGGGAGAAATTACGTCACTAACCACTACTAACAAGTGGTACTAAATGTACCTCAAGGAAAAAATATTTATTACAAATTACGAGATGTAATAAAAGTTAGCGGTGACAAGAAAAAGTATATAAAACAGAAAATGCAGATTCAGTTCTACAAAACTATAGACCAATTTTTTTTAAATTAATTATCAAATCAAATAAAAATCCAATAACATAAAACTGAAATAGCCATACAAATACAATTTCGTTCAAAATTCTGCAAAAATATTACAATAATCACCCAATATTCAATCAAATTTAAATAAAATTATCTAAAATAATTATTAAATTAACCCCCAAATAAAGTGATTACAGTCTCAACATAAACACTAATTGCGACATATATTTTAAGAAAGGTACATTTACATTACAATACTACCTAAATTCAAACTAACCAAGCAAAATTCTTGGAAGCCTAATGAATAGTTTAGGTACAGAACAATCAACAAAAACAAAATATTAAATTTAAAAACACCCGAAGCGGATATTAATACAGATATAGTCAAAACAATAGTTAAAGACAATAAAATTCACAATTAAATAAAGTTTATTACATTGACAATATAAAGAAACCAATGTAATTAAATGTTAAATAAACTTAGGTTATTATCTCGGTTTTATTTTAAAATCGATCAAAAATTGCAAGTCAATAAGTTCTACCACACGTTCTAAATATAACATTCGAAACACGCAGCAATAATACTACACGGCCGAAGCTCGTAACCCGTTGATGCAGACAACTCACGCCCTCTGTGGTGAATTGCCGGATTAGCTTTAACTAATGAAGTGAAAGCTTCCCACAGCTATCACGCGCGTAATAGCTGACTCCCAAAGAAACATCTATCGCAGACATTAGCGGTGCGCATACGCATTGTGCGTGTAGGCGTAGTACGCAACCCTCGGTATAGGTGGCACTTTTTATTGAAAAATGCAAATGAGGATTTCTTTGGAAAATAAAGATTTCCCATCCGGCCCCCACTCATCAAGATACAGCCATCGCACCAGTAATGAATTGCACAACAAAACACTGCAAACTCCAACCGCCTACTTGTTCACTTGTTTGAATCAATTTGAATTGTTGACGTTCCAATGGCCTCCGTTAACACAAGAAAAACCTGCACAAATCTTCCTTTAACTAGAAAACCGATACTGCATCAGTGAGCGGCACATTAAACTTAACTTGTTAATTGCAAATTGAAACGATTAAACTTTTGTAATGTAATTTTAAAACAAATTTTATTGTGGAGCGATGTTGTTGTGACGGGACTACCCCCGACTTTTTTTTCGTTATAGTTAGTTAATACAATAATAATAATATAATAACTAAAATATATCATTAAAAGGAGTCCCTTTAGGCAAGGTTCAATATATAAGTAGATATAAGTAGATTCATGTTTTCATCATGGACACGAACAAAATCGCCATTGAGGAAGTTCTGCGACGAGCTTGACAGAAACACAAGCTTTGTTATTTGCTAGATTATTATAGCGTTATTAAAAAAACACGAGATTATTATTTATTAATATTACCATTAAAATTTAGATTATCCTAGCTTCGATAGAGGTTACATGTTTGTGCCGTTTGGGGTAGAGACACTTGGGCCGTGGGGGCCAGGTGCTTTGCGTATCTTTAAGGACTTGTCGGGGAGACTTTAAGAATGACGTGTAACTTTGGTGTTATCAATAAAGTATTTGTATTTGAATCTACACGTGACCAAAATGCTGGCCTTTATTTGGGCCAGAAAATTACCCTCGCAATCCAGCGGGCAACGTGGCCAGCATTTTGGGCACATTACCCGAAATTAGAGAGCGTTTAAACTATCTATAAGTTTGCTACCTATAGATACTTAAAACGGTCTCTTATATTGATAATTTAATTTTTAATTTTAGTTTAGTTTTAATTCAAGTAGTTTAACAGTTTATAATATTATTATGAATATTTTTGTATGAAGTGATTCCACACTTATGGCAACTTATGGTATTCCACTTGGCAAAGCAGTTGGGACGGAAATCCATAGAGACTGCTCGTATGCAGGTTCAAGTCCTGCTGGAGGTCATAATTTTTCTTACTGTTTAAGCTTTAATAACACGAGATTTGAATTATACGCCATGTGCTTATTTGGCTTGAGATCAAATTGCAAGAATGATTTCGACGATTCCATCGATCTTTGTTCTGTGTCTGGGTGTAGTATGTATTATAAGTATGTATTTACGAAAAAAAAAATGTGTATAAGTATTCTACCAGGTTTCCATAATACAAGCTTTGCTTAGTATGGGGCTAGATGGCGCTGTGTGTAATAAATGTCCCCCCAATATTTTTATTATTTCGAGCTGCCACATACACTATCGTGAGGAAACCACAGAAAACATTCATCGTAAAGCATTTTCTTACTGCTGGACGTAGGCCTATGCAGGGCAATAGGCTAGATGACTGGTTTATTTTATTGTCCTATTCAAATGTGGCCTATAAATATAGCTGATTTATGAAAAGAAAATTAAAATCTGAATAAAAATAAGCAACTTATAAGCATTTTAATATCATGCTAGACAGAGAGGCGAAACAGCAAATCGTGACGTCACTTCTCTGTACGCCATATAAATTATACTCTGACAAGTAAGGCGTAATTTTTTGTTTTGTGGGAAAGGGACAGAGTTGTTTCTAACAAAAACTTTAAACGCTCATATATCAGAACATTATTAACCGATTTAAATAATGTTTTCAATAAACATACTATATTTGGGCGGATTTCTTGAAAGTTGTCCGTTACGTATTGGAATTCCATGATTTCAAAAATGTAAATTTTTACTCATAGTTTGTTTTATTTGACTTATTAATAATGAGGTTATAAGAAAATTGTACTTTTTATCAGGAATATTCATTAGTTTTCCCGTATATTGAAACCAAAGTTGCACTCAGTCATTCACGAGTTCCATTACGTCACAAAATCAACTTGTTGTAAAATATAAACTAGTCTTTAATATTGGTAATAGCATTTATTAATTAACTCCTTAACATAATCAGTCTTGCGTAGAGGTATCAAAATCACTTAATCTACCCATATAAATCTAAGTCAGTCAAAAACGTCACTACGTCATTACGTCACTTTTTGGTACTTATCACCTCACAGCATTCTCTTTTATAAGCTTCATGTAACACGTAATAATATATTTAAACAATAACTTGAACAAAGGATCTCTTATCTTTTTTTAAGTATCATAATACAGCATATATACTCAACATTAATTAGAAATTTCTCAATTTATATAGTACAGCCAAAGTATGACACGTCACAGTAATGGAAAGAGCCGTGTCGTATATGAACTATAAAGCATTGTCTACATTGCATCACAAATAGGGCAACAAAAACACTCCTAACCACACCTATCAATTTTGTGGTAGGTACTTAAAAAATATTAGTTCTAACTGTGCAAGAACATACTTGACTAATAAAATGAAAACTTAAAAACTTAGTGAGATATATTCTTCTAAACAACAAAAACACACCTTGTCTGTCTCCAAGTAGCATTAAAACTTGTAAAATATCTAAGAATTTATACGAAAAAAATACACCAAAAGCATTAGTATATGTGGACGAAAAAACCAACAAAATTAAGTATATATCGAATAAAGTAGGTTCGAAAAAATCAACAATACAATTGTTATACAATTATTTTTTCAAAAAAGTTTTTACAGAAAATAGGAATTATTCTTGCGATAAACAAGTAGGACAAACGTAATCAAAAAATGTTGTTCCGCTACACGAAAAGCACAGCCAATTTTTGCAAATCATGCATTTAACCATTCTATGAAGTATAAACGGTTGGCGAGTCTTGCAAAGATGACAAGAAAAAGTCTTTGACGAGGATGGTCCTCTTTTAGCAGCCGTGTTTGGAGGCAGATTTTCAACTTTTACCTGACTAGGTTGGAGAATCCTAACTCGTTTAGAGGGCGGGGAAAAATCAGGTGGTTGGTAGGCACTAGTAGGTTTTAAAATTTTAACTCGTCTGGTGGTCGGTGAGACTTCGGGAGGATGACAGGCTACAGTGGGTTTTAAAAATTTTACTCTTTTGCGGGGCGAGAAGACTTGAAGCTGATCATTTCCGTAAGGTTCAATTTTAAGAACAGCAGAAACTGGCTTTGGCGAGTGGTTTATTGGAACATTGTCATTATTCACGAAATCTACGATATCTTGGATAGGCATAAGATGGCTCTTTTAGGTATCTTTTGGCTCGTTCGGTAGCCGTCTAAGCCATTTTGCAAGTCTAAAATAATGTAAATAAAAATTGTAGTAAGCAAAGTCTAAAAAAATATATATAAAAAAAGTTCTGAGTTCTCATTCAGCTATAAAAATAGCAATAGCTGATTGGGGACTTAAGGGTGAATTTATATTTTCAGATTTCTACACATTGGTATCTGAAAAAGTTGTAAAGTGAAAAGTGTCTTATCGTATTGTTTCTAAAACTCCATGGAAGGCTTTAGTAAAGTTTTCACCACTTATGTGGATTGACCTAGATTTGACCATGACTTACTATACTAGACTTTGACTGCAACTAGGTATTAGTTAATTGACCTTATCTAACAAAACTTTAAAATAGAGTATAAGATTTGTCACGCCAAAACAGTCTTCGACAGACAAATACCGTTTCTTCATTCATGAAACCAGTTTTATTATTATTAAATTCCAATGCGCAATGTTAGTCACTAACATTGTACACCCTGCCTATGAATTCCAATACGTCACGTTTTGCGATCCCATGTACAACACGTCGCGTAATGGATGTGACGTATCCCTGCCGGTCGGGAATCAAATAAAAATTACACATACATCAAAGCAAATTTTGAACAAACTACTACTACTACTTCTAAATATAAATAACGTACGATATATAACTACATAAACTTAACGTCAAAGTGTAATATTACCTCCAAACACGCCCGTTCGTATAGGAACCAAAATTTACGACGCGTGACGGGGATCACCTCTTCGGACAGTTTTCTGGCTAGACTGATTTCACAAAACAAAACGGCGGCTGTGTATGGGATAAGAATGTTGCCATTTATCGTAATAAATCCTTTTATTGCTAGCTTTTTCATTCGAACTTGGTCAAACACGCCGTGACGGGTTGAGGAATTTCCGCTTGAACGAATTTTAAAGACAGCATTAACTTGTAATTTATTTATATTTTAAACTCTAGCAGTCTTGTGATGAGGTTGAATCTAACATCGGTGACATACGATCTTTTCAAAAATCAATCAAATCAGTACCAAAGACTAGGACAACAATAAAAAAACCTCATGAAACATCACGAACTGGGGGTGGACACTCGAAATTTGCTATGTTTTTATTCCTCTTTTCCTACTTTTTTATTCCAATTTAGATAAAACAGCTATTTTTAATGCAATTGTGATCAGTTTAATAGTTAATCTTTCGCTACATTAAACAAAAACGTGCTTTGAAGCAATGCATTGGTCATAAATCAAGTCAGAAGTCGTAGGACATGGTAATTTTTGGCGGACAACTTTCAAGAAATCCGCCCATTTACTTAAATTCTTCATCAAAGCTATTGGTTTCAACGATTTAAACATCAGTCATCTAGCCTATTGGGCTATAGCCCATTTGCGGGTTGGTCCGCCATTGAATTTAATCTCCGGACGTATGCAGGTTCCTCACGATATTTTCCTTCGCCGAAAAGCCAGTGGAATGAGTATTAGTATCCGTACATAAACTTCAAAAAGCTTATTGGTATGGGCCTGGGTTTGAACCCGCGATCTCACGATTTCAAGTTGAGCAGTCTCCCGAGCCCAGGAAGGTTAAGGGTTGACCAAAAATAAAATAAAAATAGCTTTTTGTTTTCTACGTATTCTATCGTGACCTTCCTCTCGTATAAAAGTCTAAAATTACTTAAAATGCGTTTCCGAAACAATCCAAAATTTTTAATTATTGCGTGTTTTGAAATAAATAAGAATGTTTACACATTAAAATTTTCAGCTTTTCATATTTTCTAAGAAAAGCAAAATAATAGTATAAAAAATATATTTCGATACGCTAAGTAATTTCCCAGATACATAATTTTCAAAATAAGCGCCCGCCACTAATTTCCGAAGGCTTGTTCTCGCCGCGTGTGACGTCATCTTACAATTCGCACAATTAATCGTACGGTTCACTACGAACCGTTACCTTCGACCGTGATTCACTACTACTTCGTTTCAATATTCCAAGTTCTTATTTGCTTAATTGTTTTTTTTACGGATTGTCCGTCAGCAAATAAAGCCAATCATAGCTGAATATTTTTATTTTATATCTAGCTGACCCACCCCGGCTATGCACCCCAATTATTATTCCGGCAAATTTTTCCGATTTTTCTCTTCATTTAAAACCTTCCTCAAACTTCAAGGAATACTTTTGAATAATATTTATTTGCTAAGTTGAACCAGCCGTTCTCGAGTTATGCACTTAGCAATACATACATTCATTTTTATTTATATAGATAATAATAATACATAGATTCGCAAGAACCGCCATACTAAGTCTTGTAAATTACAAAGCTTATGCTATGCCTAAGTCATAGGTTTTAGCGCATAAATACACCGTGCAAGAAGTACCTACTAATTAGTAAACCTTAAATCTAAAAATAGAAGGAAACAAAACACAACTAACAATTCAACTAGACAATAAAAACAGTAATAAAATCTGTTGAAAAAGTAAACATAGATCAAACCTTTATTTACCAACCAAATCAAGAAAACAAGGATGAAATCAAATATGTATTAATAATAAAATTATCTTCTATCTATCTCTATCTTCTATAACTATAAAAGGCTTTGTCCTGACTGACTGACTGACTGACTGACTGACTGACATATAGACAACGTACAGCCCAAACCGCTAAACGTAGAGACTTGAAATTTGGAGGGTATGTTTTTGGAGAGGTGTAAACGCCCACTAAGAAAGGATTTTTCGAAAATCAACCCCGAAGGGGGTTAAATGGGGTGTTAAAGTTTGTATGAAACTTTTTATTCTCTGGTTCGATTGATACAAAACTTGGTATACATATTCTACTATAAAAATAAGAAGATACGGGTGTCACAGTTTTTTCAAAATCAGCTCCCGTTAGTATAAAAAAAAACGAAGTTTTAGTGATAGTACGTTTGTTTCTCCTTAACTTTGTAACGGCTGTACATATTCAAATGAAATTTGGTATAGGGATGGGGATAGATGTGGGGATGGGGGTGGGGGTGGGGGTGGCGATGATACTGGGAACGGAGACGGGACGGAGATAGGCATGTTAATATTAAGATTACAATTGGTATCGGGATGGGGATGGGGATGGGGATGGGGATGGGGTGGGGGTGGGGTGGGGATAAGGATGGGGTGGGGATTTGGTGGGGATGGGATGTGGATGTGGATGAGGCTGGGAACGGGGATGGGCGTGTCCATATTAAGATGAAAGTTGAAATCGGGATGGGGGTGGGGATGGGATGTGGTGAGGATGGGGTTCGGGATGGGGATGAGGGAGGGAACGGGGATGGTGACGGGGATGGTGACGGGGATGGGCGTGTTCATATTAAAATTACATTTGGTATCGGGATGGGGATGGGGAAGGGGCCGCTTATAGGGATGAGGCTGGGAATGGGGACGGGGATGGGCGTATTTATTGGTCGGCTGAACAGATGGAGCTGCATTTTTGGATAGGTAGTTATAGCATAAGGTTCGGAAACGGACATAGGCTATTTTTTTGTAGGTCCACGCAGACGACTGTTTGACGGACATAATTATTATAGATACTGTACAGCCTAAGCTGCTAAATTATTTTTTAATCTATAACTATAAAAGGCTTTGTCCTGACTGACTGACTGACTGACTGACTGACATATAGACAACGTACAGCCCAAACCGCTAAACGTAGAGACTTGAAATTTGGAGGGTATGTTTTTGGAGAGGTGTAAACGCCCACTAAGAAAGGATTTTTCGAAAATCAACCCCGAAGGGGGTTAAATGGGGTGTTAAAGTTTGTATGAAACTTTTTATTCTCTGGTTCGAATGATACAAAACTTGGTATACATATTCTACTATAAAAATAAAAAGATACGGGTGTCACAGTTTTTTCAAAATCAGCTCCCGTTAGTATAAAAAAAAACGAAGTTTTAGTGATAGTTAGTTTGTTTCTCCTTAACTTTGAACGGCTGTACATATTCAAATGAAATTTGGTATAGGTATGGGGATAGATGTGGGGATGGGGGTGGGGGTGGGGGTGGCGATGATACTGGGAACGGAGACGGGACTGAGATAGGCATGTTCATATTAAGATTACAATTGGTATCGGGATGGGGATGGGGTGGGGATGGGGTGGGGATTTGGTGGGGACAGGTGGGGATGGGATGTGGATGTGGATGAGGCTGGGAACGGGGATGGGCGTGTCCATATTAAGATGAAAGTTGAAATCGGGATGGGGGTGGGGATGGGATGGGGTGAGGATGGGGTTCGGGATGGGGATGAGGGAGGGAACGGGGATGGGGACGGGGATGGGCGTGTTCATATTAAAATTACATTTGGTATAGGGATGGGGATGGGGAAGGGGCCGCTTATAGGGATGAGGCTGGGAATGGGGACGGGGATGGGCGTATTTATTGGTCGGCTGAACAGATGGAGCTGCATTTTTGGATAGGTAGTTATAGCATAAGGTTCGGAAACGGACATAGGCTATTTTTTTGTAGGTCCACGCAGACGACTGTTTGACGGACATAATTATTATAGATACTGTACAGCCTAAGCTGCTAAATAATTTTTTATATTAAATTTGATCATCCTCAAGCAAACTTAAAGACTTGCAAGCGGCTTGGAAAAAATGCAATAATATACGTATTTTAGTGATTCAATTGAGTTGGGCCCCGATTTAACCGAATTCCAGTATTCAACATTACTACGCGGGCAAAGCCGCGGGCAAAAGCTAGTTCATTAATAAAGACATAAAATAAAAATATAAGATACCGATAAATAAATCACACTCCTGCCTTTTAATATGATTACAAAAATTACAACTTATTAAGTTTAACTGTTAAGTGAACTAAACCGTTAAGTTAAAATAACAGTGAACATTTTGCATTAGCAGATTTAATTACTCTGACTTTACTAGAGTGTTGGACTGGATAAGTCGCTGTTATCTTCCACTGAAATTCATGGCTTCCTGAATGTATGGAACTACGAAGGAAATTGTATCGGAGAAGGCAAACGTCTAATCTACTATAAACCAATTTTTTACAATTCATTAATATGCAAATCTCCCTACAAGTACGACAGAGTAAAAGATATTTGGGTAGTTTGGCATTTAAAAGACGATGTTAATCAAGTTTTAAGATGAGCCTTCCAATTACATGTCACAGTCAAAGACATATTTTGTGATACATCAGCTAATATTAAATCCTTAATTTTAGAATTAGGGCCAAAATAATAGTTATACGTATGAACATATTTCAATTTCGTATACTTTTTCAGATCAATCATATATTTAATAGTGTTCAATAGTATATTGTTATCCTAGGGGTGAAAGTAACTTATTTAGTCCCGAGACGGAGTTTGGCGCTCGAGCGTAGCGAGGTCACTAAAAGTTCGACATTACGACTAAACATTACGAATTCAAGGAAACTAAAAATAAAAACATGAAATGACACTGGGAAATACACGAGAAGTGCGGGACCATAATCCTCTGAAGAGAAAAAAAAAGTTAGAACATGGTTCAATACAAATTTATGTGAAAATAGAACTAGTTTTTTTTTAATAATTTGAGTGTCAGTCATTTGTCAACTGTCACTGTCAGTTGAAAGGGATTCTTCCTAGGGTTGAAATGTATTACTTTCAACCCGCCCTTAGGCAAATTCAGATGTACTTTCCGAGTATAAGTAATGAAAAGTAAATTTTCATAGCAGCAAGTTCAAGCTATCAACTGCCGCATCTATGACATCCAGCAGTTTCCTACCTCCAAACAAACTACAACTTGAGAGTACAGTCCCGAACTTATTTAATTAGTATTCTGCAAATGAGGGGGAGGGGGAGGGCGCGACAATCTAAATACAACCCGGGGGGTTTAATTTTTCGCTAATCGCCACTAAAGTCGGCGACTTATGCGTGTTCACGCTCCGAAATTTGTGCCCTCGTGTAATTTAAAGATGTTTTTGAAGTAAAACTTCAGCTTCGTTTCGCGAGATTTCGGGGGGAATTTTCATTATGATTGTACAGCGTGATGACAATGGCTTCACAGTATTGTACGAGCTACACGAGCTACGACCACACTGTCGTTCCGTTGATACATGACCAACTTCTCTGCGTGAGAGTACGCTGCCATCGCATACTTCATTTTTCTTTTCAACCGACATCAATAAAGGAGGTTCTCAATTCAACAGTTTTTATTGTGTATGTTATGCGATTACTCCGCCAATTATGAACTGATTTTGATGATTCTATTTTGTTTGGTAGGTAATACTTCAGAGGTGGTTCCATATACATTTTATCTAAATCGGTTCAATAGTTTGGTTTTTAAAACAAAAATATGAAGATGTCATCCAGGTATTCGAAGTTGAAGTCTGTTGTATTTTTTTTAAAAGCGTATCATACCTACGCTCGGCGGTCGCGCTAGGGTTGTCAACTTTGGCTTATGCACAAAAAACTGTCGCAGTAGTGGCACTCGTATCGATTTGTTTGATTTATTGTTGAGAATGAAACAGGAAGGACGGAAATATAAACCAATAATAAGTAAAATATTTCAGTTTTAATGTTATTGTTATATTACTTTGTCTCGAGCGGATGGCACTCGCGCTCGCTCTGATCCCAGCGGCACCGAGTATCGTGTTGGTGAGCAGTGTCTATGTGTGCGTTGCTCGAGCGCACTTTCTAAGTAGATTGACTTCTGTACCTATCTGTTTTGTGACAATGGCTTCACAGTATTGTAAGAGCTACACGAGCTACGACCGCACTGTCGTTCCGTTCCGTTCCGACCAACTTCTCTGTGTGAGAGTACGCTGCCATCGCATTATAGTACTAACTTCATTTTTCTTTTTGTAAAATGATGATTTGTAATCTGGATCCTATCAAAAACATGAAAGTCTAAAATTATTTTTGTAAAATTGTGATTTGTAATCTGGATTTCAACAAAAACATAAAATTTTAGTTTCGATTTTGTTAAATGATGTTTTGTAATCTGAATCCCATCAAAACGTGAAAATGTAAATTATTTTTTTTGGAAAATGGTAATTTTTTGTAATCAGGATGCTACACATGAAATATATTTTGCAAATAATGATTTGTAATCTGGATCCCATCAAAAACAAGAAATGTAAAATTTGTTTTTGTTTAATGATGATTTGTAATCTGAATAACAATACCATGTTTTGGTCCCATCAAGCTGACAGCTGATGGTAATGATAGAGCCTGGAGGTTGTTATTGGGAATTATTTTATTTTTAACATTCAGAATGTCGAACAAGAACTGGCTCTCAAACGTGGCTGTCTGAAACCACTGTTAAGTGCTGGGCCACGGAATTTGACTTCAAGATAATGAACCAGCCGTACCATGCACAAGGGCGGATCCAGGGGGCCTTAACCCCCATGACCCCCGGGCATGGGGGCTATTATGACCCCCTCCCCGGGCTGGGAGTAGGTCTACTACTGTTTTGTTTTCTAGTTGTAATCGAAATGAAGCCTGTCCTAAACAGACCTCGACTCGACTAAATGACCCTCCCCTGACTTAAAAGCTGGATCTGCCGTTGACCATGCCGTCTATTGTTTTTCATAATGTGTTCCTTTATTTTTATTGTTGGAATATGTATCCAAACGCACCAAACACTGAATTATCCTCTCAAAATCATATAACTGACTTTAGCATATCCATTATTGTTAGGATATCTGCGGCATATATTTGCTACAATCATTTATTGTTACCAATTGTTGTTGACGTTTAATTAAAAAAATTCCAACAAAATCTTCATTTCGCTTCTGTACAACAAAGACTATTTGAATATGTCCCTGAATATAACACAGCATTCTTTATAATTGCGGGACTCAAATATCGTGGACAGACAAGCGTCTGTCAGCTTTGTGATAGAGCTTTTTGTTGAGGCAAATTATTATTTTTTTATTAAAAAAATGACAAACGCGTAAACCTTGTAGATTTGGATTCTTTAGATATAATTCTACTGTTTTGCTTAGTAACGATAATGCTTAAGAAGGGTACTGGAAGGAGATAGAGAGCCTAGCTATAGCTTGGCTTTGACCCAAATAGTGATTGTTCTGATGCGACGGCAGCTCTGGTGGTGGGGGACGATATGCCTCGGATGCCCAACGAGCGAATGGCGAAACGCATTTTGTTTTCAACCGACTTCAAAAAAGGAGGTTCTACATTCGACTGTATGTTTTTTATTTTTATTTATTTATGTTACGCTATTACTCCTCCAATTATGAACCGATTTTGATGTTTCTTTGGGGTAGGTAATACTTTAGAGGTGGTCCCATATACGTACATTTTATAGAAATTGGTTTAGTAGTTGTGTTTTTAAATCAAAATAACTAGAAAATATGAAGATACGTCATCCAGGCTTTAGAAGTTGAAATCGGTTGTATTTTTTTTTTAAAGCGTATTATGTAGCCACATAATATTGCATTATACTTCAGAACAGTATAAAGAGCGATGGGGAGTTCTTTAGATATAAGGTGTACGGAAAAATAATTTATGAGGATATAGCAATTTTAGTCTCTTGTTGCGAGTAATTGGCAGTTCGAATTGGCTAAGGCTTGTAAAACGCTCGGTGCATGCGTTAGAAAATGACCGCAGGCGCGATTTGGATGCAAAACGCGACGAACGACGAACTGAAGAGCTGACCGCCCGCCAACATTTCATACAAATTATGTAAATGGCACCCTTACGTGCGTGCACTGTGCACGCACATTCACCGCTAAAATTGGCTACATTAGCCATATCCGAGCACACCAGTGAAACCCCTTACTGATTAAGTCGCAAAAGTGGTCGCCGTAGCATGGATGGCATTATTAATGTTTTTTTTTGATTCTCTTATTCAGTGCTTCATTGATATTATTATATAAAAATTGTATTATTTCCGTTTTTTACAACAAACTTTGCATGCGTTTGACCACGATCTCACCTGATGGAAAGTCATAATGTGATCGAAGATGAAGCACGCTTGTTTATGGCAGGTTTATTCACGTTTTGCTTGAACAACCCCGGATTGTACTTAATCGGGAAATAGACGCTGGTTTGTCTCCTACAAATAGTTGTTCAAATGATGAACATATTTTTTTGATCATTTGTGAATAAAATTGTTTTAAGTGCTAAAATGTTTGAATACTGATAGTATATTAAATTAGTACTTAACTAGAGGTCGCCCGCGACCGTCCACGTACGGAAGAAATAACGTTCCTTAGAACATTCCACCCCCCCTTTTCTCCTCTTAAATCGTCCCTGTCAACGAAATATTGAAAATAGCATTTTTTATTTTAAATGAACTATCCAAATCCTTCCTATGCTGCGTCTTCCGGTTCGCGGTCGCCACTCAAGAACCTTTTTTCGCCCAACGGTTGTCAGTTCTTCGAGCGATGTGGCCTGCCCTGCGCCACTTCAACTTGCAAACCTTGCGAGCTATGTCGGTAACTTTGGTTCTTTGGCTAATATCCTCGTTCCGGATTCTATCGCGCATAGTTACTCCGAGCATAGCTCTCTCCATTGCCCGTTCCGTGACTCTGAGTTTGACTCTGACTCTGACTCTGAGTTGAGTGACCGGAAGACGCAGCGTAGGAAGGCCTCCCACTAGGTGGTCCGACGACATTGTAAAAGTCGCGGGCAACCGGTGGATGCAAATGGCAGGTTGTCGTACAGTGTGGCGGTCTAAGGGGGAGACCTTCGTTCAGCAGTGGACGTCTCCGGGCTGATGATGATGATGATCCAAATCCACATTTTCGTGACTAAAAGTACAAAAACAAAGAACATTCATACTAACTTTAATCCCCTATTTTACCCCCTTAGGGGTGGAATTTCGGTGGTATTTTGAAGTTTGGTCACGTGATGCGAAACACTGTGATTGGTGGCAACTTTTGTGACGTCACACCGAAGTAAACAACGACATCTAACGTTCATTTTCATCACGATTACAGTGAAATAAAGCTATTTTCAAGTGAGTTACCACAGATATTTCTTACATAAACTCCTTTTTTGACTAGATCTATGCCTTGATCGGTTTCTTTCGCTTGTTGTTAACTTTGGTGTGACGTCAGATATGTCACGTGATCCAAATGCCGTTATGGCGCGTTTTTTTTTTCATACTTGCACATACATTTTCAGAAAATACGACAGATATCAAGGAAATATTGATATGGTGTGCATTAAATATCATCATCATCATCATCTTCCTGCCCTTATGCCACTAGGTGGGGTCGGCACAGCAAGTTTCCTTTCTCCACTTCACTCTATCATTTAGATAGATTATTTAAAACAATTTCTCGATAGTAGTCAAATACCCTACTCGACTGTTATTTTTTTTGCATGGTGTTTTATGCAATTTATCCGCCAATTATGAATTGATATTGATGTTTCTTTATTTGTTTGGTAGGTGATAGCTACTGATATATCAAAGGTGTTCCCACATACATTTTATCGAAATCGGTTCAGTAGTTTGGTTTTTAAACAAAAATTACTGGAATAAATCAAAATAACTGGAAAAAAAATTATGAAGATGGTAGTCAGAATTGTTTTTTTTTTAAACAGCTTATTATATAGGTAATCTTCTTTACAAGTACGAGTACTATTATGTGTTCTGTGCATGAGTGATCTTTAGGGAACACTGCGAGCGCTACTAAATAATTAGCAGACACTGCAACCCAAAATCGAAGTCCCATCTCATCTTATAGACACTGGATAAAAGAATAGTCCACAATAGCACGTAAAAAAACATCGAGTATCTATCTACGGTAACGATTCCAATTTGAAAGAGGCGTCTTCATTTAGCCGCGCTGCGCGAAATTGAATTTATGTGACAGGCTGTCTGCAAGGCGAAATTTGCCTTCCATTTGGACGGATCGCGCCTTTTTGTGGGACAAGTTACGAGATGATAACTTTTATAAATATCGTGCCACGTTATATATTTTATTTTTTATTTTACTGCCCTATATTTTTGAATACTATTTTCTTTGTGTGTTTATATACTTAGATACTAGTAGTCCGCAGCGAACAGAGACCTTCCAAAGAGAGCTTTTGAGAGCTTCCAAACTGTTTGACCAATTTAGCTCACATTCGAATTAATAATTGTATTTGCAGGAACTTCTTGCTTACAAAATTTCATAAAGATCTGATCAACGGATCGCAAGTTATCGCCGAACAAAATATACATACAACAGCCTATCTGCCCCAGTAGACTCGGAGACCTTGGCTTCGCTTGGTCAATTATATTTTTCCCTCCTTAGAGAGCATTATTTAGAGTTATATACAAAACTTAACTTAAAACAAGAATAAATCCATGATAAATTCGTAAAATTATTAAGGAACCCTGTGAAAGAAAAATATCTATCATGTATAATCATTGAACTAATATCTATAAAGTCACAAATGTGCAAAAAAAATGTCCGCGCCAAAACTCGGCGCACGCTTTGCAGTGTGCCGACTTTTTGAACGACTTGAACTACGTTAAGTCACAAGCGCTCAAGCATACATTGAACACTATACAATCAACATAAAGTCTAAATTCGAACAATAATTGTGAATTATATGATGCACGTATAGGTATGTACAACGGTACTCGCACGTTTTTTGACTGTTTTCACATAGAGATTGTGTTTCTTTAGTTATTAACTCAATGTGTATAATTATAAAAAACTGCGCGCTTGCAGAAAATCGGTTTTACTCTACGTACTGTCTTTTTCTCGAAAGAACGACTAAAAGGCATCTGTTGTAGCTTTTTCGGGTAAAAAATAATATAATTAGAATATTTTTGTTTTATTCATACGGGAATACTCACGTTTAATTAAATCGGATACTCCGACTATAGTTTCGATCACATCCGGTGACCTTTTTCAAAGAGTGAAAACAGAGCCCGACGCGCGTGCAGCTGCGTTCTGCTTAGCACTGCGGGCCGAAATAAAAAAATAATAATAAAAGAAAAATATAATAAAAATAAATAATAATAATAAAATAAAAATAATAATCCGATAATTAGAATATTAGGTAGGTACCTAATAAAGAATACGTAACCGTACCTAACTAATAGAATAAAAAAATAGCCATTGGTTTTTTATTATTAATATAAAAATAATAATCCGATAATTAGAATATTAGGTAGGTACCAAATAAAGAATACGTAACCGTACCTAACTAATAGAATAAAAGAATAGCCATTGGTATTCAAAGTGGAAATGCATAAAAGTAATATAATATCACTAATTTTGTAATAGCCAGCACCTCGCTCTCACTTATCACTTAAGGCAACTCACATCGTCACCGAAAGACTGTAATATTTTTTTCACTAATTTAACGTTCCATTTTACGATATGTTATCATTTAGAAAATGAAGCCAAGAGTCGTCTACGGGACCGTTTCGAAGTTTCACGTATAATGAAAAATAATAATGAGTTACCAACATGAGAAAATAAAATCTCACTAGATCCATCGTGGATCTGGCTCCTGTATCTACTGAGATTGATCCACATAACGACGTGCTGCTACAAGTTTAGTTAGGAGAAATCTGCCATTTAGTATTTAATTTTGCTTGTAAAATAAATGACTAGCATGCAGAGGGGAGCTTCCGCCAAGATCTGCTTTGTTGACATTATCATGGAAACACAAACCAAGTGAAAAAATACAACTGTAGTTGGGGCTAGAGCGCTGTGAGAAAAATATCCACGGACATTTTTTTTTTATCATATTTTTTTTTTGCTATTTTATTTGATTTTGCTAAAACATTACCATCACCACACACATCGCATCATCAGCTACAAGGTGATTGCTGGACAAAGGGGGCATCCCTGTAAAGAGGCAGGCCTTCGATATTACCATGAACATTATTTATTATTGAGTTATCACCGCCACCGCAGATTTTACTGTATTCCGGTTTTAAATGTGCTATAGCGAGTAAACTAATGGCTAATGAGACGCGTCATTTAATGTCTCAAAGTACTTGGCACAAATGCAGCGAATCGATGCCCGGAACTTTGTTTAGTTAATCAAAGTTGGCCACTACCTAACCACTGCAATGGTCACGGCACGGGCAAGCGTTGTCTCTTATGGATGCACCGCCAACGGCTCAAAACTCATCGGTGGGCGTGGCTAAAAAGCATGCTTTCTTCATCAAACAAAGTGTGGAAAAGGGAGAAAGAAAGAGAAATGAGCGCGCAAATTTTTTCATGACGACCTTTGGCTGCAGATTTGTGATGAATAAACTACTGAACTAATTTATTCCTACTAAAGTTATTTGAAATTTTGATAATAAACTATGCTGTGTTATTTATTTACGTCCAAAGTGGCATTAAAATTTAGCTAAAATACAAGATGTTTTCTGGCTCATAAGTTTATTAAATGTTCAGCCTGGTTTGTTTTTGTGCACCGGTAAGCATTCTGGGGACCCAGCGCGCGGATACTTTCATCCCCAAGCATTCGTGTAAAATGCTATGCACACTACCAGTCGAAATATTTGTTTCATCGGCTATAAAACGTACCGTGACACGATGATCTGCTAAAACAATGTTCTCGACTTTTTTTACCATTTCTTCGGTCACTACCGTTATGAGGCGATCATCTTTGGTGGATGTTCTTCCACGTTTAAATTCGGCACACCAATGAGCAACTGTAGAATAAGGTGGTGCATTTGCTCCTAAAGTATCCTGCAAGTCTTGATTAGTTCGTTCCGTAGTGAAATTTTTCATGCACAGATACTTAATAACCGCACGCAATTATTTTTTTACTATTTTCGACTACACGCTACGACAGACTGCAAACGACAGACTTCCATTTTTTTAAAACAAAAGATATCTAAATTATTTCCTTTTTTTAATCTTATCAATATTCCAGCTTTACCAGCCAGTATTTACTTTTTTCGGTTACAAAGAGTTTCTACCTCATTCTCACTTTATAATGAACCTACGTAAACTACATAGTGGAATAATATTACTTCCCCGTTTCTATTGAGAAGTGACCGGCTTGTTTACTCTTAATATCAGGAGTGAGACTCGTTTGCCTCATTTTTTTTTTCTTAGTTATTGGCCTCGCACGTTGTGCATTCTGCCAGTGTCAAGTTTATGAATATGGAGGTTTCTTTTATTAAAATAAAGTCAAATATGTCATTAAAACACAGTCAGTCACACGAAACTAGTCATAGTCGAGTCCAAGTCATGCCCTAGTAAAGTTGTGGCGACTTTACTATGAGCTTCTACGGAGTTTTGAAAACAACACGAAAAGACATGTTTCACCACATTATATCACTTGCCCACACTTGTGCATGTAATTCAACACTCAATGAATAAAACACCACTATTTTAATCATTAATTCGCGAAAAAACACCAGTTTAAGAAAATAATAGAATGCAACGACATGATTTTTCCGTGTTCCCGCCATAACTCCGTTTGCCTCATTACTTATAAGTTTTTTTTTAAATAACTCTTTGACTTTAAACCTATTTGCTTTAAGAAAACAAAAGTACGTATTCAATGAATAAAGAACAATAATTAGGGGCATCATTTTTATCAATTCATTTCGTTCACAAGATTTCTTCGCTAGAACTTGGGTCCATAAAACAAAAGTCCCTCTGAACCCTAATTTAGATTTACGAGCTGCTCAGAGTCCCTTATCTAAGTGTCAATCAATGCAAATCAGGAGCCTGATAATGTTAGCTGTCAGTTGTCAGTTGCAATTGCATTCGTGCCATGTCGCTGTCGTTGAGTCTGTGGTCATCATCATCATCAGCAGCAGGATGGTGTTTATTGCTGGACAATGATGAAAATCTGATCACAATTTAGTGCCCAAAATATACGAAACTTTATATTGAAAACTCTGTTATTAAAATCGATATTAAGGAGTCTGCCCACCATACCATACCATGACCGTGCAATGAACGAATAAGACACTGAAAGCAACACGATACGCTCTACTAATGCCTACTAAACCCTATCGACATATTCTCGTCGACAATTTGTTGACGCTCCGTACATGGCACGCGACGGTGTTAGCCGGTGATGGAACCCAGATTGTTGGGCGGTCTAGTGGGAACAGAGTCATACTTTTCAATACAAAGTTTTTTTTTGCCGGACACTTTACTAGCACGGTCGCGGTGCGGTAAGGCATAGTGGGGGAAGAGCCCTTTAACCTAAATTCCTTATGCCTATCAAAAATTTCCTCTCCAACTTTCAAAATTAAACTGTTACGAAACTGCGATACAGTTATATCAAATTTGAATTTCCTCTATAAACGCGGGAATAGCCGCAAATATGCGCAACTTTTACTTTGTATTGAAAATTTTGCTAAGCTATTTCGGGGCAGCCATCTTGTTTATGTCTGCTAAACGCGGGAAAGTAGGTATAGAATCTTGGCGATGGTTTTGTAGGTACATATATTGCCTTGGTTATGGTTTTGGCTCAATGTTTGTGCCTGACTGTCCCTGACCTTTTGTTTAATAAACAATTTCACATTTTAGACGTTTTACTAATATGTCGTTTTGCCACTCAAGGCATAGGTTAGTCACCAATAGGGTAGATGACTGATGTTTAAATCGTTGAAACCAATAGCTTCGATGAAGAATTTAAGTAAATATATTATGTTTATTGAAAACATAATTTAAATCGGTTAATAATGTTCTGATATATGAGCGTTTAAAGTTTTTGCTAGAGACAACTTTGTCCCTTTCCCACAAAACAAAAAATGACGTCACGCCTTACTTGTCTGAATAGAATTTATATGGCGCACAGAGAAGTGACGTCACGATTTGCTGTTTCGCGTCTCTGTCTAGTAAGATATTAAAATGCTTATAAGTTGCTTATTTTTGATCAGATTTTCATTTTCTTTTCATTAATCAGCTATATTTATGGGCCACGTTTTAATAAGACAATAAAAAAACCAGTCATTATTCACCATGTTCCAAGACGTCTTAGGCGTAGGCCCCGCAGAAATGGCGACGGGCGCGGACATAGCACGTGCGCTTGCAATTCTATTCAAATTTCAAACTATAAGTACCTACTCATTAAAATAAGGCATACACCAAATGACGTCGATCGGGCGCCTCCACGCCCGATGCACGTGATGATTCGTGATTTCGTCGTCGGGATGATTTAATGTGGTGAAGAATATGGGGAGGAAAATAATTTGTAATTTACCCAGCGCTATAGAAGATACGAATATTTTGGAGCGGGCCGAATTTCTTCCGTACGCGGACGAAGTCGCGGGGGACCTCTAGTAGGTACTTAGAGTAAAATATACTATAGTCACCGCGTTACCAACTGAGTCGTGCAGCCATAAATCATGGCCGCACGACACACAAGTGCAAGCAAGACCCACAAGTGCGACCACAAGCAAGACCCACTTGTGCGAGATAGACATAGTGAACGATTTATGGCCGCACGACTCAGTTGGTAACGCGGTGACTATAGGTATAGTTTTGCATTTGCTGTTTTGAGTTCAACCCGACTCGAATAAATTTTCAATGACCTAGCTCCTGACTTCTTTGTATCAATACTTTGTAATATACGTGGATAGATATGTAAGTATCAAATAACTCTGAAATAAATCTCCATACGTTAGTGTCGCATAAAGCGTTAGTGTCGTTAAGGCTTCTTCAGAGTACGTTATTGACCGACGTTTATGCAAATAAAACTTCATGACTGCATAGCTGAGTTGGTAGTACGTCTGCCTTGTGAGCTGTAGGGCGTGGGTTCGATTCCCACCGAGGACAAATATTTATGTGACGATCAATAGATGTTTGTTCTGTGTCTGGGTGTTGTATATTAAGTATTTTAAGTATGTATTTACAAAAACAGTGTATTATAAGTATTTTATCAGCTACCTGGTTCCCATAGTACCTACACGTTTTGCTTAGTTTGAGGCTAGATGGCGCTGTGTAAAATGTCTATCAAAATTTATTTATTTATTTAATGTAAATATATATACATACATACATCATACACTCGTACTCATACGTTATCATACGTACATTCACGTCTTTTTCTTTTGGAGTAGGCAGAGAAAGTTAGTGTTAAGTGAAAGTTAAGTTTTTTAGTTATTTTTTCTACTACCCACTATCGGTCTACTGTCTACGGTACTACGGTCCTGATACACATCTTTTGCGTCTTAATTCATGACCGTCTTTATACGTGGCCTTCTGGCCTTTCTTTATTACAGCTCCAATAAATGATCGCTATTATAACAATAATATTAATTAGTATATGGTCAGGTAGCCATATATTAATTAAGTCCTGTGCCGCGCGGATTTCCCTGCGTGATGATGAAAAACGGTGATGACGATGATAAAAAGTAACATATCATATACTATTCCGGAAAATAAGCTATCTCTATTTCGAGTTTCATCCAAATCCGTTAAGCCGTTTGACGTGAAGAGTACAAACACACACATACCGACAAATTTTCGCATTTATAATATTAGTGTGATGTGATGATTCGTTTTTTTTAATGCTATAGAGTGATGAGACGAGCGAAACATTCGCCTGGTGGTAAGCGTCACGTCCGCTCATAATAGGGTATTTGATTACAGACAACTGTAATCGTGATGAAAATGCACGTTAGATCTCGTTGTTTACTTCGGTGTGACGTCACAGAAGCTGCCACCAATCACAGTGTTTAGCATCACGTGAATTTTTTTTGCAAAAAATAAACTTATTTTAGTCTAAAAATAAATAGATATGCTCTTTTACGCTGCAATTTATTAGGATTATATCAATTTGTAGGATATTTTCAATAGAGTCAAATAGCCTATTACAGTGTATCAGTGCCAGAACTGTGAACTTGCCTACAAAATCCTGCGCCGCACTGCACTGCGCTTGTCACCCTGAGATGTTAGATATCACATTTCTTCATGCCCAGTAATTTATCTGCTAACTTGTCCTTCAAACCAAAACACACTACTGCTTTGCGATGGATAACTGGCAAAGGTGTGGTACTTCCTCAGGCAAAGTTGTGATGTGATACTATAGTATATGTTATTATAATATACTGTACGCTATTATACTATTCTATAGCGTAGTCTCAAGGAGCTTTAACGCCACAACAGCTATTCAGATTTGGTAGCAGGATTTGTAGTCTGGATCAACATAATGAATATTTACCGCCCTTCGCGATACGAGCTTGTATGGGCGGTATCGGTTCATTTTACGAGAAGATCTTTGAGGTGATACGGATATACGAGCTGTATTCATATTAATGACTAGAGGTCGCCCGCGACTTCGTCCGAGTACGAAAGAATTCAGCCCGCTCCCAAAATTCACCACTTTAAATCATCCCGAGCAATTTATTTTAGCCGCACTCCCAACTCCCCCAACTCTACCAAGTCTACCGACTCTACCGACTCTACCAACTCCCCCCAACCCACTAAACGGGGTCGAATTTTGAAAAATCCTTTCTTAGTACACGCATCGAGACGAATAAAACCTCCAAATTTCAAGTCTGTACGACAAGCGGCTTGGGCTGTGCGTTGTCTGTCAGTCATTCAGTCAGTCAGGACAGAGCCTATGGATTGATTGATATAAGAGATACTTTCGCTGGGTACTTTGGTATGTCTTAAGCCCTTATGATATGACACTCCACTCATTACATGTAAGTATTCATGGTGACCGTGGATGCATTTATTTTTCAACCGACTTCAAAAAAGGAGGTTCTTAATTCGACTGTATGTTTTTTTTGTGCGATTGTTCCGCCAATTAAGAATTGAGATGTTTTTTTTTTTGGTTTGTTAGGTGATACTTCTGATGTGGTCCCATATAAATATTATCAAAATCGGTTCAATAGTTTGGTATTCAGTGGTTTAGTAATTTAAATCAAAATTACTGGAATAAATCAAAATAACTGGAAAATATGAAGATTTCATCCAGGTACTTGAAATTGAAGTCGTTTTTTTTTTCAAAAGCGTAGTTTTTTTTATTGATGAAATGAGCGAGACCTTTTCTGGTGGTATGCGTCACGCCTGCCCAAAACAGAAGCATTGTCAGAAATGAGAACTTGCGAAAAGTCCTGCGCCGCATTGCACTACGCTCGTCACCCAGAGATATTAGATGTCAAATCTCTTCATGCCCAGTAATTATCTGGTAACATTCCCCTTCAACCCGAAACACGGTATGGCAGACACACTACTGCTTGGCGGTTGAATAACAGGCAAAGTTTTGATAATTCCCCAGGTGCGGAGCTCTCCCCCTGGCCATTCTCCTGCCAGACGGCCAGGAGCCTCAGTTGTATCTTTCGCACAATAATTATACCAACATTGGAATGATAACTGCATGCAGTAAGTAATGTAACCTAATTGTGATTACTTGAAATTGATACTCCTTTTGTTTGCTAGCAGAGGGCCTAGCCCTATGACAAACCTCAACGAAAACCTAAACTAATTGTAATAAATGTATTAAAAAAAAAACTCGTGCGAATGAAATTCGTACGATTCAAAAATGATACCACAGGAGCTCGAAAAAGCGAAACCGTCTCGTGGTTGATAAGTATGTAATATACCAAAAAACCGAATGAAACAGTTCTAAACTACTTTCTTTCTGTAAACCGCTTATCCGCTAAACAGTAAAACCCGCTACCCAATTGTTTATTTCCCAATAGATACAATCTGAGTGTCTTCAAGTTGCTAGTGACTCTTTTTTCTTCAATGCAATCGTTGTTTATCGTTGACTGGATCTTCGTTAACATCAGGAGCTCCATATTTGAATAGTAGCTACGCATGCAAAAGCACATTCGAACAAATCAAAAATTTAGGTCTATGTGAGATGGCGGTCAAACGTAATCCTATCAATTCATAACAAAATAGTAGATTATGCACCGAGGGAATAAAGTAGTGTCTTACGTCGCGGGCGGCATATTGAACCCTGAGCGTAACGGGGAGTCTAGAGTTATATAGAGTCCTGAGTGAAACAAGGGGTTGCAACAACAAACAAGCTGCCCAAGACGAAGACAGGCTTTATTCTAGAGGAGCATACTCTAATTTTCACACCTTCTGCAAGATAATAAAACGCCAGGGCTCCATAAATTAAAATTCACTGAAAATCACATGACCAAACAGTCTTTTGTTTCACATTCTTTGTACACGCACCTTTTTTTTTGAGTTCCGCTTATGGTGGCCAGTTCAATTTTCAAACAAACCTCTTTACAATGCCATATGGGCATTTTTTTAACTTAGAGTTTTCCACGAGTTTGCACACGAATTTGACGTTCCAAATTCAACTTGTGTTATTCCTTAGGGAGTTTCATACAACTTTATATTCCTTAAGATACTTTACTTTACGTTGACGTTGCATGATATGTAATTGGACATTGTCGAGCTGCATGCTAATCATGTAACTGTTCGGGATCGCGATTCGGATCGCGATTTGTCATAAATGTCACTTGTCACTGTCACAGCTTCACAGTATCACCGAGGGATTTCTCTCGCTATCGTTATCGAACGAATGCATTGATTTCCTTAATTAAGTTAAGCAAATCCGTCGGTCTTTTGGCGTTTCATCCTGCCCTGCAGGGTCAAATGAGTTTTGGCAGTGACAGTGACAAGTGTCTATTTTTGACAACTCGTATCCGAATCGCGATCCCGAAAAGTTACATGATAGCCCCGCAGGTGGTGTGAAATAATTATTATATCGATGCCATCCAGTGTACAACCCTGCCGCTACATTGTGCCTCCCGGCGTTGCTTGCTCTGCTCTTAGCCGAGCAGCCACGGTCCAGAGCAAGTATAATATTTGTCGGCGCGAGCGGAATGAAGCTGAAAATATTTACCTATAATACAAGCAGAGGAGTCTGTATGCTATTACAGATATAATCAAACTGTTCGAGTACTTGAAACCACAGAGTAATAGAGAAGCAGAGACGCGATCAAAGGATTTTTCTATAGAAGGACGCGTGATCGTGCGGAGAGGTGTAGGGCTCGCGGGAGGGGCGCTAGAGTCCGCACATGGAGCTACCATCTAGCGGAATTCAGAATAAGTTTTTGAGAAGTGCTTTATCGAAAAAAGCGGAGAACTCTTATAAACACCAGGTTTCTTACTCTCTCGTCAGATGTCGCTTTCGTAAATTCTAAAGACAAAGGTTTTAACTAGAACCACTAGTTTAAAAGCCGGAATAAACCAAAAACACATTATATAAAAATAATAAATTTAAGCAAGAATAGTTCATGTAATTTAAAAAGTGCTCTGAAATGTATTTTTTTATGGTTAACGTTAAATAAAGTGGCGCCATCTCTAGAACTAGTTAAAAACACCAAGAAGCATTACATATTTTCTAAAACGAACCTAGAAAATACAAATAAAACATAGAGCAGAGTAATATACTGAAATAAAATTACTTACGAATGAAATGAGACGCCATTCATGTCATCAGAATGTTTGCCGCGATAGTTTTTACATGAAGAAACACAGCAACTCATTTTATATTCACTTTTACTAAGTAAAAACACTAAAAGTCGTACGTGTGTTTTGTAAGCCCGAATGACTGTTACGCGAGGCGAACGCTAGCAGACTGACCAAATAAGTGTGACGTCACACAATCCGTCTACAAAATCCACAGGTACGGCCGCAAGTTCCTCATCACAACTCCCTCTTGAAACACATAACTTACAGTACACACACTCCACACACTCTTCTACTTACACTTTATGAAAACAAGACCGACTAAAATATACTTGTGATCAAAAATAAATAATACTATATAACCCAGTCAATCTACGAGACTTAGTATGGGGGTTATTGCAAATAAAAAATATACATATTCAGTTATGATTATTGGCTTTATTTGCTGACGAAAAATTTAAACTTTTATTTAAACTTATTTAAACTTTTTTAAACTTTTTGAAACTTTTTTGAACTATCAGTAAAAACATTAATTAAGCAAATAATAATATGACCTTGGAATATTGAAACGAAGTAGTAGTGACTCACGGTCGAAAGTAACGGTTCGTTGTGAACCGTGCAAGGCCAGCGTGCGACAAATTGTGCGAATTGTATGATGACGTTACACGCGGCATAGGCTAACATGCGGAAATTAGTGTCGGGCGCTTATTTTGAAAAGTATGTATTTCTAATTGGCGTATCGAAATATTTTTTCACGCGAATTTTTTGCTTTTAATAGTGTAATATTAAAAGATGAAAATTTAAAAAAAAAACACTCTTATTAGTTTCAAAAAACGCAAAATTTAAAATTTTGGATTGTTTTTGAAACGCAATTTGCTTAATTATAGACTTTCTATACGAGAGATAGGTCACGTTACAATACGTATAAAACAAAAAGCTTTATTTTTATATTAATTCTAGGTCAACCCCTAATTTTCCTGGGCTAATACTATAGTACTTGTGATATTTTATAACTAAGAAAATTTACAAATAGTACAAGAGATTTTGAAATATTTTAATAAAAGATGTCTTCTTCTTCGTCAAGTGAATGATCCATGTTAATATGACACCCGTGGTCCTGCTAGTTGAACCACGCGGTTGGACCACGGCACAGAAGCAATACTAGTACTTCGTAACCACGGGCAACAACCCTATGCAGGGATACGCGTAACGGTATCACAAGCTATCATTTCGATAGCCTTATATAGCTCAGTTGGTAGTATGTTTGCCTTCAGATCTGTAGGGTGTGGGTTCGATTCCCACGCATGCACACTACTGCTTGGCGGTTAAATAACTGGCAATGGTGAGGTACTTCCCCAGGTGGACTCTACATTAGAGCCCTACCACTACAGTTTGTGGCATCGTAGCTCTGGACGTTTGTCGTAGAACTCGGAAGATTTCTTAGGTTTTCCATCTAACAAAATAACCGCAAATTGGTGGTCAAAAGCACTATTTACCAATAATAATAATAATAATAATAAATCGTTTATTTCAGGCAACAGAAATTACTTAAAACACTGGCCCATATTATAAATACCAATGATTTTGTATCTGTAGCAGTAAAAACTCTTAACCAGTTAAAAGTACTTAAATCAGTCAATATAACTACTTATGAGTTCCTCTTTAGTCAAAAGTACTTTTATTGATTGATTTTGTTAGTTAAAAGTACTATAGACTGGTTACGAGTTTTTTCTGCAACAGATACACACGTTAAAGAATCAAAGTTGTTATGAAGTCATAATAAAAAACTATTTAAAAATAAATAAAAACAGGGCTACCAAAAATAGATTTAAATGGAAATAACTGCAGCTGGAGAATGAAATTGCACAATGGACGATGAGGGGTCTCGAGCGATCGTCGGATTAATTAGTTTGATTGTATCCAGATAGCGGAGTGAACGTCGCTTCGAGCGGAATCATGAAAGCACTTCATTTTATCGAGAATAGGCTAGATGACTGGTCTTTATTTATTGTCCTATTAAAATGTGGCCCATAAATATAGCTGATTAACGAAAAGAAAATGAAAATCTGAACAAAAATAAGCAACTTATAAGTATTTTAATATCATACTAGACAGAGAGGCGAACCAGCAAATCGTGACGTCACTTCTCTGTACTCCATATATTATATATTCTATTCTGACAAGTAAGGCGTGACGTAATTTTTTGTTTTGTGAGAAAGGGACAGAGTTGGCTCTACCAAAAACTTTAAGCGGTTATAATATCAGAACATTGGGTATATCCTAAAACTGCATCCAGAACCGCCGGAGGACGGGCAGCAGCGTCCTCTTAGTTAACGGTGGTGACCATTCTGCGATCCCCAAGCCGCCTGCTAAGCGTGGGGATTATGGCAACCCCTCCCTATTAGGGGGAGGCCTTCGTCCAGCAGTGGACGTCTTCCAGCTGTTGATGTGATATCAGAACATTAATAACCGATTGTTTTTTTTTTTTTCAATAAGCATACTATATTATATTTACTTAACTTCTTCATCAAATTGGTTTCGACGATTTAAACTTCAGTCATCTACCCTATTGTGTGATAAATGTACTGACTCGTACAGATGTACCTACAATACTCTAGATGAAAAAAAAAAGTTCTGACAATACAGGGTTCGTGTAACACTAATATTACAGAAGTAGCTGCGCCCAGCAATTTCACCCACGTGATGATTAAAACGGTGAGATCGATGATGATTAAAGTTGCCTATAATGTTATTCCGGGAAAGAAGCTGTTTCCATTCAATAGACAATAGACAATAGTTTATTCGTGGCAAAAGTATAAACAAAAAAGCAGTTCTACAGAACACGGAAAAGTAAAACATTAATAAAAAATTGTTTACCTTTTGCCACAAACCGGCCACAACTCAGCAAGATGCCGGTTGCGAGCAACCAGCGCTGGTCTTCCGTTGGGCCCGGCAGGTTACATACACAAAACTAATATCACATCACACAAACAAGTACACGACACAAAACAGATAATATAAAATATACTTACAACAAAAACTTAAAAATCATTATCAGATCCGACGAAATTCGATAAATAAAATAATATATAATAATATAAAAACCCTACGACTTTTAACTGGCAGTACTTATTTTAAAAGCAAATCAAAGAATAAGGAAGGAGTTTTGGCGGGGAACATGGAAAATCAAGTCGTTGCATTCTATTATTTTTTCTTAAACTTGTTTGGTTTTTTCGCGAATTAATGCTTAAAAGTGGTGGTGTTTTATTCATTGATTGTCAAATTACATGCACGATTACATTCCGAGTTTCATCCAAGTCCGTTTTGCCGTGAAGAGGTAAGAACTTAAAAAAAATCGGTAGACATTTTTCACACAGCGCCATCTAACCCCAAACTAAACAAAGCTTGTAAGAAACTAGATAGCTGATAGAACTTATATTACCCAGAAAAAAACATCTATGTTCTTAACATAAATATTTGCCTTGGGTGGGATCGAACCCACGCCCTATAACAGCCCTGAAGTCAGACATGCTACCAACTGAGCTATAACGCAGTCTTAATGAATAAAATAAAACCGGTATAACCTTTAATTTATGTAACGTCTTTTGACATTGCAAACACAGGAACGTCTTTTGACGTCAATAAAAAAAACCACACGGAAAGAAAAAATTAGCTGTGGTAACTAAATTTTAGCTGTAGTAGCAAAAAGTCTTACGAACTATAGGGACAGCTAAGTGTTTAGAAACAACAGTTAATCGTTTTTAGCTGGCGAAATTTAGCTAAGATAGCGAAATATTTTAGCTATAAATTAGTTGCATCGGCTAATAATTTTAGCGATATTTAGCTGTCACTGCTAATTTTATTTGCTATAATTAGCTGTAACAGTAAAAACTGTTAGTTGTGTTCACTAAGAAATTATTTATGGTAGCAAAGTTTGTTTAACATAAATGCAAATTGTTTTAGTTACAAGATAAAATATCTTTATGTAGGATAGCTAACGTAGTTCGTTGTGTCACATAATAACCATATAAGAAACGAGTAACATAATTAGGGGCCGCAGCCAAGTTATTTGCTATTCTTGCATAATATCGTAGCTGTTTTTGACGAGCGGTTTAGCTAATGTTGTGATTTGCATTAGTTATCTCAGCTAAAAGTTTTAGTTACGCCTTGAAACAACTTTATGTGAGACAGCTAATATAATTTGCTATTCTTGCATATAATCTTAGTTGTACTATGTAAGTTGGTTACCTGATGCTCTGTGCTGTGTTTGATGCCCCAGCTAAAAGTTTTAGTTACGCCTTGTAACAACTTTAGGTGAGACAGCTAATATAATTTGCTATTCTTGCATATAATCTTAGTTGTACTATGTAAGTTGGTTACCTGATGCTCTGTGCTGTGTTTGAAGCCCCAGCTAAAAGTTTTAGTTACGCCTTGTAACAACTTTACGTGAGACAGCTAATATAATTTGCTATTCTTTCATAGAATCTTAGTTGAACTAGGTAAGTAGTTTACCTGAAGGTCTGTATTGTGTTTGATGTCCCAGCTAAAATTCTTAGTGACGGCTTGTAACAAATTTATGTGTGACGGCTAATGTAATTTGAAGCAATGTTGATGTTATTTATTAGTAGCTGCCAAGATAATTAGCTATGCTTTCATATCATCTTAGCTGTACTAGGTAAGTCGTAATTTGCTATCCTTTCATATCATCTTAGCTGTACTAGGTAAGTCGTTTACCTGATGCTCTTCTGTATTGTGTTTGTTGTCCCAGCTAAAAGATTTAGTTACGCCTTGTAACAACTTTTATGTGAGACAGCTAATATAATTTCCTATGCTTTCATATAGCCTTAGTTGTACTCGGTAGTAGTTTAGCTGATGCAGTGTACTGTTTGTTGCCCCAGCTAAAAGTTTTAGTTAAGCCTATAGCCTATGTTTATACATACGTTTATGTTTATACATTATTATCACATCTTTTTGTTACACGTTGTATATTTATACATTTAATTAAAAACAATTTGTCAAATTATATTTAATTTTAATTCAACTATACATTTAGTGTCATTATACATGCAGGAAACAGCCTACAACGTTCGTATGTAAAAGGCGCAGCTAGTGACTGGATAATGAAACTTGGCACAAGAAAACGGCAACATAATAATGAAAAATCGAAATCTGTTAATGTGATAGTCGGATTATTAAATTTTATCGGGATGGGAGTCGCGTGTTCCCGGTTTTAATTCCCACCTGGAGTAGTTTGAAGGAAAACACGATAGTATTCACTTAAAAGTTTATTGAAATCACACAAATGAAAATAATGTGAACGTGGGTAAGAGTTTGCAGACAGTACACTAAAGATCTAAGGACTCTAGGTGATAGCGCGGGCACACTCGGGCACCGAGTCGCGGTAGCGTGTGGTACGCGTGTCTCGCGGTCGGGAGAGAAGCAACTCAACAAATCAACTTTCGTGCGGCGCGGCGCTTGCGGCGTTTCGGCTCGCGGCGCGGGCGACGTTACGGAATATTCAAAAAGGTGTGCGAGTGAGCTAGCGCTATGCAGTACAGAACCTAGGGAGAAGACAGCTGCGGGACGCTCGCACCGGCCGGCGGGCATGCGGATTAGGACTTTGGGTTGCTATATACTCCTCCTCTAGTCCTGGAGAACGCCCCCACTCCTGGACTAGGACCCCATCAGCTTTGGCTGGACGTCCGCGTTTCCTCTTAGGAATAACTGGATTTGGCAAAGAGTCGCTTGTGTACTGGGTGATATCTTTGGTGTGCTATTTTCCTATAATATCAGGTTGCTCGATATTTGCGATTTCGTAAGTTGTGGGGCTTACCTTTTTTACGATACAGCATGGCCCATCGTCTCGTGGAAAAAAAAATCGGTGAGATTCTTCGAACCTTTGCTCAGCAGGTGGGACTTAAACAAAATTAATTTGCCTACCTGGAAATCGTCATATTGTCGGCGTGAAGTATCGGCGTTCTGCTTTGTTTTGTCCTGCTGGATTGCCACGATTCTCGAACAGCTGCTAATGACTTCAGGAAGTGCCTGAGATAAGGAAAATATGTGGGCAAAGTTTTCTTTCAAAATAGCACAAAGATCATGCTGGACATGGCTGTTGAGATGGAGGTTGAACTTGGTGGATGCTTACCTGTTTCAATACGATGATCCGCAAACGGAGTTGGACCTCCCCCTGCTTTGACGTGCGCATGCCTGGAGAGGACGGAAGCGAGCGACTGTCGCTCGGTTGAAGAAAGGAGAGTGCTTTCATCATCCTTGAGAACATTAGTAGAAGCACAGGACACGCTACGCGATTTAGGCTCAAAGCACAGGTTATACTTTACCGTATTATCATCACTGATGTACCAAACCTCTTGTTATATTGTTGTTGAAGTCGATGACTACTACCAGTTGTCCAGCGGCAGTTATAAAATCGATACCTGATAAGGTCTAGTTTTTTGTAGAATCCGGAAAAAATACGAATGGAGTCTCAATAACTGTCGTCTCTAGGCGCCTCAAGTGTGGTGGTTAAAACGTCCATCCTATGTACCACACACGTACCACACCGTCAGCCAGTTTAACTCTCTGAGAGGAAACGCGGAGAGGATGATTACGTTGTCGAAGGAGAGCATACAGCGTAGTGTCAACTAACGCGGTACCGTTGAACTCCAAAATATTTATATTAGAAATTGGTCGCACATCCCGGCCAATGGAGGGTTCCGCAGCGTCGTTATTATCCCCACTACAACATTATACATTTATCACGCATTACATTTAACACATTCTCATTTTCCGAAAAATTTGAGTTATTTCCTTTTTGTATACGACCATCGACATTTTTAGAAAATTCGTCGTTACAAACATTTAGCATTAAGTATATGGTCGTTAGCGTTTTTTGAAATTTTGCAGTTACATACTTTTAGTTGTTGGGCGTCAACACTTTTTGAAATTTTACAATTACACACTTGTTGTTGGTCGACGCAATTTACATTTTGATTATACCCACCATCATCAGTAAAGAAAATGTAAAAAAAAATTGGTCGTTATTTTTTGTATTGGCAGGTGAAGGGTTAACATTTAATGTCGTGTCTGCAGTGTAAAGTGTTAATATTTTCCGTACTGGGAAAAATATGGTGGGAATTTTGCGTACTGGCACGTGATGGGTTAAGATACCCCATTGTGGCAGTCGAGGGGTTAAGATCTCAATTCGACATACCTATTCGGACATAATATCTAGGATGTTGATTACCATTATTAGCATTCTGTAAACACATCTTATGACAATGTAAAATTGTTATTATTATACCTAAACAGAATCATTGAAAAAAACACGTCAAGTGTTGCATGCAGTAATAGCGCTAGTTTCTCGCAGGGAAGAACTAGGGTCCGTTTTACTTTGTGTGAAAAAATGTCCTCCGATATTTATTTATTACATTTTACTTTAGCGCGATTTTGCGATGAGTTCAATGACCCGTGGGATGTAAAATTATAATTTTGCTGACATTTGGGTCTGTTGATCGGTCGGTTTGGAATAATTAGTGCATGCATCACTATTCAATGTAGGCAAAGTACCTAGGCAAATTATTTTTAACTTCGTTACTAGATTTCACGGAATAAACAGATTGTTCGGATTGTTTTTCTAACTTACGGCAACGTGGTTGTTCGTGTCAGAATTTATGACAATAACTGCACTGATGACATTGTTTCCTACCTGAGGATGCATTACATTAGGGGTACCTGGCCGCGTCGGCACGGCTGGCGGGGTCGCGGGCGGCGTCCTCTGCGCCGCGCCGGGGCCGGCGGCGGCGGCCGGTTGACGTGCTCGGCCGGAGCTGGCGGCTTCCGTGTAGCCGGCGGCGGTAGCTCCCTGTGGGGCTCGCAGCGATAGAACTTGTTTTGACTCATCGATCGCGTCCTCGATATGACGCGCTTGGCGCAGCAGCATGTCGAACGAGTCGACCTCGTCACGGTGCATCCTCTCGCAGACTCGGTTGTGAAGGAGGCCGTAGAGCATGTTGATCTGAACCTTTTCAGAGAGGTCTCCGGCGGGTATCCTCGCTTGGAGGGCGCACGCTCCGGTGACGAAGCGTTCGGTCCGTTCACCCTGCTCCTGGCATCGTCGGAACACCACGAGGTTTATACGGTGCGGCGGTCGTCGGCCTCCGAAGGCGCCTTTCAGCGCGATCACGGCGTCGCTCCACGAAGATACTGAACTCTTCAAGCCCAGCCACCAGACCGCGGCCTGCTCGGTGAGGAGGAGGCTGAGACCACGGACGGCGTTGTCGTCGCCACCAACCCGGTTACCACTGGCCGAACGGCTTCTTGTCACTACCATAGTCTTATTCATGTACTTACAGTCCGTCGCAAACTAAAAAACACACTGTTGGTCAGCCATTTATCGGGATGGGAGTCGCGAGTTCCCGGTTTTAGTTCCCACCAGATGTAGTTTGAAGGTAAACACGATAGGTAAGTCAGGGTCTTCACTTAAAAGTTTACTGTAATCACACAAATGAAAATAATTTGAACGTGGGTAAGAGTTTGCAGACAGTACACTAGAGATCTAGGACTCTAGTGATAGCGCGGGCACCACACTCGGGCACTGAGTCGCGGTCGGTAGCGTGCGGTACACGCAGTGTTGCCATGTCAGAATTTAGGTTTACGGTGATTCCTTGTAAAAAAACGGTAGATTCTAAGAAATTACGGTAACTGCACTAGGAAAAATACGGTGTACTATTTGTTTGTAAAACAACAATTTGTCGTACAAATCACTATTTATTGGAAAAACGACATTATATTACTATAAGAATATTATTGTAATTCAGAATGTTTACATGGATATACTGATTAAAAAAGATTAAACAACAAAATAAAACAAAAAAGTCTGAATCTGAACCGAACATCTCCTAATTTTTGTTAATTATCAGATTTAATAAACCGACTTGAAAAAGAAGAGGTTCTCTATTCAACTGTATGTCTGTTGCGCCATTACTCCGCCAATTTCGTTGAGCTTGAATCTAAGCTCATTTATTCTGCATTCAGCAAAATAAATGTTTTTTTTAAATTTTTTTATTTTTTTTTTGGTGTGTACAATAAAGAGTTTATCTATCTATCTATCATTCACAAAAATAAATAAAGGCAGAAATGACACGATGTTGCCAAGATGACATTGTTAATTTAACGGATTATGGTTTCAGAGTATTGGAATTAACTTTTTCAATTAAAAATAAACGGGACAAGATAAAGTATTTGTAATATTGCTCCGAACACCTTTTTAGCTCATCCAAGTCAGATCAATATCTTTAGCATCTGGCAACTTTCCTCTTGCCTGGCCCATTTTCTCCCGCCAAAAAGAGTAGGCCTTTAAAAACTTAGGTTAAAAACGTCAAAAAGATTAGCTGTAGCAGCTAATTCATTGTTTGGCAATGTAACAAAGATGATTTTTGCTACAGCAGCTAATCATTTCGGGCACGTAGGTACCTACTTTAGTTTTAGATAAATAGGTATTTTACTTAACCTGCAAGTTTTTGCGAGTATAAGAGGACCGTCGGCTGGCTCATCGTAATAATGTAGGTACTTACCTCCAGCGACGGTGATAATGGAATGGACGGTCCCAGCGCTTGCAAATCGTTCAAAAATAACAAGTCAACACAATCAAGCATACCTAGCTAAAACTACTTATGCATTTAACATTTGCCGGAAAATAGAGAGATTCGATCTAATTTTATCATTGTCGCTTAGCTTAGATAAGCGTAGGGTAAGCGGGGTAGGTACCCCTACCTCGACCTACTATCTAAGGTACCTTACCCCTAAGATGTTTTTACCTGTTTTTTTTTTAGTTCAACTCTCTGCCTTACCCACCTACTGTTAAGATGCAACTACCTTATCTATGTCCGAGATTGTTATAGGTATTTGGTTACCTATAGAGGTAGGTTCCTAGTTATCAAGTGAACCCATCAAACCCTTGGAAAGTGATAATACATACTTAATCTATTGCTATAAGAATCTCTGTCCTGACTTAACGACTGACTGATTGATTGACTGGCTGACTGGCGCACAGCCTAAACAGCTGGTCTAGAGGTGGTCGGTACAAACCGTAAACAGTTTCAATACCCAGTTATCAATGCAATACCCAATACCGGGTACTCGGAGTTTCGATAACTGGGTGTTGTGAGAAACTAGGTATTGGCGATAACGCGAACCGTCTCAACGTCATCGTAACGAGCGGGAACCAATACCAGCGCGTGCCGAGTACCGACGGGTGACGGACAATACCGATCGTCGCTTCGCAGCCGATGTGATGCGCCCGAGCTTATACGTAATATTCCGAACGTAATCGTACTCTCCAAGGCCGAAACACGACTAGAGCGCCAAAAGTAAAACTATAAATGACACTTATTACTGAATCATAAAATGCGTTTTTTGATAAAAGACAAGGGTCTGAATTTGAATATCATTCAAAAGTACAAGATTATATCACACTTTATTCACTGAATCAGTGCACTTTCCAACAAATTTAATCAGTAATCTTTTTAATTCATAAGCATTTTTATACTTTAAAAAAAGGCGACTCCAACCACTAACTAGTAGGTAGTAAGCAAAGATTATTTAGAGCAAATAAATTATTATTATAAAAAGTTTCAACGAAATCATCAAAAAGACATCAACAAAAAATTTACCAAAACCAATCGGTATTTGTACCTTCTTGTGCAACACAGTTATTTTTGTAAAGCGTTTTTTTAATAACAACTGATACCAAATACCTCTGCAGAAACTCAAAAACTACGTTATTAAAGAAACGGCCAATACCTAGTTATTAAAATAAACAGTTTCAGAACACGGTATTGCCATTCAATACCAATACCCGTTTCGGTACTGCAATATACCATACCGACCCACCGCTAAGCTGGTCGTACAGACTTGCAATTTGGAGGGTGTATTCGTCTTGATGCGTAGGGGCATGAACCTATAAAAAAAGTCGGACGGAACTCCCGCACAGACAACATTGTGTCACCGTAATGGCGGCGGCTATCTATGTGTGAATGAATTTAGGGTTGCCATAATTCCCAAAAAAATAACCTTGTATTATCTAGACAAATACAGGTCGGAAGACAAGTTTATTTAAACTAGATTTTGGCCGCAATTTCGTTCACTTGAACTACAATAAGGCAACCATTTTAAATTACCTCCCTAAAGTATGGAAGCTCTAAATAAAAAAAGTATCAAGAGGTCAAGCTGTATCTCCGGTTCTACCCATCGGAATTAGATTAAACATGGCTTAGATTTTAAGTTGGAGTATGACCCTATAGTATACCCATACCCATAACCCTAGGTATCAACCTGTAAAAATCCCATCAAAATCCGTTTAGCGGTTTTTGCGTCATGTAGGCAGTAAATACCGTACTATTTTAAAAGGTTAATGGTGGCAAAATGTACTTGAATAGGTGACCGCCTGTGAATATCGCGTAATGTTGTCTTGTTTGCAGTGAATTTCTAATCCCGAACTGAAACCCCATCATTTTATGTTACGGAACATTCGGTGCGCGAGTCCGACTCTCACTTAGACAGTTTTTTTAAATTATAACTATAGAATTAATTAAAAAAGTCCCATTATTTCAGGTCATATCATCATGTCTGTGTATCCCCGAAGGGGTAGGCAGAAGTGTCAGAACACCCATATATTTCGGGTAATTTGTACAAATGAATATTGTAACACTGGTATTCTGACGGATTATTTTGTTCTGTCGCATGAATATTGGTTTTAATGTATAAAATCGGGAACTAAGTGATTGAATTATTCATTTACCTATGAAACGTGATTCCTGGTTTTTTTTATTTTGGTCACTACGGTTTTTACACCACTTTACCACACAAGACATTCACATTTTTTCGCAGCGTAGCCGTGCCGACTTTGTTGCGTTTGCCCGCGTAATGGCTGACTCTTGTGTGAATGTGTGCGTGCGGGCCTGTACGTACAGTAAACTGGCCGACTCTGAGTGACACAGTATGTTGTTAGCGAGAATCTGTCCGACTTTTTTTCTAGGTTCATGCGTAGGGATGTACTTATTATTAAACTGGTGAATATGGAGAAGTAAATAATTAGTTAATAGCCCAGCAGTATAAGATACGAGTATTTGGGAGCGGACCGAATTTCTTCCGCACGCGGTAGTCGCTGGGGACCTCTTCTAGTAATTTATATAATTAGGGTAGAGGTAATAATATTATGGACCTGGGTATATCCTAAAACAGAATCCATAACCACCGCGGGATGGACAGCCGCGTAGGTAGGTAGGTACCTTTCGGTTAACGGCGCGGCGGTTTTTTATTATTATTTTTATTAATGACTGATGCTGTTGGCCTCAGATGGCCTCTACAGCGTCACCGGACTTTAGGCAAGCGCAAATGGCGCTCGGCCTAGGTTTAGGTTAAAGGCGACTAGCTCAAGGGCACCTCAGATGGCACGAACCTCGGCTTGGCCGTCGCCGGGAGTAGGGTCAGACTTGCCCTGGCACCCCAGAAGGGGTATGGGCGCGGCGGTGAGCATTCGGCGATTACCAAGCCGCTGGGCTCGAATTTTATCGCGATTTTGAATTTACGCTCCCAGTGATCCCACCTAAAGGTTGGTGCAATGAAATTTTGGTCTAGAGTTTCTTCGGGGTTAGGCCCTTTTCTTCGACTACTTGTCTGGGCTACCAGAAGTTGTAGAAAATATTCTATTGTATGTAGTGCATTGCGCTAATATTTTGTAGTGGCTAAAGTAAAGGTTTAGGACATTTTCCAGCCCAGGTGGCTTAGTGGTACAATAAGAACTAGGCCAAAATGTCACATGCCTGTACAAAGGTTGATAAAGTTTTTGGCAAAATACACCAAATTTTGTTTATAGCGGTTCAACAAAATTTATTTTGCTGCAGTACCCAAAAAAATTAGTACAGCAACAAAAAGTGATTAGTTACTTTATATAATCATGCTATGCTAGTATCGAAAATATTCTATTGTATGTAGTGGCTAAGGTAATTTGCAAAGAATGATAAAGTTTTTGGCAGCCTAAAACAATTTTGTTTTAGCATTTGGAACAAAATTTATTTTGCTGCAGTACCCAAAAAAATTGGTACAGCAACAAAAAGTTATTAGGTACTTTATATAATCATGCTATGCTAGTATCGATAATATTATATTGTATGTAGTGGCTAAGGTAATTTGCAAAGGTTGATAAAACTATTGGCAACGTAAAATAATTTTGTTTTGGGACTTGCAACAAAGTTTAATTTGCTGCAGTACCCAAAAAAATTGGTACAGCAACAAAAAGCTATTAGGTACTTTATATAACCATGCTTTGCTAGTATCGATAATATTATATTGTATGTAGTGGCTAAGGTAATTTACAAAGGTTTATAAAGTTTTTGGCAATGTAAAACAATTTTGTTTTAGCAGCTCCAACAAAATTTATTTTGCTGCGGTACCCAAAAAAATTAGTACAGTAACAAAAACTTATTAGGTACTTCATATAACCATACTTTGCTAGTATCGATAATATTCTATTGTATGTAGTGGCTAAGGTAATTGGCAAAGGTTGATAAAGTTTCTGGCAACGTGAAACAATTTTGTTTGAGCAGTTGCAACAAAATGTATTTTGCCGCACTACCCAAAAAAATTGGTACAGCAACGAAAAATTATTAAGTACTTTATGTAATTATACTTTAGTATAGTATCGATAATATTGTATTGTATGTAGTGGCCTAGGTAGTTTGCAAAGATTCATAAAGTGTTTTGGCAACATTGATAATTATTTTCTTTAAGCATTTGTAAAAATGTAAGATGTTACATCGAAAGAAATTATTGAAATTATCTACATATTAATAGAAATTATTATTAATGCTAGTAAAACTTATTATCACTTGTGAAAAGACACTTTTTGTTGCAAATTGCAAGTTTTATTGTCAATAACAGCGAAACATTTATGAATTATAGTAAAAATTCTTTGCAGTGACTGTCACTGGGAACCTTTAAATGTATTTTGCTATTAAAGATAAAAAAATTAGCAATTACAGTTAAACAATTAGCAAAAATTGCAAATTGTTTGTAAATCCTTTAGCTAAATTTCATTTTCAAAAGTGGATAAGTGCTATTAGTTGTAGTTAACAACGCTTTGCTAATGTTACTAAGATATTTTATGTTGCAGTAAATGAATCGGCAGCAAAGCGGGTTTAGCAACCATAGCAAAATCATTTTTTTCCGTGCACCTAACTTCCGGATCTGAAGTGTGCCAAATATTTACTCTTACTTATTCTAGCTTTGTGCAAAATACACAAAAAAACTGACCCAAATCGTCAATCTGTCTGTCTTTTGTCTTGTACCCTACCCTACCCTTGAACCTTTTGGGTACGGAATCTTAAAAACGGTAAAATATCAAAACGCGAACAACACAAAATGCAACAAAAACATTAAAACCCTTTAGCTTAAAATAATTATGAATGAAAGCTCAAAACAAAAACAAGTTTGTTGCAAAAATCTCTCAAAACGTATTCACTGCTCACTGCAATCAACTCATACCTATACAGCATGTTCAAAAAGTAGTTTCCAACGGGAAAGTTGGTAACAAGCGCGTCAGACCGTGCACGGGACAAAGCAAGTGAACGCGTCGTTGGCCACAACTTTGAGCAGCATGTATAATAATACTGACGTTAGTGAAATATGGACGGTAATGAAGGACTACGTATTTGTTTTAAGGCAACGTTTCTCACGTTACAAGCACGTTGTTTACTGTGTTTGATCAACGGTGTTGTGGTCATGGGTCACGTTTAGCTAAAAGTTTGGCGGCATGACCACAGACATTAAATTTATACTAAAAATATTCGTAATTACCCTTACTAAAGTTGAACAATGAAAAAGTATTATAAAAACAGACGTGGCTTTTTTCTTTTTCTTTTTTTTATATTGGGGGACATTTTACACACAGCGCCATCTAGCCCCATACTAAGCAAAGCTTGTATTATGGAAACTTGATAGCTCATAGAATACTTATATACATATTTTTTTTCGTAAATACTTACTTATAATACATACTACACCCAGACACATAACAAACATCTATGTTCGTCACATAAATGTTTGCCCTGGGTGGGGATCGAACCCACACATTGATGTTTTGATGGTCACCGGATGTGATCGAAACTATAGTCGGAGTATCCAATTTAATTAAACGTGAGTATTCCCGTATAATTAAAACAAAACTGAAAAAGTAATTAAAAAAAATTACATTATAAGATTTTTTGTTAATTTTATTTTAAAGTGTATCCCCAAAACTATTATGGGCCCAAAGCTTGGAGGATCTAGCTTTAACCAAAGGCCTAAAGCTTCAATCGCTAAAATGATGTGCGGGTGGGGGCGGACTTATTTGGTTAATTACAACCTCCGCCAAATAGAAAGTCGATCAAATGATAGCCACATTCTTGCCCTTGCCTTTGTTCTTGGGGTAGAGTTTATGTAATGTTTTATTACTATAAACTAAATAAACTTAAATGCCATCCAAAACTATAGTCATTGAAGACGCCATTTCCGGGACCGCAGACTGTTTGTGGCAAACTCGGTGATAACTTCGCAAATGAAGGACCTTTTAAGCACTGAGTAGTAACCTCAATAAAGAAACAGCTACAAAGTCTATGCAGAAAAATAACTATCGAGGAGCTATAGCATCAGCCTTTGAGATTCCACTGCCCGCCTAGAAGGGTGATTGTGCGATACTCCACCATGCTGACCCGGTGTGGGTTGGCGGATCCACATACGCCATTGAATTTCTTCTCCTGACATCTGTTATAGATGATCAATTGATAATATTAAGGTTTTTTTTCTAGTATGTTGCTGAACACCGCAGACTCCGGAGTCCGTACATTTTGTTAAAACTTGATAATTATACAAGTTTTAACAACCAGTGGCGCAGGTGCAGTGACGCTTACCACCAGGCGAACGTCTAGTTCGTCTCGGCACTTGATTACATAAAAACAAAAAAAACAAAAAAACTTTTTTTATGGGATATTTACTGTGGTCATGTCTTAAAATGAGCTCTTAAATAATCAAAGAACATCCGCGAGAGTTTAAAATAGTGTTTTAAAAACCTATCGAATTCACAAATGTATATACTAAAGGAGACTTAATCTACTTAATACTAGCTTTGCGTATATAGCCTGCGCAGTCCAACTCCCGCAAGCAGCACCCGTTCGAGTTGACACATGTGCCAGCCATCGCTCTCCTCAACTATGTTTAGGGGAAGACTATAGCCCAACACACTACGTCGCCGCAAGAAGAAACTTTTTAGTGAGTTATTGCTCTGGATACACACGCAATACTTTTTTAATAATTCAATTTTTTTTTTATTGCTATAACAATATATAAAAATACACAACAAACAACATTTTGATCATGTGAGTACGATGGCTGGCAAATCCAGCTGCTCCTGGGTATGCCAAGAATCGCACCCGCACTTATTAAGTTTCTTAAACTCTACTTGTCCACCTTCTTTTCCGAGCTGAAGGCCTCCATCACCACCACGTTCCGATCTCTTATCTCTTCTCTTACCTGCAGGCTACAACCTGCATCCTTAATGATCTAATACTGTTAGAAGTTGTCTCTCTGTTAGGATGTTGCATCTGGTATTTGACGCCATTTATTTTGGGCAAGTAACGCGCGAAGAGACGGCAACTTTGCCCGGACTTTCACCTGGTGAAGTTTCCCTTTAGTCGTTTGTGATTTAAACGCGAGGATAAGATGAATGGTGAAATGCTAAGCTCGTAGGTAAAGTGCCGCGGCACCAAGGCGAAAAGAAGTCATTGTACTTATCATTCTGAATAAAGTTCACAAGGGGCCGATCACGAAATATCGTTAAAAACAACTATTCAATCTTCTAATATAATAAAAGGCTCTGTCCTGACTGACTGACTGACTGACAGACAACGCACAGCCCAAACCGCTGGTCGTACAGACTTGAAATTTAGAGAGTGTATTCGTCTCGATGCGGAGGGGCGTACTAAGAAAGGATTTTTCGAAATTCGACCCCGAGGGGGGGGGAAAGTTTGTATGAAAGTCCTTTGTTTTTATACTTTTAGACACGAACATTTGCATTTGGATAGATCAGTTAAAATAAAAAATGCTATTAAAACAAAAACATGGACGATTCAAGGGGGGGAAGGGGGTGGAATGTTGTATGGAAAGTTCTTTGTTTTTCAAATTTATAGTGATGAAAATTGATATTTGGGTAGTTCATTCAAAGGGGTTTAGAGTGGTAGAGTGTAGTGGTAGAGTCGGTAGAGTCGGTAAAGTTTGCTCGGAATTATTTAAAGTGGAGAATTTTGGGAGCGGTCCGTATTTCCTCTAGTATATTTATATTTCGTCTAGGATGAATTTGTATTTTATATGGAACAAAAATTTAACTTTGCCACCACGGTAAGAAAGTAGCTGGTTTATTTTTATTTTTAACCTGTTCTTAGACCGTGTTGTATTCTACGAAAATTAATAAAATCTCTAAAAAGATATCACAGGTCCTTTTATTAATTCACATAAATTGGTGTAAATACAAATAGCTCTTTAACGTTGCTCACATAATTATTAAATCACAAGTTTAAACCTTCAAAGACAAATTGATCTATCGTACCTAAGAAAGAGAGAGTTATAAATTGAGCTATGTAATTAATTCTCTAAGACAAAAAAAAAAAAAAGAAGAAAAGTATTTTTGTTTAACTGAAAAACGATTCGAGGTACAAAACATTAAAGAATAAAGAATAAAGCAGTCTACGATTTCGATCAGCGACGGTGATAATGGAATGGACGGGCCCAACGCTTGCAAATCGATCAAAATTAACAAGATATTCAAGATATATATATTAAGATCAATATATTTGCTGATAAGTTTAACAATTTTTTAAACTCAGCTGTAACTTTTATTAGCAATAAGTATATCATGTAAGTGTGGTGTAAATTATGTTTTTAATTATTTAATAATGTTGGCTCTCTTTGCGCTTTGGTGAATACTGTAAGCACAGAAAGCATTTGTCGCAAATAAATAAATAAGAGAACACAATGAAGCATACCTAGCTAAAAGTACCTATGCAATTACATTTGCCGGAAAATAGAGATTGCGAATCTAATTACTGCATGACAAAAAGAGAACACATGTATAATGTATATGTATTAGAAGTTTGTATTGTCGTATCGTACGGCTCGCATGTTGCAAAGGCCGAGTATGACTGAAGCAAGTGGAGAGCCGGCGCTCAACATACTAGTCTTCAAAATCCGCCCACTTATTTCCCGTTTATTCATCTTATCATTGTCGCTGGTTTTGACAAAATTGCATACTTTTTTCCAATAACACATTTAAATCGTCAAATCATCAAAAAGTTGCGTCAAACGGCCAAACACCCATGCAAAAGTGGTCCAAAAACTTCAATTTGGTGTAATTTTTATAGATAGATAGATAGATAGAAACACTTTATTGTGCTCACCAAAAATATAAGCTCTCAAATAAAGCTCTAATAAAGCTCTCAATAAAAGATGGAACCTTAAGAACTAGTGCCACAAATGGCGGCCTTATCACTAACAGCGATCTCTTCCAGGCAACCATGGATCTATATCGTTAGTTAAACAGTTTTGAAAATATGTCTAAGATCTGAAGCAAAATAAACTATCAGCTATCCGTTACTGAACCAAAAACGTAAAAACCTATTCTTCATGTTCGATTTTCAGTCTTCTTTCTTCGGTGCTACGTATATCTTCATAGTAAACGGCTCTTCGAATTTGATAGCAATTTTGTACATCATATGCACAAATAGAGTCACAAGTAAACCGGCTGCCTTCCCTTCAATCAGAGCAACACCAAGAAAAGACAACGTAGACCCTCTGTACATGGGATTGTAGCGAATGTTGTATGGAAATTCGGACACTCTTTCTTTCATCAAAATTCCAAAATAATCTCCACTGTGTGTTCCTCTAATACCAAGCTGGTACATAGAACTTAGCACCAGCACTTGACCCAGTACAGCTAATATAACGTCAACGAATTGTAGGAACTCATTATTCAGTACATTTGATACGACTTGTTTTTTTTTTGTTTTTTTTTTTTATATTTTATAGGCTTGACTTTGACTGCCATCTCGTCTGATGATAAACGAAGATGCAGTCTACGATGGAGCACGCTTGCCTAGAAGAAACCGATTCACTCGCGACTTGAAGACACCCAGATTATAATTATCGGGAAACACCCACTCGGGCAGCGCATTCCACTGTTTAGCAGTTCGAATAAAGAAATTGGAATCAAACCGTTTCGTACGAGTTTTTGGTTTATCAACCATAAAACGGTGTCACTTTTTCGAGGTCCTGGCCGTCCGATAGAAGAATGGGCAGGGGAAAATAAGATCATTCAAATCCGAAGCATACTCTCTGAAATGTATCCGATAAAATACCGATAGGCTAGCTACTTTTCGACGATGATCGAGGCTTTGTAGCTTGATCCGAATTAGACAGTCGCTTGCTTTCTCACTTGCTTGACAGTCACTTGCTTTCGCAACGCTTGCTCAAAAAAGTAACACCTCACGATTCCCAAACTGAATACGAAAACCAACCCTTGGTTTTGGCTTCCAGCAACGTTTCGTAAAGACTTTCGTGTAGTACTCCAATCGGGACCAAGTTTTCCAGAACAAAGGGTTAAGAATCACAAAGAATATTGAAACTTGGAGAGTCGGCTCGCAGGTCTTAGAGATATGAAATTTGGAGGGTGTGTTCTTTGTAAAGTGTAGGTATCCACTAAGAAATGATTTTTGGAAATTCTACCCCTAAGTGGGTAAAATAGGGGATGAAAGTTTGTATGAAAGTCCGTCAGTTTCGAAGTTAGGATCTTCAAATGTTGTGTTTAGACTGACGATTGAAAATTAGTTTATACATGTCCAAGCGTTTTGTTAATTCAAGTGATGAAGTTCTATATGTATGGAAAGTCCTCCCTTTTCAAAGGAAAAGTCACAATATTTATTGGTTGGAAACTAACGCAACGTTTATCATTGTTTTTTGAATTTAAAGTATTAAGAGGGTGAGACGGGGGATAATTTTTTAATTTAAATTGTTCATTCCTAAATTTTGTATTCAAGTACAAATAATGAGCACGTGTATCGTGTTATTACTAAGCCTCTACTGCTACCGTCTGGGGGTTGGGAGCGGGCCGAGTGTCTCCCGTACGCGGGCGAAGTCGCGGGCGACCTCTAGTAATTTATATGGGACCACCTCTGAACCAACCAAACAGAAATGACAGACATTCGAATTGAGAACCTTTTTAAAGTCTGTTAAAAATGTAAAAGACGACTCTCTTGAGTTATTAGCTAAGAACACTTTCTATCAAATCACTTTTCATACAAAAAAAGTAAATTAAAATCCGTTTAGCCGTTTGGCGAGCTACGATGCTACATTTAGCCAACGGGACCATATTATTAAGTCCTGTCAGCCAACCTATTATGCACTTGCATCTTCTGAACTGTAGGTAGGCAGGTTTTGTTTTTTAATGAATTGAATACTTATTATTTTAAGGCGTATTTCCAAAAACAAGTAAATTGGATCGATTTGAAGTGCAGAGAAGCTAAGTGTACGCGAACGACGTGATGTCTTAACTTACCTATACCTACCTTTATCACCAAAATACTGTACGAGTCAAAAATTATGTTACATTATGTAAATGTTGTTGTTGCTAAATTAACTTTATCTAGTGGACTTAAAATTATATTCATTGATTCTTAGAATAAAGCAATAATTATTGTGCTAACTGGTACTTACTGGTAAGAACTTTAAGATTAAACAGTAGTGACAAATAACACAATAAATATTTTTTATCTCATAATATTGGCATAATCAGCTATCATAACCACACGACCTGAAAAATCACTTTTGTTCTCACGTCTTGTCTATTGGAAATGAATGGTCCAGGTTGTGATTATTAATTCTGACCTTTGAGTCCGGAATAAGATAATTTTCTTATTCATAGCCCACTGATCATACGATGTAACACGAGACAGCTTCACGATTGGCTTATCACATATCAGAACATGAGACGTTAGTACCACGTCACTATTGCTCACACTATATTTCAGCTCGCATATTTATACTTTCAGCCTAGTCGATTCGCGTAACTCCACCGAAGCGGAAACTTAGCTTTCAAACACTTCACAATGAATATCGAACAGTGTGAAGGGTTTCTAAAAACTGTCCAAGATGTACTTCTCAAGATCTTCTTTAAAAGTCAGGACTTTGAATTGTATATACACAGATATCAAAATCGGTTTATTAGATTGGTTTTTAAATCAAAATAATTGGAAAAAAGATGTCATCCAGGATATCGAAATTGAAGTCAGTTGTTTTGTTTAGTATTTTCCAGTTAAATATAATTATTGTCTATGTACCACAGACATGTACGAAGACAGTCCACTGCGAACGGTTCACACAGCTCTCGTCAGCCTCTTAAAAGTTTATGCAGTGATCCGCCAACGTTCTGATTGACGAATATAAGCTTCCTAAGGGAACGTCCCAGTCCCAGTAAGTTCACAAAACTAATAAAACAAAAATGTCAAACAAATATTTGTTGTGCAACATAAAAAGGTAGTAAGACATTACAATAAATTCTCACATGACGAGAGTCGTAAGAGCCGCCATAAAAGCGGGACACGTGTCTTAGGCAGGGTTGTCACGTACGCAGTGATGTAGTGTTAACTACTTCCTACTGAAACGGGACTACCAGTGAGTTATAATAACACGTATAAAAAAAAAAAAAAAAAAAAAAAACAAATAAAAAATCAAAAAATTCAAATAATCAAATAATCAAAAAATTATAATATATATATAAAAATATATAATAATATATATATAATAATGTATATATTTATATTATAATATATTAGTATTTATTTATTATTTTATTATTATCAAATAATTTATTCTGCGTGTCGCAGAATAAATTATTTTCTTTCTTTCTTTATAATGCCATATGACTGTGAGATTAGCAGAATCTTTACTAAGTAGCGGTATTTAGATTTGTTAGCTACCGTTATAGTGTTAAGAAATCTAATACCTTGGGCAACCTATCACAAAGATGGTAAGAAAATCATAAACAATATGACTCACTCACTCACTCACTCACCAGCCAGAAGACGTCCACTGCTGGACGAAAGCCTCCCTCTTAATAGGGAGGCGTTGCCATAATCCGCACGCGCAGGCGGCTTGGAGATCGTAGAATGCTCACCACCGTAAACTAAGAGGATGCTGCTGCCCGTCCTCCGGTGGGTCTGGATGCAGTTTTACGACGTACCCAGGTCATACAATATGACTGACTATATACAATTAATTAAAGTATAAACTAGGGTAGGTACATATATATTCGTCCAAAAAAATTAAATAAAAACAAAAGTTTTACAAAGCATTTATTCGCTTAGGAACTTGTTGCAAAATATCAATCTAATATGATCTAATTGCAATTTCTTTATTGGTACTCGTAACACTTAAATTACACGGTTTAAATTAAATAAATTAAAATTCTACGTGTGTCACAGATAATAATTACTTAGTAAATAGTAAGAAAAAATATTATGAAATACTTTAGTAATCTCTTATTTTAAAATAAGCTTCAGTATCATAAAACAAATTATATTGTTTGTGTTCTACCACGCTCTTAGTTTGGTTATGGATTACGCGGTGGAAAATGCATCCTGAATAGAAGCTTCGGCAGCTTGCAAAATGTGGAATGGCCTCCCCGCGAAGGTATTTCCGAGGAATTACAATATGGAGCGTTTTAAAAAAGGCATCTACTCATATCTCTCTGGGTTGGCAAAGCATCGACAACATTTCTAATATTGCAGGTGTCCATAGGCTTGGTGAGCTTACCATCAGGCAAGCCGCATGCTTGTTTGCTTCTCTATTATATTAAAAAAAAAAAAAAAAAAAAAAAACAATCTAGCGCGGGCCCCAAAATATACACTGACCTCTCTAACTTGACAAGACAGTGCGACGATCACAGAAAAGCGAAAGCCCTAAGTGATCCACCAAAATAATGTCGTCGGTTTTTTTCTAACTTTTTTCGAAGAGCTTGTCAAAGTCATCATCATCATCATCACCCTGGAGACGTCATCCAAGGCCTCCCCCTTAGACTGCCACACTCTACGACAACGTGCCATATGCATCCACCGGTTGCCCTCGACTTTTACGATGTCCACCTAGTGGGAGGCCCACCTACGCTACGTCTTCTGCTTCGCGGTCGCCACTCAAGAACCTTTCTTCCCCATCGGTTATCAGTTCTTCGAGCGATGTGACCTGCCCATTGCCACTTCAACTTACAAACCTTGTGAGCAATGTCGGTGACTGGTTCTTTGGGAAAATCCTCGTTCCAGATTGTTTGTCAAAGTGTGTTGACGTAATTCTGACTACTTCGATCATATAAGATCGTTTGATATTCAAAGGTATCATCTTTGACTCAATTGCCCCTACAAACTCGTTCCTTATTCTTCAGCCCCAAGTGTCTGGTTTCGTCACAGTCATTTAAAACGGTGTGCTCTATTCTGTCTCCCGTGTGTGAGACAGCTCGACGCGGGTGGCGACACAGATGATGTATAGAGCAGTTGGCAAGATGGATTGGCGACCACCTCAAAATGGTTTTCGGATGGCGTTTCGGTAAAAGGAAAATAATAAATTGGTGCGGATTGGTGGTAATAAGTTTAGTTCTATTGTCTAGAAAAGGTAGACTGATGTTTGGCTTATGAAAAATTACTCAATCCAGTTTTTTTTTTTTATATTTCATTGGAGCACGCTTGCCTAGAAGAAAGCGATTTGCGATATACAAAGTGGGGTGTCTCGAGACACCAGTTAATAAAATTTAAACTACCCATAGTTACCACACATAATGGTTACTATATTTATAGTAAGTTAGGCATTTGTTGCCCGTATTTACACTTAGACTTCGAGAACTGTATCTAGACTGCTCATATTCAATTTTTTTTTTAAATTTGAGTATCGAATACTGGCAAATATTGTCAAAATCGGTCAGTAAACGGTGCCGCTGCAAAATAGTCTTCCAACAAAAAAAATTGTAGTTTTACAGCGTGGCGCTACTGTGCCGACATTAAATTAACACACGTGTAGGGTCAGTAACCATAAAAATAGAGAAAAAAACATTTCGCGATAAAATCCAGTTGTTTCATACAAAAAGTTCATCGACATTAGACAAAATGTATGGAACATCTGCTTTTTCTCTCGATTTTTTTTAAAGTAATTTTTATGGTTACTGATTATTAACCCTACACGTGTGTTAATTTAATGTCGGCACAGTAGCGCCACGCTGTATAATAGTATTTTGTCAATAGTTCGTTTTGATTCGGGACAGCCCTAATTGCTGTAACAGCAACGAGTTTACGAGTGTGCAATCAGTCGCAGGACATTACTACAACTCGTTCACATTCCGGCACCGGAATTAATTCTCTAATGACGGCATTGACGACCAGACTGAACACGGTCGAGCAATGTTCATAACTTTGTCTAAAGCGGCGTGGTTCAAGTTTTTGTTTTACCGTACTTAAATAAATTTCAAAATAAAATATTTTTTATAACAATATAAAATAATAAATAATAGAAGCAATAGATTGAGTTAAAAACTATTTTAATGCTATAATACCTATAATAAAATAATAATATTAAATAATACATTGGTATTTATACTAAAAAAGTAATTATATATTATATAAATTTCTGTTTTTTTTATTAAATGTAAAAGGTAAACTAATTCAAATGAAAACTGACATGACTAAGGCAATTACCCCCTAATTAACGTTTTTTTTTTTCATGGTTATTCCAATTATAATTGGAGGATTTGGAAATTGATTAGTACCTTTAATGTAACTTTATTTTACTAAGCAAAGCAAAGATCTCCGAGTCTACAGGGGCAGATTGGCCTTTGAATACTCTACTGTGGTCTAAAATCTAAAAGGAGAAATCGGGGACAAACCGGAGAACGGGCAGAAGCATCCTCTCGGTTGACGGTGGTGAGCAGTCTGCGATCCCCAAGCCGCATGCCAATCGTGGGGATTATGGCAACATCTCCCTATTAAGAGGGAGGGCAATGGATATCTTCTGGTTGATGATGATGATGACACTATTGATATAATATACAAGAGGTAACAAAAATTTGTAGGTGGCGTAAAAATAAATAAGGAAATAAATAAAGTATCCATAAAGTAAAACAAAAGCTTGGAAAAAGCTTTAAAACCGCAACTCACCTTCCCAAAGCCGTCTTAAAAGTTAAAGTCTCTACTTTAAGTCATGAAGTCTAGGGTTACCGACAACAACAGATACTAGGGTTAACAAAATGTTGAACTGTACCTAAGTACATCATGGCTGGTTTACTTCAAGGTTTAATTTTGAAAAGATGAAAGATTAATTTTCGTGCTATAAGTGTGCAAAGCAATGGGCATTGACTGGTAGCAAAAACCAGAAATCTAGCTAAGTGGCATACATTGGGAGAGGCCTATATCCAGCTGTCCATGGCCCGTCCCGTGCTCCTTAAACAAAAACAAAACTGTGATCTCCACCGCCGACGCTACGAGACTGTGAATTTTATCGCGTTGCGATACGGTTCACAATATTTGGCGGCTGAGCCTAAAGTGAACGGTTTAATATGACAAACTACGGCCCCCGCTATGGTCTAGCGTTGGTTAATGATGATGAAGATGATGATAATATTTCCATTATTCTAACAACATTTATGTTTTAAATGATGTTTACTAACGAAAAAATTCAGCATTTTAATAAAGTTCGACAATAGTTATTTTCATCACACTTGCTCGTAAAGTAGATCTTATTACATCGCTTTTAGGCTCATAATCCAAGCTATTACACACGCGTGCTTTTTACTTTACATTACGGCACTTGTACTATAATAGGTATAACCCGGTAAAGTCAAGTTTGTACGTGACTGCAATTAGACGTACGTATACGAAGCACTCTTAATATAGCCGGGTAATACTTACAGTTTTTTTGTAATACCAATAAAGAGTTCATATGCCGCTGAAGTAAATGTCAACCTGCGCGCGCAATACTGATTTGGGCGCCATTTTCCGCAAATGTTTGTTGACGTTTTTGCTGTGTGGTTGATTATTATCAAAAAAAATTTGTTTTTTCCTCGCAAGTGTGACGAAAACAGTCGTATGGAACTCTTGTGCTATTAGTCATTACGCTCTCGGCTTCCTTATCGCGCTCGCCTGCGGCTCGCGCGCATAATACCGCCTCTAGTGTAATGACCAACATAGCACACTCGTATCATAATGTACTATTATGATACTAGTGCGGTAAGTTGGTTTTTACAAACGAGTAAACGAATCTAATATTTATTATATTATTATAATATTTATTTATTTATAATATTATAGGTTTTTAATAACTCGTGACTCGACTTCGTCTCGGGCTTACCATACCAGAGTTTGTAAAAACCAATACCGCACGAGTGCCATACAACGTTTTACTACACATTTGCGAGAAAACAGATAACAGAAGTACTTACAACAGATAATGAGCCAAACTTTATTATTTTGTTTTTATTATATCGGACGGAAAGTCGCAACTAAATTCCTACTTGACACTGACGAATGCTCAAAGTGCGATGCCATAACCTTCCTAGGGGGAAAGAAGAAAAAAAACTTCGTGCTAAAGTTCGTCTTCGTTAAAACGTTTCTAATATGAGAGTATTTTGTTAGTTGTTGTTGAGTTATGACTGAGAGCTACGCTTCGCTCGGTCAATTAACCATATCGCAATGCAAAATGCACCCTGGTTACTGATTAATAATATTTTCCAGGCGAAAATTTCAACCTAACTCATGTTTGAAACAACCAAAATTATTTTAATTTGACCTCTTAAAAATTATTTCTCCACAATTGTTCGTTCACACAAAATATGGCCATAATTCACCCCCAGACAGCGTTATTTATGTAACACCAATACATTTTATTGACCAGTAAGGACATTCATTACAGAAAAATATTTATTCCTAGCGTATAGTTAATCCATCTTTTGACTATACCGCCGAGTTACCAATTATTTGGAAAAAAGGATTTGGTTTAACAAAAGATGGGTTAACAATTCCGTTGCAAATCTGCCTGTCTGCTGATTTGATAGTCTTATAGCTCAATCGGTATCGGCCACTCAGGACAAACATTTATGTGACGAATATAAATGTCTGTTCTGTGTCTGGAAATTGTATGTGAGAGTTCGTATGGACCTGGGTATGCCCCAACTATATCAACATACTCATTTAGTTCCCATAGCTTTGTTTAGTTTGAAGCTAGATGGCGATGTGTGAAATGTCCATTTAATCCACGCTTAATATCAAGGCCCTTACTGTTTATTTGAAAGGACGCGTCTTAGACGCCCGTCGGTAGCTCGATTGTTTCGATACAATCGCGCGATTTATTTATTGGGGCCTTTCTATTTGCTCGTTCGGATTCGCCATTTGTCGGCTAAATTCCTAACTCGCTTTGACATCGCTTGAAATATTTATTTCATTTTTATTTGGCCAATATTATTTTGCTTCTGTTTTTTAATTCTTTATAATAACGCAATATACAGTGGTACAGTCACAGACACAATTTATTTTTCTTTCGAATAAAAAAGATTGCATCTAATGTAATGAAACTCTAGAGGCAATGCACCCAATATCATTATTTTAGTATTCAATTTTTTTAACAGGCATAAGCCTTTATTAACTACAACAAACTACAATGACTACTTAGCCTACTACACAACAAAAAACAAAAGGATTGTATCCAGACCGATGAAAGTCTAGAGACAATCCAAATGCTCAAACCCACTACCAGTCGGCAGCGTACCCAGCATGCTGGCGGCATTGCCACGCTGGATGGCAATGCTTATGCGTTGAGCCAAATAAACGCCAGCATTTTGATCACGCGTCGCGTCGACCAGGCGCTCGGATATGTTTTTGAAAAGATGATGAGCTCTCGGTCCCCACGGACCCAATGTCTCAACACCAAACGGCTCAAATATGTAACCTCTGCCGAGGTTAGCATATTTGCGCCGCTTGTGCCGCTCCGCCGAATTTGCCGCCGCACCAGACCTACTCTGTGTCTCAGGAAGATGTGACGGTGCCAAAGTATCAACGCAAGTTGCGTTCCATACAAGGGGCCGTCCCATCTTCCAAGGCACAAGTGTCATACCGTCAGGTCTTTTGCCATCGTCACGCGCAAGGCCGCTCGGTTCGAGCACAGCTGCAACATTGGCGGTGGATAAAGCCCGGCGTATGACATCATTCAGGCTAGCGTGGCGGCCGATCCGACCAGCGCTTCTTGAGCAAGAGAGACCATGGTGACCGAGCTATTCAATTGATAAGAGGATATATTTTTCTATGGATATTGATGTGGTTTGACACATTTTTATTTTATTTAGCTACTAGTACTAGTAATATCATAATTATATTTAAAACAATAACCTGTTTAGTATCATAGCCGTTATTCAATTTTATTTAGTTTCAAAAATGCGGTTCATTTTATGTATTACTAATCTATTTAATCTAATGACCTAATAAAATGACCTAATAATATAGCGATGGCAGGCCTACGCTACTGCGCTGCGCTACCGATGTCAATCACATCATCACATTATACAATGCTGGACGAAGCCATAATCCCCACGCTCGGCAGGCGGCTTGGGGGATCGCAGAGCTCAACACCGTTAACCGAGTGGACGCTGCTGTCTGTCCTCCGGTGGGTCTGGAGTCCAATATGAAGTCTTATCTACTATTGACATCGGTACTAGACCGATGTCAATAGTAGATAAGAAAATGTTGTTAACGAAAACAATAAAACTTTTAAAATGTAAAATGCCGTAACCTTTTAACGCAATTCTTATAATATTTATAATATCTACCTATATTTATTTATTTTACGATATTATTTTTGAATCCCCGTTTTTGTATTTATATAATGCCTTGGCATATAACGCTCGAATGGGCAGTGTTCGGGAAATTGCGTAATATCTTCTCGTCCAAAATCTCGCAGTGCCTGAAGACAAGGGTTTCAACCAGTGTGTGTTGCCAGTGATGACATTTGAAACTGAAACGTAGTTTTTAAGTCTTGTAGAGAAACTCAGAGTTACGCAACGGGCAATGGAGAGAGCTATGCTCGGAGCTACTTTGCGCGATAAAATTCAGAACGAATATCCGCCAAAGAACCAACGTTACCGACATAGCTCGCAGGGTTTGCAAGTTGAAGTTGCAATGGGCAGGCCACAACGCTTAAAGAAGTGTTAATCGACGGGGAAGAAAGGTTCTTGAGTGACGACCGCAAACCAGAAGACGCAGCGTAGGTAGGCCTCCCACTAGATGGACAGACGACATTGTAATAAACGCCGGCAACTGGTGGATGCATATGGCAGGTTGTCGTACAGTGTGGCGGTCTGGCTTTCGTTCAGCAGTGGACGTTTTCGGGCTGATGATGATGATAACGTACGGCAATGCATTTATGTCGTAGCGGAAAGGGGTTAAGACGTCGCACCACAGCGAGTTATACAAGTTCTACAAATTAATACAATTTCAAGAATTTCTTCTTGTTTTGCTGTGTTCGGTACAGCAATCGTCTTTCCCATCACAGCACTCTTGATTATGTAACAGAACTTTAGATCGCAAAGTTTTTGAAAGAAGCGAACTTTTTGTCTTTTGTGCAGGCCGATGTGAAAGCCTTGTTTCTACTTCGCAGACACTGTTGAATAATAAATGTGGAAACTTGAACAAATGTTACATAGTAATAATTCGGTTTAAGCTGTTAAGAGCTTACACAAATAGGCTTGACTTGAACAACTAGAAATAGTTCGTTTGTGGTACAAGTTTTTGAATCCGTGCGCTAATTCCGTAGAACTCATTAGCACCGGCCCGAGAACGAACTCACTCCCTCCCTAATGCATTATATGCATTTTCTCAATTAGGTAACCACACTTTTCACCCTGATGTCGGGGCGTTAGAATATGACATCGGTATCCCCTAAGAGCCTGTTGCATTTAAAGAGCCTGGGGTGGACGAAGACTGACGAAGACGTTGCGTGGCCCATGTCGTAGACAGATGCGCATTTCGAGACAGTACGCCGCTGTCCTGGGAGGCACTGCTGGGAGGGTACTGACAGCAATGCATTTCGGCTGCAGGTTCCGGTGCGTTTCACTGGCGATCTCAGAGCCCTCCATCAAGCACCCAGGCAGCCCACCTGGGTTTAGTGGGTGCAGTGCAATCTTCTAATACTATAAGAATCACTGTTCTGACTACGACTAACTGACAGACAACGCACAGCCTAAACCGCTGGTCGTACAGACTTGAAGTGTTTGTCTTGATGCGTAGAGGTGTAGTAAGAGGTGTGTTAATATAATTTGACAATTCATTCAATATTTTTTCCTAATATTAAATGACATGTAACTATCGAGTTATCAATAAAGTATTGTATTGTAAGATAGGATTTTGACCCCTAAGCGGGTAAACACGGGTGAACACTTTTGAAGGATACTCTTTTGTTTTTGAACTTTTAGTTGTGAAAATTTGTATTTTTATAGTTGATGTTAAATAAAAAAATGCTGTTTTGAATATTTTTTTGATAGTGATGTCTTAGGGGGGTGAAATGAGGGATGGAAATTTGTATGGGAAAGTTCTTTGTTTTTGAAGCTGTAGTGATGAAAATCTTGTATTTGGATAATCCAATTAAGTAATTTATAATGATGTTTTCAATATTTTTTGACAGGGGTGACTTTAGAGGGTGAGCTTTGTCACTTTTTAAAACAAAACAATAGTCTTTTTTGATAGGGTTCTACTGAAGTGGTAAATATGTGGTGAAAAAAATAATTTATTAAACCAGCATTATGGATGATATTTGGGAGCGAGGTGAATTTCTTCCGTACGCGGAAGGTCACGGGTGACCTCTATACCTATATAAATTGCTAGAAGATTCCTCCTCCTCAAAAAAACGATCATACGGTACATTACAACTTATTTTATTTTCATTTGTGTATCTCGAAAGAGCTATCTTGTTTTTTACGAGCACCATTTATCATTTTTCACTTTTGATATTGCGTAGTTAGGGCAGATTTATCGTGTCAGACAGTCTCAAGTTTTCATATCGTTAGACTGGTGGAATGGAACTCCCATAAGGCGTCGTTATAGAGAGTCGAGTATGTAAAGCAGATTCCGATATGGTACTAAGGGACTTGCTATTTTAGGGTTTTATGTGATTTCTGAGTACAAAATACTTAGGCTGCCCTATTTTTGATATTGTTTGGTTTTATAAAGTCACCTCGGTCACAGTCGGACACATGTATGTCCTAAAAATGCACCCAGAACCATTGCACTGCTCTACAATGTGCGCTACATGATGATTAACGATATGAAACCAGTTACTAATTATTTTGTGAAAGTCAGCTTAAAGCACGTCCAATTTAACGTATTTATAATACGCTTTTTAAAAAAAAAACAACTGACTTCCACTTCCAATATCTGGATGACATCTTCATATTTTCTAGTAATTTTGATTTAAAAAGCAAACTACTAAACCGATTTCGATAAAATTTATATGGGACCACCTCTGAAGTTACTTACCAAACATAAAAATAATCATTAAAAATCAGTTCATAATTGGCGGAGTAATCGCGTTACATACATTAAAAAAAACATACAGTCGAATTGAGAACCTCTTTTTTTGAAGTCGGTTGAAAATGGATTGACTTGGATTGAATCCCCGTTTTGTTATTATGTTGCAGCAAGTTTAACAAAATCGGACTAGTTGTTTCCGAAAATGTCTGTATAATCTGAAATATGAGCTCTAAGTATTCTGACGTATTAAAACAATTTCCAAAAAGTTTTAGTTGATACGAGTATCTAATAACCAAAATATTCTTTAAATATTAAGTAGAATTTCATAATATTTTAATTAATAAGCAATTAAAGCTATAAATATCACTTTCATAAATAAAACAACAAAACGTTTTTGGGCGTATACAGGGTTAGTTCTAATCAGCTAGCATTATTTTAAGACCATATTCTGTACATCAAAACAAACAACATTTGTTATGGGGCCAACATTCACAAAAAAAACGCTGTTCCATACATTTTGCCCAAGGTCGATGAACTTTTTGTATGGACCAGCTGTTTTTTTTTGCGATTTCAATGTTGGCCCCATAGTAAAAAAATATTGTTTTGATGTACAGAATATGCCCTTTAAAGGATGCTAACTTATTACAACTAACCCTGTATACCTACTTACCTGGACCTGGGTATGTCCTTAAACTGCAACCAGACCCACCGGAGGACGGGCAGCAGCGTCCTCTTGGTTAACGGTGGTGACCATTCTGCGATCCCCAAGCAGCCTGCCAAGCGTGGGGATTATGGCAACACCCCTCTATTGGAAGGCCTTCGTCCAGCAGTGGACGACTTATAGCTGACAACGACGAATGTATACCTAGTTTGTATTCTAAAAAGACATGAGTTAATTATTTTATCCTCGAAAATCTACTGAAAATACGCTTCAACGTGGCGACCAATATTGATCAGAGTTTGGATTAATTTCATTTTGGATTTTAGCATTTTGGCTTGACAATTTTGTTACATTCTCAAATTATCTATGTACTTACTCTACGCCGTAGGTACACATATTAATCCATGTAATAACAGTTATCAACCTCAATCTAGTTTCAAAGACACAAAATTGGCAAACTAACAGTCGAATAATATGCTTAATGCAAGTAAAATGTGCTCAAAGTGAGCAAAGCGTGCTAGAAACGACAGAAAGCTAGCGTTTTCCCGCAAACAGTGAGCATAACTGATATTAAGTCGGTCCATCGAGACGCAAGTGTATGGAACTGCCGAGGTTTTACAACTCGGTGCTGAAACCAGACGTAGTACGTAACGAGCGTGCAGTGAAATATTACATTGAATTTTTGCTGATTCTTATTACTTATCTAGTTTAAGTTACACAATATGTATGTTACATTTTATAATTTTTAGTAACTTTCTTATAGTACAAAGAATAGACACCAAGCCAAAGTGAGCAGAGTGAAAAATTCAACAGATGCATAAAAAGTGGCGCCCAAAATGGGCCATCTGAAATTTGGCGCCCAAACGTGGTTCAGCTATAAGTTATATCTAGTTCAAAATTAGAACGCCTTCATTTAGCTGCCCTACTATAAAAATGCTAAGCCTTCTAAGTTACATTCTCAAACATAAATTACAGCTTTGTAGTCACGTACATCTGTGTATTTCTGCGACGGTCACACTCGCTGTCTGCTGGTAGTAGTTTATTGGATTTTATTACTCATATTTGCTTTTTAATGATTACTGGGTAAGCAGCTGAGGGGTTGAGATAAGTGGAACAGTGAGGTTGGAGTTCGAAGATTGGTGACCGGACTGAACCAACTGAATCGTCTACTTTTTTGTTGCTATTAAGTAGGGCAACGAATCATTTATCAACAAAAATGCTGTGGTGATTTTTTAAATTAGCAATAGTAGTAGCTAGTATTTTATTTGTTATCTAAAGTACATTAATAATTGCACTTTTTTACATATTACGCTTACACGTCCATTGACTGAGATTTTAAGGTTACGGTAAACGAACTTATTCTGATTTCACCATAATGAGTAAATAACTATTTGTTTTCTAACATATTGTTTGAACAAAGTCCGAGTTATGATTTTATGTTTTGCATTCAGATGTTCACAATGGCTTGATGAGCCTATGCATGTTAGAAGCGCCAGAGCCGTTACAGGTACGTTGCCGTCCTTTTAAAACTCAGTTATCAGCCTTTTTTAACAGTCCGATGTTAGTAAGATTGCAATTTCGGTAGTATCAACACATTTTATAGCCCAAACAAAATTCATTCCTACCTGTAACTATTTTAGATACTAATTTTGCTTACATTAACCGTCAAAATTATATTTGCATGATCTACATCGTTACGTAATCTTGTAAAGAGAGGATCAACTGTTAACAACGAATGTTCGATCAAAAAAATACAAAACACAATTAAATGTTAATACAAACGCTAATAAATAATCCATTAAAACTTTTTTGGCTCGGTCAGAAAAAAGCACTACTAAATCCTTTCTTAGTTTAACTAGCTGATACATTTAACAACACACCATCAATTTAAGTACCAGCCAGGAACAAACTAATTGGGTAACAGTAAATAAATTGCTCTTAGTTACACTTGGAAACACCAAACTGGAAACGGTTGCTTTGATTTCAATTATACACTTAATAAAATTGCTTTAAAGCTAGTTTCTCGCCCTCTTGTCTTGAAATTCAAAATCTATTTTGAGAAGACTTGCCTATAATGTTAGGTAAATCTACTCAAGGCTACTCTACAAAATATGTACCTACTCTCTGCCAAAGACTGTGTTTTCTGTAAAGCACAAAATAATTTCATGATAAGAAAGTTACAAGCACTATACAAATAAAAACAATTCTCACAATTAGCACTAAATTAATAATTTAAATTAAATTAAAACAGACCTTTAAATCAATTCAATATATAAATCAAAATAATTATATTGACTTCAAATTTTGAGTAAACAGGTTTCTTCTATGTAAGCGTGACAACACAACCTAGATCTTGGACCGCATAACAACGCGTCAACACCTTAACATAACGATAAACGTATAATTAATTATATTACCTACTATGAATTAAAAAAAATAACGGTTGTAAAAAACGCTTATATCTCATGGCTTACCAGACAATGGGATTTTTAAACCTCACCCATGACCTCAGGTTACCACCTTACCAAAAAACCATTCAATCACTATCACTACTTGCTACCCATATGTAAGATGCATTTAGATCATGGAGGATAAGGAGTTGTGATGAGCGACTTGCAGCCGTAGCTCCTATTTTGCGGACGGAGTGTGTGACGTCACACTTATTTGCTCAGTCTGTTAAGGACCGCCACGCGTAACGGTCATTCAAACTTACATAATTTACGTACGATTTTTAGTGATTTTACGCAGTAAAAGTAAAAGTAAAATTAGTTGCTACGTTTCTTTACGAAAAATGATCGAGGAAAAATTCCGATACCATGATTGGCGTCTCATTTCATTCGTAAGTAATTTTATTTGTATATTTTGTGATCTGTTCTATAAAATTCAAAAACGCGACATCTAGCGTGATACTGAGAAATTAAGTGTTAATTCAGCTAAGTGTTAGTACACTTCTCAAAAACTTTGCCTGAATACCGCTAGATAGCAGTAAAATGTGCGGAATTTGCCACTCCTCCCGCAAACCTAGACCTCCTCGCACGGTCACGCGTCTTTCTAAGAAAAAATCCTTTGATCAGATCTCTGCTTCTATTACTCTGTGTGTTGAAATTAAAGCATGCAGACTTATACTTATACGATACCTACGAGTATTTGCTCCAATCTTGAAATGATCTAGATTTACCTGATTGCGCGCACGTAATCAGGTACCTACTGAGGTGGGTTTCGGATCTAAAACTGGCCTGAAACATGTAACCTATAAGGCAGATTAACCAACAGTCATGCGTTAACTTTAAGTACTAACTAATAGTTATCGTACGAACAACGTGCGGGTTTCCCCTTAATTTGTGTAATAGCTAAGGGTGTGGGGCCACTAGCCCCAATTAATTAAGTTTTTATATACCTTTGCGGACCTTTTTACGCATTGAGTACAGCGTTAATTCAGGAAGTAACCTTTTAACATTACGTTCGGGTTGTATTGACCTTGATGGGATTGAAGGTAGGTGAAGATTTTTATTACATCGTTATTGGACAAGACTCTAGTAAATTTCATATTGTGTGCTTGCTATTTTTCAAATTAAAAATGTTGGTTAAAATTTTTGGTCATACATCGTCGTCAGCCATAAAACGTCCACTTCTGGACGAAGGCCCTTTATAGAGGGGGGAGTGGCTATACATGGTTAGTCCTAATCAGTTGGCATCCTTTTAAGGGCATATTCTGTACATCGAAACAAACAACTTTAAATAAGGGGCCAATATTGAAATCGCCAAAATAATTGTTCCATACAAAAAGTTCATCGACCTTGGGCAGAATGTATGGGACAGCTGTATTTTTTTGCGATTTCAATGTTTGCCGCTTATTAAAAGTTGTTTGTTTCGATGTACAGAATAAAAGGATGCTAACAGATTAGGACTAACCCTGTATAGGTACATATGTAAACTTATGTAAATTCAGTGTCAATGCGGTGTGTAATAATAAATTAAATAAATAAATATTGGTGGAATTTTTTCACACAAATAATAATAATATAATGGGCTTTTTAAACAGCGACTTCAATTTCGAATACCTGGATGACATCTTCATATTTTCTACTAATTTTGATTTAAAAACCAAACTGTACTGTACTGATTTCGATAAAATTTATATGGGACCGCCTCTGAAGTATTACATACCAAACAAAAAAAAAACAAATTCAGTAATTGGCGGAGTAATCGCGTAACATGCATACAAAAAAATATATTAAAACATACAGTTGAATTGAGAACCTTCTTTTTTGAAGTCGGTTGAAAAATAAAAGACAGTGGTCCTTGACACGGCACGCATTGTCAGAAGGTTCCTCGCTCTGCAGCCCTAACCACCGGCAGCCCTGCCCCGCTGCCGGCGGCACTCTAGGTTTAGGTTTTTTATAATATTTGTATATATTCTGGCTTTGTATATTTGTATATATATTAGCTTTATAATATTCTGGCATTGCTACTGTTAGTGGCAGGCGTGACGCTTACCACCAGGCGAACGTCTTGCTCATCTCGTCACTTTAATGTATAAAAAAAAAAAAAAACTAATTGTTTTCGTAAAACATATACAAATATAAACTAAACTTAAACTAACTTAAATTTAAGGAAGTAATTAATGAGTATTTTTTTTTCAGTTTTCATTTTCATAATATTTTACGTTACTTGTTTACCTGTGCGCCCAAACTATGATCTGGCTATAAGGTGAGTGATAACAATTCTTTTGCATATCCAGTATCAGTATCAAAAAGAAGATTGGATCTCACCTTGGTTAAAAAATTTGCGTACAAATGTATGTGATTAGGACTTTTGCTTGACGCGATCAAATTAGAAACAAAAACCTTTAAAATGAGCAGTTTATCTAAATTAGCGAATTAATTTAATGAACCTTAAATAGCATTAAATTTGTTTAGTAAAACAAACTTACTGAAGTAAATTAAATTAAATTTTACTATTTTCATGTCTGTGAGGTTCAATGAACTTTACTTGAGTTTGTTTATCTTTTGAAAACATTTTTGAACGTGATTTTTCGTTTCATCTCTGCACTTTAGTCTTTTGAAGTTAAGGAAATCATTCTCGAGGAGTTCAAAGTGAAAATTTAGGCAAAGAATTTAAAGTATCTTTTGGAACGAGATGATTTTTGGTGATCTTGCTGCGATTCGTGTTTTTGTTAGAAACTGAACCAATCAGAGTAACTATAAATTTTATCAAAAATGTTCTTGAATAAAAATGTATCGTCGTTTTAAAATTATCACGGGCGTTTATTACAGTTACATGATTAATTACGAGATATACAGGGTTAGTTCTAATCAGTTAGCATCCTTTTAAGGGCATATTCTGTAAATCAAAACAAACAGAATCTAGATCTCAGCCAGAAGACGTCCACTACTCGACGAAGGCCTCTCAGGGTTAGTTCTAATCAGTTAGCATCCTTTTAAGGGCATATTCTGTAAATCAAAACAAACAGAATCTAGATCTCAGCCAGAAGACGTCCACTACTCGACGAAGGCCTCTCCCTGATGTTAAATCTCTTCATACCCAGTATTTACACTACTGCTTGGCGTTTGAATAACTGGCAAAGGTGTGGTACTTCCCCAGGCGGACTCTGCAGTAGTCCTACCACTACTAAATACCACCGTTAACTAAGAGGACGCTGCTGCTCATCCTCCAGTGGTTCTGGATGCAGTTAGGACATACCCAGGTCCACACTGTGTGGCGGTGTTTCAGAATAAACTATGGACCACCTGCGGTCCTGCCCCCCCCCCCCCCCAGAAATGAGTTTATTGATTCTTATAGTATTAGATAGCACAGGCTTAAAACAATTTTTTCTTATATACTTATTGACTAAGCGAAGCGAAAGTCTCTGAGTCTAAGAGGACATGTCGATGTTTGTATGCGTAGGATGTGGTCAACCGCACTAATACCAAAAAAAAATCGACTGTCAAGGTTTATTAGGCTAACTAAAGAAATTGTGTTAGCTTAGCTTAGCTTGGAAGATATGGGGGTCGCAAGATCCCAGCTTGCTGCGAACTACTAGTATATACAAACTACTACTAGGATGTGGTCAAACGCAAACTAATACCAAAAAAAAAAATATTCGACCGTCAAGGTCTATTAAGCTAACTAATGAAATTGTGTTAGCTTAGCTTGGAAGATATGGGAGTCGCAAGGTCCCAGTTCGCTGCAAACTACTAGTATATACAAACTATAGTGTAAGCTGTAAAGAGTTGATTTTACTTTAACTATTCGATAACGGTTCGATAATGAATGCACCTTTACAGGAAATTAATACTCACCACGTCTAACCTTAACTGTTAAAGAGTTAATTAGATAAAATAATCAAAAAACTTTATCGAAAATAATGGATCGATTTTGATAAGGAGATAACTAACTACCTAACAATGAATGGAGCTCTCTATGGTAAGTATTTATTGAAATTAATTTCATTGGTGATAGTGATTGGAGCAGACATGCGTGTTTTTGTTTGTCTGTTTGCTTTGTTTGGGTTGGCTTATGCCAAACATGAGGCTTACGATGGGTAAGTAGTATTTGTTCGTCATTGACCCGTTTTCATCTACAAGAGATGGTTAAAAAGCGTCCAAAATACATCTATCATCTTTTGTAATTTTTTTTTTATTACTGATTCTGTTGGCCTCAGATGGCCTTTACAGCGTCACCGGACTTTAGGCAAGTGGAAATGGCGTTCGGCCTAGTTTAGGTTAAAGGCGACTAGCTCAAGGGCACCTCAGATGGTACGAACCTCGGCTTTACCGTCGCCGGGAGTGGGGTCAGACTTGCTCTGGCACCCCAGAAGGGGTATGCCCTGGGGCCCTAGTAGGTTGATCTGGTTGACTATTTGGAGAGAATCTAACCGATCTTCTGACAGATCTCATCTATCATCATCAGCCGAAGACGTCCACTGCTGGACGAAGGGAATAGAGAGGGCCTAAATAGAGAGGGGAATACATGTATGCTCGTGGCTAATTAAGCCTATTCTGGAGCGACAGAAGCGGTCACATATTTTTAAGTAAGTAAGTAAATTGTTTTTTACTTGACAGGCTAAGCGATAGGCGAAGCGAGAATAGGTTAAGCGATAGTGTGGTGGAAGATGGTAAACACACCTAAACTGGAATGGCGCCTTCACCGGCGCCTCAAGCTCGTGGTTAGGATTTAACAAGTACACAAACGTTTATTATAGAAGCTCAACTGACTTCAAACAATTATGGGGCCACCTTGAGAGTGTACCCTTTCAAACAATAAATTAAATACATATAGTCGAACGTAGAACCTTCTCCTTATTGAAGTCGTCCGTATGCCCTAAAAATGTATCCTAAACCATCGGGGAATGGGCGGCAGCGTCTTCTAACGGGCGGTTAATGGTGGTGAGCATCCTGCGATCTCCAAGCCGACTGCGAAGCATGGGGATTATGGTAAGATTGATTTATTAATACGGATTATTACGGGGAGGCCTTCGTCCGACAGTAGATGTCTTATGGCTGATGATGAAGGCAGTATCGACACAATACAGACAAAGACAGGCGTGATTACGTCTGCCCATGAAGCTACGCAACGCTAGCGGTACTCTAGTTTATATAAATACACTCAGAACTCTATGTATCTGTTCTCAGGTACTCTCTCTACCAAGTGTACGTGCAGAACAACGACCAGGTGTCGTTAGTCAACCATCTGGAAACCAGCCTGGACCTGGACATATGGTCTCACGCGCTGCCAGGTCGTCCTGGGCAGGTGTTAGTGGCCAAGGATAAGAAGGAGTTCTTCGAGAACGGACTGAAAGTCTTTGGAGTGGAGTATGATGTCCAGACTGATAACATCAAAGAGTAAGGATTCAATCTTCCAATAAGTGATATTACTGTTTTAAACTATCACGGTTGTTTACTAAAGTTCACCGAAATATCGGGAGCTCATTTCACAACATAATCACGCTAAATATCCCGTTAATAATAATAGAACTTTAATTACTTACATAAGTACTTAAATTATTTTCAAAAAATGTTCTATATTAACCAATAATAATGTGTCTAGTATGTGGATCCCATATTTATTTATTTAGATGCTGCGCGAAATTACTTATTTAATTAATTACTTTACTTACTTATTCCCAACGAATAACAAAACGTAACTTTTGGTACAGTCACAGGCACAATTTATATTGCTTTCGAATAATTTAATATTATGATCATAATACAACGTACCCTTAACTACTCTACTACACAAAAACAAAATGACTGTAGCCATACTGAAAGTCTAGAGAGAATCCAAATGCTCAAACCCGCTACAGGTCGGCAGCGTACCCATGGCATTGCCACGATGAATGGTAATTCTTTGCGTTGGGCCAAATAAACGTCACGCGTCGACCAGGCGCTCGGATACATTTTTAAAAAGAAGGTGAACTCCCTCACCTTCTCCCACGGACGGAGGCTCCCACGGACCCAATGTCTCAACACCAAACGGCTCAAATATGAAACCACTTGTCGAGGTTAGCATATTTGCGCCAATTGTGCTGCTCATGGGGTATAATAACCATCTACTAAATCGTAATTTTGGCGAGTAAGACCAAATTGACTTATTGCCTTGTTATCAGAAAAGTTCTAACTTATATACTTATTTCTAACTTATATTTGGGGTTGTTCGTTTAATTTAATCCAGATTTTTTTTAAGATATAGGGGTTTTTTTGATGTTTACTATCCACAAAGGAACGGACAAGGTGTATTTATGGGGTGAGGGCAAGAGATTGAGTGAGCAAAAAATTTGTCCCCATTACTGTCCAAAACAGTTTGACCGATTTAGACAAGGTTTTCTGTAAAGCTTTATAGTTCATCAATGAGGTGTCACAGTGGCTAACAAATATAGTAGCATAGCGGATAAAAAAAATTTTTTTGTCGTGTTGTATCCCATGAGGTGAAATTAAAACCAAATTAGTATATAAATTAGGCGTTGTCTAGTCGTTTAGTTTCACTTATTATTTGTTTTACCTAATTGTACTAACTTTCAGATTTCTAGACTTAGAAGAGAAGTTGCTAGAAGAAGCCTCCAAGAAACCATTCAATGCTTCCCGAGTTGATTCCCTCACTTTCGACAGGATCCTCACATATGAAGAGGTAAGACAGAAGTGCGAGGGTCAGATTCGTTTATCACAGCTTAAAAGCATAATCAGATTTTTTAATTGTCCACTGACTCGGACTCAGGCCTACCCTCAAAGAGCAATTGGACCATATTCACTGCACGCTGGCCCTGTTGCGGGTTGGTGAATTCACAAACGCCATTGAATTTCTTCCCAGGACTTATGCTTTTGATGTTTTTCATCACCAAGAGTTCCTTGGTGCGAGTCTGGATTTGAACTCGCGACCTCTTGTTTCCAGTCTGGTGGTCTCTCTATTAGACTACTATGGCTTCTAGCTTTCTTTATCTTTTATCCATATGCTAATATAAATATTAGTTATTTGCATTTAAAAATACTCTTGATGAGTAAACTATAGAGCTCAAACTCAACGCAGTAGTTTTGTCCAGTTCATCATCTCAGCAACATGCCATAACCTGATAAGTCACAGTCCAGATTGTACTACAACAGTTGCGTAGCTTTTAGGGTCTTACTTAAAAACGCTGCTTGGTGGCTATGTCCTATAGCTATAGTCCTTCGAGGGTAGCTGGACTTAGACCAGGGCTTAGGCCTACCTTCGAAGGGCTTTAGCCCGTTTAATAATTCGCTGCTGGACTTAGGCCTACCCTCGAAGGGCTGTTGGGCCATAGATGCTATTGGGCCATAATCATGCTAAAACTTAAATTTGCATTTACTTTCTTGTTATTTTTTTTAATAATTACAAAATTATTCTAGGTCGACACTTTCTTGGAAGCATTAGCAGCTGCGTATCCTCAGACGGTAACCCTAGTTAACGCAGGCAAGAGTTTTGAAGGCCGGGACATTAAATACTTGAAGATATCCACCACCAACTTTCAGGTAAATGCATTTCTAGAGTTCTGTAGAAAACTAGGAACTGTGTGTACTAAGTTCTGTACCAATCTAATAATCCAAATTTCATACGACTTTACTCTATGTATTTTCAATGTAACTAAATACAATTGAGCTGGGTTGATCCATTGTTTTTAACGAATGCCTCGTTACTATAGCGCATTGGGAACGACCACCAAAATTCACTCCTGAAATAGCTGGGTCCAAAACAGGTGAACATTTTTATCACTCACGACTTAAAAGTCAAATATTCGCAGTCACAAACCATTCTGCGTCGCTGTAATGGGCTAATGAAACGCTTAATTTCATAAAAACGATAGATATATATTTGTTAAATACCCAACCGATAAGCAGTACGACTAGTAGAAACGAGATTGTTAATTAAAGACCTTGTCAGTTACAGCAATCCCTCCCAGACATCTATGTACTTGTATCGACAATGTTATTGTTGTCTCCAGGATGCATCCAAACCTGTAGTCTTCATCGAGTCACTCCTGCACGCCCGTGAATGGGTGACTCTCCCCGCCACTCTCTACGCTATCAAGAAACTAGTTATCGACGTGACTGAGCAGGATCTACTTCAAGACATTGACTGGGTCATCCTGCCTATCGCCAACCCTGATGGCTACACTTTCAGCCATGCGGAGGTAACTTGATCTATGAATAAAATAGTTGAATAACTGAATAGCCAATCATACTCATGACTGACAAAAGTTGACATAACTTATATAACTCATTATAGCCTCACAGTGGCAAACTATTAACATGCACAGTTTAGAAAAATTTGAGCATGCGTCGAAAAAGAAATAAGTGTAACGTCGGCGTATGCCTTAAAAATTTAAGCCATACATCATCATAAGCCAGAAAATGTACAATGCTGGAAGAAGGCCTCCTCCTTAAAAGGGAGGGTTTAAGGCGTACGTCACCGGGCAATTAGAACCTGAGAACTCCCGGACACTAAGCATCTGTTCATCTACAATCCAAATTAGCCTGGTTACCAAAAAAATTTGAGTCCATGGAACTCGTTCGTAACCCTACCTTCGAAGGCTGATATCGTAGCATAATTCACATTACACACATATGCGCCTGGGTTGGAAGATTCGCATACTCGTCCGCTAATTAATTTATTTTCCGAACGATAAAATTAGGTGCACCTTCTCCCGCGAATCTACCCACAAGATAAAACCTAAAGTTTGAGTAGTTTACATATAAGTCGAAAAATTTCACGGGAAACTTTTTTTATTTCTAGAACCGATTCTGGAGGAAAAACCGTGCTACCGGCTATATGGTTCAAGACTTCTGCGTTGGAGTCGATCTCAACCGCAATTTTGACGTAGCCTGGTCCACTGCTTCCAGCAATATTGTCTGCACGGATACTTTCCACGGCAGAGGACCTTTCTCCGAACCTGAGACCGCCATCATTAGAGACATCTTCGATGAACACAAAGACCGAATGGAACTGTTTTTAGACATCCACAGCTTCGGAAGCATGATCTTGTACGGATACGGAAATGGCCAACTCCCATCCAACGGTCTCTTTGTACATTTGCTTGGAGTCCAAATGGCTCAAGCTATAGATGCTGTAAAACTAAATTACAACCCTAATTACATCGTAGGTAACGTTGCGCTGGTACTTTATGAGGCATCTGGTAGTGCTTCAGATTACGCCAAATACTTCGGAGTACCGTTTGGTTACACCTATGAGCTTCCAGGTTACAGATTTGGTCTTGGAACTGCTTTTGGTTTCCTGGTTGATCCTGATTTCATTGAACAAGCCGGATTTGAGACCTGGGAAGGTATTAAAGCTGGAGCTAGGTCTGCGCGTAATAGTTTCACAGCAAGGAAAAGTTCTAATTAAATAAATATTATAATTGAAATATTGTAATTCTATCACATTTATTATTATTATTATCTAGTTTGTATAAATTAGTATATCTAGTTAAATAAACCGAACCAAAGACAAACATTGTGACATATATTGTGGCTAAACCAAAAACACTTCTTAATTAATTTTGTAGAAACCTAACATGTATGCACGTCTACGCCTTGTAATAAAAAAATTGCAATATATTTTGTCCCGTGTAAAATAATTGTGAATAAAATTTCATTCCAAACATATTTTGACAATTTAATTATCACCAAAAATGTTACCCATTTACAAAAGCATTATCGAAAATTAACCTAATACCTAATCGATAATACCTTTAATTATCTCAATGAGATTAATTCGATACGAGTTAATATAGCTGAGTTTAAAAAATCTAACGTCACAGCTCACGTTATTCCTTTTATTATCCAGAACGTTACAGATAGTGAAGATTATTTAATACAAGAGATTAAAAAAATCTTATCCACACATGTGGCTATGCACATTCTTATGTTATCACTATTGGGATTATTATAAGATAAGATTGTTATGGACACTGATATTTTCTTATTGATTTGCTAATTAACAACAAAACGTTTATGGCAATTGGTAATAAACACAACAACCGTGATAAATAAATAACATGCTGGTGTTAATAATTTGTGCTTTGATGTTTTCAAATATTGTGGCTAAGAATGAAGACTATATGGGGTAAGTATCTTTGAAGAAGAAGAAGGAAATGATTGTGTTTGGTGAAACGGTATTATAGAATTTTAAAGCGGGAATCATTAAATCTGCGTGGAGTTAGTTCTGGGTTGAAGTGTCTTACTAGTTTTAACAATAGGAAAACATATCTTTTTTGTTGTTTTTTATTCCTACTGAAATTGTGCCTTGGAAAAATTCAATATTTTACTTCTAAATTCACACAGGTTTCTTAACCAAACCTTAAAAGCTTATTAGATCTTACTGGCAGTAAATATTTTCCAATGCAACCATGTAAATGTTATAGCATGTAGCTAGTATAAAAGAGATATAATTTGATCCTATTTAGCTCCGTATCGGTCGAATGAGATAAAAAGTTTAGTTAAGGTGTTACGTATAGCTAGTAATCATTATTTGCGAATAATCGATTATGGTCTTTATTCTTTTCAGATACAAAGTCTATGATATCAAGTTCCACTATCAAACACAACAAGACAATGTTCATAAACTTACCAGTGATGGTATAGACTTTTTGAGAAAACCTTGCCTCAAATATGGTGTAGTAGGAAAAGCTATGGTGCCGCCCTCGCACGTCGATTGGTTTGAAGAAAAACTAATGGAAATGGAGGTTGCAAAGGATATTGCCATTGATGATGTTTACGAGTAAGCAAACAACATGTATGATTTATATTTTTATCAAATTCGTGATCAAATTTTATTCAAATTTAGTCACGAATTTTAAGCTATTGCTTTTGCACATTTGTACGAATTGTCTAATTCTTAGGGCTCTGTGGCAAACTAGAAATATATGTTGGTTTGCCATGCCTGTCTTTCCATATGCATCCACTGCTTGTTTGACAGTCCATCTGTATCTCATGGTCCGTTTATTCATCCACCGTACAAACTATAGCGTTGACTTTGTACGCTTTCATCTGTAAACTCTTGTCAGCTCGTAATCATGGTGTTAGTGGAGGGCTGGAGGTGAACAAATAATGCATTCTAATAAAACCACAGTGGTTCACGTAAGTGCGTCATGAATCTACGTCACGATGTAGGTATCGAGAAAAAATATATAATTCAACATTTTGCTTTATAATGAGCATAAAGAAAAATGGCTTTGATTATGCTACTATTCTATAGAGACTATGTAGTCTTATCCAGTAGTATCTAAAATTTTATCATTACGGTTTTTCTAGTCTGCTTTAAAGGTATTATAATGGAATTATATATTTTAGTTACCTAAAAGACAAGAACTTAAAATCGATAAGAAATGAAGAAGATGAAGATTTTGAAGATACAGTATTTGATTTTGATGCATTTTATAGATACAATGTGGTGAGTACAGAAGAAAACCTACTCTATAAATACACTTAATAATAGTGAATGGTTACATTTTGAGCGTTTAGTGTTTTCATGTTAATGACAAATTATCATTATCGAAAAGCTAACAAAGACTTTCATTCATTACATAAAACAAATTACATGCAGACCAACAAGACAAACATAATAATATATTCGTGAATCAGACAGGAAGCGCAGAAGAAAAACTTGGCGCACTAAACATTTTGGTCGTAAAAAGCTTCAAAATCTCCAGGGTAGAAATTAGCTAAGTGCTCATTTATATTATAATAATTATAATATAATGTATTATAATTATACTGTGGTCTTCTCAGAGATAATGCAATCATAAATTTTAAAATTTCAGATTTTAGATCATCTATACGCATTACAAAATGCTTACGAGAATTCTACTACGTCTGTTGAACTGGTCCATTACGGAGTAACTGAGGAAAACCGTCCGCTAGTTTACCTTAAGCTAACCAATGGAGATGAAAATAACAAACCAGTGGTGGTATTAGAAGCTGGTATTAACCCCAGAGAATGGATAACTATACCTTCGGCTTTGAATGCGGTGAATAGGCTTTTAGAAGATGACCAGAGAAGGTTACTGGATGATATGATTTGGATTGTTATACCTGTTCTAAACCCGGATGGCTATGAATATACCCATACGAATGTAAGTATCTAAAACAAATAATCAAATTTATGTAAATTCATTCAGTTTTTTTTTCCTCTTATTCGTATGTTTTATTCAAACACTTACAGCCAATAAGGTGTGAGTGCTAATAAAGACAATGGCATAAAATTTCGCATTTAAAAATGGAATAAGTATGTCATTTACTATTATGTTGAGCATTTATTAGAAAACTAGAACAAGGCTTATATTTTACTATAAAAGAACAAACGGAAAAAAAAATATTCATAATAATATGCAGTAATCAACAACATTTTCCTTAGTTACAGTTTGAATCATTATAGAAACGGTGGTAATCCATAGCTTAAGTTGTTAATTATGTAGATACGAAGATTAAAGTTTTGTATAAAATTGTCTAAATGTAAAATAGCATCGTAGGTTGATTAAAATGTTTAATATAGGCCGATAGCATATCCACTGTCCACTCAGAATATTGATGACGTTTTGAAATTAAGTTTGACGGTCTTGGTCAGTGAAAGTGTCTAATATAAGCTTTGCCGTGTCTGCAATCTATATAAATTATGGCTCATTTCAATAATGATTTCATCTTTTAATTTTCAGCTCCGTCTTTGGACTAAATCTCGAAGCCTCAGAAGCCACCTTGGCTTCATCTGCCCAGGTGTGAACCTCAACCGCAATTTCGACATCGACTGGCTCATTTCTGACTCCAGTTCTAGTCCTTGCAGTCATCTCTACGCTGGCGTAGAACCCTTCTCCGAAACCGAAACTTCCCTCATCAGAAATCTCATTTCTAATTACAATCCTACAATTTACATATCACTTCAGAACAATGGTAATTTCATCACATATCCTTGGAAATACGAAAAAGCTGCTAGTGGTTTGTTTAGGCGTCACTATCTTCTAGGGCTTGAAATGATTCGAGATCTCCAGGATTATGATCTTGATTCTGGCGCTATAGCTTTTGGGGATAGAGAATCTGGAACAAGCACAGACTATGCGAGATTGAACAGGGTTTTTTATACGTACAATATAGGAGTGGAAGGTGGTGGTGAAGATGGAGTCATAGTACCTGAAAGTAATATTAGAGTTATAGCTGAGAACGTGTGGAGAGCTGTTTCGGCAGCGGTAACTGGTATAGAATTAAATTGATCGGGAACTGAATACTGACTTTTAATTATACTACGTTGATATTTTTTTTACATGCTGTTAACAACTATATTCTAGTCGAAATATGAATGCTTACGACAAATCAACGCGATTCATATGTTCTGTGATATGGTTTCGGAAGTGGATTCCGTGAGCTCGTGAGCTCGTACTTGAACATTTAATATAACAAAACAGAATCAGTTTATATAAAATCAAACTACAAAGTGCTTAGTACCCTAAATGAAGTTTATACTATCCCAAGGCCTGAGCTATTCAAAAATATTTTAAATAGTTTACATAATTGGATTCGGCACCCAAGTGAGCCGCGAAATTATTTTTCTTTGAAACTGATCTCACAAATTGGAAGAAGATCCGACGCCGAATATTCTAATAGAAGATTTAATTTTGAAATCCTCGCTTTTAGCGGCCGAAGATTTAAATATTCAGGGATAATATTGAGGTAAGTGATCCTTGAATAATCGACCGCTCGTATTATTTTATCTGTGTTTTGCAGGATGTTTCAATTACTTTAGTAACAGCATAATTATTGATATGATCAGTGAAGAGAAATCACAATTTTACTTAGCAAAGGTTACTTATTTATTTGAGAACACCAGCATTTCATGTACGTTACTGCAACACAAACGGAGACAAGCAATTACTAAGCTAAACGTCACCTACTACAGGTGTAGGCTACAAGAGCTTAAAATAGCTAGTCAAAGATTGCTACTTAAATAAGTTACAATTTAACATGTCAAAAATGTTTAGTGTCTTAGTGAACTAGATTGCAATATAGCATGCCAATAATTAAGTAGATAAGGTGTACAGATAAATTATAAAACACTTTAAAAAAAATACAACCGACTTCTACTTCGAATACCTGGATGACATCTTCATATTTTCTTATTATTTTGATTTAAAAACCAAACTACTAAACCGATTTTGATAAAATGTATATGGGACCATCTCTGAAGTATTACCTACCAAACAAAAAAATAATCATCAAAATCAGGGTACATACAAAAAAATATTATGGACCTGGGTATGTCCTTAAACTGCAACCAGACCCACCGGACGACGGGCAACAGCGTCCTCTTGGTTAACGGTGGTGATCATTCTGCGATCCCCAAGCTGCCTGCCAAGCGTGGGGATTATGGCAACACCCCTCTATTGGGAGGCCTTCGCCCAGCAGTGAACGTCTTATGGATGACGACGACGACGAAAAAAATATTAAAAATATACAGTCGAATTGAGAACCTTCTTTTTTAAGCCGGTTGAAAAGAGATATCACTAAAATATTTTCTTTGTGATATTTGTAAATTTTGCATGAATTGACGATTTTAACTTAGTCTTGGACTACTCTGTATCTACCTTTATCATCCAACTGCTGAACATATTGTCAAAAGCGATTAAGGGACAACCCACACGTACCACAACCACACCACATCGCAACAACAAAATGTGGCTACGTGTGAATAGTGTCGCTGCAGCTTTTTGCAGTTGCGGTGTGGTACCGACAAAATGTCGATGTGGTTGCGTTGTCGTTAGCAGTTGCGATGTGTTTGCGTCGTGTGCAGACATAGTTCGACTTTGGTTTTTTTATAGCGCGCACTGTCGTTGCGTCAACGCAACGTTGTATCTGCGATGTGGCCGGCTATTTCACTGTATAGCTGGTGATTGCGTTGTGGTTGCGATGTGGTCGGTATCAACCACGCGGTCGATAACGACGGCAAAATGTGGTACGTGTAAATTCTACTATCCATTTTCTATATTAAATATGCACCCGACCACGTGTTGTGGTGTGGTTGTGGTACGTGTGGGTTGAACCTAACTTAAGCCATTGATTTCTTCTGAAGACATACCTAAACTGCAATGATTTTTGTTTTCTGTATAAGAAGCCAGTGGTATGATTTTTGAAATACTTAAGTGACTTTTGGAAATTCTATAGGTGCGGACCACTTAATAATCTTCATTGTTTCCATATTTTTAAACAATAAAGAACTTATTTTGTAAAAACACAATACCTACACAAGAACGCATAATAATGAAGATTATAGAGAAACTAGAGAAGTAACATTTTACAATTTATTTCCCATCTGATTTCGTCTGTTCAAAAGAATCGCAATACTTGCACCTGTACTATTAAAGCATTTGTTCTTCAGAAGAGAAGTGTTAATGCTCATCTTGTCTCGTAGAAAATACAAACATAGAGATAGAATGCAACCAATCCTTACTAAAAAATCTTCGAACTTTACACAAATAAAACATTACTGAATCCTGCTGCCGAAACAAACAAAAATAGTCCTCGGTTGTTCTAGGATGCAGGTAGCAATAATGGGAAGCGAGCGGGATGCCTCCACGCTTGTCTTGCCAGTTCCCCTTTAACCCCTGAAGGAGGGGAAATATTGCCCCGAGGAAAGACGTGACACGGTGCGGAGCGGTGGACATTAGGGCTGCAACACTTGAATCCATGAAATACTATCGATAAAAAACGATAATCTTTGTTTGTAATTCACCATGAACTGAGAGCTTGTGTTATTCAGTTTTGTACATTATTTTATTTACTCATTGGTGGATTAAGCTCAAATTTGTTTATTTTTTATTTGTGTCAATTACTTACTTACAAAGTTTAATGAAGATCATTTTAACGATTCACAGGATATCATCGGAAAAAATTAAATACATACAAACGCCGCCGATCTGCTCAATATAGATTGGAGACCTTCGCTTTACTCAACCAAAAACGCATGTAAAATGCATTGCGTATCTATTAACGAATATTGAGTAAGTATCTATTTAATTCTCTGCTCACCAGGCGTTTTGATCCATACTGACAGAATGATGACACGAAGATACGAAGATACGAAGATACGACTGGACGAAACCGATCCTTTCACGTTATTAATCACACTAATAATAATATAAACGAGAAAGTTTGTCTGTGTGTGTATTTTTGTTACTCTTTCATACTGAAACGGCTAAACGGATTTGGATGAAATTTGGTACAGGTGTAGCTTATGAATGAAATTTAGGCTTATGAATGTCTTTGAGTAAAATTTAGGCAAAAATTTTATTCCAACAATTGCGGGTTAAGCCGCGGGGTGCAGCTAGTACACTGAGACGCTTGCCATGCGTGGGGATTATGGCAACACCCCCCTATTAAGGGGGAGGCCTGATGGTGATTAAGGAGAAAGGAGAAGATAGACTTAACCGTCTAAACTAAATTTCCCTATATAAAACATAGGCACATCAGCAAAAATTTATAAATGTTTTTTGTGTTAACTTACTTATATCTTTTTTTTCTGTTATTTTTCCTATTTTATTTTAGCATTGTTTTTCATTTTTCGTGCTGCACCTTCTTAGATCAGCAATAACTTGTAGGCCTTTATTTCGTACCGTAACAGTATAAGTCAAATCAAGTAAAAAATATCGATATCGGCGACAAAGTAATAACAGCACTATCAAATCGAGGAATGTTTCAAGCGAACACGTTCGTGTACTTCGGGAAAATATGTCACACGTAAGAAAACTAGGAAATTTCCCAGCGTTTATCATTGAACCTTTTGAGACCCTACTGATAGAAAAATAAAACAAAATCAGCAAGTTTTGTAAAGGGGTGTGAGCAGAGAAATTTATTTCAAAGGTAAATCCTTCCTCCAAGGGTGTGAGAGTCACGATTTTAGGTGACAACCTCAACGATTCGCCTAAAACTAAAAGGTTTTTTTTTGAGCGGGACTTTATCTTGGTGTTAAACATCACGCGTGCCCACAACAGTAGCAGTGCCAGAATTATGAACTTGCGAACAAAATCCCGCACTGCGCTCGTCACACTGAGGTATTAGATATCAAATCTCTTCATTCCCAGTAATTTACAGAAACACAGTAATGATTAACTTAAAATTAAAGATTATTAAATGAGACAGTAGTGTGCAACTACTGATTGGCGGTTGAATAACTGGCAAAGGTGTGCTACTTCTCCAGTAGAGTTCTACCATTCCAAACTCTATACACTCCTTCTGACCAAAATTCACAACTATTATAAATTGTACTTTTTGTCGGATCCTATTGTAGCGATTAAATTTGCTTTTGACCATCTCGTTCATGCTATCTACGATGTAGCAAACTTATGTAGAAGGAACTAACGGGCAGTTAGCGCGTAGACTGGGTTCTAATTCCTGCAATGCGCTTTGCAACATACGAAAGTATTAACCGACACCCAATGCCTCTGTGGTATGTGCCCGCAGACGATGTCACATCTTCTGGACTGTGCGGCGTGCCCTGCAATCTGCTCCCTTAACGACCTACATAAAGCCACTGATAGTGCCATAGAGGTGGCCGAGTTTTGGTCGAAACACTTGATATAGCTACGAAAACGAAACATCGACGCGAAAAGAAGAAGAATTAAAGAGAAAAGAAAAGAGTGAAAAAAGTGGATATATACGAAAGGCAATTAGTAGTAGCGCTGAATGACGATTGTACCGTGGCATAACGTCGGAAATGCCTACCTGACTCAGCAGTAACGTACGTGACATTATAACAAACATTTAGAAACCAAAGCTGCAACTATTCAGATTCAGATTCAGATTCAGATATTTATTGCTTCCATAGTGTACACAGATATTGTCAAAAAGAAGTTTCATATGGACCCTGTCGGGCGCAGCAATAGTAGAAGAGAGGAAGACGACTTCATTTAACGATAAGATGCCTATTAAATAGAGGTATTTTAGGAGGTTCGTCATAAATTAATAATAAATTGTGTCAATAATACTAGTAATAATAAATTAATAACGCTTCGTAAATAATAAAACAAATTGAAAGTGAAATTGTAAAAAAAAAAAACGTTAGTTCGTATCTTTTAAAAATCGTCAATTGAATAATAAGCCCTACTAGTGAGAAGTCGTTTTAAACCATTTACAAATTTTGTGTCATTTATTTCACTTTTAATTTCATTTGGTAACTTATTAAATATATTTAACAAATCACCCTCTGTACTTTATTGCTTAATCTTTGTGTATTTAATAGAAACTTTATCCAGATCAGTTCTTGCTTTGGTAAGTTAATTAACTGTACAAATAAAATTTAAATTGTTACCTTAAAAGCCAGACGTGTTTTTGCTAGACCTCAGCATTCTAAATCCAGACTTTTAAAACACTTAAGTAATTGAATTTGCTTAAAAACGATAGACGCTTCGAGCCACCGTGATCGAGCGCCACCTTTTCAAACTAATGATAATTGTGTTCGGGACTCTTAATTTAATTGGTCTTTAAAAAGATAGATTTCTTTACTTACTAAGTGAGTACTCAAAGTTCACGAGTCGGGCATTAAATTCACTAAGCATGTAAAATTACGAGCTTTCTATCATGGTGACCAAAAAGATTTATTTCTGTCTTGACAGTGGCCAAGTTAATACATTTCGTAACACCACATAACTTACTCCCGCACCAGTAAGTTCTGTCAATACGAAATATTACAGTACTATTCTGGCTTTCTTTCGTTCAGTTCGAATTTGAAACTGGGGTCTCCAATCTTTTTAGCCTAAGGGTCAGACTGACTGCTTCACAAAGCTCAAGGGTCACGATCTAGCTAGCTCATCAGATTACAAAGAAAATCGTCGCGTCTCTATTTCCCGAAGAGGTGGGCAGAGATGTCTAAACTTATTTGCCAAATACCAGGCACGTCCGCAACAGTGGCCGGATTGGTGGTGCTCGTGGGCCGGTCTTGGCCCGCGGGCTGTAGTTTGGAGACCCCTAGTGTAAGCTAAATTCGCACTTGTATTAGACCAGATGAGATGCCAGGACCGGGCTAAACCAATTTCCATTATTTGTAGTTTTTCACTATGTTTTAATGAATGAATTAATGATTTATTGGTCTATGAAAACTTACCTAGTTTTCATACATAATAAAATTATAGTAGGTGTTAATATTTCAAGGTTAGTGCTCTAGTTTCTAACTTGAGAAGCTTTGACGAAGTATTTAGTTAACAGGCGGCGTAAGTTTAATAATAAGCTGCCATGTAACACATACGTGGCAACGAAAATATAGTAAAATTCACAAAAGCTTTAAAAAACTTACTATATAGGTAGTCTATAATATTATGTTCATATTATAGACTATCTGCGCCCCGCAGTTTTACCCGCGTTATGATGAAAACGGTGACGATGATGATAAAAGTAACCTATATGCTATGCCAGGAAATATTCTATCTCCATTCCGAGTTTTATCCGAATCTGTTCATTCGTTTCGCATGAAAAGATTACTAACACCCTTATCGACAATCGACACAAATATCTACATCTACAAACTTTCACAATTATAATATTAGTATGGCAATCCCTCCCTATTTAGGCCTTCGTCCAGCAGTGGACGTCTTCGGCTGATGATGTGATGTGATGTGTATGGTTAAACACATGTTGTACACAGTATACTTACAACCAAAGACTATAAGCCCTGTTGACTGATCGTCCGACCACCCCTCATACGAAAATTAGTAGTTAAAAAACCACTGCTAGCCACTGGAAGTACGTCAGAGTTTCATTGAATTTCATGACTCAAATTGCGTCATCCCAGTGATTGGCCAATCGCAAGCATAGAACGTTACCTCGCCCCCTGCTCGCTACGGCGAGTCGTGTTTTTAGGAGAAATTATGTTCATGAGCCATCCACAGGCTATATAACCTGTGGTTACAACCTTACACTAAGTATGTAAAATAAACACAAAATGTAATTATATTTTAAGTATCAAAATACTTAAAATAATAATATAAGCAATTGATGATCACCAGACACAAAAACTACCAGACGATGCAGCGACGGTGCAGTAGGTATTCTAAATTCATTGAAAAGTTCCGCAGTTTGAATTACACCGCATTACCATTCGACGTTGTTGAAAACTTAGCCAAGGAATCGTAGAGAGGAGACACTATCGATACAAGCTATCGATAATTTTTGATTTGTGATTTTTCCTTGCTGCATGGCTTGCGAATGGTAGCTGTAATACTATTATCATAGAAAATTACAGAAAAACTAGAAAATGGCGGGTAATCACAAGATGCCATTACTAAAATGATTAGTGATTAAGAGTTGATTTTAATCATCTGTGCAACAAAAGATAATAAGGTAAAATAATCGACGTTATTTGTGGTGTGTACATACACACAATTTGTTAATAAACATAAAAAAACAGTGCTTATATGTTATATAATAATTTTATTAAAATTTTATCGTTCTTTTATGGCCTGAAAATATGCCTATTTACTACCTTACCTACCTTATTTACTTTACTCTAATATAGTAAATAAGGTATAGCATTTAATGAAATGTTTTTGAGTATTTCTAATTTCATGATCAGAATACATTACACTATTATACTGAATATTTTATTGCAAATCAATTTGGTTCAGTTAGTTCTCCATACCGCTTTTCTTTTTCAAATTTGCAGCAACAAACCTAGCTGCGAGCTTAATACCTTCCCACGTTTCGAATCCAGCCTGTTCAATAAAGTCAGGGTCTACCAGGAATCCATTCATAGTTGCAGAGTTTCTCCAACCAGGCAGTTCATAAGTATACGAAAACGGAGTTCCCTGACCCATAGCATAGTCACTTGCACCGCCTGAAGCATCATAGAGAACTAACTTGATATTCCCAACAATATAATTAGGATTGGAAGGCCATTTGACTCTGTCAATAGCCTGAGCCATGTCGACTCCAAGCACGTGGACTCCTAAAGCGTTAGGAGGCAGTTGTCCATTTCCATAGCCGTAGAGGATCATACTGCCGAAGCTGTGGATGTCTAAGTAGAGCTCAACCCTGTGTCCATGCTCTCTGAGGATGTCGCGGATGACAGCTGTCTCGGGCTCGGAGAAGGGTCCGTTCCCGTGGAAAGTGTCCAAACATGGGCTGTTGCTGGAGGCAGTTCCCCACATGACGTCAAAGTTTCGGTTTAGGTCGACTCCCATGCAGAAATCGCCGATCATGAAGCCGCGTGCACGGTTCTTTCTCCAAAAGCGGGCCTGGAATGTTTTTTTTAAATTTGTAATAGATTTGTATTTGACTGCGCTCTTTCTGATGTTAAGCATTAAATCGGTCTAGGATAGAACATTATTTCTTATAAAGAAATCAGTTTTAATATTCGATATGTCAAATTATTCCATGGGAAGAGATTCCTAGAACAAACAGTGACAGTACTAACGCTCTCATGAGTCCACACATAGCCGTCAGGGTTGGCGACAGGCAAGATGATCCAGTCGAGATTCTGAAGCAAGTCAGAATCTTGCACGTCGAGGACCAGTTTCTCAATGGCATAGAGAGTGGCCGGGAGGGTGACCCACTCGCGACAGTGGAGGAGCGACTGCAGCATCACAATAGGCTTGTTGCTATCCTGTAAAAGTTAATTAGTTATAAGTATGATATCATTTACTCTCATTATGGCGAGAAGACGAGTATATATGTGGTACCTCAGCCACTTTCTGCCACTTTCTCATAGCAAGATGTTGTCTCATAACCAAGCCAGCCTTATACTTACCTGGAAATTGTTAGAAGAAATTCTCAGGTACTTGATGGGTCTGCCTTCTACACTGTTGCCTGCATTCACGAGCGTGACAGTCTGGGGGTGGTTGCGGGCCAACTCTTCAAGGTAAGCGTCGACCTGAAAGTAACGGAGATGGTCACTGTAGCACGGGACCACTTTCCACTATCATGATAGCAGATTTGGCGACAGTATAACTTTTTCAAGATTCGTGGTAACCTTGACAATGGGCTTGAGCTTTTGGATTGTCTATAATTGTTTTGAATTGTGTCATTGGTCTATGAACAACCAATTTGTTAGTAGTTTATATTGTAGGTATTTTAATGTAGTCAATAAAGGGACTTGCCTTTGTAAAGTAACCAATTAGCCACGATGGATAGTTGTTAACGTTATCATAATTTAGGCTTTGCGCTGCAGGATTTTGCGCTGCACATTAGATTTTCTCTTTCTTTTTGGAACGTAATTGCAGATATGAAAACATACGTGCCTCTCATATTTGTACACCTTTGTGGTAAAAACATGATGATCGCTACTAATGTTTTAAGATCTGAATCAAGATGTTTCAAGATGATAAATTACGCCGTTTCTCCACCGCCACCGTCACCGAAACGTCAACGAAAACGAGACGACGTCGTTGAAGTAGCGGTACACAGATTACTATAGCCGCGTGTCCACTACACGTCCGTCACCGAAACGCGGCTATAGTAATCTGTGTACCGCTACTTCGGCTACTTATTCGCTACATCTTAGTCTCTATTCAGTTTCAGTACAAGTTCATGATATCTTATTGTGTATTTTATAACATCCCCGAAAGAATCAGGTACAGGTTTATAAATAGGCTACTGATAATGAGACTTTGCAAGTGTATATATGCAAAAAAAAAAAAAATGAGTGTATAGAATTTAAATGGGATTATTGATTATCTTAATGAGAAAGTAATCCACTGCTAATTTATCATGATTATCGGTTGAATGACATTGAGAAAATTTCCATAACCTGATATGTAATTACTGTAAACACGATCAAAAAAAAAAAAAAAATGAAAAATAAATAAATACTAGTAGTAATAAATTCATTCAGTCTTATTACTGATATCACACTAGGTATTAGCTGCAACTCGAGGTTATATTGGCTTAAAAAGTATTAGTCTCTATACCTAGTTAACTTTCATCAGTATTGGTTCAATCGTAAACAAGTCGTCGTCGTCGTCGTCAGCCATAAAATGTCCACTGCTGGACAAAGGCCCTTAATAGAGGGGTGTTGCCATAATCCCCACGTTCGGCAGGCGCATTCCATTAAAAAATATATTTATTATCATTATATATATATATATAATGATAATTAAAATATTTATATAATATTTTATATAAATATTTATTATTTTTAAAACATATAATTATATATATATATATATATATATATATTATGGGTGTGTGATCAGAATTAAATGTATTTACCAAATATCCGATCAATCTGTCAACAGAAAAGGAATAAAATATATTTGACCCAAAAAAAAACGGCCAAGCTAAATAAAACCGTTTATAAGTAGCAAACTGGCCGAATAACAAAGAATTACTGTTTTTTTTTATGAGTATGTTTTTTTTACAAAACACAATACAAGTAAAATATCTGCTAAGTACCTAGTCTTCATAAGCCTCAGAATGCTGAGCGCTGAACGTACACAATCACTGAATATAGAAAAAAACGCAAGTTATAAAAAATCTTAGCCCGTGAAATTACTCAAATAACATTTGAAGCTTAGAAATAAATACGATTTCAATTCAAGCAAGTTTTCTTTCAAAAAAGTGGGCATAGTCTATTATCCCAATTTTAGGTACTAAAACTTGTTTAGATCAAAATGATATTTTTGCTGGACCTTTTTAATGTTATTCTCGGCAATTTCACCAGCTGCGGTGTTTCATAACTATGTTTAGTGTGGTTTTTCTTCAAAAATGGTGAAATGCGCGAAGGAGGTAGCGGCGCGAGTTGATCTGGGAATTAATACACAAAAGTACCAAAAATTATGCGAAAAAAACACTATTTTGATCATGCGATGTATCAATCAAGCACCTAGAGCACATTGACGCATGACTATGTAATTATTCAAAACGAGATTACTTCTGGTTTACTTTACTTAAGGCTCAAAGATAACTTCACAATAAATATGAAAGTTTGAAAAATATCTTAACAAGTTAAGTACAAGTTTTTTTTTTTATCAATTGTCAAATTAGACAAGAAAAAAATCTATTTTAACGATTCCAAACATCACTAATTTCGTCCTTCATCTCTTTTGTCGTATATTTAAATGAAATGTGTCGATCGATAAAAACCATGTGGTGCTAAGTGTAGGCAAACACACGTGATCTACTATTTTCATATTGGTTAGTATCTTACCACTTCGTAAGTATGGATTTCATCAAAAGAGAGGCCTCCAGATCTGGACCTGTTGCTCTTAGATTTTGCTCGAGATGCCGAGAGAAGGGCATCCTCTAGATCCAACTTCCTGGAATAAAGTTATAGGAAAAAATATTATGACAGTTTGTTATGACAGCTTTTACAGTTTGTAACGCCCTCGTCCAAAAAGTGCCTACCTATAAATAATAGAGCTTCACAAACTATGGAAAGAGCCTATGCTGGGTGTTGCTTTACGGGCTCCTTACCGGAACAACGTATTTACCCAGAGAACTAAACGAAAACACTCACTACTACGACACTACTTACTACGTACGTACTAAGTCAACGATATAGCTCAACGTATTAACAAACTGAAGTGGTAGTTAACTGGTTATTATTATCTGTAACAGAGCCCACAAATCGGCAAATGTAAAGTGGAATGCTCTGAGAATCGACGGAGAAACAATATAGGTAATTCAGCTTGTAGCGCCTGGAAATGAAAAGCAGATGATCGGGATTAGTGGTATGCCTTTGGGCTGAGAGGATGTGATATGGATCTGGGTATGTCCTAAAACTGCACCCAGGACCACCGGAGGATGTGCAGCATCCTCTTAGTTAACGGTGGTAGCACTCGGCGATTATATTGCGCCGACAAGCCGACTCTGCCCAAGCCGCCTGCTAAGCGTGGGTATTATGGCAGTCTCTCCCTAATAAGGGGGAGGCCTTCGTCCAGCAGTGGACGTCTTCCGGCTCATCAGCCGGAAGACCTCCACACATCATCGTATCACATCATCATGTGATATGATATGAAATGCTGATTTTAATTAAATAAGAAACTTACTCTTTAATGTTATCAATTTCAACCTTGAAGTCAATACCAGCAGCTTGCAGAGCATCCTGGAACCTCTCTTTCTGGTCTTTAGCGACAAGTATCTTGCCTGATCTGCCCGGAATGGCTTCAGACCAGACGTCAAGATTTAGTTGGTTCTGAATAGTGGTTAAAAACTCCACCTGGTCGACGAATTTGACGTCTACATCGTAGAGGGCGTGGCTGAAAAATTAATAAAATGATTAGCTATTTAGTGGCAATATAAAACATAGAAGATAATTATTAGGTTTTTTGCAACAGGTAATACATGGGATACGGAATTCGATCCAATCCATCTAACATAAAAAGGAAATTATCGTTTTTTCGGATTTGGGATGATCTTTTAGAAGTAAAATCATCATAATATATTGAAATGCGTTTTTACTATCAATATATTTTTGGTACATACGAACTTCACATCAAATCCTAATGACCATTTGATCAATACACTGATATTTGATGTGATTTAACCTCACAATTGGTAATCTATAATCTGAGTTAATCCCATCTTAGCACTTCAAAAATGTATCGATCAATCTAGAGAGTGTGAATAAAGAAATAGGGCTCCAAAACAAATGGGTTCTCTAGGAGAAATGAATGAGCTCTTTATTACTGTCTAGCTGTTCGCCACGACTTTGTACTCGCACTGAAGAAATATACTTTTGAGTGGAACATCAATTACTGATATTTATTTTCTTCATATGACGTTTTTTAGATTACACCACGGCTACATCCCGCAAGAATAATTGCTACGTGAAGAGTATTACATACACGACACGCGCCAAGTCACGAAATGCCACTGCCTGGTGCTAAAAGTGGCGTCTGAGAAGTGGAAGCGCGACAACCATGTGCGGCGATGGATGTGGCGCGTCCCATTTGCGCTAGGTCCAGCTGTCCAAATCCTCTAATCCAAACGTTGCGAAAACAAAATCTTGTTTTCACTTCACAAGCTCGGATAAATTCTGTCAATCATTCGAAATCTGAGTGCAAAAGTGCATTTTATCCGCTGGCGTGGAAAGAGTTTTTAAAGTTCGAACCTTTCTATTCAATTATTTTTGAACCCGTCAGTGCACTGAAAATGCATAAGTAAGTAATACTTATTTTATATCAGTGCGCCAACGCTATTTTTTTAGAATAATCGCACTGGCCAGCACGAAGACGAAAAATAACTAGCATTTTACTCGCTGTAGTGAGGTGAAAAGTTGTGTATTTTGCTGGGCAGGAAAATTATTCTGCGTTCGTACCTTTAAAACCCTCGCTACGCTCCGGATTTTATATTTCAATTTCTATAATTTTTTTGTTCAATCCTAGAATCCTACGCTTGCTCAGGATTCAACTCGCGCCAAAAAATAACTTTGCAGCCTTGCATAACAAATAATTATTACTCACCCAATATTTATTTATTTTATTTATAAACTATTTTGCTTTCAATGTTTTGAATTTGATACAATTTATCTTAAACTAGATCTTGGAGAGAGCTATGCTTGGAGCTACTTTGCGCGATAAAATCCGGAACGAGGATATTCGCCAAACAACCAAAGTCACCGACATAGCTCGCAGGGTTTGCAAGTTGAAGTGGCAATGGGCAGGCCACATCGCTCGACGAGCTGATAACCGATGGGAAAGAAAGGTTCTTGAGAGGCGACCGCAAACCGAAAGACGCAGCGTAGGATGTCCTCCCACTAGGTGGACCGACGACATTGTAAAAGTCGCGGGCAACCGGTGGATGCAAATGGCAGGTTGTCTGGCGGTCTAAGGGGGAGGCCTTCGTTCAGCAGTGGGCTGATGATGATGATGATGATAGATCTTGTGAGCGGGACTAAAATATTATTACTGAGGTCAGTCTTAAACAGTAAACTTACCCGTCGTAAAGCTCATGTTTTGCCGCCACAAGACTGACAGAGACGCAACAAAATATAACGAATTTCAACATTTTGGCCAGCACCTCCGAAGCGTGGCCGTTGACAATAATGTGAAACACAATATCCAAAACGTCATTTTAATCCTTTATTTTATCACACGTTCTAATCCCTTAATCCAGCAGATTAGAGAAATCTATGCTAAATTAAATGTTAATAATATTTTAGCAATTTGATTGAGGCATATTTTTTTCCTAATGCTTTATTAAGTAAAAGAAAATACATTAATTGCAACTTAATCTACTTAAACCACTATACAAAAATATTGATCAACGAAAGTTAATATTAATTATTTATTTATTTTATTTTATTAACAAGGTGCAGTGGTAGAACTCTATTGCAAAGTCCGCCTGGGGTAGTCATTTAAACACCAAGCAGTAGTGTGCAAGCTTTGCTGTGTTTCGGTTTGACGGGTAATGTTACCAGATAATTTACTGGACTTGAAGAGATTTAATATTTCAAGGTGACGAGCGCAGTGTAGTGCAGCGCAGGATTTTGTTCGCAAGTCACAATTCTGGCACTACTGCTGTTTGAGCAGGCGTGTATCCACAATTCAATCGGAAAGGTTTCCGTTCGGATCCACATTCTCCGTCTCTGTCATCCGGAATGTAGAGGACTTTGGCTGTAGAAATACGTTCTGAGAGCGGTCAGAAAACTTTCCATTCAGGCAACAGGAAAGACGAGCCCATATAATAAATACCTTACACATTATACATCTAATACTATAAAAACAACTGACGGAATGACTGACAACGCACAGCCTAAACCGCTAGTCGTACAGACTTCAAATTTGGAGGATGTTTTTGACAGAGGTGACTTAAGGGGCTGAAATGGAGGATGTTGCATGGAAAGTTTTTTTTTTTAAGTTATAGCGATGAACAACTTGTATTTGGACAGTTCATGTTAAACAATGGTAATTATATTAAATATTTTTTGACAGGGAGCACTGGAACAGGGATGAAAAGTAGTATCGAAAGTTATTAGTTTTTGAGCTTAAATAGTGATTAAAATTGATACTTAGATAGTTCCTTTAAAATATAATACGGTATTTGCAATATTTTTTGACGGACTTATGGGAAAGAAATAGTGGGTGAAACTTTGTGTGGAATGGTCTTTGTATTGAAGTTTTATTGATGTTATTGTTTTTGGATTGACAATTAAAACAAAAACAATAATATTTTTTGCTAGAGTTGATCAAAAGTGGTGAAAATAGAGAGGAAAAAATGAATAAATAACCCAGTGGTATGGAATATATTATGGAGCGGAGCAAAATTCTTCCGTACGCGGACGGAATCGCGGGTAACCTCTAGGTTAAAAATAATATCTATCTATCATAAATAACACTACTTTAGCTGGGATTTTCCTGGCAGTTCCGCTTCCCAGTAGCGCCGGAAAATCAGCCCCTTGGGCCAGAAATCTGGCGAGATGAAGGCGCGCTTGAGCTTTTTATTAAATAATAAGAATTATTCATTAATAATAGAATGCAACGAAAAAAAAATTAAATAAAAAAAACTAAAAAAAAATGAATTAAAAAAAACTACAAAAATATACAAAAATAAAATAAAACAATCAATCAATTAATCCATTTTTGAATAAATAATTTATTTCTTTCTTTCTTTTTCTTTCTTTCAACGACATGATTTTCCGTGTTCCCGCCAAAACTCCTTACTAATTATTATTCTTTGATTCGCTCTTTCAAAAAGTGCTGCCAGTTAAAAGTCGTAGTGATGGGTTTTTATCCTTTTATCCTTTTATTTGTCGAATGTCGTCGGATCGGATAATGATTTTTAAGTTTTTGTTGTAAGTATATTTTATATTATCTGTTTTGTGTCGTGTACCTGTTTGTGTGATGTGATATTAGTTTTGTGTATGTAACCACCACCAGCGCCGGTTGCTCGCAACCGGCATCTTGCTGAGTTGGGGCCGGTTTGTGGCAAAAGGTAAACAATTTTTTATTTATGTTTTACTTTTTCGCGTTCTGTGGAACTGCTTTTTTGTTTATACTTTTGCCACGAATAAACTATTGTCTATTATCGAGACCGTTCTCTTTACATCCTGCATAACTACGTATATTTCTACGCTTTAAACATTCAAGTGCCTATTATCACGGGAAAACCTTCAACAATTTAAGTTTATCACAAAGATTAGACATTATCTATTAATCTAGTTAATCTGCATGTAAATAATTATTAGCTAAACAGTTAATTAACCACCGATAACAGTTTTAGATTAATAAGTAAATTATGAATGGAAAGTTTGTCGGTATGTGTGTTTCTTTTTGCAATGGAGAGAAGAAGACGAGTGTTACGATCGCCTGGTGGTAAGCGCAATGCGCCTGTGTGTAACTGAACAGTACCTACCTATACTTAATAGGTTTTGTTTAACAACCGACTTCAATTTCGACTGGATTACATCTTCATATTTTCTATTTATTTTGATTTAAACTCCAGTAATTTTGATTTAAAAACCAAATTACTGAACCGATATCGATAAAATTTATATCGAACCACCTCCATAGCCTACCATAGCCATAGCCTAACCTAACCTACCAAACAAAAAAGAATCGTCTAAACAAAATCAATTCATAATAGGCTAGATGACTGTTTTTTTTTATTGTCCTATTAAAATTTGGCCCATAAATATAGCTGATTAACGAAAACAAAATGAAAATCTGATCAAAAATAAGCTACTTATGAGTATTTTAATATCATGCTAGACAGAGAGGAGATTATAACGTCACTTCTCTGTACGCCATATAAATTATTTTTTGACAAGTGTGTAAGCACAGAGGCGTGACCTAATTTTTTGTTTTATGGGAATGGGCCAGAGTTTTCTCTACCAAAAATTTTAAACGCTTATATATTAAGTAACCGATTTAAATTATTTTTTCAATAAACATACTATATTTACTTAAATTCTTCATTAAAGCTATTGTTTTCAAAGATATAACATATTTTTTTAAGGAGATTTGGAAACAAAACGAAAATACAGGTTTCACCAAATTATCAGTCATACTTATAAAAACTTTTCAACCTTAGTCACTGCTTAAACTTCTCTGTCCTTTTCTAGCACGTGCAACTTCACGTCAGTGAAACAAACGTGAGTTAACAAAGCATCTTAAGCAGCGACTAAGTTTGAGCGGCATTTTTAAGTAAGGCCCTATATCACTTGCCCACACCCGTGCATGAAACTCAACACTCAATAAATAAAACACCACCATTTTTAAACATGAATTCGCGAAAAACCAATAGTTTAAGAAAATAAAAGAAGACATGATTTTTCCGTGTTTCCGCCAAAACTCCAATTTGGCATTTTGTCGACTATTGAACGTCGAATTGGCAATCGACAAAACACTATAGTCATTTTTGTATTGCTGATGTTAAAACATAGAAAGAAAGCAATAGACACAAGTATTTAAAAAAAACAACCGACTTCAACTTCGATTACCTGGATGATATCATTTATCCAGATTTTATTTATTAAAAAAGCAAACTACTGAACCGATTTCGAATTATAATTATTAAGAGACCACCTCTGAAGTATGATCTACTAAATAAAATAAAAATCATCAAAATCAATTCTTATCTAGCGGAGTAATCCCTTAAAAAACATTTTAAAATAAATACATACAGTCGAATTGAGAACCTCCTTTTTTGAAGTCGGTTGAAAATGGTTCGCGGCTAACATAATACGGCGCAAAATATGATAGCGCGACACGACATCAAATAAATAAGTAAGTAAGTTCGTATAGGCTGAGTGGCCAGCCCTAGTGTCAGAGTTAATGTGCCGCCCGAAGGCCTCTGACATGGCTGACGGTTGTTGTTATAGAAACTAGAACAAACAACCGGGACCAACCACGTGTCATCCGACCCACGGTAGCGCTCAGACATAAATGCCACTCACGGTCACCCATCCGAAGACTGACCGGACCGTCCGTTGCTTAACATCGGTGATCGTTTAGAATCACCAAGACAAGCTACGCCACGAGCGCCACAAAAAAAATAAAAAAAATAAGTACGTAATAACCTCAAAATAATTGTAGAATATAAATTTATCAGCGGGTATCTCTTCTTATTTGGTGAAATCCAAAACGCCTGTCGCATCACTGATAATTACTACAAACCAAAATAATAACTGAAGAATACCCTAACGCCTTAGCATTTTTAAAGTAACAACTTGACTATCTGATTGCTATTAAAATTCTAAACACCCCCGTACCAGCTCCATCTTCCGAACGCAACACAAATCAAGACACACTAGATAAATAATTAATTCCAGCATCGTTTACTAGATGTCGCTACTCAGTCGCTACTGGCAATTACTATTTCAATAATGAATTAACAATTATTAATCATAATGAAGTAGATTATAAAATTTAAATTGATTAGAAGATTGATCGTATTCGCTATCTTTGTATTGAAACATGACATGGCTAGATATGCATCGATTGAGATATCACAGAATTGATAAGGTATCAGGTTAAAAATGTTATAAAAAATAAGATCCAGCATTAGTTTTGGATATTTCCAAGATGAAGGTTTTGGTTCTGGCACTACTTTTCGCCGTGGCTTGTGCTAAGCACGAGCAATATCAAGGGTGAGAACATTATAATTATTTCTACTAAATATTTAATCCAGCTGAGCAAATCTAGTGCGTTTATTATTAAACAAAAAAAAACAATTGATGATCTACAAATAGAATAAATTTAAACTAATCATTCGCAAAATGAAACTCTTGTCTCTAAATTTGGGACCACGTTTAATGAATTAATCTTAAATTCAGACAAAATAAATTAAGATAGGATAGTTGATTATTTTCTAAATCCAATAAAAAAAATGTGTTAACAACGTGAGAAAATGTTTTTTTTTGTTCTTTTTTATGTTAGAATAATTATGATATTTATGTTTATGATTTCACTTTTCTGTTCTTGCACTCCCCGTCTTCTATGCATTACTTAAATCCTCTCTATCCAAAAGTTGCCTGGAAGAGATTGCTTTTAGCAATAAGGCCGCCACTTGTTCCAAACTTTTAGTTTATTAAATTATTTCTGTGTAATCAATCAGAATCAAAGTGATTTGGGATTTATAGTTTTTTTTTGCTACGAAATAAAGGTTTATAAAGGATTTACAGAGGTGTTTTTTTTTAAGTCGCGTATCTTTCATACTGAATTTAGGCCCTTGATTAGTAGGCTATTGGACTAGGAGACCTTTTGGAGAAACTCAGGGTCACACAACGGGCAATAGAGAGAGCTATGCTCGGAGTTACTTTGCGTGATAAAATCCGGAAAGAGGATATTCGCCAAAGAACCGACATAACTCTCAGGGTTTGCAAGTTGAGCTGGCAATCGGCAGGCCACATAATAATAAACATAAACATAATGACCCAAATGAGGGTATGGCAATTAAGTGTGGAGCGGACCGATCTGTTTTCTACATCACTCGAAGAACTGTTAACCGATGGGGAACAAAGGTTCTTGAGTGACGACGTCGTAACGGAAGACGCGGCGTAGGCGCGGCCTCCCACTAGGTAGACCGACGACATTGTGAAAGTCGCGGGCAACCGGTGTTTGCAAATGGCAGGTCGTCGTACAGTGTGGCGATCTAAGGGGGAGGCCTTCGTACAGCAGTGCACGTCTCCGGGCTGATAATAAAGTAGAGCATTATGCAATCTTTGTTGGCGCAATGGCCCAAACTGTAACCTCCAATACTAACAAGATTCTCGACCGTGTTGCATGTCAATATCCCTTGCAAAAAACTCAAATTCACAAAATAGCTGCAAACAAATAAAACAAACCATTATTTCTTTCGCCAGATGGAAGTCCTTCTACATAAGCCCATCCACCGTGGATGAAATGAAAGTCTTCGGTGAAATCGCCCTTGCATTCGACGTTGACGTGTTGAGTCACCCTATCATCCAAAGAGAAGGAGTGGTCATAGTCAACCCCAAATATGAAGCTGACTTCCTGAGAATGCTGGAAGAACATGACATTGGCTACAGGATTCATACCGCTGATGTTAAAGCGTAAGTACTTCGTAATTTTAGACTGTGTATTCTAATGTGTGGTTCAAAGGAATCATTTATAATAAGTTTCAGATGTAGGAATGGAATTATACGTTTATTTTAATGTTATGCTAGAAGGGCTTCGCGATTTCACTCACTTTTCTATAGGAACTATCTATTGCTATTAATAACAAAGTAATGATGTAAGAACAGCTAGCAGTTACTTACATAGTTAAACATGCAGAAAAGTTTCGAAAATTTTTCTTCCACAGCCTTGACTGATTCCTTATTATTCTGGGCTAAAAAATTTCTTTAAACGACGTAAAAAAATGGAATCTAAAATTATAAGCAATAAATAAACAAACATGAAAGATACAACACATACAAAACTTCCCAAGAATCCCCATAGTTGAGAGAAAAGTGGCCAGAATGCTAGCGGCATTACTACGTTGAATAGCAATGCTAAGTTTTTGGCACACAATACACGCCAGCATTCAGATCACCTGAAACCGACCAATCATCGGTTTCAATCAATCGGTTTCTTCTAGGCAAGCGTGCTCCATCGTAGGCTGCATCTTCGTTTAACATCAGACGAGATGGCAGTCAAACGCAAGCCTATGAATAGAAAAAAAAATAAACGGGCCAGGTCCCTATACAATCTATACATATAAACCTTATTCCTTATTATTAGTTTTAAGAAGCTTATAGTTAATCCTAGAGGATAAAATATCATTCCAGGCCCCCTAGCACGCGCCGGGGACTTAATGGTCTTTCCCCGCGCGGGAACGTGATAAAGCTAGAATATGGATACGTACGTCTTGTTTTCGCGGTGAAAAGAGTGGATAGACGTTTATCACGGCTCGCCTGCTAGGCGGGCTGGAAAGAAAAACATAAGATGGTTGATACCTTGAAATGATTGGATTGGTCCACTCCTTTTTAATAAGCATGGAATTTTAAGAAAAAAAGTGAACATGGCACAGCTGATGACGATAAAATGAATGAACAGATTATTTCCATTTCTTTATTTTGCAGTGCTTTGGACATGGATGACGTGCTCATAGAAGCTAAGAAGAACAGCACGAGAGCCAGAAACGCCAGAGACTTGCCTTACGACAACTACCAAGACCTCGAAGTGGTATGATTCTTTTGAGGATTTTATGATTTTAGTAGTTTTAGGTTGTGTTTCTGGATGCAGCTTTAGGGCATACCCAGGTCCCATCGGAGAATGGACAGCAGAGTCCTCTCGGTTAACGGTGGTGAGCATTCTGCGATCTCCAAGCTGCTTGCCCGGCGTGGGGATTATGGCAACCAACGGGGTTATTAAACGGGAGGCCTTTAGTCCAGCAGTGGACGACTTCTGGTTGATGATGATGTTGTGTGTATATGCGGCATATTTTGATGAACGTCGGACATGTTCTCAGTTATCATATAGCACACATAGATAGATAGATAGAAACTCTTTATTGTAAACATCAGAAAAAAATGCAATAGAACTCATTTCTATTAGGATCTAAAGACCTAGGACCTTAGGAACTAGAGACCAGCTCTTATCATAGACTGCATCTTCGCTTAACATCAGGTGAGATGGCAGTCAAAACAAGCTTACTCGTATAAACTATAGCTATCGACTTTAAAAAATCTAAAATCTGGAAAATAAATGTTCCATACATTGTAATTTCGGGGAGGGTGAATCCCTATGTTTTCCTTCAACGAAAAGCCTGTGGTAAGAAAATCCGTACATAAACTCCAAACAGCTCATTGTACAGGAACGCGATTTGAATCGACGACCTCACGGTTACAAGTTGAGCGAGATACAATTTTATTTTATTTTCTAATCCATAATAATTATTTAGGTGTAATGTTTTTTGCTAAAATCATGTTCGCTGCATCATCATCAGCCCGGAGACGTCCACTGCTGAACGAAGGCCTCCCCCTTAGACCGCCACACTGTACGACAACCTGCCATTTGCATCCACCGGTTGCCCGCGACTTTTACAATGTCGTCGGTCCACCTAGTGGGAGTTCGCTGCATGAAGGGGTATAATTATTATCAAACCTTATTAATTAACCACTATCAGCAGCTTAAGTTCAGTAATTAAAGGCACGTGACTAATCGATTTAGATTATTATCTGTCACGTAGAAAAATTGTTCTGATTGGACACTAAAGACGTAAAGACGAGATACGTATTATAGCGAGAATAAAAATGTTAATAGTACGCTATTTAAAAAAAACCGACTTCAACTTCGAATACCTGGATGACATCTTCATATTTTCTAGTAATTTTGATTTAAAAACCAAATTACTGAACTGATTTCGATAAAATTTATTTGGGATCATCTCTGAAGTATTACCTACCAAACAAAATCATCAAAATTAGTTCAAAATTGGCGGAGTAATCGCGTAACATACATACAAAAACATATAGTCGAATTGAAAACCTCCTTTTTTGAAGTCGGTTCGACGGACGAAGTCGCGGGCGACCTCTAGTTACAAATAAAGTTGTCACCTGGTTCATCACCATCAAATAAATAAATAAATATCGCTGGTAAATTTTTACATAGCGCCATCTAGCCCAAAACTATATACCTAATAACTAGCCACACTAACAGAATACGTACTTATTAATCTTATCCTAGTTATGTAGGTATACTTAATACGTATTCTAAGATAACTTATAGTAACCAGCATAATGCGCACCTCATATGATGATTCAGAATTCACCTAATTTGTATTGAAAACTGGATCTAATCAGCGTTTACTTAAATAATCCGATTTTGGTCCAAAATTGTTGATTTCCGATAACAATAATCGTAAATCAATTAAATGTTCGAGTGTGGGTACCTACTATTCTGTGTAATCTATATTATTTTATAGTACCAGTAATGAATAAAAAAAATAACACGATGTAGATTTAACAGGAAAAAAAACCTAATCCGTGCGTTCGTTACGTTCTTTCACGCCCTATAGTTCTCAAGGCAGACATGCTACCAACCCCAGATCATATAGTCTGTTGATGGCTCGTGAACTTAATCTCTCCTACAAACACGACTCACCGTTGCGGGCAGGGGGTGAGGTAACGTTTTAAGCTTGCGATGGGCCAATCACTCGGATGACGCAATCTGAGATATGAAATACAATGAGATTCTGACATACTCGCAATGGCTAGCAGTGGTTTTTAAACTACAAATTTTCGTGAGAGGGGAAGTCGGACGATCAGTCAACAGGATTTATAGTCTTTGCTACTATAAGGCAGTCGTATTTCATAATAATTATTATTAGGTATCATATTTATTTTCGCTTAGTACTATATATAGTATTTACTATATGTATAAATAATTATATCTTATAAAAAGTTATTTTTATGATCGTTACTATAACAGAAACAAATTATACATAATATTACCTTTAGAAACTTAGTTAATAAAATTATTGAAGGACAAAATGCTAATTCATCTTGTATATCGTGGTGCTTCTTTTAAGAAATAATACGCTTTTAAAAAAAAAACAATCGACTCCAACTTCGAATACCTGGATGACATCTTCATATTTTCTAGTAATTATGACTTAAAAACCAAACTACTGAACCGATTTCGATAAAATGTATATGGGATTACCTCTGAAGTATTACCTACCAAACAAAAAAGAATCATCAAAATCAGTTCATAAATGGCGGAGTAATCGCATATCATACATACAAAAAAAACATACAGACGAATTGAGAACCTCCTTTTTTGAAGTCGGCTGAAAATGAAGCACGTAAATCGTTTCACTAATGTCGAATTAATTGTACATAGGTACGTATAGAATAATTCCAGACCACGACCAGATAATTGAGTGGCGACCACGAACCGGAAGACGCAGCGTATGTAGGCCTCCCACTAGGTGGACCATAGACGCGGCCTCTCACTAGGTGGACCGTAGGAGCGGCCTCCCACTAGGTGGACTGTAGGCGCGGCCTTCCACTAGGTGGACCGACGACATTGTAAAAAGTCGCGGGCAACCGGTGGATGCAAATGGCAGGTTGTCGTACAGTGTGGCGGTCTAAGGGGGAGGCCTTCGTCCAGCAGTGGACGTCTCCGGTCTGATGATGATTATGATGATAATGATCAGCAGCATACCTCAATTTATTTCAAAGAATATTCATGATACAACAAGCGGTTGTAATAATTATGTAATATTTCATGGAATTTTAAATAGTAAAACACTTTTTTGTTTTATTTATGAGGGAATACTCACATTTAATTAAATCGAATACTCCGACTATAGTTTCGATCACATCCGGTGACCTTTTTCAAAGAGTGCAAACAGAGCCCGACGCATGCAGCTGCGTCCTGCTTAGCACTGCGAGCTGCTGCGCATCGCGCGCACTTTAGTCGGAGTATCCGATTTAATTTAACGTGAGTATTCCCGTATAAATAAAACAAAAATATGTCAAAACCACGTCAGTTTTCATAATAAAATAGTAAAACACTTCTTCTTCTTTTGTTATCAGATCGATGCTTACCTCGATGACATCGCAGCTCGCTACCCTAACCTGGTCACCCTCGTCACCCCAGCACACTCCTTCGAAGGTCGCCCCATCAAGTACCTGAAGATCTCCACCACCAACTTCCAAGACACATCAAAGCCCGTCATCTTCATCGATGGAGGCATCCACTCCAGGGAATGGATCTCTCCTCCTACCGTCACTTGGGCCATCAAGAAGCTGGTGGAAGACGTGACAGAACCTGATCTACTGCAGAGGTTTGACTGGATCATCCTGCCCATGGTTAACCCTGATGGATACAAATTCACTTTCACCAGTGTAAGTGAAATTAAAATAACATTAACTGTACTTTTTTCAAACATGAAGTAGACTTTAGGAAGTAATTTTGACCACTTTGTCTCCCCTGGTGATATGACTTTGTTATATGTTTTTAAAGCTTAAACAGGAAGAAAAATGATGAACTCCGGTGGGTAAATATTTGTATTACAAAAATTTACAGATGGCGCTACCAACACTTTAGTTGGTAGCTTGAAACAGGTTTGGAAATTTGGCATCTAAGGCAGAGACTTCTGCAGCTTAATTTGCAAAGAAGTTGGGACGGAACCCCATAGAGACTGCTCGTATGCAGATTCGTGTCCTACCGGAGGTCATAATTCTTCCTGTTTATAGTTTAAAAACATAGTAATACCATAAGTGTGGAAACACTTCATACAAAAATATTCAAAATATACTTAGTATTGTCCAGCAGGTCTAAGAAATTAATCATCATAAAGTAATCGTCGCATTTGCGGTCAACAAGGGTATCTACGCTCATAATGTAACGTGCATTACGACTATTGTGATCACAGATACTTGAACACGTAATCTTCAAAAATTTCTTAACCGCATGATTTTACAAATGACTCCAGAAAAGATATAAAATGTGCGTAGATAGATGACCTGTTATTTCAAGCATTTCTACTAAATATCAGCTGTTCCAGAAAGTCCCCTACCATATTATTGAATTACAAAAATCCTAATAATACGAAACCTCCTCGCAATACGGCATTTGAAGCTAATATTTACCCTAATTGAAATAGCTAGGCACAATCTTACAAGAAGTATATGATGCCCATCATTTACCTCTAGCAACCTTAGCAAAATAAACACATTATTTATAGTTTATTTTCTTTTTAGAACCGGTTCTGGCGCAAGACCCGTTCCACCAACACGCACTCCCTCAGTTCTCTATGCCCTGGAGTGGACGGCAACCGCAACTACGATTTCTACTGGAACACAGTCGGCACCAGCATGACCCCTTGCGCCGACACTTATGCCGGGAACCGTGCCTTCTCCGAAATAGAAACTCAGGTCGTCCGTGACATCTTACACGAGCACCTCGCCAGAATGGCCTTATACCTTACCATGCACAGTTACGGTAGCATGATTTTGTACGGTTGGGGACATGACGGTTCTCTCTCCAACAATGCTCTAGCTTTGCACACTGTTGGCATCGGCATGGCAGAGGCTATCGAGGCCAGGTCTATCAGCTACTTCCCCCGCTACGTCGTTGGTAACTCCGTCTTGGTTATCGGATACGCCGCTGCGGGTGCTTCGGAAGATTACGCCCATCACATTGGAGTTCCTCTATCTTACACTTACGAACTCCCTGGTCTATCTGGAGGTTTCCAAGGCTTCCATCTGGAACCACGATACATTGAACAAGTTTGCGTCGAGACCTGGGCCGGAATTGTTGCTGGAGCGAGAAGAGCCGGCGATCTGTTTGTACCCTTACCCTAGATTAATCAATAAAAGACTGATATTTTAAATTACTTCTGTTTTTTATTTTGATACCCCTGTAGTACCAACGCAATAATTATGCGGAGCAGCGAGATGAATAACGTAAAAAATTACAGGTCAAACTTGAATTCAATCCAAGCTATAGAAGCACAAGGTCCTCAAGCGTGGCAACCCCCGCCCTATTAAGGGGAACGCATTCTTCTAACTGTGGGAGCCTTCTGACTGATCATGATAAATGCACAATAAGCCTGATAACACTCCACAGCTAGTCGTAGGCTTACACTCGAAGGGTGATGAGCCCACATCCTACGCAGGCCCAGTTCCAGTTTTGTGGATGCCAATACGCTATTAAATTTCTTCTCCGGACCTGATGTTTTCCTTCACTGAAAGAGCCCAGTGGTATTAAAATCCATACATAAACTCAAAAGAGCTCATTGGTATACGGGTCCGGTTTATAGCCCATGACTACACGGTTCTGAATATAGCTCTTATTCATTAGACTATAGAGACATAATGTTCTCAGCAGATAAAGGCATATTTTGGCCTAGTTCATGCAAGGAGGTATAGGGAATTTGTACCACCAGGCCACCTCCGCTTGGAAAATGCCCTAAGCGTTTAGTAAAACTCGTTACAGTCATGATAATAGTAAATACTATGCTAGTCCTATAATTTCAATGTGTACGCAAGGCCAGGGATCATTATTTCTTTGCTCACAATCTCATTAGACTTGATTGCTTTGATATAATAACAATGATAGCATATAAGTAGATTAATAATGTACTCAGCAATGGAGCCACATTATTATTTCGTGCCCATTGCTGTAGAGATTATGGGCAGTTGAGGTGCTGAGGCCAAGAGTTTGGTCACAGATATCGGGCGCAGAATTTGGGACAGAGGTGGTGATTCCCGCTCTACCTCGTTTCTGGTGCAAAAGATAGCCATTCAGCGTGGTAATGCTGCCAGTATTTTGGGCACCTTTGCGCCAGAAACAGTGAGGGGCGGGTTATTCGATTTTATGTGACGATATTTTTAGATTATTATTATTATTTGGAACGAAAAATGTATTTATGAAGTGATTTATGAATAAAATTTAATTAATTGTGTATTTAAAAAAATATATTAGTAATGGAAATTTAATATTGTAAGTATATCAGAAATTCAAGGTAGGTACATACTTGAATTAAATTAAAACTAACAATTATAACAGAACAATAAAATTTCACTTTATTATATCTCTAACTCTAAGAAGAAATAATAACATTTTCGGTTTAACATTTTCGCAGATGGCGACGTCGACGGTCCAGATGTGGCAAAATCAAGTTTTCTTGTTAATCGTATGAAGGCGTTCTCGATAAGTAATCTAGTCCAAGGAATCTGGGTATAATACTGGGTACCTACTTTGCCTTGTTTTAAGAATCTATGCAGCTGTTAACAGCCTGAAAATAGATTTTTAGGTTAGATAGTTGTTTACATTTTATGTTGGACAGAGCTTTACTTATCAAAGCAAAGGATTGCTGTACAAACCAGTATAATTACGCAAAATTAGATTGACGGTTGACTATTGCCGCATCAATGATGCGCCACTCAGCGGTAAGTAAGTTCGTATAGGCTGAGTGGCCAGCCCTAGTGTCAGAGTTAATGTGCCGCCCGAAGGCCTCTAACATAGCTGACGGATGTTGTTATAGAAACTAGAACAAACAACCGGGACCAACAACTTAACGTGTCATCCGAACCACGGTAGCGCTGAGAAATAAATGCCACTCACGGTCACCCATCCGAAGACTGACCGGGCCGTCCGTTGCTTAACATCGGTGATCGTTTAGAATCACCTAGACAAGCTACGCCACGAGCGCGGTATGGATGTGCTAGATATTTAGCTAGAGTCACTAGAGCGACATGCTAGATTTAGCGCTTAAAAAACGCTTTGAATTATTTTAAAAGTTCTTTTGCTAAACCCCTGGGTATAATACCTCTTCTAAAATATTTACTAACGTCCGAGTAACGACCATACTTTAATTATGATTAATTGCATAAAACTGATAAAACAATAACAGGCAATTGCCTTATTTTCGATATGAAATCTATCATAAAAAGAGAAGTGTGGTTATTTTGTACCAAATGCACTAGATTACCCACAGTGAGAATCGAATCCAATGACGGCTTATAAAGATTTCACGCTAAATAATAAGGGCTCCATCAATTATGATAAGAGATATCATTGCTGAGGATTATGGCTTTAATAAGCTGACAGAAATTAATCATACTAGTACTTACCTAGTCGTAATCTCACGTGGCATTGTTTTTCAGTTTCAAGTACAAACTTTTATCTATACACAGTGAAACTATTGATTCTCTGTGACTCAATTTACCTTTTAATTTGCTATAGGTAAGTATGATTATGTGTGCAATTCATATTTTTGACCGAGCGAATCAAAGTTATCAGAGTCAAAGGGGGACTTTAGGCTGCAACTAGCGTAATTGTTATATAAATAAATCATCATCATCATCAGCCCGGAGACATCCACTGCTAAACGAAGGCCTCCCCTTTAGACCGCCACACTGTACGACAACCTGCCATTTGCATCCACCGGTTGCCCGCGACTTTTACAAATGTCGTCGGTCCACCTAGTGGGAGGCCTTCTTACGCTGCGTCTTCCGGTTCGCGGTTGCCACTCAAGAACCTTTCTTCCCCATCCGTTGTCAGTTCTTCGAGCGATGTGGCCTGCCCATTGCCACTTCAACTTGCAAACCTTGCGAGCTATGTCGGTAACTTTGGTTCTTTGGCGAATATCCTCGTTCCAGATTCTATCGCGCAAAGTAACTCCAAGCATAGCTCTCTCTATTGCCCGTTGCGTGACTCTGAGTTTCTCCAAAAGACCACCAGTTAAAGACCACGTTTCAGTTCCATATGTCATCACTGGCAACACACCCTTGTCTTCAGACACTGAGGGTTTTTGGACGAGAAGATATTACGCAATTTCCCGAACGCTGCCCATCCGAGTTGGATTCTTCGGGCGACCTCTTTGTCGAAGTTGGACCTACCTAACTGAACAAGCTTTCCAAGGTAGTTGTAGTGGTCAACAACTTCGAGAGTATCGTTCCCAACGACAACCGGTACGGGCACAACATGGACATTGGACATGATCTTTGTCTTGTCCATGTTCATTATCATGTTGTTGTTATAAATAAATACCGACTTACTAAACGAGTGTAATTTTGTGAGTTGTGAGCATTGAGCTAATATATATAGAGTCATAATCGTGCAAAAAAAATGTCCGAGCCAAAACTCGTTGCACGCTATGCGGTGCGCCGGCTTTTTGACCGACTTGAACTACGATAAGACACAAGCGCTAAAGCATACATTGAACACTATACAAGCGACATAACGTCTAAATTCGTACAATTGTGAACTATATGACGTCGTATATGACTACGTGCGTATAGGTATTTACAACGGCAGTCGGACGTTTTTTGACTGTTTTCACTGAGAGATTGTGACTCTTTAGATATTAGTTCAATGGTTGTGAGTCGCGTTTTTTGCGTCACAAAATGTACACTCCATTTGATTTAATTAAAAGAAAACGGGATATGCCACTCAACGACGCAATAGTAGTTGTCTGCTCCCTTTGATTAAGTGAGAGAGAAAGAGCTAAATCTTCCAAGTCTGCTGCCTTAACTCGCCTAAAGAGCGTCACAGACGTCGAAGATACTATAATATTTCATGTTAAGATAAAATATCGCTCAACAAATTTTGAAATTACATGTTATATTCGTTATTTGTGCTGTCAACAAAATGTATGAGTAGCTAGTATTGAAATATGTTCTAAGATAACATTAAATATTATAGCATCTTCATCGTGTGTGACGGCTTTATAAGCGACGTAAGAAACGCGACTCTCAGCCCACAAAATTACGTTCGTTTGGCCCCAGCTTTAAGGCCGAAGTCGAAGTTTAGTATGTTCGAAAGCTTGAGTATTCGGTGACCCGATCTTTATGAAATTTTCTAGGTAAGTAGTTTGGATGGTAGGGTTTGGAAGATATTAGCGTCGCGAACTTTAGCTAGCTTTAGCGCAAGCGCGCTTACCGCTGGCTCGAGCGAGCGTAGCGAAAGTCTCCGAATGTACTGGGACAAATCAGTATTTCTATGTTATTATATTTGTTTGACAATAGGCTAAATGATTGGTTTTTTTTATTGTCCTATTAAAATGTGGCCCATAAATATAACTGATTAATGAAAATAAAATGAAAATCTTATCAAAAATAAGCAACTTGTAAGCATTTTAATATCATGCTAGACAGAGAGGCGAAACAGCAAATCGTGACGTCACTTCTCTGTACGCCATATAACTTATATTCTGACAAGTAAGGCGTGACGTAATTTTTTGTTTTGTGGGAAAGGGACAGAGTTGTCTCTACCAAAAACTTGTAACGCTTATATATCTGAACATTAATAACCGATTTGAATTATTTTTTCAATAAAAATACTATATTTACTTAAATTCTTCATGAAAGCTATTGGTTTCAACGATATAAACATCAGTCATCTACCGTATTATTCGCGACATGTAGATCAAATATCTATGGCGTAGGGAAATAGTTCATCGAAATACATTTTTCAAGTTTAAAAATATAAGCCAAATCAGTCGAGGGGTCATGTCAGATAAAACGTCGCGTATACAACGGGGACGAAGAATTTAGTATTTCTAAATTACGTAATAGTCCCCATTAATTACTTTATTTTAATTCTGAATAGATTTACGTTTGCCCATGCTAGCCTCATGCGATAGTGTGGTGTAGGATATAGATCGCTTACCTAGAAGGAACCTAGGAACTCTAGATTGGAATACACCCACCAATTTCGAGTGTTCCGCGGCAGAGTCCACAACCTCGCTGTACCAGTTTTTTTGCCAGTTATTCAACCGCCAAGTAGTGTCCAAGCATTACTGTATTTCAGTTCAAAGATCAATATTACCAGATAAATTACTGGGCATAAAGAGATTTCAACATCTAATATCTCAGGGCGACGAGCGCAGTAGAGTGCGGCGCAGGATTGTATTCGTAAGTTCACAATTCTGGCACTGCTACTATTACGGGCAGGCGTAACGCTTACCACCAGGCGAACGTCCTCGCTAGTTACGTCACTCGAAAGCATAAAAAAACATCGCTGTACCAATAAAAAATCTAGAATTTTAACACTGTTTGTACTTGGGATAAAATTTACGAATGGCGTTTGTCTAGTTACCCTATAATAAAAAGGGGCAGGTGGCAAGGATTTTCCGAATTTTTTGCTATATAATATAAGTAGGTATTAAACATAAAATAATAACACATAGTAATTAATTTTCTAATTAAGTAATTAGTTGTATTATCATTTTATCAGATTAATTTGTAATATAGTTATATTAGTAGATTGCGCCAGTGTCATTGTTAATCCCCAGTGACAATGTATCCCCAGTGTGATAGATAGGAACCTTTTGCGTATAACGATGTCACAACTACATGCAATATCTATACTATAAGAATCTCTGTCCTGACATAATGACTGACAGACAACGCACAGCCCAAACAGCTGGTCGTACAGACTTGAAATTTGGAGGGTGTATTTGTTTCGATGCAGAAGGGTGTATTAAGAAATTATTTTTCGAAATTCGACCCCTAAGGGGGGGGGGAGAGGGGGAAACGTTTGCATGAAAGTCCTTTGTTTTTGGACTTTTAATCAGGTAAATTTGTATTTGGATAATTCATTTAAAATAAAAAATGCAGGTAAGGGGGAAAAGTGGGGGTAGAATGTTGCATGGAAAGTTCTTTGTTTTTGAAGTTAAAGTGATGAAAACTGATATTTGGGTAGTTCATTCAAAGGGGAAAAAATTTAAGTTGGTAGATTTGGTAGAGTCGGTAGAGTAGGTAGAGTTGGGGGAGTTTGGGGGGCTTAAAAAGTTGCTCGTTGCTCGCTTGATGATTTTAAGTGGTGAATTTTGGGAGCGGGCCGAATTTCTTCCGTACGCGGACGAAGTCGCGGGCGACCTCTAGTAATACAATAGTTTATTAATAACCACCAAAGTTACACGTCAAGTTTCGTAAAGTATGCCACAAACGAACCACTTCATAAACTAAATATACCTACTGAATTATAAATACCTACCTAATTACTCTCTCATTTTAAAACAAGCTGTATCCTAAGGCATAATTATAACTAATTAAATCACGGCTATAACTATCATATAGAGACAATCTATTTCCATGCTTCACTGGTATTGCCATGAAATGTTAATAATAAGCCACAATTATGGTAAAACTAGTATATTTTCGCGGTTTCGTCCGCTATTCTACGAAGTTTTTCTATTTTCTGAATACTCAATCAATCAATACTCAATCATTTATTGCAACATATGTGGCTACATGCAGGTCTTAAATAACATGTGTATATTACAGTAATACATATGACCCTTGTCAGGGTATGGCAACAAAAAAAAAAACGTAGTCTATAATTATTTTAATCCTAGATATATCTAATCTTTCTCGATTCCATTCAATCCTATTTTTGAGATGCTTGCATGGGAACGCGTTATTTTTGCCTATTGGACTAAGACGTAACGTTCCCTCGCCAATAGGCATGTGGCCTAATGTTTAATTTATGACAAATAACAGGCTTAGTGATGAATATAACTAAATACATTACAAAAACTGAAAAAATAAATTGTATTGGATGATAATTTGCAAACAAAATCCTTCGCTGCAATGTACTGAGCTTGCAGATTGAAATCTCGAGCCAGTACCAATGAGCTCTTCGGAAATTTTGTAAGGATGTTTATAATCATAATCATCATCATAATCATCATTTATTAATAACAAATTGTTACAGGTCAAGAGAATATCAATAGAATAATATATCTACGTACTAATAAGAGTACGAATGAATTACATAATTTTTATAATGTCAGTTTAAACAATTATAATTATACAATGTCAAAATAATTCATATTCATAGAAATAAAATAAAATAAATTTAAATCTACTCCTTAAAATTTATGTGTAGCTGTAGAACGTATGCTCGAGAAGCCAGCGTTTGAGTCTTGACTTAAAACTGCCCAGAGAAGGCGCCGTGGTGATATGCTCCGGCAGCTTGTTGTAAACTGTCGGGCCCATAACACGCGTAGACTTGGCCGACCTCTCCAGCGTGCGGGGCACCTCCGCGAGCCTGTTCCTGATGCGACTGCTGCAGAGAGTTTTGTAAGCGGCCTGATTTAATCGGGCATATACCGCGACTTGGAATATTACCAGTGCAGGCAATGTCATGATCCTAAGCCTCTTGAAATGTGGGCGTGCAGATTCGTCCTGAGGAATTCGAGCAATCGCTCGGACTGCGCGCTTTTGCAGTTTATAGGCGCGCTCCCATTCCGCTGCTCTGCCGTATAATTCTGCGCCGTACTGGAGGAGGGAGTGTACTGTGGCAAAATAGCACGACCTCACCACACCAGTAGGTACCACCCTGGCGATGCGATTCAGGGCGAAATAAGGGCTCCCGAGCCTTCCGCAAAGTTTGTTAATGTGGCTTTCCCACGGTTGTACGGGACCGTTCTGGAACGGGTCGTTTCCAACGGTAGACTCCGGTCTATTTCGAAGCCAAGAAAGGTCGAAGTCTCAATCTGTTCAACTATTATACCATCCACTTGGACCGTTATCGGTCGAGTTTGATGACCCGATAAGCAAAAGTGAACGTAATGGGTTTTAGCCAGGTTTACTGCTAGGCCATTCAACGTGAACCACTTTGTGAGTTGGGAGATAGTCTCGTTCAATCTGTGCTCCAGAAGATCTACCCCGGGTGCCGTGACTACCATTGGCTACCATTGGCTTTTCGGTAAATGAAAACATCGTGAGAAAACTGCAGAAATCCAATAGCGTATACGAATCAAAAAGCCCGTAAAAGAAAGGTGGGACTAAGTCCAGCAATAGACTATTCAACATGAGAACAATGGAACTTTTAAACGACAGCATGTCTAGTCGGTATGGTCGGACCTGGGTATGTCCTTAAACTGCAACCAGACCCACCGGGCAGCAGCGTCCTCTTGGTTAACGGTGGTGAGCATTCTGCGATCCCCAAGCCGCCTGCCAAGCGTAGGTATTATGGCAACACCTCTATATTAAGAGGGAGGCCTTCGTCCAGCAGTTGACGTCTTCTAACTAATGACGACTAAAATTTAATCTCATTTCTCAATGACTAACCATAATTATGCATTTTCAGAGACCAATGTGGCGGATGACCCGATCTACCGACAACCATGTGGATAGTGTAAGATGTCCAGGCGTAGACGGAAACAGGAATTATGATTTTCATTGGGGACAAGTCGAAACTGCTCATCAGCCTTGCAACTCGGAACAATATGGTGGAAACAAGCCCTTCTCAGAAATCGAAACTAGAGTCGTTAGAGACATCATGCATGAACACCTTCATAGAATGGCCTTGTATATTACCATGCACAGTTTTGGCAGCATGATCTTATACCCCTGGGGTCACGACGGCTCTCTGTCACATAATGCGTTTGCTCTGCACCTTGTTGGGGTCAACATGGCTGAAGCAATAGATAGGAGTTCGCCTTCCTACTTCTTCAATTATACTGTAGGGAATTCAGCTCTAGTTCTCTGGTATGGAGCGTCTGGTGCTTCTGAAGACTATGCTCATTCTATCGGAGTTCCTTTGACGTACACCTTTGAGTTGGCTGGCTATTGGGATGGTTTCCATTTGCGTCCGAGTTACATTGAGCAGGTTTGTTCGGAGACCTGGGAAGGATTGGTTGTCGGAGCTAGAATGGCAGGAGATCTCTATGTGGGTAAACTTAGGGCATAATTTTGTCAATAAATTCATTCATGAAAATTACTTGTACGAAAATAAAAATCGATACTTATTTAAATAAACTATTTTATTTTTAGTCTATGGTTCTCCAAGAAATTTTCTCCGACTCGATGCTTTTCTCGAGGTTTTAGTCGAAAGATCTAAACTATCTAGATAAACAAAATATAGCTATATTCTTTATTCCAGTCTATTGGTTATGGACTGCAATATTTAGAAATATCAGTAAACAAAAGGGGCTAAATATGAATATCTCTAAATTAGGCCCATATACTAAAGACAATAAGTAATAATTGTGGTCACTATCGACATAAATATAACTATCGATAAAAAAATATCGATATTCTTGAGATTCCCCACGCACATCACTGAGCATCTCGGTGAACGCGAATAGAATACTCTGAATTGGAAATTGATCCGGGCGCTGAAAGTTTCTGGAGATGGGAAAATTCCAATTAAAATTGAAAGTTTTACATGCACGGCTGCTCCTTGCTGGAGTCGAAAAACACACCGGTAACTTCTGCTGTTCTGAATTAATTAAGCACTGATCCAATGTTTACTTAAATTAACTTTCCGATCATTCAAACAGTTCATCATGGTCATCATCTTCACCAAGCTTATTCCTGTTACTGATGGTCTCCTCTTCACCGCGCCACCTTTTCCGGGCCAATATAAACAGTCCACTGCATTTCAGCTGTCTAAAAAATGTCGTGTGACTATTGAGCTGGAAGGTGGTATGGCCCGTAGTCGGTATCCAATATAGGCGATTAATAGACTGCTTTGGTCGTCCCCGTCCGTTTTATCGACAAATATTTCCAAACATATTCCAGGCCCACAAGCTAAAATATATATAATTTTTATTTTATTATAATTAAGACTGCCTTATAGCTCAGTGGCAAGTATGTCTGGCCTTCAGAGCTGTGTAGGGCGTGGGTTCGAGTCTCACACATGACAAGCATTTTTGTGATGAACATGCATGTCTCTTATGTGTCTAGGTTTGTATATGTATTATAAATATGTATCTACAAAAAAAATGTGTCTCAACTTTATAAAATAAATATGTATCAACGATATCTGGTGTCCATCGTAAAAGCTTTGCTTAGTTAAGGCTAGCCCTGACACTGTGCAAATATCTCCATCCAAACAAAAAAAAAATTTAGTAGAAATCGGTATCGGTAGAAAATCTTACGACTGAGACCAAATCAAATCAAATCAAATCATTTATTTGCCGGGTAATGGGTACAAAATATATTAGCAAATTGAATTAAGAAGCCATGCCATTAACACCCATAATCAGGTGTGCAAAATCGTAATAATATTATTGTTAATATTAATTGAACACAAACATACATTACATTTATTATTACAAATTGTCCATCATTATAGAACAAATCATAAAACAAAGTCAAAATTTAATCAAATAAGTAAATGTCATAGGTATACACATTCATAATATCAAATTAATTAACACGTATCATTAAATTAAGGAGTCAAATTGATTAATTGTATTAACAAGCCCATCCGTAAACATGTAAACGACACGACATTTTATTTAAAAAACCTAAAAAAGACCTTCGCTTCGCTTGATCAAAAATATATTGTCTTTGTGCCCAGATTCAAATCAAACGAAATAAACGGTAATGTGCAAACAACGCACACGTTTTGTATAATTTGGCTTAAACGGCAAACACTGGCATATTTGGTATCCAATAAATATCGACAAACAAAACCGGCATTGGTAATCGTGCCCAAGAGATCGTTTAGTACGAAAAAGTACGTGTTCCGATTTTTGGACGATACCGGAATTACGAGTTGAAGGTTTTTTCATTTGCATGAAAATTTACAGGTTATTCAGCCAGCTGACTTGCAGAAACGCCTAAAAAATATGCTCATCTAAAGATCTTTGTAATAATTACCGCGAAACTATTCACCTGTATTAAGCGACGGACGTATATCGTAAGGGGGTGCGTAGACAGTCGAAGGTAGATGGTATGGCATAGGTGGCATGTGACCCTCTCAAAATGTAGGCCGCATGCGAGTTTACTACTTTTTGAATGAGCTAGTGGGTTACTGGCCCGAAAGCTTTTCATGAACTTAGTCACTTGACTATTTGCAGATCAGGTGGTAGGGAGGTTTTCCAATGGACTACTAATAATGTTAACTATACTGCCAGTCCGTTTGTCTGTCTGTACTTTATAAATGTATAAGCCATTTTACTCAGAACTGATTTGTTCTTATACAGGGTGTTAGCTTAAACACCGTTATCCTTCTAGGATTTCATTGTACTCATCATTATGAATAACGTTTACTATGGGGCCAACCTTGAAATCGCGAAAAAAAAATCTGCTGTTCCATGCATTTTGTCCAAGATCGATGAACCTTTTTGTATGGAACAGCTGTTTTTTTTTCGGGACCTATAGTAAAAGTTGTTCATAATGATGAGTACAATTATATCCTAGAAGGATAACGGTGTTCAAACTAACACCCCGTATTATAAGTACATAGATAGAAGATAACTTACTTTTCCTGACACAATCCTAGAGATGACGGGAGGGTTGGGGCGGGGGGGAAGGCGCTAGCCTCGCATGCGAACTGATTACAAAGAGTGGCTGCTGAAACACACCATTATGTACTTAGCAATAATCTACCGACTGGAGCGGTAACTAACCAGCCCATTACAAGGAAGTACCTACCCTGTCACCAAGCTATGTTTTCCCTACGTTTTTCCTTCGCCAGCTCATTGTTTTTCACTAAAATGCGTTTAAGAAAAGTCTTTTAATGCGTACAGCGACTTTACAATTTTACTTCACAGCATTATTTACGACTTCGTGTTATATTGCATTCACCATCTTACACAAAAGCCTTATTGCATCGCTTGGCGCTAACTATCCCAAGTTTGGCTGTAAATAACAACAACAAGATAGCTGCGACAAATTTAACTTTGCTGGCCTCCTTTAAAAGAGTTTGAAGTTTGCTATGAATAGTTTCTGATATCGTACTGTCTTGTCTTGGTTTAATAAAACTGACTATACAACATAGTAAAATAGGTGTTATAGTAATACTTTAGGGTATATTTGTACTCATAGAAAAGCGAAAGCCCTACTTCTTAGGTAGAATGGCTGTCAAAACAATGTTGTAGAACAATTGTATGGAAAACCGGTGTCGCCAATTTCACACTTATTTGTATAGAAACTACGACGAAAAAATGCCAATCAATGGTCGCGCATTTGAAGTAAAACGCTCGAAATGACATTTTGCAACAGATTAAAATTGATTTAATTATGATGCAATGTAGTTTGGTTTCCTACGCGTCTGTTTAAATTGACTTTTTCAGTATTCTCAGTGATTTTCAGTTTAAAAACAAACATGTATATTAGTAGAATTGTCATTAAGCGCATTTGCACTTAATGCCGGCTAGCGCAGCCCGTCACATTTCCGTTCTATTCAGTTCTCTCTTCAGTGTTTGTACTAATCATTATGAACAACTTTTACTTTGGGGCCAACCTTGAAATCGCGAAAAAACACCTGTTCTATACAAAAAGGTCATTGACCTTGGACAAAATGTATGGAACAGCTGTATTTTTTTACGTTTTAAATATAAGTGCTATAGTGTTAAACCAGATCACTTATTTATAAACCATCGCCGTTGAATCACTAACCTTTTACAGAAAACTGTGTCATTTGTTAGATTGGTCAAACCGTTTTGGAGATAAATTTATTTTCAACCTAAACAACAACTTCTCACCGTTCCGTCGTAAATAAATAATTCATACCTAAAATATAGTATGACTTGTGGATCTGGGTAGGTATGTCTTAGAACTGCATCCAGAGGCGCCGGAGGACGGGCAGCAGCGTCCTCTCAGTTAACGGTGGTGAGTATTCTGCGATCCCCAAGCCGCCTGCCAAGCGTAGGGATTATGGCACTCCTTCCCTATTAAGGGGAGGCCTACGTCCAGCAGTTCTTTCTAGCTAGTTCTAGCTGATGTGTGTGTGGTATATAATATGTTGACTTAATTGTCTTAATCTTATAATCTGGGTGTCTTCAAGTCGCGAGTGAATCGGTTTCTTCTAGGCAAGCGTGCTCCATCGTAGGCTGCATCATCGTTGAAATTCTGACGAGTTGGCAGTCAAACGCAAAGACTATTAATAAAAAATAAAATTAAAAAAAAAAAGCAATATTTAAAAAAATACTAATTTTTTTTCAAGAGATCAGTAATGATACTTGCCAAGGCTAGTTTCTTACATTTGTCGTCAACTCGGTATTGTTAAAGAAATATGAACAAAGACAAGTTGTCAGATCAAAGGGGAGACAACAAAGACGTGGTTTGTCGAGACCCTAGAGCTGCCTCAAAGACTGGCTAAAGGAGTTTGTTTGTCAGATTGTCTGTATTTTATTTAAAGCTTAGGTCGCACAACATGGAAGATAAAAATATTTAATAAAAACTGCAGGCTGAACACACATAGGATAAAACATAGTGGTATATAAAGCAGCACACCTGTATATAGAGAAAATAATCATTAAAAAAAACTTTTAGAACTACACACTAGTACACTAAAGTGTAGTGTACTTAGTGTCTAGCGCCACATGCATAGACTCCGATAAAAAGAGGCATGTGGCAGTACTCGTAACCAAGATTAGCGCTATTTTTAACTGACTTCAAAAAAGGAGGAGGTTCACGTTCGACGTTACGTACTTTTTTTTTATTTGTTATGTTCACCGATATCTCCGTCAATTATGGACCGATTTTGAAATATATTTTTTTATTTGAAAGGGTATACTCCCGAGGTGGTCCCATATTCATTTTAATTACTTGCGACAGCAACGATGGGGAGTAGTGCAGGTGACGTTTTAATCACACGTTTAATAGCTTCACTTGTATAAAACTAATAATAATACGCTTTTTTTTTAATACAACCGACTTCAACTTCGAATACCTGGATGACATCTTCATATTTTCTAGTAATTTTGATTTAAAAAACAAACTACAAATACTACGATAAAATTTTAATAGGACCACCTCTGAAATATTACCTACCAAACAAAAAAATAATCATCAAAATCTGTTCATAATTGGCGGAGTAATCGCGTAACATACATACAAAAAAAAACATATAGTTGAATTGAGAACCTCCTTTTTTGAAGTGGGTTGAAAAACACACTACCTTGTACTAAAATTATGAATAAATAAATAAATATCGGTCGATATTTCACACAGCGCTATTAAGACCCAAACTAATCAGATACTACTATGGGAACTAGAATTTACGGATACTATACGGAACTATAGTAGAATACGTATAATATAAACAATGTGTATCAAAAAGGTTCAACATAAAGGTTCAATAATGACTTTTTTATTTAATTTTACTCGAAAATATTGTTTTTTTTTTTGTTTATTTTGTCTTAGAGAATTAATTACATAGCTCAATTTATAACTCTGCCAAACTGCATAGCAGTTTGTAGGCAGACATCGACTCTCATATTCATTACTATTGCATATTGCATGCTGTCTTCACCTACAATTATTGTGACATTTGGCTTTATACTATTAGTTTTAAACCGTTTTAAAAATGTATTGATGTACACAGTGTTGGTGAACTTATATAAATAAATAAATAAATAAATACTATAGGGTATCTGTATGTAGTCATCACTATGAACAATTTTTAATATGGGGCCAACTTTCCAATAGCGAAATAAAAATCAACTGTTCTATTCAAAAAGTTCATTGACTTTTGACTAAATGTATGGAACAGCTGTTTTTTTTTCGGGATTTCAGGGTTGGCGCTATAGTAAAAGTTGTTCATAATGATGAGTACATACAGATACCATTTAGCATTGCTCAACCTTTTTGTTACACATTGTATACTTTTGTAAATACGTATGTACTGCGCATTATTTAGTTTTTTCGAGTATACTTCATTAGGTACGTGAAAAAATGCGTTGTTTTCGATCTTCGTTTGTGGCCTCGCACTTTGTGCATTTTTTGTACTATCAAGTTTTTGATAGTAGGTAACTGGTCAAATAAGTCATAAAGTCACAGTTAATCACAGTCAAAGTCAAAGTCAAAGTCAAATCGTTTATTGCACATTATGGATTATGTAAAACTAATAATAATAACATAAACATAATGACCCAAATGAGGGTATTGCAATTAAGTGTGGAGCGGACCGATCCGAGTCAAGTCCAAGTCCGATTTTAAAATGATTCGAACCCAAAAAATCCATAACTATATCACGTCACTATTTGGAGCCGTGTTTTTTTTTATTTTTTGGGTCAGCACGGTGTCATGTATTTTGGTGAGAACTTACCTTTAAGGCACCGTGGTTAGACTGTGGAAACGGAACCACTGTTTTCGTATATTCCGTACGGACCTTTTTTGTGAATAAGACGTTTTACAAATAGAATCTTTTTCAAAAGAGATTTTGGGACTTTGCAAATAGGGGTTATTTTCTGACAAATGGTTTTTACAACGGGATCGTTTTGCAACCCCTTGCGGTTTGCGATGTACACCGCAATGAATAGGATTGTTACACAGGGGATGTAAGCTTTCCTTTACATATGGGACGCGTTTATAGGTCAAGTGTATTTTATGTATAATACGTGTCTGTCGACTGAAGCTTAAATTTTTTTTTTAAGGTCTTCCGGCTATGCTTATCCGCTGCTTAACGAAGGCCTCCCCCTTACCAGGTAGGTGTTAGGTCATAATCCCCACGCTTGTCAGGCGGCTTGGCGATCGCAAAATGCTAACCACCGTACTGCTGCCCACCTGGTGGACCTGGATGCAGTTTTATAACATACCCTGGTCCATCTGTTCTATTCAAATTGTTCTATACTTACATATTGTAAGAAATTGTAATTTATATTTTTTACAACACATTTGCACAAAAAGTGCATTTACGAAGCCTGTATACATCGTTCGAAAGTTAAACATTACGCACCATACAACGGAGCGTGCGGAAAAGCCTTTACCGCACACTCCCTTGTATAGCGCCGTGCCTAAAGTTTACGGTATTTTTTTTAATTTTCATAATAATAACTTAAGAACTCCACCAAAGAGTTTCACCTTACGAGAATAAATAAGCTGAATGATCGTACCTCCTTGGAAGGGCTTTTGTTCAATATACTTTAATATTGAACAGAAAATGTAACGAAATAAATTCTCACCACTACTTTTTTTTTCTCGTTTTGACCACGCGCACTTAGCGCGATTTGTTAATTCGCGCTATTTCATCTTACCTCCTAGGAGGATTATGGCGTCGCAATTTGTGCATTTGCCAGTGTCAAGTATTTATTTATGTCAAGTTTTTCATAATTTTTATGTCGAATGAGTCTAAGTCACAGTCAAAGTCACACTTATTAAGCCACAATCAAGTCCATAATATGAAACTCCTTGATGGGGTTCTTATATATTTTTATAGGAATTTAAAAAATACCGTAAAGGATACGCATGGCGCTTTACAACTAGGCCTGCGGTAAAATAGGTTTACCGCACGCCTAGATGTATGATGCGTAATGTTGAACTTTCGAACGATGTATACAGGCTTCGTAAGTGCATTTTTCGAGCAAATGTGTTGTAAATAACTATTATTCAAAATATTTAATAAAACAGTGTATTTACTATAATAATAAATATATATAATATAATATAATATAATATAATATGCCTTTAATATGCATTTAATATGCCTACTCACCTCATTTAGACATATAAACATAAATAGAAGATAAGAAAGACGCAAAAGCATTTGCATTATTAAAACTTTCGTAAAGTTCTCGTGTTCTTTTAAAGTTCTCAATTCTCATGTTCTTTTATAAGCAGCTTAACCTACTTTTAAAAGGATATTTAACCGGTCATCAAAAAACACTTTAGAAACCAAACTTTACGTCAAGAATATTATATACTAGCGCCGTTACATCAAAATTAGCACACTAATAGAAAAAATATGATGATTATTTTCACGTTTGTTTTTAATTAGTAGTTTTTTTTTAAATATTATATTTCTTTTATTCACATTTATGATGATCTGAAAATGACTAAACATAAAACAAAATATTTGTCGTCGAAACACTTTTTTTAATAGTAACCAGCAACACACAAACAAGCAACATAATTAAACAAACAAGTTATTCTCGTGGTGATAGTTATATAATATGTAGTACATTATGATACAAGTGTGCTATGTTGGTCATTACACTAGAGGCGGTATTATGCGCGCGAGCCGCAGGCGAGCGCGATAAGGAAGCCGAGAGCGTAATGACTAACATAGCACAAGAGTTCCATACGACTGTTTTCATCACACTTGCGAGGAAAAAACAAACTTTTTTTGATAATAATCAACCACACAGCGAAAACGTCAACAAACATTTGCGGATACATACGCATAATTGCAGTCACGTACAAACTTGACTTTACCGGGTTATACCTATTATAGCAAAAGTGCCGTAAAGCCTATTAAAGTAAAAAGCACACGTGCGTAATAGCTTGGATTATGAGCCTAAAACCGATGTAATAATATCCACTTTACGAGCAAGTGTGATGAAAATTATATTACAAGGCATGACTAGCTATCAAAAATGTTTTTTGTTGCAATTTTTTTATTATTTTGATGCCCGTTTAGTGTATCTGATGTGCGATTTGGCCGCTTTTAGAGTGTGGATTCTACCCATAACAAGGTGCCGTTTCTCCCCATAGCAAGAAGAGATTAGTGCCGCCTTGCCCCAATTTATTTTCGTCAAAATTTGCCATCTCCTGTCATATACACAATGGTGTGGTATGGGACCAGTATGGGCATGTCGGAACGCGACATCCAACCACATCAGATATGGTACTCCGCCCCGAGCGGGTCCAGTCGACCGATCGAAGATTCCTTTAACATAAGTTTGGCGGGAGAAGAGTAACTTTACAATGAATTTACTTGAAAAAACTATTGTTAAATAGAATATCTATGTAAATAACCCGTGTACCTATAAGTTAACATATATTGATTTATAAGTTTACTTATCGCTAAAATGTCAATACCTACTCCTACATACTCGTAGTAAATAGTAATGAATATGAGAGTCGATGTCTGCCTACAAATGTTATGTAGTTTGGCAGAGTTATAAATTGAGCTATGTAATTAATTCTCTAAGACAAAATAAACAAAAAAAAAAACTTTATTACGACACAATACTTGTAGTCGTCGTCAGCCATAAAACGTCCACTGCTGGACGAAGGCCTCCCCCTTTATAGAGGTACTTGTAGTGGACTCTATTCCAGAGTCCGCCTGGGGAAGAACCACACCTTTGCCAGTTATTCAACCGCCAAGAAGTAGTGTGCAAGGATTACCGTGTTTCGGTTTGAAGGGCAATGTTACCAGATAAATTACTGGGCTTAAAGAGATTTTACATCTAATATCTTAGGATGAGGAACGCAGTGCAATGGGCGCAGGATTTTATTCGCAAGTTCACCATTCTGGCACTGCTATGATGCTTACCACCAGGCGAACGTCTCGCACGTCTCGTCAGTCCATTACATAAAAAATATGGGTAGCATACCAACCTAGATTGGCAATGGAATTGGCTCTCAAGTCAGACTGGCGGAATACATCGCTAAACTTATTCGAGTTGACTACCAAGCTATGATGTCTTCACAATTTTTTGTTGGACCAGCTCAAGTTTAATGGCGGAATTTGAACCCGCGAGCTGCGGCTTCCGAACCTAACGCCATAACTGCTGAGGTGTCATCGCGAAAATAGAACAGTAGCAGTACCAGTTTGTGAACTAGGAAGTAGGATAGACGGTAGTGGCGCCCCTACTGTGTCCATACACTACGGCATTATACAGGGTGTCAGGGTCTCCACACAGGGTGTATCGGGCCGCAATTCATCAAAGCCCGACACGACGCGATAATTACGCAATCGATACTGTTGGAACGATGACAGAGCCTGTTTCCGAGTTTTCAATACTTGGCTGTATAAATATTAAATTATATTATATAAATATAAATATTAAACTACGAGGTTATGCAGAAAGGAAATACTAAGCTTCAAAGGAGCTTATTGTACAGTGTACACATCGTTATGAACAACTTTAACTACGGCACTAATTTTGAAATTGTAAAAACAAATGTCTTACAAAATCAAGTTAATCGTACTTATTATTATTACGAAATATTTAAAATAGCAATATTATCAACCGACTTCAAAAAAGGAGGTTCTCAGTTCAACTGTTTTTTTGAATGCATGTTACACGATTGATCCGCCAATTATGGATTGAATTTGATGTGTTTTTTTTTTTTTTTTTTTTATGAATGACTGATGCTGTTGGCCTCAGATGGCCTCTACAGCGTCACCAGACTTTAGGCAAGCGCAAGCGGCGCTCGGCCTAGGTTTAGGTTAAAGGCGACTAGCTCAAGGGCACCTCAGACGGTACGAACCTCGGCTTGGCCGTCGCCGGGAGTGGGGTCAGACTTGCCCTGGCACCCCAGAAGGGGTATGCCCTGGGGCCCTAGTAGGTTGATCTGGTTGACTATTTGGAGAGAATCTAACCGATCTTCTGACAGATCTGGGGAGTCCTCGACCTCGCCGGCGAGGTCGGTGCGTGTTTGTGTGCCTCTGGTAACCGGCGCCTATCCCAAAAACGTAATACTTCCTGTTGCCAGGAGTGGTCGGATCGGGCGAGCCCAGCGCCGCCGAGGTGATGACGGCGATGGGGTCGTCTGGGTCGCCCAAGACGTGTCTGGGGCGTCTACGGAAGGGGGGTGGGTCTGTCGTGTCTGTCGTATAGTTGGAGGCTTGGACTATGAGTGGATTGGGATGGTGAGGGGCCGCATCGAAATAGCGGCGGGAGGCGTACTTAATGTACTGACGGATGGAGGGGAGTTCGAGATCGCAGTGCAGGTCGGAGTTTCGCATGAACCACCTAGCTCCGACTTGATTTTGATGTGTTTTTTTTTGGTAGGTGTTACCCAGATGTGGTCCCTTGTACATTTTATCGAAATCGTTTCAGTAGTTTGGTGGTCCAAAATAACTAACTCGACTGGTAAAAAAATTAAGATGTCGTCCAGATAAAGTAGTATTATTTCGCAATTTCAAAGTCCTTTTAGTAAACAAGTTCGAATAGCCTAAGTGGCCAGCCCTAGTATTAGAGTTAATAATTATGCTGACCAAAGGACATGGCTTGATAGCTTCGTAGTAAAAGTTATTCACAAACACAAAATACAGTGACAGTATATGCAGTAAGCACACCTTCTATACCTTGTTGAAGTTTGGGGAAGTGCTGTCAAGACAAGAAAGGCTGAACTTCAAACTTTACAAAATAAAATAATTAAAACTATCTTCAACTACCACTACTTAACGCAAACTAAAAAAAATTACAAAGAAACTAAATTAATGAACATAAAACAATTATACGCACACAATAGTTGCCTCTTTATACGAAAAACTATTAATAAACATGTTCACACTAACTTGCTATTCACTAAACGGAAACAAAATGTTTCATACCCCTGCACTCGCCGCCGTAGCTTCATTGTTCTGCCGAAGATCCGAACAAATTACGGCAAAACTATGATTACGTTTGAGGGTGCGCGCCTTTACAACAAAATACCCTCGGAAATAAAAAATATTAACTCGTTCAATATATTCAAAAAGAAACTTGCCGAAGTTATTATCAAAGACAAACTAGTTTAATTAAAAAAATGCAAGTTAAGCTCAGATCAGATGGTTTTGTGTTATTTGTCAATTTGTTTTAATTGTACCTACATTCATTTATTATTTTGATTTGCATTGTATACACATATTATGTGTTATAAATGTATATTAGCTGCATCTTGCGACAATGAACTACCTAAAAATATTATAGCAGTGTTCTCATGGAAGTGATGTAATGTCTTATATGAGAATAAATATCTTTAAACCTAAGCTCTTTTCGGCTTAACAATATGGTTCCGTTATAAACTTTTCGGGTAAGGAACCCTAAAAATGACACGTTTCATTCATCATTTATTCCTCAATTTCACGAATATCATAACGTCGCCTATCAGTGCACATGGCATTGACGGAATCTAACAGCTCAGCATACATTGGCTATAGTCCAAAAGCGACAAAAGCCAATGTAATGTGGACCTGGCACCCATTCCGACGTACGTAAACCAATACAGAAATCGTTTCTCTATAACAATGTGATTTTATTTCAATCGCGACACTTCCGACGGTGACGCCACTGATTTAAAAGTAGACGACGTGAATTTTGGCAGCAACGCTAAGAAATCATGTCGCCGAATGGTATTTTCCAAACCTTGTATTTCACCGAGTATTATTATTAAAAAGTAACTTTTTCAACAAAACAAACAACCGAGTTCAAATTAATATGGGATCACCTCGGAAGTACCCTTTACCAAAAAATTTTTTTTAAATCGGTCCACAATTGACGGAGAAATCGGTGAACATACATATAAAAAAAAACATACATACCATAGAACCTCCTCCTTTTTTGAAGTCGGTTCAAAATGGTGGAATTTTGTTCAACTGCCTGATACAAAATTTAAAATGCATGTTTTATAATATGGTGTTTCACGACATTGTAACACCTGCCCTTAGTTCGGTAAAGAACTTTTCGTATTGTTTTCAAAACTCAACAGAAATTTCAAATAAAGTTGAAACATATAAATACTACACTAGACACTGGTAGAATGCTCGAACTACGATGGAAAAAATGCACTTTTTTTTTATTAGCATTGTATGATAAAACAGTAGGTATTATGGCCGATACTTAGTGTGACTCGTATAAAGTTATTTTACACTGGTCTATTAAGAATTATTGCACAAATGAATTTGATAGATACACAAAGTACATAAATAAAGGCTATGGTTATGGTATAAAAATGTATGGCTAAACTTGTGTGTATATGGAAACGACAATGGTTAAAGTCTTCTATTGTATAGCGGATGTACAAATTTTAATGTTTTTTATACGACTTTGCAAACTGAAGAACTATTTATAGATTTTTCAGCTTATCCTACCTGTTTTACAGATATCCACTCCGAACACTGAACTAAAAAAAAAGTTCAACAAAAATTTGCTCTTCAGCCTAGACTTAATTCCCAATACCCTTTCATCTATTTCTTTGTCCATGGTTGTCTGTATTGGAAAATATCCACTGAGCCGATATTGGTGTTTCTCCTTTCGATTTGGTGTAAAAGTAAATGTGTTTTTGACGATTTAGTTGGAGTGTGACCATTTTGATAGGTTGTGAACTAATAACCTCTTTTAGAAATGTACGTATCTAATAAATACTGAGCTAAAGATGGGCCATTCAAATTCAACAAAATTCATACTTCGTTTAAAATTAGACGAGATGGCAGTCAAACGCAAGCCACATAAAAAAAAACTTTTAGTATAAAAAAAATGTACGTAAATAAAGATTTGAATTGAACTAAGGTTAAATCTATTCTTGAGTGCCACCAACTTGTATCAGGCTTTTTATGTTTGCGAGTGATGAGACGAGCTAGATGATTGCCTGGTGGTGAGCATCACGCCTGTAGCAGTAGCAGAACTATGAACTTGCGAACACAATCCGCACACTACACTGCGCTCATCACCCTGAGTCATTAGAATAATGTTAAATATCTTCTTCCTCTTGTTTCTCCTCTAATTTCTCTTGTAACATTGCCTTTCAAAGCAAAACACAGTAATGCTTGCACACTACTGCTTGGCGATTGAATAACTGGCAAAAGCGTGGTACTTCCCCAGGTGGACTCTGCAGTATTACTAGTCCTACCACTACAACTAAAAAAAACCCTCGAAGGACAATCGGGCGGTAGTCCACTAACGCTGGCCCAGTGCAGTCACATACGCCATTGTTTTTTTTCTTTTAACGTAAGCTAGTTTCTTCCATCAGGGAAAAGACGGTAGTTTTTTTTTGTTTCAACTGTCCCTGTCTCACATCACATCATCAGCCGGAAGATGTCCACTGCTTGACGAAGGCCTCCCCCTTAACTCCGGAAAGGTCACATCTCTACTTTCGGGTGTCAGATTGAGCTGATGACAATGCAATATCGTTTTGACATTGGAGCTGATCTGATGATGGTGTCAGAAGGTGGCCATGGCAACTCTTTAATAGAACGATGCAACCCCATTGACATTGGGCTAGTTTGATTCGTCTTGACTTCGTCTCTTTTTATGAAAACGAATAAAAGACTGATAAAAAAAAGTACTTCTTGTTTTATTTGCCTATTTATAAATATAAATTAAATATAAATATCGATGGACATTTTTCACACAGCGCCATCTAGCCCCAAACTAAGCGAAGCTTGTAATATGGAAACCAGATACCTGATAGAATACTTATATGCTTCTTTTTTTTTGTAAATACATACTTATTATACATACTACACCCACACACAGAACAAACATCTATGTTCGTCACATAAATGTTTGCCCTGGGTGGGGATCGAACCCACGCCCTACAGCTCTGAAGGCAGACATGCTGCCAACTGAGCTACAAGGCAGTCAAACCAAGAGAGTTTGGAAACATTTACAACTCATGCGTTTCTCTCATACCTTCGAGAATCGTGGCCACATAAATGACATTGACTCAGTTTTAATCGTTGCGTCTTCGTCGTTTCATTCTCATCAGGCAAGATGGCAGTCAAACACAACCAATTTTATAAGTCCATAAAAAATATTTTTGAAATACCTGTAAAGAAAACTTTTAAACTATATTATGTGATGCAGCCCAAAACGCTAATACGAAGGAATCCCAAAAACATTCTATTACGTTGACACCCATGCAGTAACAAGGGAGATTACAAGCACTTGGTAAACACATAAAGCTACTAAACTATGCGATATTTCCCCCGAATCCGCCATGCATCAAAGAAAGGCGGAAGTGCTCCTAAATTACATTAATGATTCAAAGAGCAACGTCATATACACTGTGTAGCAGTAAACATTCTACATACAAACTGTCTAAACTTGGGACAATGGGATTAATCACATCCAACGCTTACACAATTGAAACCTCTATAATATTTCATGCGCTTCCGTTATCCCGCATGAAGCGTAATTTTTTGGTATATAAGAGGGAATCTGATGAGCAATTCTCTATACAAACGTATTCCCCTATTTTCTTCTTCTTTCTCTAGGCATTATAAAACCACTAGAGCAATTATTTGTTTAAACCAAAGATTACTATACAAATATTTATAAAAAGGAAATGACAGAGTTGTTTACAGTATACCTAGACTTTATAAAAAAATTGCTCTAGAGGCATTATCCAGGAAGAAAAGGATCAATCTCAGTAGATACAGGAGCCAGATCCACGATGGATCTAGTGAGATTTTATTTTCTCATTAGATCTATTTTCAAAGATGTGATAGAAAATGTATCTGATGAGATTTTTTCTTCCCAATAGAATTTTTTTTTGGAAATTTTCGTGGATCTAGTTTGTATGGAAAATACCTCACCGGAATCCCTTTTATGTAGGTAACTTATACGGGTATGGTATCCAAGTGACAGTAGAGTGTTTTAGCCCAATGATGGAGGTACGACAACATCGTAGCCCAACGGCAGCGTAGTGAGGCAGCGTAGCACAGAAACAGCGCAACGTTGGGAGATGTCAGCGTAGCATAACACAACAGCTGAATAATGTAGCGGGATAATAATTTTGCACAAAAGCTGCGTGGCGTACAGGGCGGCAGCGTAGCAAAAGAGCTGGGTACCGTAGCGAGATGACAGCGTAGCACAACAACAGCGTAGCGTAGTACAACTGCAGCGTAGCGTTGCACAATTGCAACATAGAGTATTAAGATGTCAGCGTAATACAACAGCACAGCAACAATAATGTGGTATTATTTTGACATACTTAAAAGTTTTCGTGAAGTAAAAAACATTTATAATAATAAAAATTGTTGCGTAGTCTTGATTTCACGAAGGTTAATTACTGATAAATTTGTAATATTATACAAAAGTTAAAGACATTGTAAAGTGTTAACTTCAGACTTTTAATTAGTTTTCGACTTTAGTATCGCAGATTTTGAAGTACTCGTTGAGAATTCCTAATTCATCAATCGAGACTTAACTCAAAATACAATTCAAAGGTAAAGTTTTCAGTGATGATGTTTAAGCGTTCAGTTTTTGAGTCATTTAGAGATTTGTTTCGAGCATTATAGAGATTTTATTCAAAATCATTATAAAGTTACCGGCTTTTGACAAAACAATAATCAACAACCAAAACCTAATAACCAAAACAAATAAATATTTGGTAAATAAATAAATAAAATATAATGGCCCGACGGTATGACTTCTTCCTTGGAAGATGGGACGGCCTTTAGTATGGGATGCTACTTGTGTTGATACACTGGCGCCGTCTCATCTTCCAGAAACATCAAAACATGCGGGTGGTGCGGCTAATGCGGCGGAATGCCTCAAACGTCGCAAATATTCTAGCCTCGATAGAGGTTACATGTTTGTGCCGTTTGGGGTAGAGACACTTGAACCGTGGGGGCCAGTTTGCGTATCTTTAAGGATTTGTCGGGGAGACTTAAAGAACCCACACGTGACCAAAATGCTGGCCTTTATTTGGGTCCGAAAATTAGCTTCGCAATCCAGCGGGGCAACGTGGCCAGCATTTTGGTCACATTACCCGAAATTAGAGACCGTTTAAACTATCTAAAGATTTGCTACCTATATACACTTTAAATGGTCTCTTATGTCGATTAATTAATTTTTTAATATTAGTTTAGTTTTAATTAGATAGTTTAACTGTTTTTCTTATTAAAATGACCCTTTAGTTGTAGGCCAAAAAAAAAAACCAAAATAATCGTTTATTAACCAAATAACTATATCCAAAACACTGACATTTAGTAAGATAATTTTATTCGTAATGACAAAGCCAATGGGATCATCTTAATATTACTCCGAGACTCAGTGGTGTAAGTACAATGTTAGACTTAAGTGTGCACTCAGTCGTAGAGAGGATTCAAAATGTATAACCTATGTAGTGGTATTTTGTAGTGGTAGGACTCTACTGCAGAGTCCACCTGGGGAAGTACCACACCTTTACCAGTTATTTAACCGCCAAGCAGTAGTATGCAAGCATGACTGTGTTCCGGTTTGAAGGGCAATGTTAAATAAATTACTGGGTATAAAGAGATTTAACATCTAATATATATCTCAGGGTGAAGAGCGCAGTGCAGTGCAGCGCAGGATTGTGTTCGCAAGTTCACAATTCTAGCACTGCATACTAGTATAGTGTATAGTGGCAGGCGTGACGCTTACCACCAGGTGAACGTCTTGCTCGTGTCGTCACTTGATAGTATAAAAAATAAAATAAAAAAACACAATTGTTTTATTATTATTATTGAGATCACCCATACTTATTCAAAATGTTCTGTAAGTTGAACTCCCAAATTTAATGCGAGATATAAATCATAACAAAAACGTGGAAGGGGTAAAAATATATCAGAGCACACTTAACGAAGTGTTAATGGGGAATTATTACTTATAATGGATAAAGTTTAGAAGAAGATTTTAAATAACTTGTCCCAGTCATGTTAAATTATAATTAAACTGTTTCATTATAAGACGCTTTTAAAAAAAAACAATTTAATTCAATTTCGACTACCTGGATATCATCTTCATATTATTTTCCAGATATTTTGATGAACTCCAGTAATTTTGATTTAAAAAAATACTACTGGAAATAAAAAAATTATACAGCCGAATTGAGAACCGCCTTTTTTGAAGTCGGTTGAAAAGATAAGATGACATCATTTTAGTGATCATGGAAAAATCGGTCTACGAAAACCAAATGAAAACCAAAATTCAACCGACTTCAAAAAAGGAGGTTCTCAATTCGAACGTGTGTTTTTTTTGTATGTTTGTTACGTGATTACTCCGCCAATTATGAACTGATTCTGATGATTATTTTTTTGTTTGGTAGTTAATAATTCAGAGGTAATTCAATATAAATTTTATCGAAATCGGTTTAGTAGTTTGGTTTTTAAATCAAAATTACTAGAAAATATGAAGAAGTCATCCAGGTATTCGAAGTTGAAGTCGGTTGTATTTTTTTTTTGAAAAGCGTATTATTAACGTTTTCATTCTCGCTATAATACGGCTTGTCTTTAGTGCTCCAATCAAAACAATTTTTCTACGTGACAAATAGTATCCTAAATCGATTAGTCACGTGTCTTTAATTACTAAACTTAAGCTGCTGATAGTGTTTAATTAATAAGGTTTGATAATAATCCATCATGCAGCGAACATGATTTTACCAAAAAACATTACACCGAAATAATTATAATGGTTTTGAAAATAAAATTTAATTGTATCTCGCTCAACTTGTAACCGTGTGGTCGTCGCTTCACATCGCGGGCCTGTACAATTATTTGGAGTTTATGTACGGATTTTCTCACCACAGGCTCAGTCAGTTCAGTAGTTTGGTTTTTTAATCAGAATTACAAGAAAATATGAAGATGTTATCCAGGTATTCGAAGTTGAAGTCGGTTGTATTTGTCGGTTTTTTTAAAAAGCGTATATAAATATTTACCGCCTGGTTTTAATAATATTTGGCAGAAAAATTTGTTAATTAATTCTAAGCAAGAATTTTGAATAATTAACAAAATCGGCCGGTGGCGCCTTTTTGGAGAAAACATCCCTCAAACCTTGGAGGATCTAGCTCTCTCTATATAATCAAAGCCTCAAACCTAAAATAGCCGACAACAATAAAATCTATGACATTGTAGAACCTGTATACCTGGTGCACTGCAAGACTACTGGATTAATAAGCAAATGTGATTGATTTTTAAGTACGCTGTGACAATAGTTTCAACTATTTATTCTGTGATAGTGAAACAAGCTTCTAACAAAACTTTTATTATTTTTATTGCATTCGTCGAACTGTCAAAAGTAGGATCAGACCCACTGAAGAGAGATGTGAATAGAACGGAAATGTGACTGGCCGCGCTAGCCGGCATTAAGTGCAAATGCGCTTAATGACAATTCTAATAATATAGCTAGATGTTTTTAAACTGGGAATACTCAATAATACAATTTAAATAGACGCGTAGGAAACCAAACCACATTGCATCGTATTTAGATCAATTTTAATCTGGTGCAAAATGGAATTTCGAGCGTTTTACTTCAAATGCGCGACAAATGATTGGCATTTTTTCGTCGTAGTTTCTATACAAATAAGTGTGAAACTGGCGACAGCGGTTTTCCATACAATTGCTTAACAACATTGTTTTGACAGCCGTTCTACCTAAGAAGTAGGGCTTTCCCTTTTCTGTGATCAGACCTCTCTTGACACCGTTAAGGAAAGTGTATTTCAATGAATAATTTTAGACGTCCACAAATTTTCTTTGTAAAAAGGAGAGAGGCAAGCAATTTACAATTGCCTTCATTCAGTAAAACAATGACTCCGAATGGCTTGCCTCTACAAATCGCGAAGTCTTGAATTAGATCTGAGGTGCGATTACTTTGAGATAGTTACTTGTCATAGTAACTTTATTATTAAAACATGATCTACGAATATTCAAATGGCCCGAGAAACAGGATTGAGAAGAAAAAACACGTCGAATATGTTATGCAATTTTTTTTTTCTTCTGCACAATAAAAAATGCAGGTACATTATATACTTTTCATCACACTTGCTCGTAAAGTGGATCTTATTGTATCGATTTTAGGCTCATAATCCAAGCTATTACGCACGCGTGCTTTTTAATTTACATTACGGCACATGGTGCTATAATAGGTATAACCCGGTAAAGTCAAGTTTGTACGTGACTGCAATTAGATGTATGTATACGAAGCACTCTTAATATAGCCGGGTAATACTTACAGTTTTTTTGTAATACCAACAAAGAGTTCTTATGCCGCTGAAGTAAATGTCAACCTGTGATTTGGGCGCCAGTTTCCGCAAATGTTTGTTGATGTTTTCGCTGTGTGGTTGATTATAATAAAAAAAAAATGTTTTTTCCTCGCAAGTGTGACGAAAACAGTCGTATGAAACTCTTGTGCTATGTTTCAATACACTCTCGGCTTCCTTGTCGCGCTTGCCTGCGGCTCGCGTGCATAATACCGCCTCTAGTGTAATGACCAACATAGCACACTCGTATCATAATGTACTTACTATTAAAATGAAAATTATTATTTCAATAAACTGAAATAGTAACCTGCCTCTATTATGCTTATGTTATTGTTCATTGTTCCAATAGAGTATGGTGTCGCTGTAAATTCTTAGATATTACCGCTAATATTAATTATCTTATGTTTAGTATAGGTGTTCCAAGACCAAAAAAATATCATTATAATGACGAAACAAAGGGCACAATAATAATTATTTATACATCTTTTAACAACAACTAAAAACAATGGGGATTCACACTGCGTTTTTTTCCCGCTAGTCAACTGACAATCTCATACATTATCGCATCATCATCATCAGCCCGGAGAGGTCCACTGCTGAACGAAGGCCTCCCCCTTAGACCGCCACACGGTACGACAACCTGCCATTTGCATCCACCGGTTGCCCGCGACTTTTACAATGTCGTCGGTCCACCTAGTGGGGAGGCCGCGCCTACGCTGCGTCTTCCTGTTCGCGGTCGCCACTCAAGAACCTTTCTTCCCCGTCGGTTGTCAGTTCTTCGAGCGATGTGGCCTGCCCATTGCCACTTCAATTTGCAAACCTTGCGAGCTATGTCGGTGACCTTGGTTCTTTGGCGAATATCCTCGTTCCGGATTCTATCGCGCAAAGTAACTCCGAGCAGCTCTCTCCATTGCCCGTTGCGTGACTCTGAGTTTCTCCAAAAGGCCAGTAGTTAAAGACCACGTTTCAGTTCCATATGTCATCACTGGCAACACACACTGGCACACTGGCAACACACACAACATACATTATCGCATATTAATCATTAATCTTTTTTATCGTATTTTTTGTGTTTATATTATATACTTTGTTTTTTTTTTAAATATTATCATCGAAAAATATAACTCGTGCAACTACTTAGCTCAATGGATTAAATCTACGGTTTTACTGGATCGAACAGACTCTCCCGTGAGTGAAGAGGGGCATTACAGGGGCACCATTTCCGTGACAATATTTCAGACGCGCCATCTATCAAATTAATGATCAGTGCCAATAGCACTCCACGACTTTGTTTTAGGCAAGCGTTTTAGATTACTTACTTAATTTTGGGGAAAAAAATACGTAGGTGCTTAGATTAATTTGCGTCAGGTTATTGTGGTTTAAGGCCTGATCACACAACGCACATCGTGTACATCAGGATTTATCAGAAATTACATTGCCTCCGTCAGAATCAACTATAACTTTACCTATATAGAAATGAAGATGAAATAAATAAATATTATATTTTTCTGAAATACTACGATTATTCTTTAATATTGGACCTGGGTACGTCAAAAAACTGCGCCCAGAATCAACGGAGGATGGGCACAGTCCTCTCGGTTAACGGTGGTGAGCATTCTGCGATCCCCCCAGCCGCCTGCCGAACGTGGGGATTATGGCAATCTCTCCCTAATGAGTGGGAGGCTTTCGTCCAGCAGTGGACGTCTTCTTGCTGATGATGTCATGGTTGTAGAAATTAGTGAATATCCTTGCTAAGTTTTAGATAAATTACGGTAATTAAATGCTACGGTTTGTAAGAGGTTTTTTATTATTTATAGGCTTGCGTTTGACTGCCATCTCGTCGATGTTAAAACGAAGATGCAGCCTACGATGGAGCACGCTTGCCTAGAAGAAACCGATTCACTCGCGACTTGAAGACACCCAGATTATAATTATCGGGAAAAACCCATTCGGGCAGCGCATTCCACTGCTCAGCAGTACGAATAAAGAAAGTGGAATCAAACCGTTTCCTACGAGTTTTTCGAGGTCCTGCCTGTCCGATAGAAGAATGGGCTGGGGGGAATAAGATCATGCAAATCCGCAGCACACTCTCCGAAATGTATCCGATAAAATACCGAAAGGCTAGCTACTTTTCGTCGATGACTAAGACTTTGTAACTTAGTCCGAGCCAGAGAATCGTTGCCAATGATTATCTTGGCACGTTTCTCGATAGGTTCTAACATCTCAAGCTGGTACTTAGCCGATCCATCCCAAAGGTGCGAGCAGTATTCCATGCACGACCGAACTTGTGCTTGGTATTATGAAAGCAACTGTTCCGGCGTGTAATACTGACGCACCTTCGAGAAGACACCCAGCTTTTTGGCAGCTAACTGAGCCTTTGACTCAATGTATGAGCCAAAGTTGAGGGTTGAAGTCAAAGCAACGCCCAAAAGATCAAGATGGTCGGTTATCGACATGGTCACATTTCGGTGGTATTTCTGCGTGTTTCTTCATAAAAGCGTTGAAATAGACGAAAGGCATTCTAAACTTTCAGGTTCAAATATTCATGAGCTACAGGCTCGACCCACAAACTTAAATCCATTAAATAAGCGTAATGTAGAGTACTAATTTTCCAGTATTTTTTAATTTTTTATTTTTGTCCCACAATAACACATATGGCAGCACCGCTACTCATCATGCAGTCAAACCCTTATAAGGAAGTTAATACCTACGTTGAATTTTAGTAAATAATAGTTACTATGTAATTAACGTTAGCTATTTTAGATTCCATCTCTATGGCCTACACGTATTCAAGCTAGATCAAGCATGTTATCGTGTGTATGTGAGGGCAAATGAAGTGCGGTCGGCAGTGCGGGTCCAACTGGACATGTCAGCTCTGCACTCTGCATAATCTATAGAAATCTACAGAGCCGTAACAACGTTGTTTGTTAGGATACCGTAGCAACCTAGGAACATTTAGAGTTTGATCATATCTGTTTATCCATCAGATGAGGAGAGATTAATTTTTAGGGACAGACAATAGGTGACACTGTAGGACACTATTGGTGTTATTGAAAAGGGAATTCAAAATAAAACGAGCTCATTTCTTTTTCTAAATATTTAAGAAAAATATACTCTATTTATTTTTTACTTTTTTCTAAATCATGTCCCAATTTGACATAATCCGTGTCCGTGTATCATGAAGCTCGTGTTTCTGCAAATATTTAATGCAAGTAAACATTATCTTTATCTTAAGGTCCACCAGGGACCTCCTGCTCAGAAGGCTGGTGCACTGATGTATTGCCAACGCTAAAGTATTTTTTTTTTATTGCTTTATATGCTTACGTTTGACTGCCATCTCGTCTGATGATAAACGAAGATGCAGAAGAAACCGATTCACTCGCGACTTGAAGACACCCAGATTATAATAGGGTAGATGACTGATGTTTATATCGTTGAAAGCAATAGCTTTGATGAAGAATTTAAGTAAATATAGTATGTTTATTGAAAAAATAATTTAAACCGGTTAATAATGTTCTGATATATGAGCGTTTAAAGTTTTTGTTAGAGACAACTCTGCCCCTTTCCCACAAAACAAAAAATGACGTCACGCCTCACTTGTCAGAATAGAATTTATATGGCGTACAGAGAAGTGACGTCACGATTTGCTGTTTCGCCTCTGTGTCTAGCATGATATTAAAATGCTTAAGTTTATTATTTTTGATTGTAATTGAGTTGAGTATTTTGATATTAAGTTAGTTCAGCTATATTTATGGGCCACATTTTGATAGAAACACCCACTCGGGCAGCGCATTCTACTGTTTAGCAGTTCGAATAAAGAAAGTGCTAGAAGGTGAGTTATCAACATCTTTACCAGGGTATCCTTAATAATTACTTACCGAGGTGTTACGAAATTTAAAGTCTTCAAGTCATTTATAACATCGGCTTGCACATTCGTATTTTCGTAAAATTGGTTTTATCATTAAGGCGGGCTTGTAGCAATTTTGATCTTTATTTAAATGTGGAAAAACGAATATCAAAATACACACTAAACCGGTATTTCTATTAGGTAGAACTAACCAAATACATTATGAAACCACGTAAAATGTATGATAATAGATAATATATTTTTGATTTACAGTATTTGTTTATTATAATTTTCAAAACAAAGAAAACTCTACTAAATTTAGCAGTTCAAGTGCTCGCCTTGGAGGATTTAGCTCCTCTCTCTCGCTCGCGCCAACCGTTTAGTAATACGTCCAGGCGGGTCAACGATAGTACCTTTCGTTTACCCGCCTGGACGTATCTCGCTGCAAGCGCGCCTTAAGAATTCTCAAATGAATAATGTTTCCACACTTGGCTATTCCTATGTTATCAATGCAAAGACGGTATGAAAAATTAGGCAATCTGGCAGGACTGGAACCTGCGAGCACAATCTACCGGGTCTCCGTTCCGACTACTTTGCCAGTGAATAGGCATGATGACTACTATTTTTTTATTACCTCATAAAAAAGCTGATCATCAATAGAGTTTATCAACGAAAACAAAATTAAAAATAATTCATAAGTAAATAAGTTCTAAGTATTTTAATTTCAAGCTAGACAGAGAGCGCGCTATACTGAGCTATGACGTCAAGCCTCAGGCGCGGCATACAAATGCTATACTAACACGTGCTTTGCGAGAAAGGGATAGAGCATCCCCTCTCTATCCCCACCTAAAACTTTAAACGCTCGTATCTCAGAGATTTATCAGCCAATATAATTTATTTTTTCAGTATGTGTAATGTATTTAGTTATATTCATCATTAAGCCTGTTATTTGTCATAAATTAAACATTAGGCCACACGCCTATTATTAAGTTTGGTTTTATCATCTCTAAAAAAATCCAACAGCGTCTGTCAATAGGCAGTAGTAAATGAAATTGTGTTAGTGCAGCGTGCAGCAATCACGCGGCTGCGCTGGAAGGCGGTAGGTAGATATTTGACCACCAACAAGCCTGTGTGACCGAGCACGTCGATGTAGAAGAACTCTATGTAGCACACTACCTACTCCAAAAATTGAAAGACTGTAGTTTTATTATTTGATGTATCTTTCCCTCTATTTTTTTTTTACCATTAACTGACGAGACGAGCAAGGCGTTCGCCTGGTGGTAAGCGTCACACCTGCCACTAACAGTAGCAGTGCCAGAATTGTGAACTTGCGAACACAATCCTGCGCGGCACTGCACTGCGCTCTTCACCCTGAGATATTAGATTTTAAATCTCTTCATACCCAGTAACTTCTCTGGTAACATTGCCCTTCAAACCGGAACACAGTAACGCTTGCACACTACTGCTTGGCGGTTGAATAACTGGCAAAGGTGTGGTACTTCCCCAGGCGGACTCTGCAGTGGAGTCCTACCACTACAGACTACTCTCTGTCCTGAACTAAAGGTACTTTATTGTAATAAGTCAGTGTCGGTTAAACTTAAATTCTAAGTCAATGAAAAATTTAGCACTGAAACGCTGATCTAAGCTGATCTTCTATTAAGTTCTGTCATAAAAATTTTGACCCTGAAAAATTATCATACTGAAACATTGTGACACTGAAAAGTAATCACTCGAAAAGTTGTGTCACTTAAAAGTGATGTAACTCCAAAATAGTGTCACGTAGTTTTGTCCGGTCTATGCTTAGAAAACCGCTTGGATCGAATTTGACTATATCGCATAACGCTATGTTATACCATCAAAGAACTGGCATACTCTGGAGTCGGGTTCTCGGACGGTCGCAAGATGCCAACGTACACACGCGCAAGCGTTCAGATGCGACTCACCGTGCACCGATTAACGCCTTTTCGTATGTACTTATCTAAATAACAACAAAACCTGTGATAAACCTAAACTAACTTTTTACAAGAGCGAAAAAAACCTCTGACATGGCTGACGGTTGTTGTTATAGAAACTAGAACAAACAACCGGGACCAACAATTTAACGTGTCATCCGACCTACGGTAGCGCTCAGAAATAAATGCCACTCACGGTCACCCATCCGAAGACTGACCGGACCGTCCGTTGCTTAACATCGGTGATCGTTTAGAATCACCTAGACAAGCTATGCCACGAGCGCTACTGTGTTTAAGCTTTAAAAACATAAGAATAAGGCCTTTAGAGTGACCCATACAATAGAAAACATTTTATTCTATATATTCTATAACTTATGGTTTGACCCGTTACAACAAATCAACTTTGTTTCGAGCGCTCCAAACATCCGTTATATTACAAATGGCTAATTTTACTCGTTCTCCGTGATTTCATATTCAAAGTTGAGGCTATTTCCTTAAATTATGATATCTCAGTCGGTTCGGAGCCGTCGTAATGGTCTCCCAGTGATTTGTGTCCTGCAGTATTAATCCAAAAGTTCGTATTGCTCAGCCTTCCCTTAATGCGTTGCTCTGACATTCATTAGAATAAAGCAGCCTTTACACGCGAAATTTTGCTGGATTTTCAACCGACTTCAAAAAAGGCGGTTCTGTATTCGACTGTATGTTTTTTTTTTGTATGTAGGTTACGCGATTACTCCGCCAATTATGAATAGATTTTGATGATTATTTTTTTGTTCACTCAGACTTCAGAGGTCACATATACATTTTATCAAAATCGGTTCAGTAGTTTGGTTTTTAAATCAAAATTACTAGAAAATATGAAAATGTCATACAGAAGAGAGAGAGAGAGAGAGAGAGAGAGAGAGCTAATTCCTCCAAGCATCCGGGTATACAAAGTTGAAGTTGTTTTTTAAAAAGCGTATTATTTCATATCAAAAAACACAGTGCTTCTGTTTTTTTTTGTACAATCAAGTGACGAGACGATCCCTGTGTATATAATTAAAACGGTAAAATCGTCATGTGTATAGGATACTTACATTAATGCTAAAATTATAATCCTTATAAGCGTAGTAGTGTGAAAAAACACAAAATAAAATTTTGTTGGTCAATTGAACGTTCCTTATTTTTCACCTATTTATTATCTGCATCTTAGCAAGAGTTTTATAAAATAAAAAGACGCTTTATTTTCTATTACCAGGATGACATCTTTTTTCCAGTTATTTTGATTTAAAACCAAAGTACTGGACCGATTTTGATAAAATAAATATCGGTGGACATCATTCACACAGCGCCATCTAGCCCAAACTAAGCAAAGCTTGTAAGAATACTTATATATATATTTTTGTAAATCATCATCATCATCAGCCCGGAGACGTCCACTGCTGAACAAAGGCCTCCCCCTTATTTATTTATTTATTTATTACACACGCTTAACAAAAAAAAAACGGGTCTAAAATATTTCACTTATTACTAGCATGGTAACCTTAGACCGCCACACTGTACGACAACCTGCCATTTGCATCCACCGGTTGCCCGCGACTTTTACAATGTCGTCGGTCCACCTAGTGGGAGGCCTTCCTACGCTGCGTCTTCCGGTTCGCGGTCGCCACTCAAGAACCTTTCTTCCCCATCGGTTGTCAGTTCTTCGAGCGATGTGGCCTGCCCTGTGCTACTTCAACTTGCAAACCTTGCGAGCTATGTCGGTAACTTTGGTTCTTTGGCGAATATCCTCGTTCCGGATTCTATCGCGCAAAGTACCTCCGAGCATAGCTCTCTCCATTCATCATCATTCATCTCCATCTCCGTTGCGTGACTCTGAGTTTCTCCAACAGGCCAGCAGTTAAAGACCACGTTTCAGTTCTATATGTCATCAGTTTTGTAAATACTTACTTATAATACATACTACACCCAGACACAGAACAAACATCTATGTTCGTCACATAAATGTTTGTCCTGGGTGGGAATCGAACCCACGCCCTACAGCTCTGAAGGCAGACGTGCTACCGACTGAGCTAATGTAATATGTTCACCGATTTCTCCGTCAATTGTGGACCGATTTTGAAACTTATTTTTGTATTTGAAAGGGTATACTCCCGAGGTGGTCCCATATTAATTTGAAGTCCGTTTTTTTAAAGTTACAACTTACCTTATAAGTACATATGGTTCCTATTATGTTCGTTGCGGCTGTGGGAACAAGCATGAACTTGCTCAGAATGTCGTGCACGACCACGACACGACAGTTAATTCGGCACTCTTACTTATTTGACAAGCCGCGACTGCCGTGCGGTGCTGTTGTGTCGTCTCGTGAGATAACGTACCACGATTCGACGTTTTAAGCTTGTCGTCTGTCGTGTATCTTGACCGTAAATCGTGTCGTGCTTATTGAGAAAACGCGCTAACTTTACACTTACTTTATTAAGCTAAGTACTTCAAAAAAGGGGGAAAGCCTTAAATAAGGAGCTTTCTGATTTCCTGAGAGATATAATCTAGCTAGATAATCTGGGTATTTTCAAGAACTGAGTGAATAGGTTTCTTCTAAGCTCGCGTGCTTCATCTTCGACCACATCGTCGCTTACCAACAGGCGATGTGGTGTCAAATACCTGACACCTTAACTGAAGTTGAGTAAAAAAATATCGAAATAAAAAACCTTACCTAAAAACCCTGTTTAATTAACAGCTGCAGCAACAAAATTTAATAAAAAAAAACTTATACTAAATAAGTAAATACTAATACGGCATTGCCATCCAACGTGGCAATGCCGCCATCATCCTGGCCACCTTTCCATCATCTACGGGGCTTTTAGTTTAAGTTTTGTATTTTTTTGGGCTGTAGGGTTTGTTTGAATAAATATAATTAGTTCCAATAACTTAATGTGCAATAACAAATTTGACTTTTGACTTTGACTTTCTATGTAGCTTCTTACTATATTTAATTCAACGTTCTCCAAACCAACAACACGTCGATAATCGATGTTATTAGCGCAGCCTTAATGGGCTAGTGATGTAGGGATTATCGATATTTGCTGAAGTGACATCGAGTTAATCAAGTAAGAAGCTCCTAAATAGGAAGCTGTAGGTGTAGAGTGGTGACATTTCATTCTCGTTAGGTTCTAGTATCGATAGAATTTAATTTAGTTTATTTTAACCGAACTTACTTGCCATAAAAATGTTGATTGAAATATTCGTAATAACTGAGATAATCCTCAGTCATCATCATCATCATCCCACTTTAGTCCACTGCTGGACATGGGTATCTTCCATTGCATGCCATTCAGTCCGACCTTCAGCCTGAATTTTTTTTGCGAGTTTGCCTCGTCGTTTCTCGCGTATTTCTTTACGCAATTTTTTTTTTGTTCAGCATACAAAAAGCCCGTTACAGTAGCTCCATGATCGAGATATTCTATCATGACCACCCCTTTACTATCCCAGAAAAGAGAGCCCATGATCTATCGGGTGGAACAACTCGCCTTAAATTTCTTAGGAGTTGGAGATGATGGTCTTTTCCAAGTCATAGATTGTAATTTTGTTTCAGGATCGTAATGGTGAAGCCATGTTTCATCCATTGTTATGAATCGAGACAAAAAACGATCAGGCTCTTGTTGTAACATTTCCAATGAAGCTCGAGAAATGTTCAGCCTGGTTTGTTTTTGTGCATCGGTAAGCATTCTGGGGCTTAACATCTCTCAAAGAACTGACAACATATGGGGAAGAAAGGTTCTTGAGTGGCGACCGCGTTCGGAAGACGCAGCGTAGGAAGGCCTCCCACTAGGTGGACCGACGACATTGTAAAAGTCGCGGGCAACCGGTAGATGCAAATGGCAGGTTGTCGTACAATGTGGCGGTCTAAGGGGGAGGCCTTCGTTCAGCAGTGGACGTCTCCGGGCTGATGATGAAGCATTCTGGGGATATTTCCCAGCCGCGGATATTTTTTTCATCCCCAAGCGTTCGTGTAACATGCTATGCACACTACCGGTCGAAATCTTTGTTTTATTGGCTATAAAACGTACCGTGTATTGACGATCTGTTAAAACAATGTTCTCGACTTTTTTTTACCATTTCTTCGGTCACTACCGTTATGTGGTGGCCCGGGTGAGGGTCATCTTTGGTGGATGTTCTTCCATGTTTAAATTCGGCACACCATCGAGTAACTGTAGAATAAGGTGGTGCATTTGCTCCTAAAGTATCCTGCAAGTCTTGATTAGTTCGTTCCCTAGTGAAATTGTACATGCACAGATACTTAATAACCGCACGCAATTTTTTTTTCCATTTTCGACAACCCGCTACGACAGACTGCAAACAAAAGACTTCCATTTTATTAAAACAAAATATTTAAATTATTTCTTTTTTTTAAATCTAATCAATATTCCAGCTTTACCAGCCAGTATTTACTTTTTTCGGTTCCAAAGAGTATCTACCTCATTCTCACTTTATAATGAACGCCCTACGTATATAGCAGTTGTTTATGGTTATGGTGGTAATTAGGTAAACAATTCACTTAAAACGCAATTTTTATTGACTCTTTTGTGATAACATAATTTTCAATGGTGTCTGACTAAATTAATATCGATAACATTTTATCGATCAGCTACCTCATCACTACTCTTACTTTAGGGAATCGGGGCAAGGTAATGCAAGTATATTGAAGGAAAATACGTCTTCATGTAGAGCCAAGAGCTTTCTGAGGCACATCCTGCAATGTCAGAGAGATATATACGCGACCTAAATGCTTTCTAGACTTTAAAGTCTAGTCTTCGTAGTATTTTGGGATGAAAAAATGCACTATGTAGTCGGAAATCGGGAATGTAAGCCAATTCAACATTTATACTAGCGTGTTGCGCAAATCAGTGGTTTAACCTTGAAAATGTAATTTTTTAGGACTTTTTTGTTATTTCTAGAACAGCTTTAGCGAGGCTTATAATAGTTTTTATTAATATAATTTAATTAATTAGTATATTGGAATTATTCGATAGTTGTGACTTCTGTTGGAAAAATGACCCTTACATTCTACCTAATGCACTAAAATATTTTAGTTATCAAGAATTTTCTAGTAACTTCCTTAATAATTTTCGTAATAGTATTATTTTGTACCTACTCTACTTCTGATCACCAGATAATACTCCTAACGCCATCTATCAAAAACGTTAGGAACTACCAAGAAAACACTTCACCAAGCGCAAAGGTTCTTGAATCAAGTTCTTTACAACTGAAACCAATTTTAACATGAAGTACCTGAAAAAGCCTTCAAGTGGCGATATTTCATATTTCTCCCAAAACTGCACCAGTGAATATGAAATGAGTTTAAGCACAATAAAATTAATTTACAATATGTATATACCTATTTTATTTCGACGTAGGTAATTAAAACTGGAAAAAAAAGTAACATTTTGTTGGCATCAACATTATAGCACTGAGTGTAGATATTCTGGTCTTTCTATCTAAACTATCGTATTATGCATAAAACGCTAAAACAATAAATTAATAAACCTATTTTAGTTATAAAGATTTGTCTTCTTTATCAAAATTGTTTTAGTATTTTATGCAATACGTTATAAATACCAAAAAAAAAGAAGGATATTTTTTCAATTATTTTCTATCTTTTTAAATTTTAAGGTAAGTAAGTATATTTTTTTAAACGTGTAATATAAAACGTACCAAAAATAATTTTAGTGCGATATGTCTTACACCATACAGGTGAGGGCGCTGTTATCGCTCTTTACCAAAGGAAAAACGACAACGCTGGTTATAGTTCCAATTTTGACCACGTTCAATAAGTCATGTCGTACTCCTCCGCTCTATTATCAGAATGCAAAGAAAATTTCTGAAACAATCACAATTTCCGCATAAGTAACTTCAAGTTGTAGGTAACCGTTCAAACTGTATGTAACCGTTCAATATGCAAAAAAGAATGGGCGAATTCAATCGAAAAGACACCTTGAGTACTTTAACGTTCGAACAGTTGGGCAATCAAACTTTTGCACGAAATCGGCTGCTTTTTCTGAGCTTTTTAGGAAGATTGACATTTTCAGAACAGGGCCATAGTCAGGATGAATTTTAAAGGAGGTGAATTTTATTAATATGATTCGAGTAAGAATAAGAGCGTAATTTTTTCCGCAAGGGATGGAAGATATTTGAAAATGTATTATTGATGCAAATTAATCTTTCTAAATATCCTTGTCTTACCAACATTTATCCCGTAGATATCGTTGGGTTTTGAAAACTCACGAAATCCCAGGCTTCGTTGTATACCATTGTAGTGTACAAACAAAGAAAATGTATCAAACAAAGATAACTAAAAATGGACTCCGACTCATTAATAATAAGGACCTCAAACTTACCTACTTAAAAAGAGTAGATGCTAATAATAAAAAAATTGCAATCATGTAATTGGTAGACCAATAAAAATATTGATATAATTACCTTGTTTACATACACTTGTTGTTGGTATTAGTTAAAATTAAAAGAGTCCAGTGCCCCCCCCCCCCCCCTTATGCCATCCTAACTACGTTCACGTTAACAAATATTTTCCAGAAGTGAAAAGCAATGTAGCCGAATGGTAACCAATTGTCAGCGAAAATGGTGATTGTTTTTATAAGTTTCGATGGCTTCACCGGGGAATAAAGTCGGTAAATGGTCTGAAGGCTGGTTTAAGTTTTTTCAGGAATTTTAGGACGAAAAACTTACGAAGCCTTATGAAGCGAGGCTAGGATAAGCTGTGTTACTTATTTTAACAAAAAAGTGGGGGGGTTAGATTGATTAATTTAATATTAAAATTTGTTGCGGCCAAAACTTTGATCGGTGAGATAGGGTGTAGGTCCGTAACTGGTGCAAAGGTTAGCCATTGCAATCCAGCGCGGGAACGCAGCTAGCGTTAGATATGGGCACCTTTGGGCCATTGTATACATTATGTTTGGATAATTAAATAAAATATCCACTTAAAATATATAATGTCAAAACTACGAAATGTCAAACATATATATAATTTTAATATATAATTTTATAAAACATAACTTTAGTATAAATTTCAGATTATCCAAAATAAAGACTTCTGTGATATTTTGGTGCGTTTGTTTAAACAGGCTGTTCGACAACAATACCTACTCAATGATATCGACGATGGATATAATTCGAGGCTATAATAAGGCTTATATAACCTAGCAGGAAAATAAATGTTGTAAAACATTTTGGTACCGCGTCACACGTAGAAACATGGGTTGCTATTATTCACAAGTATCATGCGATCGCGATAACTCAAAAATTATAAAACAATGCAAAGCGAGTCACTGGCCTCTTATAAAAAACCAATTCTGCTAAATCTTTTATGTGTATGTTATGTTTTGGTCACAAATAAAGTAATGCCAAATCGCAAATTGACTGCATTACAGCTCAGCTGGTAGCATATCTGCCTTCAGAGCTGTAGGGCGTGGGTTCGATCCCCACCCAGGGCAAACATTTACGTGACGAACATATACCTAATTATGTTTGTTCTGTATCTGAGTGTAGTATGTATTATAAGCATGTATTTATAAAAAAAAATAGTATACACCACTAGTTTTTATTAATTTCTAAAACTTTAAGGGGTCATTGTACTCATCATTATGAACAACTTTTCCAATGGGACCAAGCCTGAAATCGCGAAAAAAAAGGTGTTCCATACAAGTTGTAGTGGTAGGATTCTACTGCAGAGTCCGCCTGGGGAAGTACCACACCTTTGCCAGTTATTCAACCTTACTGGGTATGAAGAGATTTAACATCTAATATCTCAGGGTGACGAGCGCAGTGCAGTGCGGCGCAGGATTGTGTTCGCAAGTTCACTTCTGGCACTGCTGCTGTTAGTGGCAGGTGTGACACTTACCACCAGGCAAACGCCTTGCACGTCTCGTGATATGATTGTAAAAAAAAGAAAAAAAAAAGTTAATTGACCTTGCAAAAATGTACAAGTTACACTTATTTAAGTTTAAGTACAATTCTTACAAGTTTGCTTATATTTGGCGCTGAGTGAAATGTCCACCAATATTGATTTATATTTATTTAATGTCTGTCTTCTGATTGGGTAAACCGGTAGTAGTTCTCTCAGTGGGTCGGTAGGAACCATTTTTATAAATATTTGAATTTAGTATCGTGTACTTAATATACCCGACCTAGCTCTATGTAGCTCTAAGTGAACAGACTAGACATAATACACTTTTAAAAAAACAATCGACTTCAATTTCGACTACCTGGATGACATCTTCTTATTTTCCAGTTATTTTGATTTAAAAACCAAACTACTAAACCGATTTCGATAAAATTTATATTTACCTCTGAAATATTACCAACCAAACAAAGAAAATCATCAAAATCAGTTCATTAGCATTCGCTTAACATACATTCAAAAAAATAAACAATCGAACTAAGAACCTTATTTTTTGAAGTCGGTCGAAAATCCTCTCAAACTCAGCGATCTGCGCACCAAAAAAAGGTCCATCATCTAATCTAACCTAACCAACATCCCAGTTGACCCAGTGTTAGTAGTGACCTAGTTCGTCGAGAGCAATTTTGTCAAGTTTACATGTGCTAGCTCCAATTTGTATAAAATATTCACACCTGCACAAAATATGCTGTTCTGGTGAGATTGCATAATACTCGTATGCAAGCGTTTTTGAGAATTTACGTCAGAGATTGGATGAATCTTTCTACCTGCCTTCTGTGATTCACCGAAATTACCATCACTTATATAAATTAGTTCTAGAGTTCGAGCACGAATCGGCAAACGTGGCATAGGACGCCCTGGGAGTCAGTGGAGTAGCGATATAGTTAAAACATCTAGCGGAAGGTTGAAGGCTGGAAGCTTGGGTTGATTGTCAAATACAAATTCAAATTGTTTATTTTTGACCTAAATATACCAGAAAAAAAAATGTGTGTCATGAACTAGTTAAAAACTGTATTTCAGGAGCCAATAGTCTCTCCTGATTAAGTTTTTATAAGAATACGCTTATCAACCGACTTCAAAAAAGGAGGTTCTCAATTCGACTGTATGTATTATTCAATTTTTTTTTTGTATGTTACGTGATTACTCCGCCAATTATCAGCTGATTATTTGATGTTTTTTTTTATTTGATAGGTAAAATACTTCAGAGGCGGTCCCATATACATTTTATCGAAATCGGTTCAGTAGTTTGGTTTTTAAATCAAAGTTACTAGAAAATATGAAGATAATCCAGGTATTTGAAGTTGATGTCGGTTGTATTTTTTAAAGCGTATTATGTCTAGTCTGTTCACTTAGAGCTACATAGAGCTAGATCGGGTATATTAAGTACACGATACTAAATTCAAATATGTAAAAAAAATGGTTATTATAATAACCATTTATAATACTACGCGACCACCTGAAACTACCGCCCACCAGCCCAGCGGCCTCTTGGTTAACGGTGGTGAGCATTCAGCAATCCTCAAGCCGCCTGCCAAGCGTGGGGATAATGGCAACCCCTCCCTATCAGGGGGATGCCTTCGTCCAGCAGAGGACTTATTCTGGCTGATGTGGGTGTGTGTTTAATAACTAGTCCCAATAAATGTCAACAATTACGGGGACTATTCATAATTATTATTTTTGTTGAGAAACAAGATGTGCATTGACGTATTGCTTAATCTCCAAAGTAAGGATTCTCCAAATACTAGAACCGATAATCGAAATAATCGATCCCGCATCACATCTCTGAAAAAACTGGTTTCTAGCAAGTTTCCAAGTCGAGAGGTAAAGTTGTCACTGTAGTAGTATAGCTCTGTCTAAATACTCCAGTTAGATTGTTAAGGAGCCTGGAAGCTCGTGTGTTTGCGCAACCTGCTCACAGCACACATACAGAACTTCAATTCCTTAAGGGCGGGAATGTGGTAAGAGGGGGAGAGTTTTTAAAAGGTTGATAGCTAGGAGGCTGTGCCACAGACGGTGTGCTGCCGGAACTGAAGTACGTAATGCCCGCCTAACACAAGAGCCGTGATAAACTTCTATTTCACTCTTTTTTTCCTTCGAAAACGAGCCCAGTCAATATACGAGACATAGTATGACGATTTTTGATAAATAAAAAATAAAAATATTCTTCTTTGCTGACGGAGTCTTCGAAACAGACGAAAAATAGCTTCATTAGCTGACGGACAGCCAGTAAAAATTTGATTTAGCAAATATGATCTTGGAATATTGAAACGAAGTAGTAGTGAATCACGGTCGCAGGTAGTAGTAGTTAGGTAGTAGCGTGCGTCTAATTGTGCGAATTGTATGATGACGTCACACGCGGCGAAGGCCAGCCTGCGGTAATTAGTGTCGGGCGCAATGATTTCTATGCCTAAATACGCCTGAGTTAAGTAATCGTAATACTAAGTCGTAGTTCTCTTTGACAAAAGTTCAACGCCATCTCTCGGATTTTGCGTTCACTACGTGCAGCGCCAGTAAGGCGTGGTAGTAGAAGCGTAAACTGTACGAAACTAGAAACGACTTACCTATTACCTAAAAATAAAAGTTTTTGTATAAAATCAAGTTTAGTTTAACTTTAAATGTTGATGTACCGGTCATAAGAAACGCCACCTTTTGTAATTCGTACTACCCTTCACCACACAGTTTGGCATTTTGCACTCAAGTAATCACGTCGGACGTGCGTCGCAAACTATGCCGGCATCGGTGTCAATGCGTTTCTTTGACACCGACAAATAGGCGATATTTCAAAATGGTTTCCAGCCCGTCCCTACTATGTATGTCTATGGTAGTGCGCTTATTTGGAAAAGTATGTATCTCGGAAACTAATTGTCGTATCGAAATGATATTTTCAACCGAATTTTTTGCTTTTAATAGAGTATATCAAAAGCTGGAAATCTAAATGTGTGAACATTCTTACTTATAATAAAAAAAGTAATATTTAAATTTTTGGATTGTTTCGGAAATGCATTTTGCTTAATTTTAGACTTTTTATACGAGAGATAGGTTACGTTATAATACGTAGAAAACAAAAAACATTTTTTATTTTATTCTAGGTCAAACCCTAATTTTCCTAGGCAATTTAAACGGCTTTTTTAAGTAAGGGCGAGAATAAATTATAGTACAGGTGGTACAAAATCGCTTAGTCTACGACTTACTTCACTCCCTATACCGGTACAGGCCAACTACTTTGTTTTTCAATTTGTTCCGTAGTAACCGACTTACAGGACGAAGTTTTAAGTAAACATTTAGAACGAAATTGCACGGTTTTACTAACAGCTGCCATCTTCAGCGTAACGATCTAAGTGTTTAAAAAATACAGCCTATTTTTGTTTGGCAGGTTGCCGACGATAATAGCTTGTTGTCGGGTAAAAGTTATATGTTTAGAAGATAATTTAAGTATCGTCACAGATTATACGGGGTGTATTTTATAGACGACGGACATATTCTAGGGTACCATTTTACTCATAGTTAAGCACAAATTTTACTATGAAACCCAGAAAAAAACTCCTGTTTCATTGAAAAATTTGCACCGTCCACGATTATATGAAACAGCTGTTTTTTTCGTTTTCTCGGTTGTTCCCATTGTAAATTTTGTTCATGATGATGAGTAAACTAATATCCTAGCATGTGTCCATCGCTTACCCTGTATCCTGATGAGGAGACCTGGGGGATGGGTGGTTGCCCTATCCTAAAACTTCATCCAGAACCACCGCGGCACGGGCAGCAGCGTCCTCTCGGTTAACGGTGGTGAGCATTCTGCGATCCCCAAGCCGCCTGCCAAGCGTGGGGATTATGGCAACCCCGCCCTTTTAAGAGGGAGGTCTTCGTCCAGCAGTTGACGTCTTCTGGCTGTTGTTGTTACCCTGTATGAAACTAGGTATCGTGAAATAGTATAATTTAGAACATATGGATTTAGTGCCATAAAATTGCGAGAGTTTTTACATCATAAGAACATACGATTCGAGTCGAACGGTCTCCCATTGGGCTTGTAGTGGTAGGACTCTATTGCAGAGTCCGCCTGAGAAAGTACCACAGATTTGCCAGTTATTTCAACGCCAAGCAGTAGTGTGAAAGCATTACTGTGTTTCTGTTTGAAGGGCAATGTTACCAGATAAATTACTGGGCATGAAGAGATTTAACCTTTCAGGGTGACGAGCGCAGCACAGTTCGGCGCAGGATTGTATTCGCATGTTCACAATTCTAACACTGGTAATGTTATGAGCAGGCACATTAAGATGCTTACCACCAGGCAAACGTCTCGCTTGTCTCGTCACACTCTTGCATAAAAAAAACTACAATCCACCCCGACTAACGCAGTCATTCTACTAACTGCAAATTAATTTCGTACAATCTGGGAGCTTTACTTCTGTCGGTGTAAATTTAAACTAGTATCTCGCCTCGAACTGATACTGCGTCCCTGCACAACCCTTTGACCAACTTTGATACTCAGGATTATAGAGCTGGCATTTTTTTTTCGGAATTTTCATTGAATAGTAACGCTGACAAACCGATGGGGAAGAAAGGTTCTTGAGTGGCGACCGCGAACCGGAAGACGCAGCGTAGGAAGGCCTCCCACTAGGTGGACCGACGACATTGTAAAAGTCGCGGGCAACCGATGGATGCAAATGAAAGGTTGTCGTACAGTGTGGCGGTCTAAGGAGGGGGGCCTTCGTTCAGCAGTGGACGTCTCCAGGCTGATGATGATGATGATAAGTAACGCGGAAATATTTGCTGGTGTTTTTTCGATAGGTACCTTCAGAGTCGCTAGTTCCTGCTACGTGATCGTAAATTATTCAGCCGTGAATATTCCTGTGTCGCGTCGCCACAGTCTAAATCCTTGACGTCAGATTGGTCATTCGGTGTTTCCTACTGATTCATTATTTTGGTATAGCATAGTAGAACACGTATTCGTTCAATGTTTTTCGTAATGTAATTTTGTATTGACCTATATACATGGACAAATAAAATATATAACTAAGACTATTTATGCTATCATCATCAGCCCGGAGACGTCCACTGCTGAACGATGGCCTCCCCATTAGACCGCCACACTGTACGACAACCTGCCATTTGCATCCGTGACATTTTGCATTTGTGATGTCACGATTTGATGTTTCGCCTCTCTGTCTAGCAAGATATTAAAATGCTTATAAGTTGCTTGTTTTTGATCAGATTTTCATTTTGTTATCATTAATCAGCTATATTTATGGGCCACATTTTAATATGACAATAAAAAAAACAATTCATCTAGCCTATTACTGGGTATGAAGAGATTTAACATCTAATATCTCAGGGTGACGAGTGCATTGCAATGCGGCGCAGGATTATGTTCGCAAGTTCATAATTCTAGCACTGCTACTGTTAGTGGCAGGCGTGACGCTTACTACCAGGCGAACGTCTTGCTCGTCTCGTTACTTGAATGTATAAAAAAGAACTATTTCGCACCTGTATAGCGTGTAAAAAGAACTCTAGCCTGTAAAACATTAGCAAAGAGCTCGTTCAGGCTTTAAAGCAATTATAGGGAAGAGGTAACAGTATTGACCTAGTCTATATTAATATTCTTCAGAGGCTCTCGTCTGCAATTAGTTGCAGTAATTAAGAGTGGTACAGAATACGAAGCGGAAACGTGATAGAACTGTTTAGTTTCAGTTTATCTTTGCCAGTGAAAACGAAAACCGATTCAGAAGGAAAAGAAATATTAACTTTAAAAAAACATTTTTTTTGTTATTTATCTCAATGAGTGATTTTCTGACAGGCAATAAAGAAAGAAGCTCATTGTAGATGGCTCTGACTTTGCACAGACTAGACGTGCCAGTCAATATCATTTTTATTTTTTTATTTCTTGTTAAATGATTGGTGGCCAATCAAAGATAGTATGCTTTTTCAACTGACTTCAAAAAAGGAGGTTCTCAATTCAACTGTTTTTTTTAATGTATGTTACGCGATTACTCGGCCAATTATGATCTGATTTTTTTAGATTTTTTGTTTGGTAGGCAATACTTCAGAGGTGGTTCCATATACATTTTATCGAAATCGGTTCAGTAGTTTGGTTTTTAAATCAAAATTACTAGAAAATATGAAGATGTCATCCAGGTATTCGAAGTTGAAGTCGGTTGTATTTTTGTTAAAGCGTATTATTATTTATTTCTTATGCAACTTATCAAAAATAGTATGCGGTTTTTGACTGGCACGTTTAGTCAACGATATCTGTCGAGTTGAAGGAACCTACATTTTTTTTACATTTTTTTTGGAAAATTGCTTAATACTGGCATAAAAAGATTTGACATCTAATGTCTCAGGGTGAAGAGCGCAGTGCAGTGCGGCGCAGGATTTTGTTCGCAAGGTCACAATTATGAAACTGCTGCTGTTAAGGGCATGCGTGATGCTTACCACCAGGCAAACGTCTCGGTAATCGGGTATAAAAAAAAAATGTATTTCTAAAATCAGAGGCCGTCGGGCAGAACTTTACCTCTGACACTAGGGCTGGCCACTCAGCCTATATGTACTTGCTTACTTTATTTATTTTCGTATTGGAAGTAGGTAGAACATAGATCTTGCCAGTTAATTAATGTAAATGTTGAAGCAGACGATTCGCTGTTGTTTTCGTTGTCAATTCAGAGGTTCTTATTGAGAAAATAAGATTTATGCCATATACGTCCCGAGTTTTCGGCCCACGACATTAAAAAGAATTATGATAATATTTGCCTTTGTTCGTCCCGCATTACTCTCGGTACATTGATCCATCTTAGTCATTTCCACTCTTGAATTTATTACTAGGTGGATAAAGGGAAAAGACATGAACTATTCCGAGGCTACTCCACTATTATAAACAAGGCCGAGACAGGTATTCATAGACGATTATCTACAGAAAAACCTTCAACAAATGCAATGTGACAGTTTATAACAATAAATATTATATTATTATTATTATTCCAATCTTTCCAATAACATGTCCTTCACTGTTCAAGCTGTCCTGCTGTGGAATGCGCTCCCTTCTTCTGTCAGACACGCTAAATCTCTTCCTATTTTTAATAATCTTGTCTACAAACACTATCTTTCCATAAATTAATTGGTACGTCTGTATTTATACATGTATATATATTATATTGGTATATATGTTATGTATAGTAAGTATTATTTATGTAGGTGTAACTATTTCATTGTAAGTATTTTAACTTTTATATCTGCAATATTAATTTATTATATTTTTTATATAATGTACACCACCGACCAAATTGCATTTGCCTTCGTTAGTCCAGTCCATCCAAAGGTTGCCTGGAAGAAATCGCTTATACTGCCAAATAATGTACCCTGACTAGTTGTAAGTTGTTCTATAATTCTGGTGTGCAATAAAGTTGTATTGTATTGTGTATTATCTGAATATAATCATCCAATGAGCTCCTTTCGGTTTAGAACTACCGTTCCTACTCAGCCAAAAGACGTCCACTGCTGAACGAATAATAGGAGGTTCCTATATCCCCACGCTTGGCAGGCGGCTCCCGTCCTCCTCGGTTCTGGGTGCAGTTTTATTTATTGTTATTATTTATATATATTTTTTTACATGTAATCATATTTTCTATTGAACACCCAAATTTGGCCATAAGCCCTTAGGTAAGCTCTTAGGTTCGTCGATCATGTGCCAGTCTCGTCTACGTGATACCTACTGCCAACTGTTTCGACGATGTTTTGCCACTTTCTTGGTCGCCCTCTCGGTCTGGGATTCCTCTTTGGGCACCAATTCAGGAGTCGCTCGCTCTAGCCTCTGTTGGTCGACCGCGGGATCTATCCAGCCCTCTCCCATTTTTGCCTGCACAGCACGTTTACGGCGTCCATTACCCAACTTTTCTTCCGGATGTCCGTGTTACAAACTGATTTTTTTCTTTATACCTAGCACACACATGGACCTCTCTGTGCCTCTCTGAAAGACCCTAAAGTTATTTATTTATTTATTATACAATCAAGTGACGAGAGTATCAAGACGTTCGCCTGGTGGTAAACGTCACGCCTGCCACTAACAGTAGCAGTGCCAGAATTGTGAACTCAATCCTGCGCTGCACTGCACAGTGCTCGTCACCCTGAGATATTAGATGTTAAATCTCATCATACCCGGTAACTTCTCTGGTAACATTGCCCTTCAAACCGGAACAAAGTATAGCTTGCACACTACTGCTTGGCGGTTGAATAGCTGGCAAAGGTGTGGTACTTCTCCAGGCGGATTCTGCAGTAGAGTCTTACCACTACAAAAAACAGTTTGTGACAATACACATTAAGTATTATCTGACTCTAATCTTCCAATGAGCTCATTTCGGGTTAGGACTACCGTCTCTCCCTCCCTCCTATCTTTGCATGAAATGGAACAGCGTAAATCTGACAGCTGTACAAAAGTAATTAAGTCCGACTCGTGCGCATAATCTGTGACGTATCGATGCAAGATAACCGAGTAGGTATTACTATAGGTATCGCAAGAAGATCGCTGGCTTCAGTTAGCGCTCACTGGCCGATTCGACAGCACCGTAGTGTATTTTAATTTAGTTTTTAATATAAATTTTGGTTGTGATAGTTTAGTGATTTATTTAATTCATGTGAGTATTTTTTGCCAACTTTGGTGATTTTGTTTTTAAGTCTTATTTTTAACCTACTTCTAAAAGGAGGTTCTATGTTCAAGTGTATTAATTTTTTGCGTGTTCAGCTATCTCTCCGTCAATTGCGACCTAGGGTTTTTCTCGAGGTGGTCTCATAATTGTTTGAAACCTTTCATCCACATAAAATATACAGGGTGTTAGTTTGAACACCGTTATCCTTCTAGGATATCATTGTACTCATCAGTATGAACAACTTTTACTATGGGGCCAACCCTGAAATCACGAAAAAAAAAACAGCTGTTCCATACATTTTGTCCAAGATCTATGAACCTTTTTGTATGGAACAGCTGTTTTTTTGGGTGATTTCAGGGTTGGCCCCATAGTAAAAGTTGTTCATAATGATGAGTACAATGATATCCTAGAAGGATAACGGTGTTCAAACTAACACCCTGTATTATGTTACTCCATCCATAAATAGCTATGAAAAAAATAATTCTTCGCTGTTTCATAACTCGTTGAAAACAGGAAAGAATAAACAGAATTTATTTTCCATTTTCATAATTTTTCATAACCAGCTATGAAAGAATTATATATTTTCTCTGTTCTTAACCAGTTAATAAACGTCGGATCGTTATTCAATTTTCATATATTTCTTCAAGTAACTGTTTAAAACTATACAGACCCCTTGATAGTCACCAATTATTTAATGCTGACTGTACTTTCGGCACATTGTTCGGATATTGTTAGTTTATTAAAAGAAAATGCTGAATATTATTATACTATAGCGATCCGCCCCGGCTTAGCACGGACTACTTTTCCTTAAATTAGAAACAACGAAAAATAAATCAACAAAAGGCCCAAACTAAAAGGGGTTACTAGTACATTGAATATTTCCACTATCTACCTCCTGCCTGCAAAATCGGAATCAGCTCGTCGGTACTAAACTGACTGGTACTTAGCTGGTTATACATTTCTAGTTCTGAATGTGGGTGAAGGCAAACTATTCTTCATTCGTATTAGATAACAATACTTTTTTTTTATTGATTAATAACTGGTTATGGGACAGTAAATAAAACTCTTTGTTCGTAGCCGATCAGGGTAATGAAGATTGAAGGATTCGTAATTGTGAAAACGAAAAAGTTTGTCTTGTTTTATAACTGGTTATGAAATAGCGAAGAATATTTTTTTCATAGCTAGTAGTTATTAACTTTTAGTTACGAATGTGGATGAAAGGGTTCGAAGTCGGTTCAAGTTTGTGTGCTTGTCCTACAATAACGTATAAATAAAAATTTAAAAAACATTTAGATTTTTCAGTTTCAAATTTCAATTAACGTTTTTTAATTTGTTTTTAATAGACTTAATGACCTGGGCATGTTCTAAAACTGCATCCAGAACCAACCAGCGTCCTCTAAGTTGACGGTGGTGAGCATTCTGCGATCCCCAAGCCGCCTGTCAAGCGTAGGAATTATGGCAACCGCTCCCTATTTAGGGGGAGGCGTTCGTCCAGCAGTGGACGTCTTCGGCTGATGATGATGATGATGATGACTTAATGATACCGGGGAGATCCATCCTGCGGTGTGAAGCGGTCAAGTGCGAGTCGGACTCGTCTGCCGAAGGATTCATGCTCCACACAAAACAGATAATGCTCTACGGCGAGGTGTTAGACTACAGCTCGCCTTTGTTAAGTGTCAGTGTGATCAAAGATAGTAAATATACCTGTAATGAGAACTGGCTCTCAAGTGAGGCATCTGGAATACACTGTTAGGTACTTAGCGGTTTTTTTTTTACTTTATTGTTCTCAGCAGGCTAGTAGCTACCCTATCCTACCAAAATACCCTACCACCTTACTTCAGGATGTTTTCCTTCACTGGCAGCTTAAGCTCGTTGTTTGGATTTGAACCCGCGACCTTTGTCTTGCAATCTTACCACGCTAACCACTGAGCCATCATCAATACATAATAAAAAATCAGCCTCAGTGTTACATCAGCCATCCCGGAGTCCTAATAATTGAAATTATTGTTATAATAATAACATAGTTATTTAATTGAATCTTATCCTATAATCAGTAGTCGTAGGCGTCTACTCTTAAACTACCTACTGTAGTCGTCCCACTATTCAACCGAGTTCAAAAAAGGAGGTTATCTGTGTATTCGACTGTACTTTTTTTTGTTAGTGTGTTACGAGATTACACCGCCAATTAAAAATTGATTTTCAGGAATATGAATTTTTGGTTGGTTGATGATACTTCAGAGGTGATCACATATAAATTTTATTTAAATCAAAATAACTGGAAAATATGAAGATGTCAACCAGGTTCTCGAAATTAAAGTCTGTAGTTTTTTTAAAGCATCTACCTAGTAGATCTATGTTTGGCCACAAACTCGCCTGGTGTGGCCGAGGATGAAACACGTTGATCTAGAAGAAATCTATTCACACAGTTCTTAGGGAACCAGTAAGACGGCAATGTTCTATTCTTGGGCAGTAATACATCAATAGAGTAGAAGCAGAGAGTAGAGAGAGAGAGGGAGTAGAGTAGAGAGAGTCCAGTAGAGTAAAACCGTTGCGTATAAATAAAAATAAAAAATATTATGTGACGAACATCGATGTTTGTTCTGTGTCTGGGTGTAGTATTTATTATAAGTATGTATTTACGGAAAAAAATATATATAAGTATTCTATCAGCTATCTGGTTTCCATAATACAAGCTTTGCTTAGTATGGGGCTAGATGGCGCTGTGTGTTATAAATGTCCCCCAATGTTTATTTATTTAATTATTGGAAATGAAATTTTTGTTTGTTTTTTTTTTTTATTCGCTGCTGTGATCAACTACACATATGTGTCCGCCTGTGCATAGGACCACCCTCAAACAGTAATTGGAGTAACCCTTTCATCACGCAGTATCGCTGCGGAATAGTTAAATTTAGTTTTACCTTATCGATTTACTTTTCCTGACATAAATTTTGCACGTTTCCTCACGTTTTGCTCCTATGAGTAAGTTACCTAGAAATATAGATAAGACACATACAACGACATCTTTACATAAACGAGTAAATTTTGCATAAAAATAGAAAATTTGTCGTAGCTCCATTTGGAATACTAATTTTCTTTTCAAGGTAATTTATTTATTCAACTCGTAAACAGTGTTGCCAACTCTGCACGTACAGTGCTAGATCTAGCACTATTATAGTATCAACATTGAATTTTAAAATGCAACAACTAGCACCAATCTCGCACTAAATAGCATTAGCAAAAGTCAAATTATTATGTTATTATATATTGACTGCCATATAGCTCAGCGGTAGCATGTCTGCCTTCAGAGCTGTAGGGCGTGGGTTCGATCCCCACCAAGGGCAAACATTTATGTGACGAACATAAATGTTTGTTCTGTGTCTGGGTGTAGTATGTATTATAAGTAAAGTAAGATTTACAAAAAAATGTGTATATAAGTATTCTATCAGCTATCTAGTTTCCATATTACAAGCTTTGCTTAGTTTGGGGCTAGATGGCGCTGTGTGAAAAAATGTCCTGCGATATTTATTTATTTATTTTATTTATTATTATCGTCAAAGAAAGACATAACATTTACAAGTAAACTTTGATCAAAAACTAGGCGTAGCTTGTGCTACAAGGCTCTGACCATGAGTTATTTAATACTTGGTGATTGATTAAAAAGTGTTTCCAAATTAAATACAGATAGGGTGAAGGCGGTCTTTTCCCACTTTTAACAACCGTAGTTAGCGGTTTGTTTTACTAAAATACAAATAAACATACAATACCGTGCAATCTCCTTAAAAAAAACCTTAAACAAAAAACAAACAATCTTAATAAAATGCAACAACGAGAAGCTTTTAGTTACTTCAAAATATTGGATTTACTTTTTATAGCACTATTTTTGGTAAATTATTGTAATCCAGCACTTATTAAATGCCATGTAGAACCTTGTATCGACTTGGCAACCCTGCTCGTAAAGTATGGCTGAAAATAAGAATTTCGAACTAACTTACATCAAACTCCTAACTTTTTTAATATAAAATTGTAAAACCAAGAATAGTTTTCTTGTGTTTTGTTGTCCTGTAAAGTACAACCCGCAAAGTTTCTTATGTCAACAGACCACAAGATATATCATATCATATCATATCATTCATTTATTCACAAGTTTTAGGTGTACAGGTTGGTAGATACAAAATTGTGCGTCTATTGCCAAAACTTGCCGTTACAGCCGTATGAATATTAATAATAATAATTATGTTGTATTATAATATTAATTAAGTCTTGAAATGTTAATTGTATGGTAAAATTAATTAATTTAAAAGTAATGAATGTCAAAAGGAAAAGAAAATATTGATTTTATGTAGATGTCAACTCAGACTATTAATTACTTATTATTAAACTATTAACATTTCACATCGTATTTACTATTATAATTAAAAAAATCTTCTAGTTCATAAAAACATTTTCCAGTGAGCCCTTGAGTCATACTTATTTTAAATTTAAAAAAGGAATATTCTTTGAAATCGTCAGGAATGTTATTGTAAATCTTAATACACATTATTATATATATCTTATGTGAAGCGCTCTGAATACTAAAATACATCTACTTACTTCATTACGCTAATCTTCAATTAAATCATAAATCGATTGCATATTCGAGTAAAAAGTAAAAAGAACAAACCGCAGGCAAAACCTTATTAATCTAAAGAACTGTCATAACCAAAATCTCTAACTGAAAACTAATTCGCGTCTACTTAAAATAAATTTGCTTTTAAGTTCATTTTAAATCAAATTAAAAGATCAGTGTTTTGAAATATCTCAGAACTGATGACGAGAACTTTCTAGTACAATATTTTAACAGCAATATTATTTATTCGGTGATTTTAGTTTAAACTAGATCACGTACAAAGTTAAGCGCTTATTTTTCTTGGTTCAGAGCAAAGAACTTCTACTTTGCTTAACAAGATTCCAATTTTCAAAGTGTTTGCCCAGATGCAAAATCTTAATCGAATTTTCTTAACAGGCTAATAATATTATTATTGTTTGACAGCTGTCCCCTGACACTTTGAGGGCAAATCTAGGTTAATGCTATACTAGCAAGAAATTAGTTTAAATTATTGAAGAGCCGGTTTCCGTGCTACCATAGATCTACGGCCTTACCTAAAATAATCTCGATTCTCATAGTCACTGCTTAAACTTCTCTGTCCTTTTCTAGCACGTGCAACTTCACTACAGAGAGAAAATGGCAGAACATCTTAAGCAGTGACTAACGGTTGAAAAGTTTTTTTAAGTAAGGCCCCTAGTATATAATAAGCTTTATAAAAAAATACAACCGTCTTCAACTTCGAATACCTAGGTGACATCTTCATATGTTCTAGTAATTTTGATTTAAAAACCAAACTACTGAACCGATTTCGATAAAATTCATATGGGAAGTACCTCTGAAGTATTGCCTTTCAAACAAAAAAATAATCATTACTAGTAACATTATCAAAAAAAATACAATCGACTTCAAATTAATATGGGACCACCTCGGGAGTATACCCTTTCAAATAAAAATAAAAAATTTCAAAATCGGTCCACAATTAACGGAGAAATCGGTGAACAAACATTAAAAAAAAAAAAAAAATACATACCGTCGAACATAGAACCTCCTTCTTTTTTGAAGTCGATTAAAAATCAGTTCATAATTGGCGAAGTAATCGCGTAACATAGATACAAAAAAAAACATACAGTCGAATTGAGAACCTCTTTTTTTAAGGCGGTTGCAAAAGCGCATTATGGTTGAAAAGAACCAATTCTAGAAACAAACTACAAAATACAGTTCACCACAACTAGAGGTGTGACTAATATTACATTAGCAGGTTCACGTAACCTATTAAAAGAGATTATTTATTATATTCAGTGATAGGTTATTTTGTAATAGACATTAAAGTCTAGTTAGTGGCGAGCGGTGATACGGCGTGTTTTTACCACCGCAGTGAGCGGGAACAGCTAACGCATACAGTGAATCGGTTCACTCTTTGAGTGATGTCAGCAGCAATTTAGGTATCCTGTGATATTACAGTACAGCGATACATTATAAATAAAGAAAAAATCAATACTAATACACCATTATGACCTTGAACATTTTTTTATTTTTTTTAGCAATAAATTTATTTATATTACCATTTACCTAATATTATGATTGTTAGCAGTCTTATTACGATCATAAATTGCATAGATCCTATCCGATCCTCACGATACAGGCCTAGCCTATTGTGAGGTTCATTAGATAAATCATTGTTTTTTTTTTTTATATGTTCAGGTGACGAGACGAGCAAGACGTTCGCCTGGTTATTTTAAGTAAACGCTGCATAAACGTGCAACTAATCTAGATAATTACCAACATCAGCAATTTTTGTTTTATTTATACGGTAATACTCACGTTTAATTAAATCGGATACTCCGACTATAGTTTCGATCACATCCGGTAATCTTTTTCAAAGAGTGAAAACAGAGCCCGCCGCGCGTCCTGCTTAGAACACCAGCTAAGCAAAAGCTAAGCAGGACGCAACTGCACGCGCGTCGGGCCCTGTTTTCACTCTTTGGAAAAGGTCACCGGATGTGATCGAAAATATAGTCGGAGTATCCGATTTAATTAAACGTGAGTATTCCCGTATAAATAACACAAAAATGTGTCAAAACCACGTCAGTTTTGATAATTTTAGCAGTACTGTTTTCTTGTTATCAACCGACTTCAAAAAAGGAGGTTCTCAATTCGACTGTATGTATTTTTTTTTTGTATGTATGTTACGTGGTTACTCAGTCAATTATGAATTGATTTTGATGATTATTTTTTTGTTTGGTAGGTAATACTTCAGAGGTGGTCCCATATACATTTTATCGAAATCGGTTCAGTAGTTTGGTTTTTAAATCAAACTTACTAGAAAATATGAAGTTGAAGATCCAGGTATTCGGAGTTGAAGTCGATTGTTTTTTTTTAAGTTTTTTTTTATTAGTTTAATCTGTAGGTACTAAAGATATTTTCATTTTTCACCTGTAACTTGAGCCAGAAAATGTAATATATTTTAATGATCTTAAACCCTCTGGTCCTACCATCATGACTCTTGCATACGTGCGTCCCTTTTTTCGAAGTGAAAAGGGGCCATTATACCCTCCTACCATGCATCCGGCTTGTGGTGGTCTGTCAACGAATCTTCTACCTTCTCTCTCTCTCTCTCTCTCTCTCTTTATATTCTAGTCCTGCAGTCAAATTCCATGTCCTACTCATATTTTGGACTCAAATACCAAGCAATGCAAGCAAGCAAGGATCAGATATTTTTCTTTTATGTCGTAGCTTCTGGTCGAGCTAAAACGAGTCCAAAATGTTGACTTTTATATGGGCCAACGCGTATGCCTTGCCAGCATGTTGGGTACGCTACTGACTGGTGGTGGTCAAGTGGCAATCTGATTAGTACTGTAACTAATTAGGTAGATTTTGTAGTTGACACTAGAAAAGTCAAAAATCCGAGTTGAAACAAATTCAAACATTAATATTTTCAACGACCAGTCCTTTAACCTTGATGGCCATTTAGTGTTGTCTATTTGTCTGATCGTATTGCAGTCAGACGACCATAACATTTTTCTACACTGTGGCCAAACAAGGAATTGTTCTCGCATAACATTTGATAGAGTTTACCAACTTCGTCATTTGTGGATCAAACTACGCCAAACTAACTACTATAGCATCTATATCCTGTGTGAGAATTGGGTTGGACTGGAAAATATAAGTAAAACTGCCTGGCACATGTAGTTGTTCACGTTAATTATTTTCGAAGTATATGTTTTTTCACCTAAACGCAGCAAATGGACGAATTTAGTTGAGTTAAGAAAGTATCGCAGCGTAGGAAGGTCTCCCGCTAGGTGGACCGACGACATTGTAAAAGTCGCGGGCAACCGGTGGAAGCAAATGGCAGGTTGTGGTACAGTGTGGCGGTCTAAGGGGGAGGCCTTCGTTCAGCAGTGGACGTCTCCGGGCTGATGATGATGACGATGATGAAAAAATCATCAACAGCAAGAAGACTTCCACTACTAGATGAAGGTCTCCTTACTAAGCCTTACTTGCACTAGCTCTTTAGGCGGTGTGCTATAATCCCCGCGTTTCGCAGGCGGCTTGGGGTTCGCAGGATGTTGACCACCGTTAACCAAGAAGACGCTGCTGCCAGTTTTCCGGGGGTTCTGGATGCAATTTTAGAACATACCCAGGTCCTTGATGATGATGATGATGATGATAAAGAAAGTTTTATGCTGGTCTTCGTCCCCAGGCTTATGACGAAGAAAGCATCAAGCATCCTGAATCAGCCCTGTTAATAAATAAATAAATGTTTGGCCACTGAAATGTCTATTTACATGTCTTAGTAGGTACTCCGAATGTCATAGGATATAAAAACGTCACAGTAAATTATAAGTGGATAGGTTAGGTTAGGTTACACAATGTATGCTTATCCTCTATATATCTAACGCGCCATATATTTCGGTAAAAAAGTCAAAGCCCGGAAAACTGGTTATTATTTGAAATAATTGGCGAAGATATATTTTTTTGGGTTAACAAATTAGTTTGGCATATTTTTTAACGTAGGTATACCTTTTATGTAAATTTTTATACCTTGTACTGCCGATAAGTTAATGAACTCCAAGCCACATACTTAATTGGGGTCGCGAATTCGAAGCCAAAGTAATTATTTTATGTTCTGTGGCCAAGGTTGCAAAAACTGCTGTCATTATGTACCGTAAACCTTAAAAGTTATCCTTTTACGTCGTATAAATCTCTTGCTTACAATCAACTATAGATTGATTTGAGTTAATGGATTTTTAATAACTCATTTAGTATCTTTTATTGGTATTTAAGTGCATATGCCATTTTAGTTGTTACAACAAACGTTAAGAGTGACTAATGATGAGTGATGGGGTCTGAAATGTGGTAGCTGTTTTTTCAGTTCAGTGCATGTTTCGATATTTTTATTTTTAATGTTTTTTGTAATGTTGTACAGATATTATTTTACATAGTTTTAAAACGTTTCGCTGTTTTAAGCCTTTCGTGGCCTCATTTCAATCGGCCTCAACGGAAGATCAGCGCTGTTTGATAAACAGCATTACGCTGAGTTGAAGCCATTTTTGTGACATCACTTTTAATTTTATTTTATTTGTTATTAACTTTACTTAGTTATATTAGTAATTATGTTACAAAATAAATCATTTTTCTTTCTTTCTAATGCCAGAAAAATATCAGATTTCACCCGCGCGTCTTGCATTAGTTTAGAGTCAAAAATCGCATGATACAACTGATGATGATGATGGCTTTGAGCAATTTAGGTGGGATTTTATGTAATTATTCAAAATGTAGGCATGAAATAAAAAAAATAAACGGCTACTGTGCTAAAACATTTGTTTGGCTATGTAATTCGTAAAAAATAATGTGGTGCTGTCGCTGATAATTTAGAGCATTTGAATTGAAACAGTTTTTTTTGTTGGTAATTTGTATATTTTTTTATAAATAAACCAGATTATTTTCCAAAATTCTATTCGGTTACTCGGCTTCTTTAGGTTTTTCCCCTACCTATAGTATTTTTTTAATCTGAATATTTACGTTCTTTATCATAAAACTATGTGTTTAAAAATACACCTTTTACTTACTTTTGGCATTAGTCGCCCCCTTAAGTCGCTGGCCCACTGCGGCGCACGCTGCACGGCCACGCAGCGCATTTTGGCTGCGTGGATTCGGCTTGATAACGTCTACGTTTCCACTGCAGCACACACTATATATACGTGAATATATGTGAGCCATACGTGGTATATGTGGGGTTCAGAACGACGTCTCATGCGTAGAGCTATTTAGGGAACTTCAGATACTATCCTTGCCGTGTGAGTTTATTTACCGGATAGCCCTATTGCATAGCGTTGACAGCGTTGAGCAGCGAGGGCGCCATATTCGAGCAAGCCACGCGTGTAGCAATGACGTCATTAATGTCGTATTGGTTCGTAGCGTGTTCGTGAATTGCAGTTACAGTGGACGTTATCACATACATTTTCTTTTTCATGTCACAGGCCTTCGGGCGGCACATTAACTCTGACACTAGGGCTGGCCACTCAGCCTATACGAACTTACATACATTTTCTTGCAAAGCGAAGCTAGAAACACGTGCACAGCATTGGCCAGCGGCTTTATGTCGAAAACAACATTGAATACAAAATATTTTTTGAAAGGAATATATTTTCTTAATTCAAAGTTGTTAAAGCGACGATAATGATCCGAATTCCAAGTATTATTTTTGTCCTTCTTTTTATGCAATAAAACTACAACTTGAAAACCTACTTGGACATTTTGGCGGTTACCTGTCATTGACCTTAACGCAGGTTTTGCTTTGATTATATACCCTTTTGTAATCATGAATCATGGTTTTACTGCTGACGTTAAGGTCGAGATTTCAGAGTTTAGGTAAAGGATAATATTAACTCCATGTTATGGGTACATAGGGAAAAGTTTTATATGCCGAAATCCATTTAAACAAGTGCGTTTAAAAAAAAAACAACCATTTTCAATTTAGTTTACTTGGAAGACAGATTTACCAGTTATTTTGATTTAAAAACCAAACTACTGAACCGATTGTCATGAAACTTCTATGGAACCATGCTGAAAGTACCTATATTCGTTCAAATAATAAAAATATTTTTCAACAATAGCTTTCGGGTTTGTAATACCGATACGCTTAACCCGGAAAGTATATCAAGATATCAAGGAAGTGTATACCGGGCTACGCGTATCGGTATTACTAAGCCGAAAAGAAATTATTGTAAAAAATATTTAATAATAATAAATATAATGATCAATATAAATCTAACGTATACCTTTAACTCCTGTTTCAATTGTTATTTATATACAGATATTTTCAACCGACTTCAAAAAAGGAGGTTCTCAACTCGACTGCATGTATTTTTTTTTATCGAAATTGGTTCAGCTGTTTGTTTTTAATTTCAAAATTACTAGAAAATATGAAGATGATGATCATCCAGGTATTCTTAGTTGAAGACGGTTGTATAAAAAAAAGCGTATTATCTATTATTAAAATTGAAGTGAGTTTTGGCATTTCCAGTACCCAATGGCTATAAAGTGTCACCTATATGATACCTCCTTGTAGTGGTAGGACTCTATTCCAGAGAGTTGCCTGGGGAAGTAGCATATCGTTGCCAGCTATTCAACCACCAAGCAGTAGTGTGCAAACATTATTGTATTTTTGAAGGATAATGTTACCAAAGAAATTACTGGGCATGAAGAGATTTGATATCTAATACCTCAGGACGACGAATGCACTGCAGTGCGGCGCAGGATTTTGTTCGCCAGTTCACAATTCTGGCACTGCTACTGTTATGGGCAAGCGTGATACTTACCACCAGGCAAACGTCTCGCTCGTCTCGTCACTCAATTGCATTTAAAAATTTAACCTTTCAGGTAATGTATGCCATTCTTAGTAATATACTCACCCAGGTGAAATATGCCATTTTTAGCGTTGATCCAGAGATTCACAGTGACTTTTTATCCCAATAAATGCAGTGATTCCAGTAGGAAAATTGCCACTCGCAAGTTTTAAAATATTTAAAAAGGTAGAGCCACGAGCTCAATATTAAATAAAATAATAAAATTTCAGTTAAAATATCATTACTTTTATTAATGGGTGGAGTTTCGTATATAACTTCTTTTTATTACCACAACGGTTTAAAACGATTGAAGCTTCCATTCAAAATTATTAGACAACTCTGTGTGCGTAAAAGCGTAAAATAAAAAAACGTTTATTTTACTACTAACTAAAAACTATACATAGAATCCAGACAGGATTAAAAAAAATAGACCGTTTTATAGTTAAGTTGATTGTACCACAGAATACGTAATAATACTCAGTACAGAATACCCATCCTCGTAGAAAACGCGTCTAGACATACATAATTAGATATTACATAATTATTAATAAATATTCTTGGACATTTTTACACAGCGCCATCAAGCCCCAAACTAAGCAAAGCTTGTACTATGGGGACCAGCAGCGCGAGTACCGTTCTTGACGATCCTTATATTTGTAAATCGTATATTTCGCGTCACATCAACAGCCGGAAGACGTCCACTGCTGGACGAAGGCCTCTCCCTTAAAGGGAGGTGTTGCCATAATCCCCACGCTTGGCAGGCGGCTTGGAGATCGCAGAATGGTTACCACTGTTAACTGAGAGGACGCTGCTGCCCGTCCTCCGGTGGTTCTGGACACTTTTAAATCTACTATACCAACACGTCAAATTTAACGACATAGAACGTAAAGTAAAAAAAATAGGTAAAAGTAGGTAAAAAAAGTAAAGTAAAAAAAAAAAGGTAAAAAGTAGGTAAAAAAAAGTTAAAAAAGTAGGTTTAGTAGGTAAAGTAGGTTTTTGGACAATAGAAAAAATATTGTATGATAGATTTTAAGATTTGAAAAATAAATTAAACAAAAAAAAACGGTACTCGCGCTGAAGATAGCTGATGGAATACATACATTCTTTTTTGTATACTTTTTTTTTCTTACCATACATCTATGTTTGTCACAAAAATGCTTGTCCTGGGTGGGGAACAAACCCACGCCATACAGCTCTGAGGGCAGACATACTACCAACACTGTGCTATAAGGCAGTTGATTTGAGTTACAATATATCCATAACTAAAATCGTGTCATATTCAGTGCAAGCTAATATATATAGAACAGTGTTGAACCATGCGCTATATAGGAAAATCGACAGTCTTATACAAAAAAAGTACAGCGTTGCAATTAAAACTGCGTCAGCGGATATACAAACGCCATTTAATTTCTTCTTCAGTAGTGTGCAGGTTTCCTCGCGATGTTTTCCTTAACCAAAAAGCCAGCGATATGACAATTAAAATTAAATCTTTTTAAATAAACATAATATTATATCACTGAAACCAACTTCAAAAAGTTCTCTTATCATTTTAACAACCAAAGATAACTTTAAGTACAGCCAAAATTGTCATTTGCTCAACCGATTTAGACTTGTTTTGGGAGGTGTTATCAGTTAAATTATCGAGACATAAAATATATGCCTAAAGCACGTGCTACTATAGATAAACCAACTTAAGAAAAGTTTGGGTTCAGTATAAAATTAACTAAAAACCGTTCTGGATATTGACTTAATTTTTTTTTAATGGGGTGAATGAGACGTTATGTTTATGGTAAGAAACAATGCCGCCCTTGACAAATTGCGGTGATATCTAGAACTTTGAGTAACAATACCAAAGTCCAGGGTCACCACTATGCATTGGCGCTCATAAAGCCGCGTTGACACGATTCGAGTCAGCTTGGTCCGATCGCACTCGTACGAGTAAACTACATACGAGTGTACTAGGATTGCTGTTGACATTACATAGTTCACTCGGATCGTTTTCTTCATTATTTTCGTTGTTGCTCACAGTCAAATCTAGTTGTGTCACTGTCAAACCACTTTGGTTTTCTATTATCCGCCATTTTATTTCACTACTCGTATACGAGCTAGCTCGGAAAAGTAGAGCGCGGTCCGAGTCTACTCAGATCGGTCAACATCATCCGAGTGAGCTCGGATTCTCGGTTACCACAATACGAGTGGCGTTCGAGTAGGTGTCCGAGTGGGATTGGACCGAGCTGACTCGGATCGTGTCAACGCGGCTGTACGAGAGACCTTCGATAGTCAGTAATATTACCCTTCTAATTTCGCTACCTACAAAACAACTGTTACTATTGCTTGGCATCGGAATATCTATTACTGTAATGGCAAACTCCGTAGACTATTTACTGCAATAGAGATCTTCCACCTTAGCATGTAGATTTACAAATATTGTAGTGGTAGGACTCTTTATCACAGTCCGCCTAGTAAAGTACCACAAGTTTTCCAGTTATTCAACGGCAAGCAGTAGTGTGCAAGCACTACTGTGTTTCGGTATGAAGAGCAATATTATGGCACCGGGACCACATAATAAATAATAGTACTCAGGGACTTAATCGCGCACAAAACAATTTATTTTTATTTTCCTCGACGTGAACGATTTCAGTAAGTAAGGTATATTTAAATTGTAATGTAATAAAATTAAAATTATATTATTGTAAAGTTATGAGTGTAAAAATAATTAATATTTTTCAGAATATTTTTTAACACAATATACTTTTCCCTTTTCAACCGACTTCAAAAAAGGAGGTTCTCAATTCGACTGCATGTTTTTTTAATGTATTTTAAGGGATTACTCCGCCAATCATGAACTGATACTTCATTTTATCGAAATCGGTTTAGTTTAGTTTTTAAATCAAAATTACTAGAAAATATGAAGATGTCATCCAGGTATTCGAAGTTTAAGTCCATTTTTTTTTAATGCGTATTATTTTGTCCTGATGTCACAGAATACATTATTTTCTTTCTTCTTTCTCTCTGATAAACATAATTAGGTATGAGTTCAAATCGCGAAAGTTTATGATGAGCTAAAAGCTGAAGAGCAATGTTACCACAAAAATAACTGTGCTTAAAGAGATTTGACATTGACATCTACTTAAGGGGGCGACTAATGCCAAAAGTAAGTAAAAGGTGTATTTTTAAACACATCGTTTAATGATAAAGAACGTAAATATTCAGATAAAAAAAATACTACAGGTAGGGGGAAAACCTAAAGAAGCCGAGTAACCGAATAGAATTTTGCAAAATAATCCTGTTTATTAAAAAAAAATATTACAAATTACCAACAAAAAAAACTGTTTTAATGCAAATGCTCTAAATTATCAGCGACAACACCACATTATTTTTTACGAATTACATAGCCAAACTAATGTTTTAGCACAGTAGCCGTTTGTTTTTTTTTATTTCATGCCTACATTTTGAATAATTAAATAAAACCCCACCTAAATTGCTCAAAGCCATCATCATCATCAATTGTACCATGCGATTTTCGACTCGAAACTAATGGAAGACGCGCGGGTGAAATCTGTTATTTTTCTGGCATTAGTCGCACTCTTAATTGAGCGCAGTGCAGTGTGACTTTAGTGCGACGTGGATTAGTGCGCAAGCTCAAAAAAAAATCTCCTACACTGTTATGGACGTGAAACTTACCGCTAGACGAATGTCTCTCTCTTTCTTCTCTTCATTCCATTGCATAACATAATTAAAATAAAACACAGCTTAACGAACCCACACAAAATAATCGAATAGACTGTAGCCCCATGAAAGTCTAGAGACAATCCAAATGCTCAAACCCACCACCTGTCGGCAGCGTGTCCAGCCTGCTCGCGGCATTTAATAATTATTTCATTCGAGGCATTTTTTTTTTATTATCCCTTTATTAAATAATGCGATTTTTGGTTAACTAGTTAACCAAAAAAATCGCAACACTAATATAAACAGATATAAAGTCTAAAGTTCGCTTGATAATGAAAGAGGTCGCTTCCTCTAAGATATAAAGTAAGCCACGCACGAGACTACCACGTGGTTACTCTATATTTTCTCATTAGTGACTGTCTCCACGTGCTGCAGTATCTTCTGCTAATTACTTTAGTATTTTATGTACCGCGAGGAGTAAAAAAACTGGTCAAATGCGAGATAGACTAGAGGAATCGGAAAACACAATTTGGACTTTAAAAATTAATTAAAAGACTTGGTAAGTTCGGAATCCAGTGCAAGCTCGAATTGCATTGCTTGGCTATTGTTAGATTAACACTCAGCCTATACGATCCCCAAGCCGCCTGCCAAGCGTGGAGACTATGGCAACACCCCTTTATTGGGAGGCCTTCGTCCTGCAGTGGACGTCTTATGGCTGATGACAACTCAGCCTATACGAACTTACTTACTTTAACAAAGACGCTTCTAGCACTAAACGTTTGAACGGTAGACCTCGTTAAAAAAACCAGTATTATAAATATGTCCGGGAAAGGAATTGTTCCACGGTTTACCAAAAAAAAGTACACATGATATTCTTCCACGGAAAAAGACGGGAAAACTGAAAATTTTCAAGTAAAATTGTTCGGCATAACCAGTAACGGCTATTCCAGGTTTCCCACCCAGCCAGTAAACACTTTAAAAACTTTTGCGAAAAACAAAGGCACACCACAACGGCAACGTAGCGTTAAATCTTTCTTCTGTTTGTGCGATTTGAATCTTGCGATCAAAAACAACTATTTACTTACAGTTTTAATTAATTTTATATATTTTTGAATTAAATACTTTTCGCTCTCTTATGCCATCTGTGACCTCACTTGAATCAGCTTCAACGGAAGATCAGCGCTGTTTTATAAACAGCATTATGCTGAGTTGAATCCATTTTTGTGACATCAGTGTTGATTAGTTGACCTATTCCTAACGAATATCATACTTTAATATCAAAGGTAAATTAATTATAATTCATTCATTCATTACTTTTTAAATATACAGGCTGTTAGTTTGAACACCGTTATCCTTCTAGGATTTCATTGTACTCATCATTAGGAAAAACTATTACTTTGGGGCCAACCCTGAAATAGCAACATAAAAACCTACTACTCCATACATTTTGTTCTAGTTCAATAAAAAAAAAATATGGAACAACTGATTTCTTTTCGCTATTTCACGGTTGGTCCTATAGTAAAAGTTGTTCATAATGATGAGTACAATGATATCCTAGAAGGATAACGGTGTCCAAACTAATAGCCGGTATTTATTTTATATTCCTAACTAATACCACTAATTAATAATAGTTTTAGTTTAGTTTTTACCTAAATGTTTTAATACCACTTTACAAAACCATTAAATATAATGTACTTAATATCTATTCCTAACCATGACTTTTGGTAGAATTAGAAACAACTTATTTGATTTTTTCCAACATCGTCAAATGAGCCAAGTTGTATTTATTATTCAAATAAAACGTGGTGTAAAAACGTAGTGAATTTTTGGAGTGGGCCGAATTTCTTCGATACGCAGGCGAAGTCGCGAGCTCTAGTATATCGTAATTATTTCTTATTATTATTATTAATAAGAAATAGTTATTATTATTAAAATATTGACAGCCAGCCGCATTATAAGTTTTTGCCGTTGTACACAATGAAGTTGATTTAATATTTAATGTTATCTTAGAACATAATTTCAATTTTACTACTCATACATAATTATTGAAGAAGCACAAAAATTACGAAGATAATTTATAATCTTTAAAATTGTATGGCGAGAGATATTTTATCATATCGTGTAATATTGAAATTATAACATTATCGTCGTCTGTGGCGCCTTTTAGATTGCAATGACCTACAACTTTCAGCATCAAAAGAACTTTCAGCAACAAAACAACTTTAAGCAACAAAACAACTTTCAGCAACAAAATAACTTTCAGCAATAAAACAACTTTCAGCAACAAAACAACTTTCAGTAACAAAACAACTTTCAGTAACAAAACAACTTTCAGTAACAAAACAACTTTCAACAACAAAACAACTTTCAGCAACAAAACAACTTTAAGCAACAAACCAACTTTCAGTAACAAAACAACTTTCAACAACAAAACAACTTTCAGCAACAAAACAACTTTCAGTAACAAAACAACTTTCAGCAACAAAACCACTTTCAGTAACAAAACAACTTTCAGCAACAAAACAACTTTCAGTAACAAAACAACTTTCAGTAACAAAACAACTTTCAACAACAAAACAACTTTCAGCAACAAAACAACTTTCAGGAACAAAACAACTTTCAGCAACCAAACAACTTTCAACATTCGATGATGAGTTTCATTACCTAATGTGTTTTTGTTCCAGAATGTTCCGGTACTTAGTTCCAGTCTGCCTGTTGTCACTAGCGAAAGTACACTCGGGTAATGGAAATCCCATTACGAATGAGATCACAAGTGACCGGGAGCTTGTATTTAGTATAGCGGTAAGAACACCTAGTATTTAGTAGAGCGGTAAGAAAACCCAGTATTTAGTATAGCGGTAAGGAAACCCAGTATTAATTATGGCAGTTAAAAAAACCCACATCATACTTTCATGCCGGCCAAAAATGCCGGTTGTCAAGGGTGTTACGGCCTTACTTGGAATCTCTGATTAAGTTAATAAGCGTCTTTAACTTTGACGCCTTAGGAAACTGAAGTCGCAATAAATATTAACTGACGATGTCATTTAACTTTACGCGCCGTTCTAAAGTAGTGCTGTAAGTGCATAAAGGTTAATTAAAAATTAGTCCTTGTATTCTGTTTGCCTCTTGGAGGATCTAGCTCTCTGAGGCTTTCCTCTTTGATCATAAATTTACTATAGATACACAGTCTCTATGAAAATCAAACCTCAAAAGTAGTCCTGCGCCAATGCTTACTTATACAGATATCATACCTCTCCAGGCCCCCTAGCACGTGCCGAGGACTAATTGGTCTTTCCCCGTGCGGGAACGTGATAAAGCTAGAATATGGATATGCGAAAACGAGACAGACGTATCCATATTCTAGCTTTATCACGTTCCCGCGCGGGGAAAGACCAATTAGTCCTCGGCGCGTGCTACGGCCCGCTAATATAAAAAAGTCCACAAGCTGATATTGTTTAATTTTAATTATGAATCTTAACACCCAGTAATAGCGTTGTATAACATTTGTGATCGTGTAAAACATTCGTCATCGTAGCACGTCACATGAGACTGAGAGCAAAACAAGGCATATTACGCTATTTATGCCTTGTTTTGATAGTGCCGTATTCGAGCGGCGATCGGGGATTTCATCGCAGGTTTTCTATAATAATTGTTTCTGTCCAAGTGGATTTTATGGTTATTTAAATGACAGTGCTATCTAACCAAAATAATTATGTAGTAAAGAAGGTTTCTTAACAGTGTCTTAGGTACATAATTATTATTTAGTATTAAAAAATTTGGACCCTCTAAAACCACAATGGAAATAATATATGACAGTGATAACTAACCAAAATATGTAGTAATAGTACATTATGATACAAGTGTGCTATGTTGGTCATTACACTAGAGGCGGTATTATGCGCGCGAGCCGAAGGCGAGCGCGATAAGGAAGCCGAGAGTGTATTGAAACATAGCACAAGAGTTTCATACGACTGTTTTCGACACACTTGCGAGGAAAAAACAAACTTTTGTTTTATAATAATCAACCACACAGCGAAAACGTCAACAAACATTTGCGGAAAATGGTGCCCAAATCAGTAATGCGCGCGCGGGTTGACATTTACTTCAGCGGCATAAGAACTCTTTGTTGGTATTACAAAAAAACTATAAGTATTATCCGGCTATATTAAGAGTGCTTCGTATACGTACGTCTAATTGCAGTCACGTACAAACTTGACTTTACCGGGTTATACCTATTATAGCACCATGTGCCGTAATGTAAAGTAAAAAGCACGCGTGCGTAATAGCTTGGATTATGAGCCTAAAACGATGCAATAAGATCCACTTTACGAGCAAGTGTGATAAAAATCAGGTTTCATAACAGCCTCTTAGGTACATAATTATTATTCAGTATTAAAATTTCTAATGGCAAAATTTATAATTTTATTTTTTATTGATTTTTATAATTTGCTAATGGCAGGTTGTCGAACAGTGTGGCGGTCTAAGGGGGAGGCCTTCGCTCAGCAGTGGACGTCTCCGGGCTGATGATGATGATAAAAATTTCGGAGCTTCCACCTCTAGTATAATTGGGTTTACCTGTTAATTTGCTTTGCCTCAATCACGACGATCGCCGTATGATAAAGGAGGGAGAAAAAATTATAAATAAGTACTAGTTGTAACACAACACAAACTGTAGCACAAACGCTTCTTTCAATTCTGAGAAAATTCTACATACCCCAGCAGCAGCCACATAAGCATACCTATATTTATATGTGCATATCTTTAAACTGTGAAAACCCACTAATGAGCATAGCTTTACAGATTATGTTAGAAGTCATTATTAGCATTAATGCGGGTATGTAGGCTTCAGTAGTTACAGGGCAAGGCTACTCATAATCAGAAAACTTGTTTGTTCATCGTTTTTAAACGATCGAAGACCAAGTACCAAAAGATGATAATTAAGGAAAATTTACGTCATCATCATCATCAGCCCGGAGCGTCCACTGCTGAACGAAGGCCTCCCCTTTGGACCGCCACACTGTACGGCAACCTGCCATTTGCATCCACCGGTTGCCCGCGACTTTTAGTCGTCGGTCCACTTAGTGGGAGGCCTTCCTACGCTGCGTCTTCCGGTTCGCGGTCGCCACTCAAGAACCTTTCTTCCCCATCGGTTGTCAGTTCTTCGAGCGATGTGGCCTGCCCATTGCCACATCAACTTGCAAACCTTGCGAGCTATGTCGGTAACTTTGGTTCTTTGGCGAATATGCTCGTTCCGAATATCTTCGTTCGTTCCGTAGGAAAATGTACATATTGGTAGTAAAAGGCAAAAAATACAAAAATGGATTCCAAATAGGCTGATTGGTATGATGATAGTGATAATACCGAGTAGCTGTGTTGTTTTTGATAAGAGTATAAAGAAAAACGTGTGAACGAATCAGTTGATCGGTTGAATCATGAATATTTTACTTCGAGTAAACCATAGAGTAAGTAAATACTACGTAATAGTAAACATCAAACTATTAAAATATATATAGAACATATTACTTTTAAAGGTATACTTAAACATCTTTAAGGAGTTTTAATTGTCATCAGTAAAGAGAAACTACAACAAGATGTTATTAAACAAAAACAAGACGGGTCCAAAGCTGAGACCGTTGTATCGGAAAGCAAGTTCACCTGTGATTCGATGGACTGACGAAATAAAGAGGACAGTGGATGCGACTGAAAGAGACAAGACGACTATTAATGGATGGCCTTGAAAGAATTCCATAGTGTGTAGTGTCCATGGTTGTCTAGTAGTGGATTGACGATAGCTGATGAAGATGAAGTGACAAAGGCAGAGCTTGCTATTGCAACACCTTTGATACCCATAAGAGATAGAGAGAGAGAAAAACCATAAGAGACCCATAAGAAACCATAAGAGAGAAAACGCGTGAAACAGTTGGCAGTGATTAGAAGCGAAACGCTAAGGATCTCTGGAAATAGATTAAATGAAAGGGTGAAATGATGTTAGCAGATAATAACGGATGAGTTAATGTACAACGGCAAGCAAGCGAAGACTTGCAAGCTTACAGACTGAATTGAAAGTAATTTAAAGTAACAAAATGCATAATAAGAATTGACCAAAGCATTTTGTCCAGCAGTGGACGTCTTCTGGCTGATAAGTGAGTGAGACCAAAGCAACGTGTCGTGCCCTTGTAAAAGCATAAGTCAACGTTGAACTTATGACAGTTCATAAAAATGGGTCAGCGCATACGGGACTAGTATAAGGACACGAAATTACTTACAATATTGATTGATTACAATATAAAATTTATAAGTTAGTTGATTGGATGCAAACCAGAAGTCACGGATTGGGGTTGAACTAGATAAGAATTGATAAAAATAATGCTTGAATCTATTATCAGAGTTCTGTGTAGGACTATGACTATGTCGTAGTCAGTAGTCAACTGAATACGTCAAATGCCACTTTGATAGCCGCAAAAGAACAACGTTTCGCCTTCTTATAAAGGCAATTGCAGAGAATTAGAGTTTCTTAGTGAAACGGAACTAACTAAATCAGTAAAAACATTTGTATTTCCTTAGCTAGATAAGCTATAACAATGAAAAGTGTTTTATCGGTCAGATAAATTTACTACATATTTACTTCGTTCTATTTTATGTTAGTCTTAATTAAACTGAGCATTACTTATTTGTGTATGATAAGGAAAAATGTAGGCAATTTCTTGAGGTTGCGCAAATAATTGACACGGTTTTTATTGTGAGCAACCTATTTTTATCTATATCTTCTCGTTCTTTGTATATTGTATTGTTTTATTATATATTCTATGTAATCTTTCACCTCTAAGCGACGTTGTGTTAGTATGACTAAATGCAATAATACACTCTCAATCCGTAAAGGTATAGTAGCCTGAGCCTAAATCCCGACAAAGCCATTTGGTGTTTCAACATTGGGTCCGTGGGGGCCGGGAACTCAACTTCTTTTTAAAAAATTATCCGAGTGCCTGGTTGAAGCTATGCTAAAAAATTTAAAATCTAGCATTTACTTGGCCTAACATATTATGAGCATGCAGAATGGTAGATAGTTCTCAGACTATCATTGTCCTAATTGGTAGGTAATCCAATACATTGTGGATTCGGAAGTTAGATTGTGTGTATCTTGTTTTAGATTATAAGGACAATTGCCTGAAAAATATATCAACGCTTTATAAATCACCGTATCACATATATATCAGAGACCGTTTAAACTATCTATAGGTTTGCTACGTATAGATACTTTAAGCGGTCTCTTATATCGATTGATTAATGTTTTAATAATAGTTTAATTTATGTTATATCAATAGTAATTATACGATAACCAGAAGGCATACTGGTAGCATATCTGCTTTATTGGCCGTAGCTCCTGGACTAAATATCAGGCTAGATGTAGCTATGGTACTTATAATATGAATCACGTATTAAAAACATTGGGCGCTGGTGTTATTTGACGTTATTTATATATGTGTTCACCATGATATACCCAACAAAAGGAAACATAGTGTGGAGCTATAAGTGTGAGCTTTTATTTATCTATTTTAATATTTGTAGGTCAACAGACATGGAGAGAGAGCGCCAGATGCAGATGAACTGTCTCTGTCAGACCAGCAAGACAAAATCAGGAATCTCACATACATTGAAGGACCAGAAGGTCTTTTCAACGTAAGTCCAAAATTTTGATGTTTAAAATTTTTAAAACTATATTCTCTGATATTCCTAAGTATTGTCATGTTTTACATTCGTCATAATTTATCTTTCACTCATCAGCCAGAAGACGTTCACTACTGGACGAAGGCCTCTCCCTTAATAGGGAGGAGTTGCCATACTCCCCACGGTTGGCAGGCGGCTAGCGGATCGCAGAGTGTTAGCACCGTTAACTAAGAGGACGCTGCTGCCCGTCCTCCGGTGGTTGTGGATGCAGTTTTACGACATACCCAGGTCCAATAATGTATCTTTAGTGCACATCAATAGAGTTGAATACCCGAGTCTCTACATTATACGAGACCTGAATAAAGCCTCTCCTCGCGGGAATGTGGTGGCCGAATTATGTGAGAAAGACTCTGCAAGGTCATGTCAGGTCAAGGGATGATAGAGCCATCAAACCCCAAAAAACCACCCATTCCCATTAAAATTTAAGTGAGCAATTCTGTCACGTGTATTTTTATTCCAAAGGCCTTTTAGATACTCATGGTCGTCTTGTCCTCGTGGTTTGTCTTGGAGACATCCATAATTACGGGTAAATGTACTTACAAATTTTAAACTGTATCTATTCAGTTCACATTTTTGCCAAGGGTTAAAAGTAAAATTAGCAATTAATTATTTAAATTTGGCATTTAAATCCTATCAAAAAGGAACTGTATATTACAAAAAAACCACAGCGGTCAAAGAGGCAACTGTTATGTGACCCACGACAAAAACAATTAATTTCAACCTGAAAAATACCAGACATAACATTTCTGCCCAGTTAATTGAGCAAAAAACAACAAAAATGAGCTCTATTTACGCTATTTCACAAGTGTTTCCTCGTGTTTTCAACCTTGACAGTAGATGATTGGACGCGACGCTCCGTAAAGGTCACGTTTTAGAGTAATACGGTCACGTCTGACGCTAGACTGATGGATTGAAGAGAATACGGATGTTCTATCTTGGCTTGTCTAGAAATGTAGCACCGTGAAATGTCTACATAGAGTCTATGCGAATAATTGACTCGATACAAGTAAGTTGTGAAGGCCAACTCTCGTATTAGGAGGCTAGAAACTAAAGGGGGTAATTATTCAACACTGCGAACAACTTTGATTGATGATGAACTTGATTAGGATTTTGTTCCCAATACCCTTAAGGCTCTTAGCACAGGCAGCAGCGTCCTCTCGGTTAACGGTGGTGAGTATTCTGTGCGACCCCCAAGCCGCCTGCCAAGCGTGGGGATTATGGCATAGTCCAGTAGTGGAAGTCTTCTGCTTGATGATGATTTACAACCCGGTAGTTTGGGAGAGCGTATTTTGTTAATAAAAGTTTAAATTTTCTCCAGGCAGGCAAAAGAAAAGCCTACAAGCTAGGTAAATTCTACAGAGAGCGATATGGGACAAAAAAGTTTCGTCTCGTTTCCAACATCTACCTTCAAGATGAGATAGCTGTGAGGAGCACAGACAAGGAACGGACTAAGATGATGATCCAGGTGGCCATGGCCGCGCTGTACCCCCCGGAGCCAGAGCAGCAGTGGGACGATGGTGTGGGGAGGATCTGGCAGCCTGTTCCTTACACGGCTGTGCCTCTAAGTGAGGATTATGTAAGTCTCTTTATTTTTGAATTTTTGGCTTGAGTTTGATTGCAATCTCGCATGATGTTTATGTAGTGGTAGGCTTGTATTGCAGAGTCCGCCGGAGGAAGTAACAGTTTTGCCAGTTATTCAACCGCCAAACAGTACTGTGCTTCGGTCTGAAGGGCAATGTAATAAGATAAATAAATGGGCGTGAAGACATTTGACATCTCAGGATGACGAGCGTAGAGCATTGCGGCGTAGGATTGTGTTCACAAGTTCACAATTCTGGCACTGCTACTGTTAGTGGCGGGCGTGACGGTTACCACCAGGCGAACGTCTTGCTCGTCTCGTCACTTGATTGTAACCCTCAATTGTTTGTTCATTGTTGGGATTTGACCCCACGCCCTTCGGCGTGCGATCCTTACGCGCTAAACCAATGAGCTGCCATGTCAACAAAACTTACACGGTACAAACCCTTATCTTGTTACGTAAACGAATTTAATAATGTCAGAGTATGTTACGATATGAGTTTATTCGTAGCTTTTAATTCTGATGTAATGAAATTGCATCAATTTGCAATTTGGATAATTAAATCAGACAAGATTGCAACCGGATAACATTGGAATTCTGAAATGGTGACGCATTTGGTGCAGTTTACTATTTTAGAATTGTTACTTTATGAAACTATTTCGGCTAGTAGATTTCACGTGTTTCCTAGTTTTCCCATACTTATTTGCGTCAGCCTATAGTTACTGTTTCTAAGTCTACCCTCGAAAGGTGAAATACCAATATTACATCACGCAGAATTTTCCACCGCACATGTGCCATTCACGTTAAGGATGCACTGCCCGACGGCTCGAACTCATCAGTGGGCGTGACTAAAACGCATGCTCTCTTCATCAAACAAAGTGTGGGAAAGGGAGAAAGAAAGAGAAATGAGCACGCAAATTTTTCATGTCGACCTAAGGCTGCAGGACTGTGTTGAATAAACAACCTACTGAACTATTTTATTTAACTAAAGTTATTTGAAAACTTGATGCACTAAACTATGCCGTTTGATACATTATTTTAGAGTTTTCGTACTCCTTATGTTATTTATTTACGTCCAAAGTGGCTTTAAAATTGAGCTGAAATACAAGGTGTTTCCTTTCATGTATTAACTTTTTACATTCTTATCAATTTACAATCCTATATAGATAAAATGAAGAGACAAATCGATATAATACTTAGTGTTGGACCTACAACATTATTTAGTGGAGTATTACTTCCCCGTTTCTATGGAGAAGTGACCGGCTTGTTTACTCTTAAACTTTTCCCAGATATTGTTAAGGTGTACATGTGATGTTTCTACCAAAATGTCAAATCAAAATCAATCGATCAATAAGCTGTCACAGCGACCCTACGTGAGTCTTGGCTTCCCAAATTAGAAAGCGCCATCTTGCTCTATCTTGTACCAGTTCATGCGTCCAAGGCCGTCTTAGAGCACACCAGGGCCCTTAGGCACTCAATAATGTGGGGCCCCTTTGGAAATTACAAAAAGGGAATGACAAAAAAAAACTGGTATTTATGTCTACCTAAAAATTTAAAAAAATGCGCTATTGAGTGCATGTTATATCCGGGGGCCCCGTCACGTCGGGCACAGGTTCCTTGTGCCCTAATAGTAAAGACGGTACTGCAAGTTACTGTAGGTCTTTTGCCACCTCGTCTTTCCATGTATACATGGAGTGGCCAACGGATCTTCGTCCCTCCGGCAGTTCCTTTAACGGCCTGACTTTCTTCTGTCCTTTCAAGATGTCCAAGCCAGCAGAGTCTATGAGAAGGGTTTCTTCTACCCAAAGGAAACAATTATGATTTTCAAATTCTGTTCTTGGAACTTTAGATTTTAAGTTAAGCGACGGTATATACATGCCGTATTGGTAAGGGATCGAACTAACAAACCTCTAGAATGTAACGCGTGCTCTCTTAACCAGACAACATTAGACCTAAACTTATTTGAATCATTACAAAATCATTATTTTGAATCCGTGTAAACTTGAACCTCTTTAGACGCGCACCAACCCATATTATCACAATAATCATCTTTATATAAATAAACAACATACTTACATAATATTGATACTTAATTAGGTGTAGCAGAATCACAAGTTGAACTTGAACTTAGCTCTTATCTCGAAACTAAGTGTAGAATAAATAAGATAATTATCACAGAGCTTGTATAAAAAGGGAATCGTCGTAACTTCTGGATACCTTTTTCTTTAGGTGTCTACAACCACGTGGTAATACCGCCAGCTTACTGGGGTACCCAGCCGACTGGTTTGAGCATTTGGATTGTCTCTAAACTTTCATTGGTCTAAGTACAATCCTTTTTTTGTATAGTATACGAGTATATAGCGTTCGGCAATTGCGTAATATCTTCTCGTCCAAAATCCCGCAGTGTCTGAAGACAAGGGGTTTTAACCAGTGTTGCCAGTGATGACATATAGAACTGAAACATGGTCTTTAACTGCTGGCGTATTGAAAAAACTCAAAGTCACGCAACGGGCAATGGAGAGAGATATGCTCGGATTTACTTTGCGCGATAAAATCCGGAACGAGGATATTCGCCAAACTGAGACAAACACTCGCATGTCGCAAAGACTGACAATGACTGACGCGAGTGGAGAGCTGGCGCTCAATATGTCGTCTTCAAAATCCGTGCGCTTATTTCCCGTCCATTCATTTTATCATTGTCGCTGAAGTTATGTAGGTACTTCTTATAGTCCACTGGTGCACTGCTGGACTGGGCCTACCCTCAGAAGGTGATTGGGCCATATCCACCAAGCTATTTCATACTTTTATTATGAAAACTGACGTGGTTTTGACACATTTTTGTTTTATTCATACGGGTGTGCTAAGCAGGACGCAGCTGCACGCGCGTCGGGCTCTGTTTTCACTCTTTGAAAAAGGTCACCGGATGTGATCGAAACTATAGTCGGAGTATCCGATTTAATTAAACGTGAGTATTCCCGTATGAATAAAACAAAAATCTATTTCATACTATTTAGTGATTTTTACAAACTTATCTTTTCCAGCTTCGCTACTACTCCAACTGCAAAAAATACATGTCCCTGATGGAGGAAGCTCAGCACGCGGCTTTGCAGGAGGAGTTCCTGCCCTTCATGGATCTGATCCCGCTTCTAAAGGAGAAGACAGGGACGAACTTCACTGAGAACCCGCTCATGTTTCAGTCACTGTTTGACCTCTTCAGAAGCACTGTAAGTAACTATTCTGGATTCTGAGTTATTCTTGTTTACTCGACTGCAGACCGTATTTTTTTTATGAGGGGATACGCGTTGGGTACGGAATTACTAAGCTGAAAGAAGGTAACTGTACTCATCTCTTTGAACTTTTAGGGACCAGCCCTGATAGCCAACTTACAGGTATGACGTGTTTGTCCCTTGTTCATATTGGTCGATACGATATTAAAGCGGAAATAAACTAGTAGTTTTTTACAATTAGCTTATGCAAAATAACGCCTGTATCAATCATTAGATTTTAGCGATAAGGCCGCCAGTTTTGACACTCGGTCATAAGGTTGTTTTTTTTTTTTTTTTTAATGTTTGTGTAGTAAAAAAAAAGCATATCTGCCAAAGGTTATAATTGAGGAGGTCCGGGATAAAAACCGATAATTCCACTTGGCGTAATTTTACAGAAAACGCAAGAAACGATTTTCATTTATATAGTTCAGTTTCTGCGTTAACTAAAATATGATTAAATAAGCTTGTAAGAAGGGCTATTGGACAGGGATAGTGAAAAAAATCTAGACTTGATTGTTTCCTCCACCACTGACCATAATTATTATGGTCAGTGGCCATAAGTATATCATTTGTGTGTTGTGAGTTTATCTAGTGTTATACGAACAGGAATTTGTTTTATTAGTGTGAAAGTTTACTTGAAAGTGTGCCATGCGTGGTTAGTTACTACTTACTACTTCGTCCTCCGCAAAAAGTGGCATAAAATGATATAGGCAGATAATCGCTATTGCCATCTCCTATGATATATTATGCTAGAAGAATAAAGAGTTTTTTTTTATTCTTTAGGTTCGTATATACCAATTGTTTGATCGATTCTATAGGTATATATTCAGCCGAGGTGATAAAATTAACCCACAAACAAAAATCTAAAGCACTTTGCAAACAGCTACCAGATATGTACAATAATATGACCTTTAGCCTATTATGCAGTCGTTTTTACACGTAATTACGTCAGAAATTCGCCAATTCTAATAGCTCAACTCTTTGACTTTCAAAATGCATTTTATGTACCAAGGCAAGTAACCTTTGGTGCTTAAAGGCTAGAGGTTACACTTATACTGTTATTAACCAGGTTAATTCATTATGAATTTTAGCTCTTGGATGCACGAATGCGTAGACGGTATACTTACGTAGTTTTAGCACAGCCTGACATTAAACAAGTAGAGATAATAATTTAAAAAAGCGACTGTAAAAACTTATAGCCAGTGTAACTCGGGATGATGTAATCATTCTTACGATACCTCATACACAAAAAACGAGTGTAATATTTCAGGTTTCTTGTATGTATCTATCTATGTATGTTAGTTTCTTTGTTCGACCAAAGCTTCTAAATGCCTGAAAAGATTCAGATGTATAGCGTAACATTAGAATAGTTATATCATCTCAAATGACAGTCGTGTTTTTTGAATGTATAAATTATACTTTTTGTAAGCCGCCGGCAGCGTGGCAAGGCTCAAGCTGCCAGTGGTTAGGACTGCGGAATGAGGAACCTCCTGACAATGCGTGCCGTGTAACCATTGCCGTTTTTATGTGATCCTTGTGTGTGTAACCGCCAATATGCACCAAGCCAGGATGGTGGAATATCTCCCAACCCATACCACCCTTCAAGGGCGACGTGGGTTGGGAGATGTCAATAAAGAGACACATGTATAAATAAAGGAGTTTGATTTTTAGATGATAACATCTTTGTGACTCGAATCAGCACAGGTGCTTGACAATTTTTTTTGTATTGACAGGTCGGTCTCGGTCTGGACATCCCAGAGTGGTCGAAGCCTATACTCGCGAGGCTCGGGGAGGCTGCGAGATTAGCGTACAAGCTTTACTTCAGGACTGAAGAGATGAAGAAGATTGGTGGAGGTAAGACCGCTTCAATAAAGGCTTTTTCCACAGATTAAACTCTTAGGACATTTCCCATACGCAGGTGACCTAGTGGTACAAATTTCCCATACCTCTTTGTATGTACTAGGCCAAAATGTCACTGCCTTTAGTATTTCTGCGAACATAAGTAGGTAAACCTCGTAAGCACAAATCCATATTTTTTTATAGTTGTTATGGGTTATCGTTACAATCCTTACATCATCCTGAGTGACACTGGGTATTTCGGAGGAAGGATTTCCCTCTTGGCTGGCTATACATGTTTGGGACAAAAAAAAAACACTTTTTGGCAGGGCAGTGGTGTTATTTAATGTTTGAAAATTGTCATGTTTAAACCTGTTCCAGATCTTTTCCATAAAAATCATATACATTACACTTATATTATAATGGATTTAAGAAATGTGTAACATGAGAGTCTTATTTTATAAGTAGAGGTCACCCGCGACTTCGTCCGCGTACGGAAGAAATTCGGCCCGCTCCCAAAACTCACCACTTTAAATCATCCCGAGATTTTTTTTTTGCCCCCCCTCCAACTCTACCGACTCTACCGACCCCACCTCCCCGCATCCCCCGTCCCCCGTCAGTCAGTCAGGACAGAGCCTTTTATTGACTAGTTATGAAACAGCGAAGAAATTTAAGTTTTTCGTAGCTAGTTATGAATTTTTAGTTACTTATGTGGATGAACGGTGCAATTCACACGATCCTACTTGATTATTTATTTCGTGTAAAGCAAGTGTTTTGTGCACAAAGTTACGCGTAGTTTCGGTCTTAACTAGTTATTATCTATACTTATGCTAATACTCCGTCCTATATCGGTAACTTTAGTTCTCTGACAAATTAACTAAGTACCTACTTACTTATCAACCGACTTCAAAAAAGAAGGTTCTCAATTCGACTGTATGTTTTTTTTGTATGTATGTTACGCGATTACTCCGCCAATTATGAACTGATTTTGATGATTCTTTTTTTGTTTGTTAGGTAATATTTCAGAGGTGGTCCCATATACATTTTATCGAAATCGGTTTAGTACATTGGCTTTTAAATCAAACTTAAAATCATGGTCAAGTCCAAGTCATGCCCTAAAGGTGTTAAAACTCGCAAACGTTTCGTAATAAGTTTTCACCACACATTTTTTTGAAATTTCGCAGTTAGCGTATTGAACGAAAGTAGAAATTCTTTTAGGGTTCCGTACCCAAAGAGAATCCAATTGTACCCTATTATTAAGCTGCCTACCGTGTCTGTCTGTCTGTCCATCTGTCTATCCGATCTTTACTGACTTATAATCTCGTGAATCGTAATAGATAGCCGGTTGAAATGTTCACTGAACATTCGTTACTATCGCGGATTACCTAGTACTTGTGGTGGTCCGGGACCCTCGTTGTCCGAGTCCCAAGAACGAGTCAGACTTGACGGCTTTAATTTTTCAAGTGTTTTGTTTCTTTCTTTGACCTATTCCTTTCCATTTCCAGGGGTACTGTTAAACATGTTTATGGAAGCGGCAGACGACATGATAGCTGGAGTCCCAGTCTCTCGGCGGCTCAGGCTGTTCTCGGCACACGACTTCAACCTTGGCGCACTGATGGAGGTGTCCAGGGTGAAGGGATCTTACGGCATCCCGGACTATGGATCTGTGTTCGCGTTGGAACTGTACCGGTCTCGGAGTAACGGGGAATATAGCGTTTTGGTAAGTTGATTGAAAGTATGCCTAAATCAAGTGTTTTGATCAAAGCCTGTAGTCCAATCAAAGAGAGATATCGGAATATCTAGACTTCTTAAAAAGGAAGATAGAAGGGAATGAAATATAAGCACTCTATGTATGCATAGTATATTTATTGTTCTCTACTTTCTCCAAAGCAGGATATTTATGACGTCCCAGTAAATCTATAAAGGCGCATTCTATAGCATATAAACTTCGCATCTCAAGAAAAAGCATTTAGTTTTGAGTCATGACAGATTTGGTTTCAAAAGATAATACTTACTCAACTAAATTCTAAGTATAATTTGCGGTCAAAAATATGTTGCACAGCGTAAGGAAGTAGTCGGCTTTTAGATTATGATCCTTTAGCTTGTACAGTACTCCGTCCCAATATCCTCAACCAAACTTTAAAAAATCACTAGACTACCTATACAACGAGGCGCTACTGTGCCGATATTAAATTAACACACGTATGTATAGGGTTAATGATTAGTAACCATAAAAATAAAGTAAAAAATAATCGTTTAAAAAAAACAGATGTTCCATACAAAAAGTTCATCGACGTTGGACAAAATGGAACATCTGATATATTTTTTCGCGATATTTTTACTGAATATTAACCCTACTCGTGTTTTAATTTAATGTCGGTACAGTAGTGCCTCGCTGTAAAATTTGACGCACAGAGATGTGCCTGACTAAACTGCTTAGGTCTGCATCACGTCGCCGTCGTCATCGCTTTCCGAGATTGTAAAGCTCCTACCCAAATTAGAATAGCAACTGACATGAAAACAAAATTGCCGCAAAATTATAACAGGCTCTGGCGACACAAAATCTACCTTTCTCCTTTAAGCTAAAGACACTTCTGCTTTATAATATTTATGGTTTGTATCATTTCAGCCTATATACTTACCATCAGCCGGGGAGTCTTCTGCCAAAGAGCTTCGCATCTTTGGCTGTGAGAACCACAAGTACTGCGACTTCACCAAGTTCCGAGAACTGGTGAATGAAAACCGATTGCCTGAAAAAGAGTACTACAGGATTTGTAACATTAGAACTGAGCTGTGATTTGAAGTATTATTAGATTTATTGTAAAGAGGTTACCTCTCATGAAAGTTGGGAAAAAGAGAAGCGTTTCAGAAGTAGGTTTAGGTACTTAATGTTAATTAAGAATGAAATTCTTATAGTTTCATATCCGTCTTCAAGACATGGTTCTTTTCTTTTATTTACTTACATCGCTGGTCTCATATGATGAAAACTTGTAGGTACAAGATTATTCTAAGTGGTACTACACTAAAAGGAGCTTAAATTACCTTAGTATGTGAACAACGTTTTTTAGGGGACTAACACCTAAAGTAAATTTTTATTTTTGCACATTTTTTAATCATTATTGTTTCGATGATTGACTTAGTCATGTTTTTGTGATACAATAATAAATACTTCCATTCATATTCCCTATTCTATGCATGGATGCGTTGTAGGTACATAATTTGAGCTATTTATTTTACCCACAATTGCCAAAAAAGTCCAAATCGACAATATAATAAAATCGCCGGCACCCAGTTTACATGCATAACGCAGAGAAGTTGTGTTGCACCTGTTGGTAATTTTAAGGTTGCTTACAAAAAATTAATGTACTTAATACGTTTGTACCCATTTTCCCATACGTCTGACCCCAGCGCTGAGTCTTAGGGTCTCTCTGTAGCCATAAGTGTGCGATTCTCCCAAAAAAGTTTGCTGTAGCGCCAGAAAACCATTTCTGAACATAAAACTACCAGTTATTTATGGGCTACTATAAATAACTAGTAGTTCTGTGAACAGTATATGGACCTTGCGAGCACAAACTTACATTATTGTCTTTTAGAGGCCGGTAAATTGCCCCGCAGCAAACATTTTTGAGAGAAATAGGTACGTACCCCTCCAAACAAAATTCACTGACGATAAAAAGTTCTATGAAATTTTAGAGCCTGTATCTATACCAAGTTTCGTCAAGACTCGTTGAAAAATACGTTGTGTACGCGAGTACCAGCATCAGAGACAATAGAAAAAAGCAAAAAATAAATTAAGCAAGTACTACCAGTTGTTGCAGAGACTTTGTCGCTCCGTCCAGCGACAATGATAAGATGAATGGACGGGAAATAAGCGCACGGATTTTGAAGACTATATGTGAGCGCCGGCTCTCCATTCGCTTCAGTCATACTCTGCCTTTGCGACATGCGAGCCGTACGATACGACAATACAAACTTCTAATACATGTACATGTGTTCTCTTTTTGTCATGTAGTAATTAGATTCGCTATCTCTATTCTCCGGCAAATGTATGCTGCGTTCCGTAATGCGCTAAAAGTGATAATATCGCGAATCCGGCCTAAGTGACAATTGTTACTCGATCAAAGCAAAGCCCATATATGTTTTTGACTATTAAATTTGGTCGGATTCGCGATATAATGACTTTTAGCACATTACGGAACGCAACAGTAATATGCATACTTTTAGCTAGGTATGCTTGATTGTGTTGGCTTGTTAATTTTGATCGATTTTCAAGCGCTAGGCCCGTCCATTCCATTATCACCGTCGCTGGCTCCGTTAATTATTTTCACTCTAATCGTGATAAACATTCCAAGTTGTAAGAAGTACATGACAACCTCAATTAACATTATACTTGTTTACTTAGTACAATTTCAACTATGACGAATGTTTAATAAGTAGAATCAAATCAAGCACGTCTGTGATACGTAAAAATCGAATATGTATCTTATTTAAATCGGATTTACGAACAGAACATAGTTTTATGACTTCGAAATAAATGTTTGCTATCATTTTACTGTTTTAATATTTTTCCTTTATTAATAAGTACTCGTAGGTATATTATAGAGATACTTCATGCTCACTTGATACTTGGCGGGCGTTTATGTCGTAATTAAAAGAAATTGTGACGACTGGCGATGGATTTGCTATGCATTATATCGCCCTGGACCTGGGCACCTATTTCTAAAACTGCATCCAGAACCACCGGAGGACGGGCAGCAGCGGCTTCTTAGTTAACGGTGGTAAGCATTCTGCGATCCCCAAGCCACCTGCCAAGCGTGGGGATTATGACAAACCCTCCCTAATAAGGGAGCGTCCATCAGGGACATCTTCCGGCTGATGACCTAGCGGGCACGCTACGTAGTACAGTAATCTCCACGCAATTATGTCATTAAACTTGCTTAATTTATGTCTATACTGCACGGAAGTGTACACCACAGAAGAGCGAAGGCCCTACCTCTTCTCTCTTCAGTGGTGTACACGACGTACCTGCGCAGGCTCACCCCTTCCATGCCGTCAATTTGACAACTTGTTTTGCGGCTACTGTAGGAGTGGAAACAATAGGAAAATATATTGAAAGTCATATTATTATGTACGTAATTTTTTTTATTTTTTTTTTACACTTAATATTTTATATTATACGATTTAAAAAAATAAACATCTATAATATTTACATATGTACAAAACTTATTATAAATATTTAAACTATATACTAAAAACTACTTATTTACAATAAAATATACAATATAAATATATATTTTAAAAAAAACCCCTTTGTACGTAAATTTAACTTCTCATCTCTCATTCAAGGGTAACCACAAATTCGTGATCACATCACACCCAAACCAATCATTGTGTTATGCTTATTTCTAAAGTGTATGTTCCTATAAGTATCTAGTAAAAAAAAACCCTATACATTTTTCCATAATTCTGTCCGAAAAACATTTATTAAGGGTAATTTATACGGCTATATTTATTTAGCCGAAACCTGACGAGGGTGTGTCAGATTACCTGTCTCATTTTGTTAAAGAGTTTTATGTAGGGCTGGCTCTTCCGCTACGAAATGACGAAAGGTCCGTGGTGGAAGAAAGAAGTGCATGTTATTGTGTTGACACTTTGTTTTGTTGTTAACGAAAAGATACAAAGCAAAATAAATGTTGTTTTTCCCTGTTAAAAAAAGATTTATAAGTTTTGCGTTTACTCCGCCAATTATATATGAAATGATTTTGATGATTCTTTTTTTGTTTGGTATTATTATACTTCAGAGGTGGTCCCATATAAATTTTATCGAAATGGTTCAGTAGTTTGGTTTTTAAATCAAAATTACTAGAAAATATGAAGATGTCATCCAGGTATTCGAAGTTGAAGTCGGTTTTTTTTAATTATATTGTTTATTATGGCTTGCGTTTGACTGCCATCTCGTCTGGTGTTAAACGAAGATGCAGCCTACGATGGAGCACGCTTGCCTAGAAGAAACCGATTCACTTGCGACTTGAAGACACCCAGATTATAATAGGGTAGATGACTGATGTTTATATTGTTGAAACCAATAGCTCTGATGAAGAATTTAAGTAAATATAGTATGTTTATAAAAAAATATTTAAATCGGTTGATAATGTTCTGATGTATGAGAGTTTAAAGTTTTTGTTAGAGACAACTCTGTCCCTTTCCCACAAAACAAAAAATGACGTCACGCCTTACTTGTCAGAATATAATTTATATGGCGTACAGAGAAGTGACGTCACAAATTTGCTGTTTCTTCTCTCTGTCTAGCATGATATTAAAATGCTTAGAAGTTGCTTATTTTTTATCAGATTTTCATTTTCTTTTCATTAATCAGCTATATTTATGGGCCACATTTTAATAGGACAATAAAAAAAACCAGTCATCTTGCCTATTATCGGGAAACACCCACTCGGGCAGCGCATTCCACTGTTCTGCAGTTCGAATGAAGAAAGTGGAATCAAACCGTTTCGTACGAGTTTTAGTATAAACAGTGTCGCTTTTCGAGGTCTTAGCCGTCCGATAGAAGATTGGGCAGGGGGAATTGCATGATATTTAGAACTTTGAATCTGCATGAGCAGAGTAGACGTAATCTCTTACTATCAGAGAACGTCTTGCTTGTTACATGTAGAAACAAAAAAATATAATTTGTATGTTTAGGTATCCCTCGTTGGTAACTCTATGTAGGGTACCACTAGGTACCTATGCCCTGACGGAGTCTCGTGTCTCCCGTAACTTCCAATATGGGTCCAAATCTAGAGTAAATAGGTTCTGTTATTGGTGTCTTGGTTTTAAATTAAAATAACAACTGGAAAAAATATGTCTTCCAAATTAACAAAATTTTGTATTGTTGTAGTGTAGGTACAATTTATTTATACTAAAAAACTAAATAAGTATACAGCCTCTTTATCTCCTCCTTTGGCAACCTTAGTATTTTGAGAGCAGACCCTTATCATAATTTTTGGCCTGACGTGCTGAAACTAGGACTTATTATGCCAGTACCTACTTTACGCTATCCTTTGGTACAAGTATTAGTGCCTACATACCTACTCGCAGTGCTTAGACCAGATATTTCCAAAGTGTGGTGTGTGGAGCCCCGAGGCTCTGCAAGATATCTGTGAAATCTTATTTAGAAATAATAGGCTAGATGACTGGTTTTTTATTGTCCTATTATAATGTGGACCATAAATATAGCTGATTAATGAAAAGAAAATGAAAATATGATCAAAAATAAGCAACTTATAAGCATTTTAATATCATGCTAGACAGAGAGAAAAAACAGCAAAACGTGACGACACTTCTCTGTACGCCAAAGATATTTATAGCTGTACGCCATATAAATTATATTCTGACAAGTAAGGCGTGACGTCATTTTTTGTTTTGTGTGAAAGGGACAGAGTTGTCACTAACAAAAACTTTAAACGCTCATATATCAGAACATTATTAACCGATTTAATTATTTTTTTCAATAAACATACTAAATTTACTTAAATTCTTCATCAAAGCTATTTCAGCTATTTTTATTTCAACGATATAAACATCAGTCATCTACCCTATTGACGTAACGTGATTTTGAAATGAAACAATTTATTTATTACAAATTATTATCATAAACAAAAAATTGCTTTACAGGGTTAGTTCTAATCAGTTAGCATCCTTTTAAGGGCATAATTCTGTACATCAAAACAAACAACTTTTACTATGGGGCCAACCCTGAAATCGCGTAAACAAAATCAGCTGTTCCATACAAAAAGTTCATTGCCTTGGACAAAATGTATTAAAATATATATAAATATATATATATATATATATATACAAACAATTGTAATATATACATATGTATATAAAATATAATTGTTTGTGTTGTTGTTGTTATTATTTAAATATAATATATAATTATATTTAAATATATATATTTTCTTTTTAAATGTTTGGAACAGCTAATTTATAATTCGCGAATTCAGGGTTGGTTCCATAGTAAAAGGTGTTCATAATGATGAGTACCTACATACCCTTCAGTATTGTTGAACCTTTTTGTTATACATTGTAGATTGTGTATATTATTGGTTTATTTTATTATCTAATTAATTATTTGTATTTAATTTTAATTATTGGTCATTTAAATTTATAAGTATATATATATTTTTAGTTATTAGTTAATTGAAATGTAATTACTGTATTTGCTCTTAACTATAATTTATTTAGTGCGCCTACATCCCCATCTCTTTAACCGCGGGGATGACTGGTAGAAAATGCTTTAGCATTAAGTCCTCCTTTTGTACATTAATGTATTTATGTGTGCAATAAAGAATTAAATAAATAAATAATTTTGCCCAACGTCGATTAACTTTTTGTATGGAACAGCTGATATTTTTTTCGCGATTTCAATGTTGGCCCTATAGTAAAAGTTATTCGTTTTGATGTACAGAATATGCCCTTAAAAGGATGCTAACTGATTAGAACTAAACCTGTATACAGGGTTAATAAATAATAAATAAATATTGGGGGGAACATTTATTAAACACAGCGCCATCTAGCCCCATACTAAGCAAAGCTTGTATTATGGAAACCAGATAGCTGATAGAATACTTATATACATTTTTTTTTCGTAATTTATACTTATGATACATACTACACCCAGACACAGAACAAACATCGATATACGTCACAAACATTTTTGTCCTGGGTGGGGATCGAACCCACGCCCCACAGCTCTGAAGGCAGACATGCTACCAACTGAGCTATCAGGCTGTCACTGTTAATAACCTTGCCCTGTAAGCCGAAAGGGGGTAATTTTTCTCATAGATTAATAAGAGATTTTTCGTGCGATCAAGACATTCAAGACTATGCAAAACGTATTTTTTATATTTTTATTTAGGAATGAAGATACAATTTTGTTAAGCTTATTATTTTTCAAAAGGATCAAAAAAGTTTGAGAACTGCTGATCTAGACTAATCTTATTTTCGGGCTAGCATGTTCTCTCGCTTACCTAGTCTTTAAAATAAAACATTTATGATAAAACACGCTTAAGCCTTTTTTATATTTGGTTATACCATATACTAGTATTATCAGCGACGGTGATAATGGAATGGACGGGCCCAGCGCTTGCAAATCGATCAGAATTAACAAGACAACACAATCAAGCATACCTAGCTAAAAGTATGCATATTACATTTGCCGGAAAATAGAGACAACGAATCTAATTACTGCATGACAAAAAGAGAACACATGTACATGTATTAGAAGTTTGTATTGTCGTATCGTACGGCTCGCATGTCGCAAAGGCAGAGTATGACTGAAGCGAGTGGCGAGCTGGCGTTCAACATATACAGTCTTACTTAAAAAAACTTTTCAACCTTAGTCACTGCTTAAAGTTCTCTGTCCTTTTCTAGCACGTGCAACTTCACGTCAGTGAGAAGTTGACAAAGCATCTTAAGCAGAGACTAAGTTTGAGCGGCGTTTTTAACTAAGGCCCATAATCTTCAAAATCGGTGCGCTTATTTCCCGTCCATTCATCTTATCATTGTCGCTGAGTATTATGGCCTATACCCACCGATTCAAAGAAACACTCTCGCCTTAAAAATAGTTGTTTCCTCCCTTGGTAAACAATATACTATTCTTCTGTGATAGGGCTATCAAAGAGCGCCGTTACATGCGGTCTTGTGCCACAAGACTTCTTCTTGCGAACGCCACAATGTCGTCGGTCTATAGGGTCGTCCTTCCTTAACTAAATTTGCTTGTTCGTGGTCGCCACTCGACAACCTTTGTAACATAACATTTACTATACCACGGATAACATAAAATTATACATTTACTTAACCTTACAATGGACCTGGGTACTGGGCATGCCCTAAAACTGCATCCAGAACCACCGGAGGACGGGCGGCAGCGTCCTCTTCGTTAACTGTGGTGAGCATTCTGCGATCCCCAAGCTGCCTGCCGAGCGTGGGGATTATGGCTACCCCTCCCTATTAAGGGGGAGGCTTTCGTCCAGCAGTGGACGTCTATTGGCTGTTGATGAACCTTACAATGTTTCAAATCGATAAGAGGTATATGTTAAAATAAATGTATTATTACTTCCATATTATAGTAACTATTACGGAGTTGGTTAAAAAAAGAAGGAAATATAAGCGTTCTTAATTAAAAAAGAAACAAAACACGACTGCCTTGCCGAATAATGTTTGATGTAATATGTATTGAATGTATGTATCTAGTAATGAATAACATAAGGATTCTAATGATACGAGGGCTACACTAAAAGTATCGGGAATGGAATATTTCCACTGTTTCTGTCATATTAAAATCTTTTTAATTGAAAACTCCTTGGTTTTAACAATCGAATACCATTTATTTATTTAAAAAAATATTCTCGGTCTTGTCACAAGGTTTTGTCAAACTTGTTTAGTCGTTGAGAAAATGGATTTGACTCGAGAAAATTCAAGAGCGATGATTTATTATGACTTTCGAAGTGGTTTAACACAAAAACAGTGTGTTGACCGGATGATTTCTGCATTTGGTGATAAAGCCCCATCCAAAACCACAATTTATCGCTGGTTTGCTGAATTTCAACGTGGACGTGTCAAGCTCAGTGATGATCCCCGTCAAGGTCGTCCAAAAACTGCAGTCACCCAAGAAAACGTTGATGCTGTGCGTAAGCTGATTGAGGAAGATCGACATGTGACATACCGCGAAATTCAGGCAACTTTAGACATTGGCATGAGTCAAATACAAATAATCTTGCATGAAAAATTAGGTGTAAAAAAGTTGTTTTCCCGATGGATACCGCATTCGCTCTGTGAAGAGCAAAAAGCGGCTCGCGTTACTTGGTGCGTCAGAACTCTCGAAAGATTCCACGCAGGATCCTCAAATGCTGTATACAACATCGTATCAGGTGCCGAATCCTGGATATACGCGTACGAACCCGAAACAAAAAACCAGTCACGAGTTTGGGTGTTCGAAAATGAGTTAAAGCCAACAAAAATTGTTCGTTCACGGAGTGTTGCAAAAAAAATGGTGGCCACGTTTGTCTCCAAAACCGGCCATGTTACGACTATTCCTCTTGAGGGACAAAGAACGGTTAATGCAGAATGGTATGCTAGCATTTGTTTGCCACAGGTCGTTTCTGAACTCCGTAAAGAGAACTGCAACCGCCGCATCATCCTCCATCACGACAATGCGAGTTCTCACACCGCGCACAGAACAAAAGAGTTTTTAGAGCAAGAAAACATAGAATTATTGGACCATCCGCCGTACAGCCTCGACCTAAGCCCTAATGATTTCTATACTTTCCCTAAAATAAAGAATAAATTGCGTGGACAGAGATTTTCATCACCTGAAGAAGCTGTGGACGCCTACAAAACGGCCATTTTGGAGACCCCAACTTCCGAATGGAATGGTTGCTTCAATGATTGGTTCCATCGTATGGAAAAATGTGTCAAATTTCGCGGAGAATACTTCGAAAAGCAATAAATATATTTTTAAATAGTAATGTTGTGTCACTTCCTTGATTCCCGAAATTTTCAGTGCCGCCCTCGTACCCATACTTCCAAATCTGATATAAGCATTTAGATGTTACGGAGAAATAAAGAAACTCTCATGAACCCTGAAAACATTACACTCCTTTTTGAGGCAGTCGTCTAATAATAGTAGATTATGCACTAAGGGAATAAAGCCGTGTCTTACGTCGCGGGCGGCATATTGAACCCTATGAGCGTAACGAGTTAACTCATGAGCGTAGCGAGGGAGTTATATAGAGTCCTGAGTGAAGCGAAGGGTTCAAGCTGCCCAACACGAAGACAGGCTTTATTCCAGAACATACTCTACTTTTCACACCTTCTGCGAGACAATAAAAAGCCAGGGCTCCATAAATTAAAATTCACTGACAATCACAGGACCAAACACCGTCTTTTGTTTCACATTCTTTGTAAACGCACCTTTTTTTTTGAGTTCTGCTTATGGTGGCCAGTTCGATATTCGAACAAACCTCTTTACAATGCCACATAATAGGCATTTTTTTACTTAGAGTGTTCCACGAGTTTCCACACGAATTTGACGTTCCAAATTCAAATCACTTTATTCCTTAGGGAGTTTCATACAACTTTATATCCCTTAAGAGATAATGCTTTACTTTTCGTTGAGGTGGCTTGATATGTAATTGGACATTGTCGAGCACGTGGTGTGAAAAAGAACTAATACGTGGCATACAGACAGACTGTGAAACATTAAGGGTACCTATGGTTTGATATGAACCGGGAACCCTAAATTACGTCCAATGTTACGAGTACTAACCTGGGTAAATAATGTATTTTCTAAGAACCAGTTATAATTTTTAAGCTTTTTCGTCTTTTAATGACAGTAAAAACTTCATAAAAACGCCTTTAAAAAGTTTATGGATATCGAAAAGGGAAGTCGATAAAAAGAATATTGTTTTCCAATAACTCATAGCGATAAACTCGGGTTCAAGGTATTAATTAGCGTAAGAATGTTTTTTAAGTCATTTTAGGTGCTCAAGCCTCCTAGCACGCGCCGAGGACTAATTGGTCTTTCCTCGCGCGGGAAAGTGATAAAGCTAGAATATATAAATGGATACGTCTGTCTCGTTTTCGCGGGGAAAAAAGGGTGGATAGACGTTTATCACGGCTCGCGTGCTAGGCGTGCTGGTGTACATACATTTTATTTTATACTTATACTTATACTTTTTTATACAGGCTGTTTTTTTTTTACTGCGCTTATATAAATAGGGTATTAATAGGTATATGATACGCTTTAAAAAAATATATTTCAATTTCGCCTACCTGGATGACATCGTCATATTTTCCAGTTATTTTGATTTATTCCAGTAATTTTGATTTTAAAACCAAACTACTGAACCGATTTCGATAAAATGTTTATGGGACCATCTCTGAAGTATCACCTACAACTACCAAATAAAATTAAAGAATCATAAATATCAATTCCTGCGGAGTAATAGCATAACAAAAAAACAGTCGAACCTCCTTTTTGAAGTTGGTAGAAAAGAATTGAGTACTTTGCAAACAACTTTTAGAATTGCGAAACATAGTACGCCCATTTTATAATGCAGCGCTTGGCTCGTTGATGTCACGCGGCACCCGCCAGCTGTGCGCGTCTCAGCGCTACAGTGTAATATCGAAACTGTTCTATATAAATAGAATACAAATTAGCTTGCACTGAATACGACATGTTTTTAGTTATAGGTATTATGTTGTTGTTCAACTATGTTCAAGCGCGCTTTTTATGGGAGCGAACTTTCTGTGTAGTACTATATGTTTTCTGCATAGTATTCTGTAATATTGTGGTCGATTTTGAAGGTTTAAGTTGACAGAACTAAACTAACTAAAGTATTGCTGTCCTTAGCTAACATGCCTAGTAAAAAAGTGACAGCAATATTTTAATTAGTTTAGTTGGTTACATTCAATGGTTATTATAGGCTAGATGACTGGTTTTTTTTATTATCCTATCTAAATGTGGCCCATAAATATAGCTGATTAATGAAAAGAAAATTAAAATCTTATCAAAAATAAGCAACTTATAAGCATTTGAATATCATGCTAGACAGAGAGGCGAAACAGCAAATCGTGACGTCACTTGTCAGGACGCCATATAAATTCTATTCTGACAAGTAAGGTGTGACGTCATTTTTTGTTTTGTGGGAAAGGGACAGAGTTGTCTCTAACAAAAACTTTAAACGCTCATATATCAGAACATTATTAACCGATTTAAACAATGTTTTCAATTACCATACTATATTCACTTAAATTCTTCATCAAAGCTATTGGTTTCAACGATTTAAAAATCAGTCATCTAGCCTATTATGCACAAAGAGAGCGCCTGTTATTTTATCAACTAAATGAGTAAATGAAACTAATTGCTATCAAAAAATTGCAAGGCAAAATTTTATGTAGAAAAATAAAACCGCGTCACAAACCTACTTTCTGAATGCCTTCCTAGCTATCATGGGAGTGGTTGTTTATCCGTAATTCCGTATACGACATGAGACTCCCCATCGAAGTAATAAGATAGGTGATCGCCAACGATTGCAACTGAGATTTGGCATGTCGATGTGTCTGGCGTACTGTGAGGAGAAGGCGCGCAAGGTGAAGGATGTGGAAGATGAGGAATCAGAAAATGACTTTTTGTATTAATACGTGATACTGTGTTTTTCTGTCATGAGTATTTTTAAGACAATATTTTAAATTTAGTTTGTAGTTTATAGTCTGTAAGTATTATTATTTCTCCATTTTGACATTTAATGACTACAAGATTATTTAAATTTATTTATCTTGACGTAATTTGATATTGATGAAATTATTATACATGACATTGACATTGATGACATTATTATATTTACAAATGACATTAGATTTGTTGATTTATATAATTTAATTAACTAATGTTATTGGCTATAGCCGTTTTAGTTGATAAACAAATAAATAAATAAATAAACAAATAAATGTCGTTGGAGCTGGAGCTTAACACCACAATCCTCATCAAACCCTCCCTATAACTTCGGAATTACGATGCGACTAATTATAATACACAATAGACAATAGGCAATAGTTTATTCGTGGCAAAAGTATAAACAAAAAAGCAGAAAGTTACACAGAACACGGAAAAGTAAAACATAAATAAAAAAATGTTATTATTGTTATTGTTGTTTATCTCACATTGGTAACTAATTACGACTAAATATTGGCATTTTCAAAACCGATTTTCATAGGTGAGGATCCTGGGGTAAATGTACAAAATAAATAATAGTACTACGTGTAAAGGACATACAACCCGGTCAGAATATCTGTGCACCTCGCTTTATTGTTATTTTTGTTATTATTGTTTTTTAATAACAAACCCTTCATCAATAATAAATTGATTTGAAAAGGTTAGTAATTTTTTTTTACCTCCACATTTCTCGAAAAAACTTTTTTTCACACCGTACCACAGAATAATAACTAGTAACAGAAGCTTTACTTCGCAATGGTTTTCAAAGAAATATGACTCAATCTGATAAACAATATGATTTAATTTAGCTCGCGGTCCAGTCGAGCACGTGTTCATTTACATACCTACCAATTTCTTTTTGAAGGAATATGGGCCTTAATTCACTATACTACGGTTCATAATAAGTTATACATGGTTATACGTATTGAAAGAGCCGCCGAGCCGAGCCTACTAGATTGGCCCTTGCGCAATGGCCGCCGCCCGTAGGTATGTTTTTACTGGACTACACAGGCCTGACCGTACCCACTACCCAGACCGCCGATATGACGTCTCGAGGTCAGGTGCACAGATATTGTGACCGGGTTGTAATAGGCATGATGACTACTAATTTTGTATTACCTCATAAAAAAGTTGATCATCAATAGAGCCTTACTACAAAATAAAAATTTAAAAAAACTCATAAATATATTAGTTCTAAGTATTTTAATTTCAAGCTTGACAGAGAGCGCGCTATACTGAGCCATGACGTCAAGCCTCAGGCGCTGCATACAAATGCTATACTAACACGTGCTTTGCTAGAAAGGGATAGAGCATCCCCTCTCTATCCCCACCTAAAACTTTAAACGCTCATATCTCAGAGATTTATCAGCCAATACAATTTATTTTTACAGTATGTGTAATGTATTTAGTTATATTCATCACTAAGCCTCTTATTTGTCATAAATTAAACATTAGGCCACACGCCTATTGCAACGACGCCCAGGGGCCTTATTTTTGAGTCGTACGCAAAGTAGCGCATGCGAAAGGAGGCGACTTTCAAACGATATTGAACCTTATTCCAAACAGTATCGTTCGAAGGTCCGCTCCTTTCGCATGCGCTACGCTTTCGCACGCAAGGGCGGATCCAGGGGCGGGGGGGGGGGGGGTCATGGGGGTCATGACTCCCCCTGAGATGGGTGTAGGTCGACTACTGATAGCTTTTCGAGTTGTAATGGAATTGGAGCCTGAGTGCTAACTAGACCTCGACACGACTATATGACCCCCCCTGACTTAAAAGCTGGATCCGCCCTCGTTCGCACGATTCAAAAACAAGGCCCCTGGAGCCTTATCACTTAGATGGGTTTCGAGCCTTCTTTACCATAAAACCTTTAAATAAATCTTTTAGGAGTAAAAAATGTGCAAATCTAAATCAGAATCTGCAAATATCTAAAGAATCACAATCTCTAAGTGAAAACAGTCAAAAAACGTCCGAGTGCCGTTGTACAACGTATACGTGCATAATATAGTCCACAATTGTACGAATTTAGACGTTATGTCGCTTATAATTATAGTGTTCATGTATGCTTGAAATAAATGAAGAGAAAAAAAAAACTAATAAATTACTTGAACTTGAACTTGAGCGCTTGTGTATCATCGTAGTTCAAGTCGTTCGTCAAGTCAGATTTTTTTTGCAAGTTTTTCTTTCTTATTTGTTGGCATCGCACGTTGTGCATTCTGCCAGTGTCAAATTTATGAATTTTCAAGTTTTTTTTATTAAAATCAAGTCAATTATGTCCATAAATCACAGTCAGCCACCTGAAACAAGTCATAGTCGAGTCCAAGTCATGCCCTAGTTGTGGTGACTTTACTATGAGCTTCTACGGAGTTTTGAAAACAACACGAAAAGAAAAGACATGCTTCACCACATTATATCACTTGCCCACACTCGTGCATGTAATTCAACACTCAATGAATAAAACAGGCGAACATTATTTAATTTATTGACAATAAAGGTTTACTAAACAATAGAAGAATATTTTAATGACAAATTGAACAATGTATTAGTAAAATAGGTATTTTTTGTTAGCTTATTATTTTTATGGATTTGACATTTATTAATACTAATTGATTAATTATTAAATATTATTTTAATACCTGATGTAATGGAATCTCGCAATTTTGAAAATATTGTATGTCCTTAATGGGCGAAGCTGTTGAAACTTAACCTATGTATTTATAAGATCTTGTACCACACAGTTCGACAATAAATGATTATGATTATGATTATGAAACACCACCATTTAAAATCATTAACAGCCTTACCTAAAATAATCTCGATTCTCTTAGTCACTGCTTAAACTTCTCTGTCCTTTTCTAGCACGTGCAACTTCACGTCAGAGAGAAGATGGCAGAGCATCTTAAGCAGTGATTAACGGTTGAGAAGTTTTTTTAAGTAAGACTGTTACGGCCTTACTTAAAAAAACATCTCAACCGTTAGTGTAATTCGCGAAAAAACCCAAGTTTAAGAAAATAATAGAATGCAACAACATGATTTATCCGTGTTTCTGCCAAACTATTTGTTTTTTGCACGTTTTTTATTGTAGATACTACGAGTAGCTCAATGGGAACAAGATAACAATACACAGATTCTCATGCTTATCTATTCACTGGCAGTCATAATGTTCTTAGAATTACGATAATAATGGTCGGTGATAAAAGCGTCTTTGAGATATCCTTGCAAAGCATAACTACAACAAATGCATTCAACTGAGATAAAGTGGCTACAAATATCTTTGTACTTAGATACAACTGATAAAATATTTGTATGTGTAATGAATTAAATAAAGAGTGAAGTCGAGTGACGAGACAAGCAAGACGTTCGCTTGCAGGGCTAACATGCGCACCGCGAGAAAATTTTGTCGTGTCTTTATGTCGTGCGAAGACGAGACAAACTTATACAGATTCGTAGCCTTGTCCTGTTTTGTATAATCGAGATTTTTTTCTCGCAGTGCGCATGTTAGGCCTGCTGGTGGTAAGCGTCACGCCTGCCACTAACAGTAGCAGTGCTAGAATTGTGAACTTGCGAACACAATCATGCGCCGCACTGCATTTCGCTCGTCACCCTGAGAAATCAAATGTTAAATCTCTTCATACCCAGTAATTTATCTGTAACATTGGCCTTCAAACCGGAACACAGTAATGCTTGCACACTACTGCTTGAATAACTGGCAAAGGTGTGGTATCCCCAGGCGGACTCTGCAGTAGAGTCCTACCACTACGAAACGAAAGGGGTTGAAATTAAAGAAAAGAACGGGATTGTTATAGGCACCGTTTCAAAGCATTCTGGGTACTTTTCCCTATATGCATGTTGGCAGGTAGTATGTAAGAGGCTGTGTACTGTAGATTTAAGTTAGATTAAAATTACTTACCTCAAATTTATTGACACATTGAAACAAATTCATCGTCAGCCATAAGACGTCCACTGCTGGACGAAGGCCTCCCAATAGAGGGGTGTTGCCTTAATCCCCACGCTTGGCAGGCGGCTTGGGGATCGCAGAATGCTCAGGACGCTGCTGCCCGTCCTCCGGTGGGTCTGGTTGCAATTTAATCACATACCCAGGTCCAAATGAAACAAATTGCTAAGTATTAAAATTTGTTACCTACGCAATCAGTGTATAAAAATACTTCAGTAATATAGGTACCTACCTAGTTTTAATTAAAAAGTGTTAGAGTAATAAGTACCTACATGTATTAAGTACCTACCTATCTAACTATTCATAAACATGTTTGTACAAAAAACAGACTTCGATTTCGATTAGGTAGGTAGGTATGTAGGTAGCTAGGTAGGTATAGGTCTCGTCATGTAAAAAGAACGCTGGCGGTTATGCTGCGCAGTAGGCGATTTAGGCGATATCTAATATATTTTACCATGTACCTAGCAATAACCAATATACGAAGCTGCGAGCAAAAGGCTAATTAATAATTATTTAAATCAATAGGCCTAGTACTTTTGTGAGCAAGTGTACACATGCGCAAACACACCCCCTCTACTTTCTTCCAGCGTTCTTTTTATGACGCGACCTGTACGAAGGTTCATGGATGACATACCTACCTATTCTTTCCAAAACGATTGAACTGATTTTGGCGAAATTTCTTTGGGACCAATCTGAAAGTACCTAAGTATACCTATTTATCAAAAAAAATACTTGTAGTAAAAAGGATGCCTATATTATCCTTTAAAATATAAAGAGTTATAAATGACGGAGTTCTAAGGTAACAATCATAAAAAAGTATAATTATACTTACAACCGAATTGAGAACCTCCTCCTTTTTTGGAGCCGGCTAAGACTTCAAAAGATAACTCTTAATGTAAAATCTTTCTAGGTAGGTATTTTCGAAAATCTGTACCTACCTATACCCAGCGACAATGATAAGATGAATGGACGGGAAATAAGCGCACGGATTTTGAAGACTATATTATGTTGAGCGCCGGCTCTCACTCGCTTCAGTCATACTCTGCCTTTGCGACATGCGAGCCGTACGATACGACAATACAAACTTCTAATACATGTACATGTGTTCTCTTTTTGTCATGCAGTAATTAGATTTGCTATCTCTATTTTCCGGCAAATGTAATATGCATACTTTTAGCTAGGTAGGTATGCTTGATTGTGTTGTCTTGTTAATTTTGATCCGATTTGCATGCGCTGGGCCCGTCTATTCCATTATCACCGTCGCGGCCTATACCTACTACCTACCTACTGTAATTAGTACATATTATTACACCAGTACAATCGAATACGAGCATCAGCTATCGAGTACTGTATTATTTATACTTATACCTACCTACCTACCTCGGTACCGGTACTTACAACCTACCTACCCAAAAACAATAATTCATAAAAACTTCGCAGGTAGAACCTAACCCACCCGGCCGACCTGAAGCCAGCTGCGCTTTCTGTCTGCAACTTGCTTAATTCCGCGGCAAACTTCACAACTGTTGAATAAAACCTATGAATAAGTGCGAGGCGTGACTTAAAATTAAACAGAAACCTTTATTGACATTTCAAACTAAGTTTAAAACACGCACAGCCCCGTAATTTAGTCTACAGAACCCCAAACAAACGTAATGTAACATTAGGAGCAAGAAAAGTTTACTTTGTTTATAAATCGCGTGGTAACCTAGCCATGTGCAGAAGCGCAACAGTTTGCCGCGCTCCTTGGCGGGCGTGGGTTTCTTCGAATTCGTCGGTTTATACTTGAACGTCAAGTATTCAGTCATACGCTGGGTTGTACAGCGTGTTCCCGTGTCGCTCGCGGTTAACCCATCGAAAACTTTTGAAACAAATCGAAAATTACAGTTTAAAATCGCGATATCGAATCGAAAAACGAAATAAACTCGAAATAGTGTTGTTCTTGTGTGTCTAAGTGTCTCAACTAAGATTTCTGTGTGTATTCAAAGTGCATTCTTTGGTGATTCATCTCGTGGTCCGTTGAACAAGAAATTGTTTGTCGCAGTGTATTGGTAATATAAAATTATGTGGAATCGGTACATAGTGTAGTGCTGTTTTTTTGGATTCCTGAGAATGCGGTTCGATAACGGGCCTTTTTAGACAAAGGTAGGTGTGTATACAAATAAATACCTAGGTCTTTTTATCTGCAATGCATTGGCTTCGTCATGTCTTTTCTAAGTTTTTGTTTGTTAAGAGTTCATCATAGTACCTAGATTTAGTAAGGTCTATCTATGGAGTTTTTGCTACTTTTTGTGTAACATTGCGTTGCGCAGAGTAAGAATGTACATTCTTATCATAATATACTTACGTAGATACCTACCTCAATTATGTACTTGGCAAAAAGTGATAATATTATAATTAACCCTACTGAAAAGGACTTATAATAAGTACGTACCTACAATAGGTAGGTACCTATTTTAGACAAATGTACCGAGTAGGTAGCACTTTTGGTACCTAGCAACAATTCTAACCTATCTACATAGGTACTAAGTAACTAGATATCACAAAATCGGCTAAATATGCACTAAGGTAGCTACCTAAATTCCAATTTATCTAGCTATTCAAATTTAATAGTATTCTGTGCCTTCATAATTTACTTACAAAAAATTCGTAACTACAAATAGGTAGACAGACCTAACAAAACCTGAAATCTTTCTCAGAAACCGGTTACCTACCATGAGAAAATAGTGATGTGCACAGACCGCACTGCACGGAGTTCGTGACCGAATACCGGTTTTTATTAAGTTTATGTAGTTGTTATATAAGTTGTTACCATTAAATTAATATTTACTACCTAGGTACCTATAAAAAAGTAGATAGTACTTCAAGATTCGATTTGCTATAGGTACGAATTAATTTTGAATATGACTGTCATAGAAGGACCAAGTAAATTCGCCCCAGGAAAGTAAATACCTAAACATGCTTTTTTCTGTCTCATCTCTTCTTAGCGTATTGTTCTAATATTAGGTATACATATCTAAGGATCATAGTAAATTCGCCACAAAGTAATATCATCATACTTTTTAAATTCCATACATTGAATTGTAAAACCTCGCCTCGGTCTAAAAATAAAAATAAATCGTGAAATTTGTCCCAGTATCTCCTTTTATACTCGATAATACTTACCTAATACGCTTTAAAAAAAACCGACTTCAACTTCGAATGCCTGGATGACATCTTCATATGTTCTAGGAATTTTGATTTAAAAACCAAACTACTGAACCGATTTCGATAAAATTTATATGTGACCACCTCTGAAGTATTGCCTACCAAACAAAAAAAGAATCGGCTTAACTTCGATTTACCGCCAATCGAATTGGAGGTTCATTTTTTTTTACAGAAAGGTTTTATTATATGAATGCTTTTTGCAAAGTTTCAAGTTGCGGAAACAAATACTTTTTGTAAAATAATTATTTTAAATTGCGAAAATCACCACAAGTTTTGACAGTTTTGTACCACTTTAACGTTTCGTTTTACTCTCTACCAAACTGAGCAAATGTCGTAAATCGTAAAAAGTTAAAATAAGCTACTATTTTGGTTAATTTTAGATGTTTATACACGAAAACTCCATTATTTACATTAAAAAAGGTTTTTTTACATAAACAAAACACAGAGCACCCCGACTCGAGTTGGTTAGGTTCGAAATGGGTGACAGATCCGAATCAGAGCACCCCGACTCCACCTAGGCTTGTGGCCCCTACCCCTAGAGTGTATATAAAAAGTGCGGGAGCCAGAAGCTCAAGGGAGGTCCTGAGTGGAGCGAGCCATACAAGGTCGAGTGGAGCGAAGGGGGGAGGTGGCGAGCGAAGCGAGCCGGCGACCTCCGTAGCGTAACGAAGGCCGAGTGTGGCGAAGCGACACTCAGGGGCGACCGCAAGAGCTTCTGGCGGGAGCCCACCCGGAGTCAAATTTGAGTAGGTTAGGTTCGAAATGAGTGACAGATTCGACTCGGAGCATCCTGATTTGAGTTAAATCAAATATCGTGTTATGTTTCTACCTCCACCTCCCCCTCCAATTTTATTAACGAAAAAAATGACGTTTTTGGGAAAGTTAGGTAAGAGTAAAAAAAACACATCTCCGAGGGGGGTTCTCCCCCCCCCCTCAATCGATTGGCGGTAAACTAAAGTCGTTCCCCCCTCCCCCCTCCAATTTTATTGTCGATAAAATTGAAGTTTTTGGGAAAGTTAGGTAAGAATTAAAAAAAAAACATATCTCCCCTTCAAGGGGGGAGGTACTACCCCTCCCCCCACCCCACCCCCCACCCCCACCCCCCCAAAATCGATTGGCGGTAAACTAAAGTCGTACCAAAGAATCATCAAAATCAGTTCATAATTGGCGGAGTAATCGCGTAACATACATACAAAAAAAAAAACATACAGTCGAATTGAGAACCTCCTTTATTGAAGTCGGTTGAAAACAGCATACCTAGTATTTTTGATATATATGTGATGTGGCACATGAAATAAAATAAAATACTAGACAATGTGGTCAATGACTCAAATGGTCTGCGCAAAGTCAGAGCCATCTACTACAATGAGCTTAATTTTTTTTTGCTTGTCATAAAATTTGAAACATTGATTTTGATATATATTTTTGTTATGGTAGGTTATACTTCAGGGGTGGTCCCATATAAATTTTATCGAAATCGGTTTACTGTTTGATCTTTAAATTAAAATAACTGGAAAAAATAATCGAAATTGAAGTCGGTTTTTTTTCACGTAGGTACCTAATTGTTATAAGGGTAGGTACGAGTAGGAATTTTACTGAAACTTAAAATCCCTGTAAGTCATTTATATATTTCAAAAAAACATACAGTTGAACACCTTCTTTTTTGAAGACGGTTGAAAATGATTTTTTCGCCATTGCTTTGACATTAACCGAGCATCATATAGGTACCTACAATAGTTTGTGAGTTACAATATTTAGGAAGCAATAGTAATACAACCAATAATTTGTAAGTTACATATAGGTACCTAGGTACCTACTTGGAGAGTCCGAGTCTAGAGATGTTATCATAAGAAAAACGTATTTGTACGTAAGTCTACTATGCATTATTCTGTAACCATACTGGAATGGGAATGTGCCTCATTAATCTCTTGCAAGATAAGAAATGTAGATTGTTGTTGGGTGATCTTTCATATTTTATTTGGACTAAATAAGTCACATATTTGCACAATATGTCTTTAATTTTGTTTCTAAATGGTTTATTTTTAACAATATTTAACATTTATGTCCATTTTAGCAAATTTAAAATAAGTTTACGAATTTTGTACCTACTTTTAGTTCTTAATAATAATAATAATAAACAATAAATAATAAATAACAACAAATAATAAACAATAAATAATAATAACAATAAATAATAAACAATATAATAAACCAACACCTCCGCCCGTCCCGTCATCGTCTCCAAGCTCATCGTCGCCGTCAGAAGAGGAGTTCCACACCTGCGGCACGAGCTCGTCGAGCGAGGACGTGAGCGGGCCGCGGACACTGACGGCGCCAATACCTGTACGTCGGGGACGTCCGCCGCTGCCGGCACGCCTGGGGCCTGCGGGGCAACCTGCCTCGCGTCCGGCTCTCGCTGCCGGTGGTGTAGTGCGTCGCATGCGATGGTCTCAGACCAATAATGAGAACTGCATGCGCGCCTATTATGGGGCTACAGAGGGGGGAACTAACCTGACGGCGTACCGTGTTAGGATGCTGTCTTTGTTCCAGAGCCATTAGCCAACAAGTTCGGCGGAACAAAGGAGCCCTTTCCGCTGCCTGGATCGACTATAAGAAGGCCTATGATTCAGTGCCTCATTCATGGCTGGAGAGGATTTTAGAGTTGTATCAAATTGATACAACTCTTAAATCATTCTTAGGCGCATGCATGAGGCAGTGGACCACAGTTCTTCGTCAGCCAGGTGGTGGAAATGGCTCCTCTGATTCGCAGGACTTGATAAGGATTGAGCGAGGCATCTTCCAGGGTGACAGTCTGAGTCCATCGTGGTTTTGCCTAGCACTGAACCCTCTTAGCACATTGCTGAAGGATTCAGGACTAGGCTATCGGCTTCGAAGGGGGGGTGAAGTCATTTCTCACCTTCTGTACATGGATGATCTTAAGCTGTTTGCACCAAAACACCAAGACTTGTTGGAGTTGCTAAAAACCACACAGGTTTTTAGCAGCGCCATCAGGATGGAATTTGGTGTTGACAAGTGTGCGGTCATGCGTGTGCAGCGGGGGAAAGTTGTAAATTCTCCGGATTTACAACTTTCTGAGATAATGACTCTCAGATCTCTCTCTGAGGCCGAGACCTACAAGTATCTAGGTATGTCAGAGTCGTTGGGTATATCAGTAGTGGACATCAAAAAATCAGTGAAGGAGCGCTTCTTTTGTCGGCTGACAAAAGTACTCAACAGTCTTTTGTCTGGCGGCAACAAGGCGCGCGCCTTTAATGGTTGGGTGATGCCTCTACTGATATACTCCTTTGGCATACTTAGGTGGACTCAGACTGAGCTGGACGCCCTGGATAGAAGAGTCCGTCAACTGCTCACTGGGCATCGCATGCTACACCCACGCTCATCTGTTATGAGACTGTACATTCCACGGAAGTGGGGGGGTCGTGGCTTTTTAAACGCCAAGAACCTCCACAATCGTGAAGTGTGCAGTCTCAGGGATTATTTCGTTAACAATGAGTGTGGGATGCATCGCGATGTAGTGACAGTTGACAAGGGGCTCACGCCGCTCTCCTTGGCAAACGAGAACTGGCGCACACCATCGGTGCTAAGCACCGACGACCGCAAGGAAGTATGGAAAAGCAAGGAGCTGCACGGGCGGTTCTATCGGGTTCTATCGGGCCCCGATGTGGACTTGCTCGCGTCGGTGAACTGGTTGCGCTTCGGGGACCTCTTTGGGGAAACTGAGGGGTTTGCCTGTGCAATTGCGGATGAAGTTATCAAGACGAACAATTACCGGAAATATATCATGAAGGACGGTACGGTCGACATATGTCGGGCATGCCATCGTCCCGGGGAATCTCTCCGACATATTATTTCCGGTTGTTCGCATCTTGCTAACGGCGAGTATTTGCACAGGCATAACCAAGTGGCCAGGATCATCCACCAGCAACTTGCTCTTCAATACGGCCTTGTCGAGTCGGAGGTGCCGTACTATAAGTACGCACCAGCTCCAGTTCTCGAGAATGGTCGTGCTTTGCTCTACTGGGACCGCTCCATCATCACGGACAGGACTATTGTCGCCAATAAGCCTGATATCGTGATGGTGGATCGGTCCCAGCGCCGGGCAGTGCTCGTCGACGTCACCATCCCACACGACGAGAATCTCGTAAAGGCCGAGAAGGACAAACTCAGCAAGTACCTTGACTTGGCCTTCGAGATAACCGCCATGTGGGATGTTGACTCGACGATCATTGTCCCGATAGTCGTTTCGGCAAACGGTCTCATAGCGAAGAGCCTCGACCAATACCTCAAGAGGCTCTCGCTAGACGGTTGGGTCAAGGGTCAGATACAAAAGGCAGTGGTACTTGACACGGCACGCATTGTCAGGAGGTTCCTCACTCTGCAGCCCTAACCACCGGCAGCTTGAGCCCTGCCCCGCTGCTGGCGGCACCCTAGTTTTTAAGTTTTTTATAATTTGTATTTTTGTATTCTTATATTTATTGTAAAAAACTTAAATAACTAAGAATTTAAATAAATACGTGTATAATAATAATAATAATAAACATTTATTGACCAAAAACTTAAGATCACACACAACATATATAAAAGAAATTTAAAAAATAATAATAATATGCCCAAAGTTTCGTCGTGCGCTGGTCTCCGCACTAGGATTCCCTGTATTGCGGAGACCAGAAGTTCTTATCAACCGCCTTCAAAAAAGGATGTCATCGAGGTAGTCCAAATTGAAGTCAAATGTTTTTTTATATCATTCAATGTCTGTAACGTAGGTAGGCAGGACAACGCCAGAATCGCACCCTAAAAAATATTCCAGGCAAAATGTCAAAATTAATTCTAGCTAAGTTAGCGTTAACATAATTTAGGGAACTAGGACAGGCCGGCCGAAAACCCCGGTCATTTGGTTACCTAAGCCCGGAAGCTCGAGTCGAGGAAAGATAAAAGATGGCAGCAGGCCCCTAATGTGCCAAAATACAGTACGTACCGTTTAAAGCTTAGCACAGGTTTAATCCAGATGAGTAGAAAAAGACTCCTAAGTTAAAAGATCTCGCAAACACCGTAACAAAGACCAATCTTGGAAAAAAGGTGTCAACAACAACAGTAACTATTTATTTAGTACATAGAGCGCCATATCTTCAGTTTGTTTGTAGATGAACAAGCGTCCATTAATCGTCAAACTCGCCCAAGTACAGAACTGAACACGTCTCCAACAGAACAAAATTTTGCGCGTCGATGTCCCATTCCAATCAATAAGCATTTAATGTCCAGATATTTCACTGAAACTCGTGGCGTAGCTTGTCTATGTGATTCTAAACGATCACCGATGTTAAGCAACGGACGGTCCGGTCAGTCTTCGGATGGGTGACCGTGAGTGGCATTTATTTCTGAGCGCTACCGTGGGTCGGATGACACGTTAAATTGTTGGTCCCGTTTGTTTGTTCTAGTTTCTATAACAACAACCGTCAGCCATGTCAGAGGCCTTCGGGCGGCACATTAACTCTGGCACTAGGGCTGGCCACTCAGCCTATACGAACTTACTTACTGTTACTGAAAACATTGATCCAAAACTCTTTTGCATTTTTTTACGCTACTGTTCGCCGGTTAAATAACTGGCAAAGGTGTTTTACTTCCGCAAACAGAGTCTGCAAGATTCCTTCCTCTAGATTAGAGAACAAATCTATTGTCTTTTAAGCACTCTTTTTCATTACCTCTGGCTCATGTATCGGATTTTACTGCAATGTCACTACATCAGGCTGGACACCGTCCACCTTCCAAAAGTGATTGGGCCATAAGCCCTGATGGTGATGGCTGACGGGTTTACATTTTATACACCGCCCCGTTAAATTTAATTTTCGGAGATATTTGCAGGTTTCCTCGCGCCGCGCCGTTTTCTACACAAGACAGCCAGTATATTGGTATGGGTTCGGGTTCAATTAAACTCTCTGTGACGCGTGTCGTCTCCCAAACGAAGTAACCCGACTCGACAATTCACCATCATTCTGCATTATTAACACCATTTCAAAATCCATTCAAAATAAGCATTTCACTTGAGCAATGAAGCCTGAAGATGGCAACAAAGATAACACTGCTTTATTGTGAAGGTTAACCCGCGGATTCAAAGGAAACCTGTTGCTAAGTATCGCTTGACGACTTGAGGCTTACGGTCTGCATGTTTAATGGAAATAATGGGGCTCCAGACGGTGTGTAAACCCGACTCGAGCTCAATTATTTCTTCTGCGCTCATTGACATTCTGCGTTCTCGGCCAGCCGGGCTAACATGCGTACCGCGAGAAAATTTTGTCGTGTCTTTATGTCGTGCGAAAACGAGACAAACTTATACAGATTCGTAGCCTTGTCCTGTTTTGTAGAATCGAGAAAATTTTCTCGCGGTGCGCATGTTAGGCCTGCAGGTGGCGTTAACTCGCAGAATAGGCTAGATGATTGATTTTATTGCCTTATAAAAAATCTAACCATAAAATATAAATAGTCAGTGAATGGAAACAAAATAGAATTATATTTTGAAAACTGACGTGGTTTTGACACATTTTTGTTTTATTTTTACGGGAATACTCACGTTTAATTAAATCGGATACTCCGACTATAGTTCCGATCACATCCGGTGACCTTTTTCAAAGAGTTTCGGTTTCGGAGCTCGGTTTTCACTCTTTGAAAAAGGTCACCGGATGTGATCGAAACTATAGTCGGAGTATCCGATTTAATTAAACGTGAGCATTCCCGTATAAATGAAACAAAAAAAATTTAATTAGTTAAAAATAATGACGTTGTAAGCATTTTTCATGCTGGACAAACAAAGACACCTAAAGCTCGTCATTTTTACTGTGACGGGCTTATAAATACTTTGCTTGTTTTCGATTTGGTTTTTGTCTGTGGTTATTTTAGTTCGTAGCTAGTTTACAATGACCCCACGACTGACACACGCTATGCAGAAAATGGAAAGTGATTGAAACCTCAATCCCCACAAAAAATATGAAATAGGTACTCATCATTATCTCAGAACTCTACAAACGGATTTAAAATATATCTTCAGTATAATAAAATTATCTCCGTATATTTTTTATTGTAATATCTTTTTCATTACATTATTTACTAAACCTTTTACGTTTAAGATAAGGTTTTCACAGAATCTTATATTTAGAGTAACATCCGATTATGTTTTGGATTTATCACGACGTGTTCCTTCACTGGTAGATCAAGATGCTTATTGGGATTAAACTGATTGAATCCATATCCTGCAGCTTCTGTATCGAACGAGCTAACCACTAAGCTATCATTGCTACGATTATAAAAGACCTGAGTAGGTATTGTCAATATATTGTTCAGCACATTAGAATTACTAGATAGAAATAACGAGAACATGACCGTTACGTGGATATTATTATACTCAAAACATTATAGGTCGTTAAAAAAAACGTTATCCTAACTAAAGAGATACTATGCGAAAGATCACTAATACACAAAGAGTATCTACCTAAACTTGATATCGTTTCTAAGAAGCGAGATGTCCAACAAAACTTCAAGACTGGCCAACTTGGGGAATCTCCGGACATTTACTTAGACTATGTATGAGAATTGGGACCACGAGCACTACTAGTCCTAGGGTATAAGATTAACTTTGCAAGGTAACGACTTACCTCACAGTTTGTGAGTGGCCGGGCCATAAAACCCTGTCTGGTGTCTGGTACCGACTACCGACACCCTCTTCTTAAAATAGCCCCCCTACGTAAAGTAATAAGGGTCTGTGTCCGATAACTAAGTAACGGCGCTCACTAATCTATCAGGTTAGATCGATGATCCTGAGAACTATATATGACGAGTCAGTTCTTTAAATTTCCGAACCAAAAACATGGTTAAGAGGAATTCCTTACCTGGTTTTGTCTTTTCGATCAAGAACACTAAGTAGGGGTTCTTCAAGAAATAAGTGAATGGGGCATTCGTAGGCACGCGTGCTACATCTTTATTCACATTATCGTTTTCTATCAGGTTATATCGTGGATAAATCCATGCCTTGCTAGTTGTAAAAAAGTTTGATATAATTAATAATACAGTGATATGCCAGCTTTGACATAAGCATTACAATCACAGTAATTGATATCTGTACTAATGAAATGAATCTTAAATTTATTTATTATAGGTAGATAAGGTTAGAAATAGACGAAGCTTGTAAATGTAAGAAAGTACTTTTTACCTGAATTTTATATTAAACATAAAACATCGATAGTTTTATAAATATTTGTATTAGGTATTTATAAACAATTTTAGGCACAAGTCCTCTGTATTGAATACCCATTAGAAAAGGTTGTATGACACTTTTGTTGGATTAAACTTTAACCTTTAACTAACCTGGGCTTAGTAGCCCTTTGTTAAGACCTGAAATCTAAATGAATATTCAAATAAGTGTGTTAGTTTGTGTATGTTGATGGATTAGACGCGCCAAATGAAAAGGTTAGTCGTACTATACAACTCACTTACCTATTAAATTCAGTAGGTCGGGTTGGTATTTAATGGAAAACCAAATTAGATTAAAATAATATTTAATTCAATTCAAGCATCAAAATATAGGTTATATCATTAATTACTATCATAGCATTAATTGAATAATATTCGTCGATGCATTTATATTAAACACATTATCATAAAATTATGTTTCGGTTGATTCGTAGGAATGATAGGCCTCAGAGGTCGGCGTGTTTGATTGCCAAACTGTAGGGTGCGGTTCCAAGTCAGCGATCTTGCTGCTTGTGAAGGAAAATTCAAGACATCCAAAGCTCGGTGGTAACGTACTTCTAGTGTTCGACTGGCTGGCCACCATCAAGATGGCAGTCTTATCTATCGCCACATCTAACGAAGTGGTCCGTCAGTTTCAATCAAACAAAAGGTACCTTCTCTAGATGTTAGATCACGCATCATGTGAGCTATCATCGTTTGATGATAGCCTAGCCTATCACCAATAAAAAGATTTTCGGTAAAATTCCGGTACATTTGTAACATTTATTCCGGTATGTATACTAATATCATATATTCCGGTACCTGTTCAGAATATGGGTACCGATGTTCCAGGATTCGATTGCAATGCACTCTATCTTTGCGGCACTCTCTTCTAACATACTCAAAGTCTCCAGTGACAGTTCAAAAGTTTTTATAAAATAAAAAATGAATTGATATTATATTATTGGGCGAAGGCCTCCCCCTTAATAAAACAGCGAGAGTTTGCCTCAATCCCCACCAATTACCATTAATATAGTAGTAGTAGTATTTTTTTAAATTATTATTTCATTTTATTAAGTGTTTTTTTTTTGTTGAGTGTTTTTTTTTATTTTTTATTGTGACATACTTAATGAAATTTGACGTGTAACTTTGGTGTTATCAATAAACTATTTGTATTTGTAATATTTGCCATTAGATATGTATATTTTTTAATTCTAATTATCAAAACGATCTACTCGGGTCTTTCTGCGAATGAAAATTGTTATGCTGGCTGATTCTTAATCGTCACATCAAAAATAATATTATGGTTATTTCAAAGCCTTAAGCAAATTAAGAAAAGAAATAGGACTATTATTTCAAACCTCATTACGATAGACGCAATGTCCTTTCAGGCTTTTAAGTTGCGTTCACAGTTTGTCTCTCTCGCAAATTATTAAATAATTAAAACCACAGAATATTATTATTTACAATTCTTAAAGTGTATTTTGCACACTATAGCTATCACAGCAGCGTTGCAAATACTTTTTAAAGAAATTTTCGTTTGATGTGTTTTAATTTCATGGAGATCTAAAAAAGAAACATAAAGTATAGTTTTTTTCGATCTTCGGCCAAACGATCCTAAAAGAAATATTATCTGAATCATCTCTAATGCATAGATGATCATGTGGAACATGATATCCAGAGGCACATGAAGTACGTTTTAGAAATTAAGACTATCTACAAAACGTACCTATTTTGAAGCGAGCCAGCTGAGGCTCTAATGACCTTACAATCTGAAATCCACATCATGAGCTAGTTAAAATTACGCGGTGAATTTCTCAAAATTGGCCGTTTAGAATAATTGGAAAGTTTCCCGGGCGAAAGGTCAGACTGCTCTATTTTCAAGAATTTCTCTAAAAGACGGTCCAATGGTCGAGTAACCGTGTTAGTGTCGACCCTTATTTCCGGTCGGAACTGAAGTGCTGGAATCTTTTCCAACACGCAGCCTTTGCCAAGTAATGGAAAGTTGGGGACCTCTTCCTTTTTTGAACGAATCGCCATTTAGAGATTCCGTGTCAATGCCTGGCTTTTTAAGAGATTTGAGATAATTTCATAGACACTTTTTAGGGTACCATAACCTAAGATGTTTTTACCTGTAGATGAGTTGTCCCCCCCGCCATACTTACTAGACGAAATCAAGGTAATTGCCGTGATCGCTACCAGTCTTTCACTTCCGAATGTCCGGTAATACGCTGCTGCTAATTGTATGTTTTCTAGCAAAAAGATGGTGATATAATGCATTTCTGTGTATTTAGACACTGCATAATCTACACAGGCACTGTAAGAGACCAAAAAAATTTCATTTCACGCGTAAGTACTGTATTTTTATTGCAATGGGAAAAAAATAAATTTATTTTATCTAAGGCGACTGTTGTCACTTTGAAATGGATGGCCGAGATAGATAGATCGTCTTGTGTGAGAGAGTGAAAGAGGCCACACCGGCGCGGCGAGGGCGCTCGCTCTGGCCAATCAACTTGTGTAGCTTATTACGCCGTAAGAGAAATTAGATATTTGTCTCTTTCTAACAACAGGTGTGGCGTATAAAGTCGGTCATATTCTTTCCTTTTCTTCACAAAGTGCATAGTAATATGCGTAAGTATATTTATATAGGCAACGTCTAGTCAGTTTTTAAAGCAGTTTTGTTCGACTATAACTACTCTATTTATTTCAACTCACTGACCATAACCGAAGAATTTCCAAGAATATTACCTGTACCTTTACTAAGTCCACGCCGCCGTCTACCTGTTTCTTTTGCCCTATTTTATTAACGTCTCTAGTAAAACACCTAACGCCATACCCGTATGGCCATCAAAATATTCTCTGGATTATACTGTACATATATCGATATTTTGGACACCATTTTCAGTGCGAGAATGTTTAATGTCTAGTTGTCGACAAATGGTTTCAATCGTCCATTCCCGAGCAATGTTCGATGCGCTGCAGTGCGTTTGTGAACACGGAATCGTGAATTTCGAACCTTGTTTTGGAATTCTGCTGACGTTTGATAATACAATGGCTGCTAATATGAAATTGGAGCTGTATCGGAATATCAGATTACGCTTTCAATTCACAAGCTCACTGTACTCAGGTTCTAGTGTGACAATAAAGTTAAAAAAATGTCCCTTGTCATTCTTGCTTAATAACAAAACTTTGTAGTGATAATAATAATAATAATAATAATAATAATAATAATTTTATTCATAAAACACTACATACGAATATAAAACAATTTGCTAGGGACTCTTATTAAGCAAAAAAAGCCTGTACTAAGAGTCCCTGCTCTTCGCTTACATAGAACATCTTTGTTTGTTAATGAATATATCAAATAAAATACATTTTATGAATTTAAATTAATTAATTAGCATAAATCTAATCAAAATACAACAACAATGAAATTTTAAAGTTATGTGTGTGTGGTTGTGTGTGTGTGTGTGTGTGTGTGTTTGTGTGATTGTGTGTATGTGTTGGAGTGTGAGTGTACGTGTGTGTTATTGTGTATTTGTGTGCCACAATGTGACATTATTGAACGTTTTGTAACACCATTTCAGTCTCGTCATAGTTAAGCGGTGTTATCCACTTGATAATACATTTTTTACATTCATACCACTGTTTTGTATATACATCCAAAACTTTGTTAACTAAATTGTACACATTAGCCGATTGTGAACTATATTGCTTATAAGCAAATTCAGTTTTACATTGCGGAATCTGCGCAACAGACCCTTTTCTTCTTTTTGACTGGGAATTCGCATCAAACGGCATGGCTTTATGCTTTTTGAGTACCAGGTAGACAATATACAGTTTTCTAACCGAAAGCAAGTTACTGATTGAATAAATACTTACAGTAGGGAACCTCAAGCCTTTAAAGTACATCACTTTAATCAATGCACGCTGAGCCCGTTCAACCGCAATAAATTTTGTTTTAGATGCTCCTCCCCAGATTGGAATACAGTATATCAGAATAGATTGTGCCAATGCTACATAAATGTCATTTAATAAATTACGAGGAGAGTGAATGCTTTTCTTAGGAATAATATGTCTCAGCGATCTAAATATCCATATCAGCTTCCTTATTCTGTTGGACACTAGCTCTAAATGTGCATACCAAGATAGCCTAAAATCAATAATTACCCCCAGGTACTTAGTATGTGATACCATGTGAATACTAGCACATCCACAAATTGTGTTGTTATCGACACATTCATGAACTTTTATATTAAATTCCGCAGTTGGTTGAGTACGGTTAGTGATACTAAAACAAATGTAATTAGTCTTGATAGTGTTTAGGGTTAAAAGATTTGATTTCAGCCAAACTGCTACTTGAGCCATACCTGTCTCAGCGCTGTGTTTTACGGCATGCCATGATTTTCCCGAAAAAACAATAGCAGTGTCATCTGCATATGAGATGAGGTTGGCATCTCTGATTGTCATATTGCACAAATCATTGATATAAATTAAAAATAACGTAGGGCCCAAAACACTTCCCTGTGGAACTCCATATGTTACATCCATGTCATCGCTAATAGTTTGATTCACCCTAACCCGCTGTTTCCTATTAGACAGATAATCACAGAAAAGTGTTAATGGGATATCTCTAATTCCAATGCTTTCTAGTTTCTTCACAAGAATAGGAACAGAAACGGTATCGAATGCTTTTTTAAGGTCCAGAAACACCGCTAGACATTTTTTCCTTTTCTCTAACTGATCTACTACAAGCGAGGTTAGGGTAGTAACAGCGTCTTCCGTGGATTTCCCTTTTCGAAATCCGAATTGCATAGGAGACAAAATATTAAATGAATTTAGATAATTAAGTAATCGTGAATTAAGCATTTTTTCCAAAATTTTAGATATTGCCGGCAATACAGATATAGGTCGATAGTTATTTATATCACTTCCGTCCCCACCCTTGTGAATCGGGATTATTATTGACTGTTTCAGAGGAGCTGGAAAGATTCCTTTTTGAAAACATAAATTTGCAAGATGTGTTAAGACAGGAACAACTTCACCTCTAACATATTTTAAAAATCCGGTTGAGATATTGTCCCACCCCGGTGAGCTATCAGATTTGAGACTCATCAAAATTCTATCAGTTTCATACACATCAGTTTCACTAAGCACAAAAGAGTTAATTTGTTCATTGAATATATTTGTACTTGTAGTAGGTTTAATTTGTTGGGCTAGTGATTTACCAATATTGGAAAAATAATCATTGATAAAATTTACCGATTGCAAGGGAGACGACTTCATACTCAATAATTCCGTGTTAAGACTAGTGTTTTTATTTGTGTAAGTAATAGACTTTATATTTTTCCAAAGTTGTTTACTGTTTTTAATAGATTTAGCTAGTAATTCTCTTTCAAAATTTATTTTAAGTTTTTTAATTAGATTGTTACAATAATTCCTATACCTAGTATATGATATTTTTAAGATGACATTATGAGGGTCATTCCGAAGCCCTTTTTGTAGTTTATTTCTATGACTAATACAACGAAGGATACCAGTAGTAATCCACGGCTTCATTATTCGTTTACTCTTAGGAATTTTTGTAATAGTTGTACTAATATTAATTGTATCTATCAATTTATCTATGAGTAAATCTGTCAACACATTAGGGTCGTCACAAAAAAGTAAACTAGACAGCTCTTTTTCTTTTAATTTTTTTAACGCAAGTTCGAAGTCTATAGTCTTTCTGACTTTATTTGCAATTGGTAAAATTTTTAGCGTGGATAAACATAGTAAAATTGTGAAATGGTCGGTAATTGAAGTATGCAGAATAGCGATAGATGCAGAGACTTTGATTTTATTAATTTTTAACATAAAGTGGTCAAGACAATTTTTTTCTCTGGTCGGTAACACATGCCCAGGTAGTATACCATAAACAGAAAGCATATCTAGATAACTTATCCTATTTTTATATTCATAAGAGGTCTCTGTATCTTTCGGTTTAATATTAATGTTGATATCGCCTGTAATAATAATACTATTTAGAGATTTGAGTGACGCTAGGTGAGTACTGAGGCTATTGATAAAAGTTTCAGCATTTGTGTTTGATGGTGATCGATATATACACAGTACCGTGTTATTCAAGACATTTAACTGTAAGCAAGAAGCTTGCATCAGGTTTATTTCTTTAACATTATGCTTTAATGTGTTTTTTACGTATACGGTAACTCCATCATTTTGGTTTATTTGGCTAGTAGTGACATAAGAAACATAATTATTCAATTGCGGAATCGGTTTATCTTTACATAGTCTGCATTCTGTCAATATTATAACGTCTGTATCAAATTTAAAGGTAGATAATGTAAGTACAAAATCATCAAAATTACAGTATATGCTTCTTATATTTTGTGTTATGATAGTTAAGTCATTCCTTTTGACTTTTAATTTTGTTGTAAGGTCCTCAGGAATACATTCAAAGGAGTGTGCTATTTCTACATTATCTATCTCCTTCAAAGTGTGCCGAGTATCATCCATTTAAGCAAAACATATAATGAACATAAGAGGTTAAATTGAAAATGATACTTGGTATTTGGATATTGATTATTTTGTGTATTATTCAATGGATGTGTAGTGTATGTGTGTGTGTTAAAATCAATGTGTGTACTGTGAGTATTATAATATGTGAACGTGTGAAAGGTGTATACATATTTATTTTGTATTAAACATAATTGTATCATATTTACACAGAAGTTAAAAAGTAAATGAGGTACAAAAAATAACAGATTTCTGCAGTTTAGCAGAGTATTCTGAGACATAAATAAAAGAGCCCATACCAAAATCTCTATATCCATTAGTAGTCATGTGACTGGCACTGCTTGCATCAGATGGTGTACTTGTGTTTCGTTTCTTATTTGTATAATGGGGGATGATTCATTCAATCTAACATAGACTCGGCCAAACGAAGTCCAACAGAAGTTGTAATGCTTTGACTTCGTAAGGTCTCTCGCTAAGAAGTAAAGCCGAGCCGCCTTAGCAGTGAGCAGCTCCGATACGTAAATGGGATCATCTTCATTGGAAGTAAATCCGAGATGCTTAGCTTGGAGTTTATTTTTGTTGTTCCTAACATTATATAATTTGCACATTTTCAGCAGCTCAGTTTTCATAATAGTCGAACCCAACTCGACAATTATAGGTGTGCTCTTCTTGTCAACATTCTTTCTTCCATTTACTCGATAAATATCTTTTATATATCTGTCCTGTTAACTTCATAGCACACTGTCTTAGATAAGCCGAGCACCATAGCCATCAAATCTTCTTTATTTTCATTCTTCTTCTTTGGTACATTTTTGATTTCAATATTTGCTCTTCTACTTTCTCTCTGCATATCCTCGACCTTCTCTTCAATTAAGGAAATATGCTCATTATCTCTTTTTATTTGCCCTTCCAGCTGATCTACCTTCCTCCTGAGCTCCTCATTTTGGCTTGTAAGTAAGGCGATGGAGTTATCAATATTATGGTTAGATTGCTGAATTTCTTTCAGGTTGGATGTGATGGTTTCTATCTCCTTCTGTTGCGAAGTCATAAAAGATTGGATCATGGTTTTTATCTCCTCTTTAAAACTCCCAAAATCCACTATCAGGTCTTCCTCCCGCTTTCTCTTGAGCCTCTGTGTGATATTAGTTTCAGTATTATCCAAATACTCACTAAGTTTAGATTCTGAGAGTGATCTGTCCATGCCATGCTGGGATGAAGTCAACAATTTACCCGACACAGACGCTGTATTACTTTGTTTACCCTTGTTCGGCGGAGTACGTTTGAGAGACATTGGAACGGCAAAAAAAAAATATACCTTCGGCGAGACAGGTCACACTATCTGGGCCTTAATAGGCGTAGCGCGTGCCCGTCTAGAGAATCCTGAGCTCACCCAAAGCCTCGCAACAAAATCTCAATGAGGGGTCAGCTATGTTGGTCGAGAGTCGGCTACCTTCATACAGATCCTCCAGAGAGTGATAGTTATGTTGATATTCTGGTACCTTAACGGAAATTTAGAGAGAAGCGGACAGTTAAAAATTAAAATGGATTCTACATGAATTGTATTTCTTTAATTAATTTAATAAAGACTATATTTAAGGGAAAAAAATCCTATACCATACTTCAAATATAATAAATAATAATAGTTAATTCGGAATGTTGGGATAACGAAACATTACTACTTTTTTCTTTCCGGGATTTATAATCCGGTTAATCGTCCTTACCCATTTGGCGCGGTAATCATATTTTTCTTTTCATTTGTTTATCTCCAAACTTAGAGAGCTAAATCCTCTAGGTCTCCAAATTATACTTAGCCGGAAGTCAAATTCCCGCATCACAGACTAAGTCATAGTTATATCGCAATAGTGTTCGGAACACTTCCCGTAAGTAACAGCGGTATAATAGCGGTACCGGTAGCAATAACAAACTTCGAACAACAGCCGCCACTGGCGTTGATTGAATAAGCAATATTAACTAGACAGGTGGATTACCTACCTATGAAAAGTACAGAATGGGCGATTTTCTGTCAGGCAATTTAAAAAAAAAAAAGCTCATTGTAGATGGCGCTGATCAGACGCGGCTTCATTGTCCGGTTTTTTATTTTATTTTAGTGCCACAGTTCAAAAATATGATGCTGTTTTGACTGGGATGTATAAGTATATACCTAGTCATAGAGTTTTGGCGGGAACGCGAGATAATCATGTCGCTGCATTGTATTATTTTCCAAAACTTGTGATTTTTCGAGTGTTAATGCATAAAAATGGTGGTGTTTTATTGATTAAATGCTGATTTACGAGCAAGATTATGGGCAAGTGATATAATGTAGTGAAACGTGTCTTTTCGTGTTGTTTCCAAAACTCCAAAGAAGCTTGTAGTAAAGTTGCCACGACTTTACTAGGGCATGATTGGACTTGACTGTGACTTACTGTGTGTGTCACTGTGACTACGACTCATTTAACTGCAGAAAGAAGGAGCGATGAAGAAATACGTATTCGGCTGAAGGACTAGTTCCATGGCCAGGAACTATTAAAAACAAACAACATACCTAGTCATAGTCAGCGCCGTCTATCGAGTTGCAGAGAACTACTTTTTTTTTTTATTGCCTAGGTATTATTTGACTGACACATAGCTCAGCTGTTGGTTCTAGGTAGGTATTTTGACTGCCTTATAACTCATTAAGTAGTAGGTATATGTCTGCTTCGAGAGATGGAGGGCGTGGGTTCGATTACCACTGGTTTCAATAGTAGGTAGGTAGTTACAAGGTTTGCTTAGTTTGGGGTTAGATGGCGCTGTTTCAAAATTGTAAGTCCATATTTATTTATTTTAAGTAAAAATTAAGAGAAAAGTAGCTTCAAACGACTTTTGTTTTCCAGCATAGGATGTAAAAGAGCTGCCTATCTAGGTGGTAAGGTAACGTTTCAGTCTTTGTGACAAACAAAACTTCTACAAGTATCTTAAAATTTTCTAAGAAAACGGTTGTGTTTGAGTAATTTTCAGGAACCAGACCTGGTTAATAACTGGAACTCGGCGTCCATAAATAATTGGCTGTTGCCGAGGGCCGCGGTCTAATACCTACAAAGGATTATTTTGTTTACAATGATCCCGAAACAGTTTCCGGGGGTGAACAAACAATTAAAATTGTAAGGGTACACGCGCACTAGACAAAACAGAACCTCTCTATAGCAAAACATTTATCACACTACAAGTAATAGGTATTAAGCATGCGAAAATTTTTCGCTTTAAGAGTGTGTATGTTTGTTACCTTTTCACGACAACACGGCTGAACGGGTTTAGATGAAACTCGGAATGGAGATAGATTATTTCGCGGAATAACATATGGGGTACTTTTTATCACGTGAGTAAAACGGTAGTTGCGGGCGTAACTAATATTATAAATGCGAAAGTTTGTCGGTATGTTTGTGTGGTATGTGATACTAGTGTTATTGTGATGTACATAAATACCTAATAAAAGGTCAAATTTATATATTTTTTTATTTACGAATATGAATACCCTTTGCGGATAGTGTGAAGCACAGATGTGTGAAGGTATAAGTGTGTTCTGGTTTGAAGGGCAATGTTACCAGAGAAAATACTGGCCTGAAGAGATTTGACATCTAATATCTCAGGGTGACGAGCGCAGTGCAGTGCGGAACAGGATTTTGCGCGCAAGTTGTCAATAAGGTAGATTACTGATGTTTATATCGTTGAAACCAATAGCTTTGATGAAGAATTTAACTAAATAAATAAATAAATAAATATTGGGCGGACATTCATTACACACAGCGCCATCTAGCCCCATACTAAGCAAAGCTTGTATTACGGAAACCAGGTAGCTGATTGAATATTTATATACATATGTTTTTCGTAAATACATACTTATGATACATACCCAGTACAGAACAAACATCGATGTACGTAAATATAGTATGTTTATTGAAGATTTTTTTTAAATCGGTTAATAATGTTCTGATATTGACGGCCTTACCCAAAAAAATCTCGATTCTCTTAGTCACTGCTTAAACTTCTCTGTCCTTTTCTAGCACGTGCAACTTCACGTCAGAGAGAAGATGGCAGAGCATCTTAAGCAGTAACTAACGGTTGAAAAGTTTTTTTAAGTAAAGCCGTGAGCGTTTAAATTTTTGTTAGAGACAACTCTGTCCCTTTCCCACAAAACAAAAAATGACGTCACGCCTTACTTGTCAGAATAGAATTTATATGGCGTACAGAGAAGTGACATCACGATTTGCAGTTTCGCCTCTCTGTCTAGCGTGATATTAAAATGCTTATAAATTGCTTATTTTTGATTAGATTTTCATTTTCTTTTCATTAATCAGCTATATTTATGGGCCACATTTTAATAGGATAATTAAAAAAACAGTCATCTAGCCTATTCTGGCATTGCAACTATTGTGGGCAGGCGTAATACTTACCACCAGGCAAACGTCTCGTCAATAAAATAAAAAAGTTACATTTAGTAAAAAAAAAACAACCGACATGAAATTGATATGGGACCACCTCGGGACTAACCCTTTCAAATAAAAAAAAGAATTTTCAATATTGGTCCACAATTGACAGAGTAATCGGTGAACATACATTAAAAAAAAAACGTACAAACCGTCGAACATAGAACATCCTCCATTTTGAAATCGGTTAAAAATACACTAACGTTGTCGTGACGTTGACTTTAGATTACGTTAAATTGCACAGAATTTAAATGACGCTAGTTAACTTAAACAAGTAAGGTTTTAATGTAGGTAAGGCCCCTAATCTCCTTCGCAAAATCATTTATAATTATCGTCATATTGCGTTGTGTGAAATCCCGCAGTGTCTGAAGACAAAGGTCTTCAACCAGTGTGTGTTGCCAGTGATGACATATGGAACTGAAACGTGGTCTTTAACTGCTGGCCTTTTGGAGAAAGTTAGAGTCACGCAACGGGCAATGGTGAGAGCTATGCTCGGAGTTACTTTGCGCGACAAAATCCGGAACGAGGATATTCGCCAAAGAACCTAAGTCCGACATAGCTCGCAGGGTTTGCAAGTTGAAGTGGCTGTGGGCAGGCCACATCGCTCGAAGAACTGACAACCGATGGGGAAGAAAGGTTCTTGAGTGGCGACCGCGAGCCGGAAGACGCAGCGTAGGAACTAGGAAGGCTTCCCACTAGGTGGACCTACGACATTGTAAAAGTCGCGGGCAACCGGTGGATGCAAATGGAAGATTGTCGTCGTCGTCGTCAGCCATAAAACGTCCACTGCTGGACGAAGGCCTCCCCCTTTATAGAGGGTTGTTGCCATAATCCCCACGCTTGGCAGGCGGCTTGGGGATCGCAGAATGGTCACCACCGTTAGGCAAGAGGACGCTGCTGCCCGTCCTCCGGTGGGTCTGGTTGCAGTTTAAGGACATAACCAGGTCCAAAGAAAGAAAGGAAAAAAAATGGAAAAAGGAAAGGAAGATTGTCGTACAGTGTGGCAATCTAAGGGAGAGGCCTTCGTTCAGCAGTGGACGTCTCCGGGCTGATGATGATGTGTTGTGTGATGCACAGAAAAGCGAAGGCCCTATTTACTTCTCTCTTCAGTGGTGTGATCCATCAGTGTCCAGTGTGGTCTCGCCTTAAGCATCCCCACTCCTTTTTGACCCCTTAATCTCGTCTTTGTAATGCAGAAATTTAAATTGCGTGGACTTTGATAAATCACTTTTTACTTTACTTTCGTTTGGTAGAGTCTATTTCATAAATGTTAAGTAAATAAGTAGGTAGGTACTTGATTTCTTAATAATAGGGTATTAATTATAAATATTTACTAAACTTACTTACTTTATTGTTTTTTATTGTTGCAGGTACAGTATTATATCTACTGTTAAGTAAGTTCTACACCTAAGGCTTCTAGAAAGGTTGGTTGCAGAAGAACAAAATACTGGGACCGACATTGCTTAATCGTAAATGTTACTCGCGGTCGCTATCCGAAGACTGACCGATTCTTCTAACGGGTGATAAGAAGCACAGACAAGCGAAATCCCTACTTCTTAGGCTGTCAAAACAATGATGTACAGGAATTGTATGGAACACCGCTGTCGCCAGTTTCACACTAAAATGTATAGAAACTACGACGAAAAAATACCAATCATTGGTCGCGCATTTGAAGTAAATCGCGCATAATGCCATTTTGAAACAGATTAAAATTTATCTAATTACGATCCAATGTGGTTTGGATGCCTACGCGTCTATTTAAATTGTCTTTTTGTGTATTTTAAGTTTAAAAACTTGTATATTATTGGTAGAATTGTCATTAAGCGCATTTACACTTAATGCCGGCTAGCATGGCCCGTGACATTTCTGTTCTATTCACTTCTCTCGTCAGTGATAATAGTTATTTTCATCACACTTGCTCGTAAAGTAGATCTTATTACATCGCTTTTAGGCTCATAATCCAAGCTATTATACACGCGTGCTTTTTACTTTACATTACGGCACTTGTACTATAATAGGTATAACCCGGTAAAGTCAAGTTTGTACGTGACTGCAATTAGACGTACGTGTACGAAGCACTCTTAATATAGCCGGGTAATACTTACAGTTTTTTTGTAATACCAAGAAAGAGTTCTTATGCCGCTGAAGTACATATCAACCTGCGCGCGCATTACTGATTTGGGCGCCATTTTCCGCAAATGTTTGTTGACGTTTTCGCTGTGTGGTTGATTATTATCAAAAAAAAATTGTTTTTTCCTCGCAAGTGTGACGAAAACAGTCTTATGGAACTCTTGTGCTATTAGTCATTACGCTCTCGGCTTTCTTATCGCGCTCGCCTGCGGCTCGCGCGCATAATACCGCCTCTAGTGTAATGACCAACATAGCACACTCGTATCATAATGTACTATTATGATACTAGTGGGGTAAGTTGATTTTTACAAACAAGTAGACGAATGTCACGTAAAAACCAATCCGCACGAGTGTCATACAAAATTTTACAACACATTTGCGAGAAAACAGTAATAATTAAACAAAATTTATTATATTGTTTATAAATATCAGTCAGAAAGTCGCAACTAAATACTTGACACTGGCAAATGCACAAAGTACAACGCCATCATAAGGAGGAAAGAAGAAGAAAAATCTTTGATGTTTCTAATATGAATATGGCGCGAATTTGCAAATGGCGCCACGTTCGCGTCGTGCAAATTAGAACTATATCTTTCTTTTCATTTTCTCTTTAGTATTAAAGTGAAACAAACGTATTGAGCAGAAGCGCTTCCAAGGAGGTTCGATCATTTAGCTTGTTTATTCTCGTAATGTGAAACTCCTATATATTTTTATGGAAATTTAAAAAAAACCGTATAGTTTACGCAAGGCGCTATACAACTAGGCGTGCGGTAAAATAGGTTTACCGCACGCTCCGTTGTATGGTGCGTAATGTTTAACTTTCGAACGGTGTATACTCGCTTCGTAAATGCACTTTTTGAGCAAATGTGTTGTAAAAAGGCTTTTTGTGCCTATCGGTAGTGTATCCTTTTCAACTAACTTCAAAAAATGAGGTACTCAAATCGACTTTTTTTAAAATATGTTCCTCCTTTTTTGAAGTCGGTTGAAAAGCGTATTATTTTAAGTAATTCTGTAATATTATTTCGGTGTTGTCTTATTGTATTTATCTTCCGTTGGCCAACTGCAGCTAGTTTAACAAGCAGCTAGTCAAACTAGTATACCTAAACATAACTTCTGTTTCCGCTATGTAGGATTCTCCAACGAAGTCACGGTAGGAATGAGATTCCTTCCGCTCGGTAAGTCCAGGGATAACTTTCCATACTTGGATATCGATTTTGAGCTCAGACATTGGTTTAAACCTAACTATTAAAGTCGTGTTCTATTTATGTCGGGAGCTGCTGGATATTTTAATTACATCACAAAGATATAATAATCAATTATAAAAGATCTAACTGCCTAAACATAATACAAACTACTTTTATGGTAGCTATAACTAACTACATATATATAATAATTTAATTTAAAAATAAAATGAGACTTTTTAGTATTTATAGGAAACAAAGGCTTATGGTAGATAGCATAAAGTTTAAACAATATGTAAGTTTAAACAATTGTCGATTAAGAGACTAAGTTTTTGTCTGAAATAAACACAATTATTAATTTATTTGGGTTAATGGTTTATTGGTTCGTTTTTTTGTCAAATAAATCTATTTGTATTGGTACACAAAACAGAATACATTCATTATTTTTTTTAATTTACACATTATATATTTTATATGTTATTAAACATATTTTTTGTGTTTTGTACAAGTGTGTCGGCTATTTTTAACCGATTACAAAAAAGGAGGTCTTCAAGAAAAGAGGAGGGACTATGTTATTTTTTGTATGTATGTTACGCGATCACTCCGCCAATTATGAACTGATTTTGATGATTCTTTTTTGTTTGGTAGGTAATAATTCAGAGGTGGTCCCATATAAATTTTATCGAAATCGGTTCAGTAGTTAGGTTTTGAAATCATAATTACTAGAAAATATGAAGATGTCATCCAGGTATTCGAAGTTGAAGTTGGTTGTACGTTTTTTTTAATGTGTTTTATGTTCTTTGAGATTAAAGGTGATTTGAGTTGACTAGATTACACCTTGGTAGCCATTTTTTTATTTTTCCTCGACAAAGTTATATATTTAACACTTATGACCTGTGGAAGAAAGAGAATCTTCAACGTGAAGATGACACCAAATGATGAAACAATATCACTTTGTAGACACCACAAAAATAATACAGAATAGATACACAAGTCGTTATTCAATTAAGCCACCTAGGTTTACAATTAAGCCTATCGTAATACAACTTACCAGAAGCTTCCAATCTAAACATATATTTTTAGCTTGGTGTCCTCGTCTCGTTTAAGATGTTAGGTGTCTCTTCGCGGCGTTGTCAGATTAATATTCCACAGACTTGTCTGGTTTTTTTCTTAAAAACCAGTAGGTAGTACCTAGTTATTATTCCAGACGAGGGCATTGGACTTGGCTTTGCGATGCTGCGATGATAAAACGTTTCTTTGTTAATCGGACTGTTAATTAATTGTCCACTGCTGGACATAGGCCTAACCTGTAGGCCTATGTCCAGGGTAGGGGCGATCGGGCTATATCCACCACGCTCTTTGCTGATTGGTAGATTTACATATTCCATTGAATTTCTTCTGTATAGTGTTTTTCTTAACCGGAAAGCCCGAAAATCCGTACATAAAATCCAAAGGGCTCATTGGTACCCGGGATTTGAACCCGCGACCTAACGATTTGAAGTAGAGGATACCTATTAATATGATAGATAGAGTCATTTGTGAACAAGCTCCTACTCTTTTATTGTGTCCTTATTCTAGCGTTTTTGTATATTTTTTTGCAATAAAGTTATTTTATCTTATCTTATCTTAAAAAATGTAGTTAAATAAAAAACCCGGATCCTTGGGTTTTTTAAAACGCTTCAAATTTTTTTTGTATAACTACCATGACATAATAGGTAGGTAACAGTCCGAGCCAGACACAAAATAGCCCACCGTTAGAACTATCTAGCCAGTCTAGTGTATTTTGGACATTTAATATTATTGTAGAAGAATTTAACACGATATTAACATTCACTTTCGGGTGAGGGCTCCACGAGATGTAATTATATAACAAAGCTACCTTCCATGGGTGTTTTTGGCAATGTAAACAATTGTTGCAATTTGAATTTATGTGTTGTCTAAAAGTATCCGGACCTCTTTCATTAAATTTGGGTATGAATCTATTTTTACAGGGCGCCACATTAAATATGCAATAAAATGTCTGTTGACATGTTTTAGGGTTTCGTACCACGGAAAAAGCGTGACGTTTTCGGTGGCGCGTCAAAACCGACATGAACCACAATATTATTATCTATAATAACAATCATATGTCACATGCAATTCAAGATAATTATTTATGTACTTTATTTGTATTAATAGTGCTTCCATTTTCCAGTGTACCGCTTGGTTGACGTCGCGTGGCCGCCGGCGCGCCTATCAAGCGTAATATTTACCTAAACTTTACAATGCGCCAGGCCTGTGCCTGTGGGCCTTTTTCGTTTTTGAGCATGTTGTACAAGAATAAAACTGAAAGTGATTATAATGTAAACTCTGGAGTATAAAAGCCGGCCAAGGGAGTGAAGTGGGAATCCTTAACCATTCCTTGTAGTAAGGGTAAGGATTCCGCGTAAGGACAAAAGCAAAGAAGCACCTAAACCTTAGGTACCTAATGATTAAATTAAATTACCTTTTATTATATATATAAAAAAAAATGTCTTGCGAAAACTTTTTTGTCAAACCTTTTTGGTTGTAATTTTTTTGTTGTGGTACGGAACCGTCGGTGGACAAGTCTGACCGCTCATTGCCTATATATTTTTTCTTAGTGTCCGTTCATACGGTCACAATACAACGTCAACTGGACGGAAAATAAAACAAGCCACCATCTAAAAATATTAAAAAAACGCGACTGGACTGCTAAAAACCATTTTAAAAGAAGAAATAATAACGGGATGATATAAAGATTCTAACGAAATCTGTTCAGGCATTTATATATGGTGAAATAAAGAGAATCACATATATTGTATACTACATAAACCCTGAAAACATGACACTCCTTTTTTTTGGGCAGTCGTGTAATAAATCTACAAGCCCATGCTGACAAGTACCAGTAATAATTTACAGCCGACAACTTTTTTTTGGTTTCAACGTTTCATCAATTTTATTAACCGACTTCAAAAAAGGAGGAGGTTCTATATTCGACTGTATGTATGTTTTTTTTATGTATGTTCATCGATTTCTAGTTCAATTGTGGACCGATTTTTTTTATTTGGTAGGTGATACGTAAGAGGTGGGTTTTATCGAAATCGGTTCAGTAGTTTGGTATTTAAATCAAAATTACTGGAATAATAACTGGAAAATATGAAGATGACTTCCAAGTAGCCGAAATTTAAGTCCGTTGTTTTTTTTTAAAAGCGTATTATTTGGTAGCTAGTACTGGGAGCTGTTTTCTAGCAAATTGGTTTTTTAATTTTACTACAGCTGCAAGCAATTTCTTTGCATAATTGGAATTTCAATTTAAGTTTTGGTTGGCTCCCTAACATAGGAACTTTAATTAATCATACTGTTAAGTTTCATCTTTCTGGGTAAAAAACAGTATTTTTTTCATATTATATATCTGTTATCTGTTACTGCTAAGGTGTTTCTATTTAGTGCTTAAGTTTTTTATAAAAAAAAATAAAAAAAATATAATGTAAGCAAAATTAAAAGATAACTAAAAACTGGCCATTTTTTTTGTAAAATTTTGGTTTTGGTCAAAATAATCCTTGTCGAAATAAATAAATTAAATCTCCAAATGCTTTGATTAAATTACAATCAAGCCAATCAAAAATATTATGTGCATGAAACAGAAATCAGAAAGTCAATACTGCGCTCCAAAACCACAATAGTCGATGTGGGCCAAAAGGCTGGTAGTCTAAACTGGAACTGGGCCGAACACATCTGCAGCATGTCTGACGATATGGGGGCTAAAACCACTACAATGTGGATACCGAAAGCCAAAAGGGCCCTCGGCAGGACCAAAAAGAGATGGCGGGACGAACTCGATGCCCACTGCGACGGCTGGACCACTAAAGCCCTCGACCGCGAGGAATGGAAAGAGGGAAGGGAGGCCTTTGCCCTGCAGTGGGACCAATATGGCTAAAATAATAATGAAACATCTATGCCATTTATGCGGGCGGTCTTGTCGTGGCGTGACCAGGGGTCTAGACAAGACCACTTTCTGTTAGAATAGATATAAAATTGTGAAGATAAAATTGTATGAAAATGACATTAGCAGTCACGTGATATTTCTCAAGCTAATGTCATTTTCATACAATTTTATCTTTCCGCAGGCGTTAACGCTAACAGAAAGTGGTTCTTGTCTAGACCCTCAGGGGCCTTATATTTGAACCGTGGGCAAAGTTGCGCATGAGAAAGGAGCCGACTTTGAAACGATATTGAACCTTCTTCCAAACAGTATCGTTCGAAGGTCAGCTCCTTTCGCATGCGCTACGCTTGCGTATGATTCAAAAATAAGGCCCCAGGTGATTCCAAGAGATACCCTTGCAACGAAAACGGTTCGTCTTCGAATCCGATCAGTCTTTTTGAAGGACAACTGCGACACTCACAAGGACGTCTCAAAGTCTGCGTTGGCCTAGCTGCAATCCATTTATTTTTAACCCCTTGAAAAAGTAGCCTACGACCAGTGTGTGTTACCAGTGATGACATATGGAACTGAAACGTGGTCTTTAACAGCTGGCCTTTTGGAGAAACTCAGAGTCACGCAACGGGCAATGGAGAGAGCTATGCTCGGAGTTACTTTGCGCGATAAAATCCGGAACGAGGATATTCGCCAAAGAACCAAAGTTACCGACATAGCTCGCAAGGTTTGCAAGTTGAAGTGGCAATGGGCAGGCCACATCGCTCGAAGAACTCACAACCGATGGGGAAGAAAGGATCTTGAGTGGCGACCGCGAACCGGAAGACGCAGCGTAGGAAGGCCTCCCTACATATATATATATATATATATATATATATGTATATAGGTGGACCGGCGACATTGTAAAACTCGCGGGCAACCGGTGGATGCAAATGGCAGGTTGTCGTACAGTGTGGCGGTCTAAGGGGGAGGCGTTCGTTCAGCAGTGGACGTCTCCGGGCTGATGATGATGAAAAAGTAGCAACACTGGCGAAAGATAAAAACTGTTCCTCATTTGAAATAAAATTTAAAATGTCTAAGTATTGAGAATTTGAGAGCTACCGGTAACAGACGTTGAACTACCTCCAGGCTTCAGCGTTCATGAAATTTATGTTATTCTTCGTAGCGGTACAGTCACGGTTGGTATTCCGAAGTTGCTGCGACCAGGGTTGCCACCGGACCCTTATTATCCCGGAAAGTGACAGTTTTTAGGGCGCTCTGAAAAGGGTCGGTGATGTTAGGAATTTTAACAGAGACATAATTTTTAAAAAGTTGCTGATATTACAGATATTTATATATATCCATCACATTTACAAGTAATCACACTAATATAACACCAACGTTTCCGACATAGCTCGCATTGGAGTGGCAATGGGCAGGCCACATCGCTCGAAGAACTGATGGGGAAGAAAGATTCTTGAGTGGCGACCGCGAACCGGAAGACGCAGCGTAGGAAGGCCTCCCACTAGGTGGACCGACGACATTTGTAAAAATCACGGGCAACCGCTGGGTACAAATGTCAGGTTGTTGTACACTGTGGCGGTCTGGAAATTGTTGTTTGAAGGAACGAAGGCGTTGCGGCCTTCGTTCAGCAGCGGACTTCTCCAGGCTGATGATGATGATGACACAAATATTATAATGTGAAAATTTGTCAGTATGTGTGTGTGTATTTTTGTAACCTCGCCAAAACGGCTGAACGGATTTCGATGAAACTCGGAATGAAATCGCTTATTTCCCAGAACCACATAAATAGGCAATTTTTTATCATTTTTACAGTTTTTCATCGTCGCGCGGGTAGCCGCTGGGCGCAGCTAGTATTTTATATGTTAGGAGACCGGCTTTTATCAACCGACTTCAAAAAAGGAGATTCTTATATAGGTTACTCGCCAATTATGAATTGATTTAATGATATTTTTTTGTTTGGTGGGTCATACTTTAGAGATGGCCATATACTTTTTATCACATCTATTCAAAAATACCTACTTTGTTCGTCGCAAACAGGGCAGAACTGAGCTCTTTTCCGCCCTAGGGAGGAAAATAGCTTTTCCTCCCTCCGGGCGGTGATTTGTATTTGGAATGTGGATATTGTTAGTAGAAGTTTCAATCACCAAAGAGATCAACCACGGACATTGTATGAACAAGTAACTGGCGGTTTGAAAAAGGAAGGCAAGCGAAAAAAAATATAGTTATGTGCAAAGAACGCGCGAAATGCATTCCGTCTTCGTTTACTCAAATCCGGATTTTACTTAGTTATATTTTAACTCAGTGTATCTTCCTCAATAAAAAGTGAGAAGTGAGTGGAGTAGTGAGAATGAAATAAACGTAGGTACTATTCTTATTCATAAGTTGCACTTACTTATTTTCTCATAGAGGTTGATAAAAAGTAGTGTCCAACTCGGGATCAACACTATTTTTAAGCTCGAGTACTTTGAAATCTCTACTTTAGAATCCTTCGCTAAGCTCTGGCTTCAAAGAAACACTCTCGCCTTAAAAATTGTTGTTTCCTCCCTTGGTACACAATCTACTATTTCAACCGACTTCAAAAAATGAGGATCTCAATTGGACTGTATGTATATATTTTTTTGTATTATGTTACGCGATTACTCCGCCAATTATGCACTGATTTTGATGATTATTTTTTCGTTTGGTAGGTAATACTTCAGAGGTGGTCCCATTTACATTTTATCGAAATCGGTTCAGTCGTTTGGTGTTTAAATCAACATTACTAGAAAATATGAAGATGTCATTCAGGTATTCGAAGTTGAAGTCGGTCGTATTTTTTTTTTAAAACGTATTATTATCAAAATCGGTTTAGTTGAATAAATCTAAATAACTGATCAAGATGTCATCCAGGTAGGTGAGTTTTTTATAAAACTTATACCGCGTTTTTATCGCTGTGTTCAGCTCGAACTGTGATCTCGCGACCCCTTTATCTTCGTAACTTCTGAACCAAGTCTCCTCATAATTGATACTAAGGATTACTTATCAAGAAACTATCTAAGTGCTACAATACAATGTAAGGTCACGAACGGTATCTCACTATTCGAACCTTCACTCCTGTCTATACCTAATAATACGCTTATAAAAAAGTATAAGGGTTCCTTTTTTCCTTTTGAGGTACCCTAAAAACAACCGACCAATTTCGACTACCTAGATGATATCTTAATATTATCTAGTTATTTTGATTTATTCCATTAATTTTGATATAAAACCCAAACTTCTGAACCGATTTCGATAAAATTTATATGGGACCACCTCTGAAGCCTACCAAACAAAAAATAATCATCAAAATCGATTCAAACTTAAATTGGCGGAGTAACGGCAAAAAAAATACATTCGAATAAACCTAAAAAAAATACTTACCGCACTAGTACTCGTATCATAAATAACTATTACAGCTGCGTACAAAATTTTTGAGTACTTACTAAGTAAGTTTTATATAGGAGCTGAGTCTTTTTGCCTCTCTGTCGAATATTACCTGTGTGCTGACGAAGCTCCTAATGCTTAACAACAAGTTGGACAACTTTCTGTTGAAAATATAAGCTTACCCCTAACTTACCTGTTTTTACAAGGTGCTTATGTGATGTCTAAGTTTAAGCGAGATAACTTTAAGTAAGTAGTGTTTCTGGTACGAACTTAAAGCTATAATATCGAATTTTGATACTTTGAGAGCAATGTTTCTGTTTGCAAGATGACATCTATTATTTTGAATTTTTATTCGTTTTATGTTAGTAATTTTTTGAAAATGTTTTCTATGTATTTCGATTTATTCCAGTAATTTTTATTAAACTAAACTACTGAAACGATTTCGAAAAAATTTATATGGGCTACAATTGAAGTATCGCCTACTATACAAAAAAAAACCCATCAAAATCGATTCATAATTGGCGGTGTAATCACGTACCAATAACATTAAAAAAAGTACAATCGAATTGAGAACCTCCTTTTTTAAGTCGGTTGAAAATCAACATAATCGGCGGAGTATCGCATAACATACACGTACACATAAACATACAGTCGAATTGAGAACCTCCTTTTTTTAAGTTTGTTGAATACGATGTGTAGGGCATCGCTGCATTTGCGGTCATACCTTTAAAACAATAAAATTGTTGGCGAGTCTCATTAGCCCTAACACAGTTATGTTTGTAGTGTTTTTGGTGGCAGCTGATACTGGATAGGTACTTATAGCACAGTTGGTAGCATGTCTGCCTTCAGAGCTGTAGGGCATGGGTTCGATCCCCACCCAGGACAAACATTTATGTGACGAATATAGATGTTGTACGTATTATATTACAAGTATGTATTTTCAAAAAAGAAAAGGTATACAAGTATTATATTTGGTTCCAAGTACAAGCTTTGCTTAGTTTGGGGCTAGATGGCGCTGTGTGAAATGTCCATCAATGTTGATTTATTTGACTTGTAGAACGATTTTAAATTAAACCAAACAGTATCTCATTATAAATCTGCATAAAGCATCCGAATTCGTTTTCAAACGAACTGAATTTTTCACAAGCTCAATCTTAAAAAAACTCTCCATTTTTCATAACCTTTTTTCGCATTAATAACGAAAATAGAAGTGCAAAAAATATGAAACCTGCGAAAGCGAGGCCTTATTTCAACTTCATTAAATCGAATTCCAATTATCTGACGCCTCTGGAATCCCAATAGGTTTGGCTTAATCAGAAACCTGGTTTAGGGAGGGTTCACAGAGTTATTATGCATTCTGGTTCAAATACTCTAATAGTTCACCTCTCATATTTTGTTGGAAAATCTAAACAAGTACTCTTAAACTATCAAACATCCGTGTACCAGCTTAAATTAGCTTTTTCAATTCTTCTTCCACCGGGTGCTTGAAAACCAAGCTCAGAGCGTGGTTACAAGAGATTTTGTTTTATGACATTGAAGCTTATTAAAATAAGAGATTATTAACGTATTTTTATAATTATTATTTCATTTTAGTAAGTGATTATTTTTTTGTGATTTGACTTGTTACTTTGGTGTTATCAATAAACTATTTGTATTTGTATCACACACGCCATTTTTGGGGCCATTCAGGTTCAGATTTAGATTTTTTAATGCCTTTCCGTACAGTACATGGGGTTTTTAAATTAAGTAGGTACCTATGTACAACGGACCCCGTCGGGCACAGTCATAAACTTTCATCTATTCTTGCATCACGCTTCCTTGAAGCAGGGATAAGGGACACACCACGGTTATCAGACAAAGGTAAGTCAAGGCGAGCATGGCACTTGCTAGTGTATCGCCGATCATTCTTTCGTCACGCTTATGATTCAGGGTTCAGAGGGAATCCGGCCTGCAATTCGCCATACAAACGTATTACCCCTATTTTCTTCCTGAATTATACTTCTAGAGCAATATTTTTTTTCAGAAAATTTATGTCTGGCCCCTAGCACGCGCCGAGGACTAATTGGTCTTCCCCCGCGCGAGAAAGTGAGAAACCTAGAATATGGATACGTCTGTCTCGTTTTCGCGGGGAAAAAAGAGTGGATAGACGTTTATCACCGCTCGCGTTCTAGGCGGGCTGCTATGTAGATATGTCCCTGTCACTTCCTTTTTTTCAGCAACAAATTACTATGGAAAATATGACCCTCCAAATATGACTAAAAACCCGTTTTACCGCAGTGATCACAAACCAACCATTCAAATTTGAAAAGTGTTTAAATCATAAAAGAAAATAATAAAAACCTAGAGTTATTATTTCTTTAAATTTGGATCATCATCAGCCCGGAGACGTCCACTGCTGAACGAAGGCCCTTAGACCGCCACACTGTACGACAACCTGCCATTTGCATCTCGCCTCTCTGTCTAGAGAGGCGAAACAGCAAATCGTGACGTCTCTTTTCTTTTTACGCCATATAAAATCTATTCTGACAAGTAAGGCGTGACGTAAATCTTTTGTTTTGTGGGAAAGGGACAAAGTTGTCTCTAACAAAAACTTTAAACGCTCATATATCAGAACATTACTAACCGATTTAAATTATTTTTTCAATAAACATACTATATTTACTTAAATTCTTCATCAAAGCCTATTCCTCTGGTAACATTGCTCTTCAAACAGAAATGCAGTAATGCTTGCACATTTGCTTGGCAATGCATTGGTTCTCACTTCCTAAGTTAAATCGTCAAAGTTCTGATTTAAGCTGGAATTACTTTCCTAAAAGCGCTGACTCTGTGCAAAAATATTAGGGGAACATGCAGATTTGAAGTTTCGGGTATAATCTGCGGAGAGAAGTGAGTCCATATCGCTGCTTGAGCACGTATTGTCAAGGATACTTGAGTTTCAGATAGGCGTATCAAACGCGGTGCTGCCAGCCCTAGAGATTTTGAAGCTGGGTGAGAAGCAAGTATTTTATTGGGGGTAGAAAGTATTTGGGACTTTTGTACTTGGGTTGTCGATTGACCGAGTCTTCCTCATATTAGGCCTGGCGCACTCCGCACTTTTGGTATAAAGCTCTACAAGTAGGTACGTGGCGGGCCCGTCTAGACGGGCCAATAGGCTAGATGACTGGTTTTTTTTATTGTCCTATTCAAATGTGGCCCATAAATATAGCTGATTAATGAAAAGAAAATTAAAATCTGATCAAAAATAAGCAACTTATAAGCATTTTAATATAATGCTAGACAGAGAGGCAAAACAGCAAATCGTGACGTCACTTCTCTGTACGCCATATAAATTATATTCTGACAAGTAAGGCGTGACGTCATTTTTTGTTTTGTGGGAAAGGGACAGAGTTGTCTCTAACAAAAACTTTAAACGCTCATATATCAGAACATTATTAACCGATTTCAATAATGTTTTCAATTACCATACTATATTTGCTTAAATTCTTCATCAAAGCTATTGGTTTCAACGATTTAAACATCAGTCATCTAGCCTATACAGAAGAGAAGAGTTACGCGCTAGACAGAGAGGCAACTTCTAATCTAGGTTTATATAACTGTAGGTAGTTAGCGCTCGCACGTCCTGAATTGCACTTTATTGTGTCGGAGCAAGAGTCGCTACTTATTTAAATGCTTTTGCGGAGTGCATCTTCTGTACTTGTACTATTATGTAATCTGTGCTAATATGAAGAACCGATGACATAAACATTTAATAACTTTAAAAAAAATACAACTGACTACTACTTCGAATACCTGGATGACATCTCCATATTTTCTAGTAATTATGATTTATAAACCAAACTACTGAACCGATTTCGATAAAATATATATGGGACCTATTACCCACCAAACAAAAAAAGAATCATCGAAATCGGTTCATAATTGGCGGAGTAATCGCGTAACATACATTAAAAAAAATAGTCGAATTGAGAACCTCATTTTTTGAAGTCGGTTGAAAATTAATTTGCAATGTTTGGAAAATCGAAATAAAACAATTTATTGTCACAAAGTACCGTACGGCTCTCGTCGTCTTCGACGAGAGCGGTACGTTACACTTTGTGATCAAAGATCGATTTGTCTTTGTGTCAAATGTTCTTAAACTCGAGGGCTCAACTATAGAAGCCGTTAATGAGTTCTACTTTGCACCTCCCGGCTCCATCATCAGACTGTCGTATGAGCCCAAACTCGGAGGGTTTACTGCTTGCCATTGAGGTGTTCCATTGTCCTCAGTTTCACGTCTAGGTTCCATTGTCACGTTAGCTTGATGGTATAGGTACTCAATTATAGTATTGTCATCTTTTCGTCAGCCAGAAGACATCCACTCCTGGACGAAGGCCCCCCCTTAAAAGGGAGGGGTTGCCATAATCCCCACGCTTGGCAGGCGGCTTGGGGATTCATCTAAACTACACATGTCAACTGCAACATTTCAAATCAATACAACAAATTAAAAGTTGGTCTACAAGTAAAGCCAATAAACGTGTTTTAAAACAGATTATTATTTCAATCGCGATTAGGTGGCAGCCCTGCTGAAATCGCATGCAGCTTCGTGCGGTTATAATGAGACTTCGCAAACTTCTTAACGTTGTAGGGTTGCACGGATCGTTGACTTATTGATCATCGCTTCTTTATGGCTATCATTTGGATGTGATTTAATGTTCCTACAATTTTACCTATTTACCAACCGAATTGGAATCTATGTAAAGGTTATTGTAAAGTTTTAGACAAATAAGTCACATTTCAATCTTAATATCCGATTATCAACGAAACGTGAAACGTGTAATTATAATCTGGGTGTCTTCAAGTCGCGAGTTTATCGGTTTCTTCTAGGCAAGCGTGTTCCATCGTAGGCTGCATCTTCGTTTAACATCAGACGAGCTGGCAGTCGAACGCAAGCCTATTAATAACAAAAAAATGGTAAATTTAAGACATTACTTTATGCGGCATTACTTACTTAATTATTCGTCTATAAGTCCCCAATTCTAAAATTTTAGTTTTATTGTGTGATGCTATTTACAAAACATAAACAGACTGGGATCGGGACTATGCCAAAACCTTTCAAACCCCTTTACTTTCATCTGTCCTATGTTCTCTAACGGTCTCGGTCTTCAACATGCAGTTGATAAATAATACAGTAAACAAGTATTCTATCATTGACTGCATCTTTGTGAGATCAGATATGAGTCATATGACATGGCGGTCAAACGCAAGCCCTAAAAAACCCCCTTACCCCCATTTACTTAACCCCCTTACCCTCACGCTTTAAAAATAACAGAAGATACGAGTACAGTTAATTAATCTAATCTGCCAATCTACACAAATTCTTTTCCCTTATTACACGTGTCAATAATCCCTGCTAGGAAAGGTCCAATTAATCCTGTCTCCAGTCCTAATCTTCGGGAGCCACGACAGAAATCCATTTCAAGTACAAGAGTCAATGATAAGACTAGTTGGCTCCATTGGCTTGTTGGACACTTTGACTAGATATCATGTTGGACAAGTTGGCTCCATTGTTCCTTACAGAGTTTTTTATAAGACCGCCCAAAAAGGGATATTAGAATATTAACACTAACAACGTAATAGTACATAATACGAACGCAGGCGAGCACAAAACAGCTACAGTAGTCGGATAAGCCTGACCGCACACTGGCTACTATCGCTTAAGAGTAAACAAGCCGGTCACTTCTCTATAGAAACGGGGAAGTAATATTATTACTATTAGTTATTATTATTAGTACTCCACTATGTAATGTTGTAGGTCCAAGACTAAGTATTATATCAATTTGTCTCTTCATTATCTTGGTTTGTAAATTGATAAAAAAGTAAAAAGTTAATAATCATGAAAGTTATGAGCCAGGAAACATCTTCGGCCTTACTATAAAACGCCGTTCAAACTTAGCCACTGCTTAAACTTCTCTGTCTTGTTCTCGCACGTGAATATTTCACGTCAGCGAGAAGTTGTCAGAAATCTTAAACAGTGACTCAGGTTTGAGCAGCGTTTTATAGTAAGGCCGCTTGTATTTTAACTCAATTGTAACGCCACTTTGGACGTAAATAAATAACATAAGGAGTACGAAAAGTCTACAATAATTTATCAAGCGGCATAGTTGAGTCCATCAAAATTTCAAATATCTTTATAGTTGGAATAAATTAGTTCAGTAGTTTATTCATCACAATCCTGCAACCAAAGGTCGACATGAAAAAATTTGCGCCCTCATCTCTCTTTCTCTCTCCCTTTCCCACACTTTGTTTCATGAAGTGAGCATGCTTTTTAGCCACGCCCACAGATGAGTTCGAGCCGTTGGGCGGTGCATCCTTAAGCAACTGGCAGCTTGCGCGATTAATAGGTGACAAAAGCGACAAGCGGTCTCAATAGTTGCTCCGCGTCTACACAGCAACGGCGTAGAAACGTCGTCCGAGCGGCCAGGCAGCAGCTTAAGACCAGGATATTCCACGTCTCAAGCACATTTTTTATAAGATTTTGAGATTGATCATTAGTCTAAAGCTGTATCAGGTAAGGTCACATTTAGCGGAGCAAAAATATGGCGGTTACGCAGATTCGTGAGGTATTATTGAGGTTTTTCTCAGATTACTCGAAAAGTATCAACATGAATAATTTTACAACCGTTCTGAAATACTATTATCTTTTAAAACATTATTTTTGTATGTGACTATGTGCTGTAATTATAGCTGGACAATGCACATGGACTTATAACTAAGAAAAGTTTAAACATAGCCACTGTTTCGGTATTTTTTCTATCGAGGAAAGTATCATTAATCGTGTTTTCAACCGTAAAAGTTACTAAGACGGATGTTCGACTGTTTCATTATATATTTTTTGGCTTTAAATATAGTAATTTGACTAAATAATATTGATTTTACGTGGGGCAACTTTGGAATATAGGGCCCTTAAACAACCATTTGGTAGTTCACGCGACAAAATATCGCTCTAACGATAGGTAGTAGCCAGCGTATTCACAACTCCATCGGAAATGTTTCCGTTCGGATCCACACTATCCGTCCCACTCATCTACATTCAGGATGACAAAGACGGAGGAAGCGAAAATCGAATCGGAAGTTTCCTACGCCATTTTGAATAGGGGTGCAGGTCAGCAAGTCAGGGTATAATAAGTTCTGTCTTATCTACCTGTGACAGCCTAGCCCACCCATTGCAGTATTACCCTTCCGCGTAACCTTGTTTACGCTTACAGGATTATCGGTTAAAGCCAGCTGCATTGCAATATACGGGTTGCCGCACCCATAGCGTATCTAGAGTAAATATTCTTATCACCCGAGGTAGATAAATGATATCAGACCGCGATGGTTATTGTATTGGAAAACTGGTCAAGTTGAGTCGCATTTGCGCACAGAGGGTTCCGTACTACATATTATTATTTTAATTTGTGTTTGTGCTATGAATAGAACGGGCCAAGTGCAAGTCTGATTTATGGAGGGTTCAGCACGTCCACACAATACCTAAACATATTGTGATCATCAAGAAAAGTGTTTTCTCTAGCTCAATTCGGGATCGTTTTAAGTTTAATGTGAATCCGACTGGCGCTTGGCCGTTCTTTATCGTATTTATTATTTGTTACACTTAAGTTTGAACAACAACAAGTTCTAACTTGTACTGCTTTTGTGTACTTATTGACGGGAATAATCGCTTTTATTGCTTTACGGTTCTTGTCAAAGAATCTTATGATTTTATCGATTTTGTTTTTTGTTGGGAAATCCTACTGCATAGGACTACTAACACAATTTTTCCTGAGAGATATAATATCTATAGGTATTTTCGAGGTCAGTGTAGATTAGGTAGGTATTCGAGATATTGTTTTGCGACCTTCACATTCGACCACTTCATCGCTTTCATACAAGAAAATATACCACCAGGGGAGACCTAAATTCTTAACCAACTTAGGTACTAACTACCTAAATTCTTAACCTACTATACAAAACGCTTACCAACAGGCGAGGCGGTAGTCGAATGCGAACAAATTCGCGATAAAAATGGTTCCTTACCTTAACGTAAGGAACCCTAAAAATCGATAGATTATGTAAGTATTTAGGTACCTACGTAGAATTCATTCCTATCTAATCATGCTAGATTTAAGATTGATTTTTATAAAAAAGTAAAAAAGTATCGAACTAAATACATTACAAACTAACTATCTTAGCACGTTCTTGGTCATTTCTAGGGTCCGTGTTTTGTGTGTGACCACTTAGATTTGATTGGGAGATGTTCTGACAGGCAATTTAATAAAAAGAAGCTCATTGTAGATGGCTCTGACTTTGCACAGACCAGACGTGTCTGTCATTGTCATGTTTTTAATTTTATTTCATGTGCCACATATCAAAAATAATAGATAGATAGATAGTTCAATTCTTTATTGCTCACACCAAAGAAACATACATACAAAGTATCAAAGAAATTAAATACTAGTGCACAAATGGAGGCCTTATCGCTAAAAGCTATCTCTTCCAGGCAACCTTAGGATGGAGAAAAATTATGAACACGAAAAGACGGGTGTGCTGTAAAGAAGAAATTCCTACAAATCATAAACATACTTACTATCTAATACTAATACATAATACTATAATATTTTTTTCATCACACTTGCTCGTAAAGTGGATCTTATTGCATCGGTTTTAGGCTCATAATCCAAGCTATTACACACGCGTTCTTTTTACTTTACATTACGGCACTTGTACTATAATAGGTATAACCCGGTAAAGTCAAGTTTGTACGTGACTGCAATTAGACGTATGTATACAAAGGACTCTTAATATAGCCGGGTAATACTTACAGTTTTTTTGTAATAAAAACAAAGAGTTCTTATGCCGCTGAAGTAAATGTCAACCTGCGCGCGCATTGCTGGTTTGGGCGCCATTTTCCGCAAATGTTTGTTGATGTTTTCGCTGTGTAGTTGATTTTTATCAAAAAAAAATTGTTTTTTCCTCGCAAGTGTGACGAAAACAGTCGTATGGAACTCTTGTGCTATTAGTCATTACGCTCTCGCCTGCGGCTCGCGCGCATAATACCGCCTCTAGTGTAATGACCAACATAGCACACTTGTATCATAATGTACTAATAATAAACTACTTTATAAAATAACATAATAAATATAATATTATATCTAAAATGATAATATAAATAAACATTCAATTAAAGCTTATAATAAGCTGTTTTTGACTGGCAAGTATAGTCTACGCTATCTATCGAGTTGAATGAAAATACTTTTATTTTGTTTAATCGTGTTTTGGAAAATGCTCATTCAGTTATTCCATAATAAGCTTTAAAAAAAAAGACAACCGACTTCAACTTCGAATACCTGGATGACATCTTCATATTTTCTAGTAATTTTGATTTACAAACCAAACTACTATACCAAATTCAATAAAATGTATATGGGACCACTTCTGAAGTATTACCTACCAAACAAAAAAAATATCATCAAAATCAGTTCATAATTGGCGGAGTAATCGCGTAACATACAAAAAAAACATACAGTCGTATTGAGAACCTCCTTTTTTGAAGTCGGTTGAATATCGCTTGCGCCAAACGAAGAAGAAATACGGAAGAATACAGAGATCCAAAGCAAGTTTGTGGTTTAACGAACTTGATGTGAGTTTATACGAGCATTCAGATCAACTTAGTGCGTAGTTTTTTTTTTTGGGAATGATCGTTGTGTTACATTTTTTGTGGCCGAAACCATGCTAAACTCTGGTGCGAGGATTCCAATCGAGTATTATTACATCTGACAACCGATGGGGAAGAAAGGTTCTTGAGTGGCGACCGCGAACCGGAAGACGCAGCGTAGGATGGCCTCCCACTAGGTGGACCGACGACATTGTAAAAGTCGCGGGCAACCGGTGGATGCATATGGCAGGTTGTCGTACAGTGTGGCGGTCTAAGGGGGAGGCCTTCGTTCAGCAGTGGACGTCTCCGGGCTGATGATGATGATGATTATTATTATTACATCAAATAATATAGACTATTAAAGGTACAAGAATGCTGAAAATTTAAGTTATATAACTTCCCACCAGCTTAATTTGTGATTCAGTAAGGACGTTGAACCTTTAATTTAAAACCTTTTAAATCTACGTCATCAATAATAAGACACTACTCTCTTTGTAGAATAAAACGGTTAGTAGCAGATTAAACTCTTTCCATGTATCCAAGTCATTTCTTTAGGTGTTTGAGAAAGTTATTTCAGATTGAAGAAGCTTCAAAGTTAATGAGCTAATAATTTTGCAACAATCTCTTTTGTTTTATCAGATTCCGTTAACTTTCTGAACTTTCAGATTAAAGTAATAAGCAAGCTGAAGCGATTTCAAAAACAAAATAATTTGAGTACACAACCAAGTCAAATAATCCCTGAAAATTATGCTGAACAGTTAATGCTTGAACGTTGGTTAATGGGTCGGAATCGTGGAATATCTTGCGATAGAATAGCCACTAATGAAGAAAAAAGTCGCCAGACGTAAGGGAAAAAATGCTTTAATTACAATCAATCAAAGCTGTTTGTTTGCAGTGCTCTATTCATCAAAGTTAACATTAATATTATAAATACGAAAGTTTGTGAGTGAGTGAATTTATAAGTATTACGTTACTAGTGATATTTGTAGTGGAGATAGCTTATGTCCTGGATAGACACAATAGAATCTTTTTATCCCGGCTTGTGATTTTTAAACAGTGACTATTTTAGCAGGCTTATTTTGTCCTTTATATAAATCTACAAACCGCGTGGCACTGCTAGTCAAAAATAAAATGTACACGTCACTTGACATACAGTGTGCTTACACCAAATCTGAACCATAATTTGCATTATGTGTATTTAACTTTAGAACCAAATTGCCAATCTTATTTTAGAGGGTTAGTACTAGACACCATCTTAAACACTTACCGCAACTTTTCGCTAGAAATTCCAAGAATTTTAAGTAACATTGGTACAAACAAGCAATTCCTTTGAATACCCAAATAAAATAATTGTTAGGAAAGAAAATTTAATCGTGCAATTGAAACAAATTATAAAAACGATATTTTTTTATATTACTCTGAATGGTACTTCCATATGCGACTGATGTTCCGTGGTAAAAAACTGAAGTTAGTCTGGAGTGAAAATTTCGACATTTGACTTGTGAGAGCGGCATTAAAAGTTGTGAAATGTAATTAAATCTGTTCAGTAAAACTCTCAGATCTAAGTTAACAGACTGAATACTTGTTTGCGCCATGAAACAAACTATGAAGTGATTTCAGTACTTTATATTTATACTTGTAGACCGAGCGAGCGAAGCGAGCGAAGTCTTGGCAACAACTGGCAAGATTTTGGCATGATGATGATGATGATTATTATTACGGGAACACAACCTTTTGTGCTCGACAGGCTAGGCGTTTGACCACAGCTAAACCGATGTCGAGTAACGGTGAGTTTAAATATACTAGCCTAACATATATACCTAGCCTGGAATGGGATCTGGCTATCAAGTGAGTAAGTTAGTTCTCAAATTCATCTGGCTGAGAAAAAATATCGGTGCTCGTATGCCCTTGCAATGCACATAATCAAATGCACACAACGAGAAACGTAGCGTAGGTATGATGGAGTGACGATATAAGTAAGGCAAGTGGCGGACTACAGTAGTGTAGTGTGTAAGGTGTTAGGTTAAGGAGTATATATAATTGTAATCACTTAAGTCAGTAATAAAAGAAAAGTAAAGTCGATCGGACGTTTCAGTCAAATAGTCATTCGGTACCGCTCACCCCCTAACCTCTCCACATTAACTAGATATAAATATAAATATTGGGGGACATTTTACTCACAACGCCCCATACTAAAAGCAAAGCTTGTATTATGGTAACCAGATAGCTGATAGAATACTTATATATTTTTTTTTTTTTCGTAAATACATACTTATAATACATCTACACCCTACAGATGATGATCGAGTTGACTACAATATACAACCTAGAAAGCAATTCGATTCCCACGAAACTAAGTCAATAAACTTTAATTTGCACTAAACTTCATTAATTTTGCCGAGTTTCGTAAAGTTAAAATCTACCTCGTTTTACTAAATGATCAAGTTAATAAACTTTGCCGGTTTTAATTGGTTTCGTAGTTCCCAGATACCTTTATCAACTTCTGCCTAGCGATTGTTAATTCCAGATGCTTCGACTGGTACAAAAACCCCCCCAAATGAAAGTCGGATTTGGCAAAGACGGTTCTTTATAACCATACAAAAAAACATCGCGGGTACCAAAAAATAAGGATGCACCGCCCAACGGCTCGAACTCATCGGCGGGCGTGGCTAAAAAGCATGCTCTCTTCATCAAACAAAGTGTGGGAAAGGGAGAAAGAATCAGAAATGCAAATGCAAATTTTTTCAGGTTAACCTTTGGCTGCAGGATTGTGATGAATAAACTACTGAACTAATTTATTCCCTCTAAAGTTATTTGAAATTTCGATGGACTAAACTTTGCCGCTTGATACATTGTTTATTTTCGTACTCCTTATGTTATTTATTTACGTCCACGTGGCGTTAAAATTTAGCTAAAATATGTTTCCTACAAGATGTTTCCTGGCTCATAACTTTCATGTTTTTAACTTTTTACTTTCTTATCAATTTAAAATCCTATATAATGAAGAGACAAATCGAGATTATACTTAGTCTTGGACCTACAGCATTACATAGTGGAGTAATATTACTTCCCCGTTTATATGGAGAAGTGACCGGCTTGTTTACTCTTAAACGAAGATGATTGCCTAGAAGAAACCGATTCACTCGCGACTTGAACACACCCAGATTATAAATTATCGGGTAACATCCACTCGGGCAGTGCATGCCACTGTTTAGCAGCTCGCACAATAAACGTGGTATCAAATCGTTTCGTTCAGATGTTTGGTATAACAGACATGAATTTTTTTTTGAGATTCTGGCCGTCCGATAGTAGAATGCGCGGGTTACGTCTACGCTACATCTAAAGTCTAAGCATTGAGCTATTTATATGAACGAACACGGATACATAATATACGAATATGTTTTATGTGTTATCTCTTCGTGGGATAGTTCCGGAAAACACCTCTACGATTTTATGTAAAAAATATATTACATTAAATTTATTAATTAAATACGTTGCAATACCACTGCAAAGTACAAACTAATTAATTCGACGTAAATTGAAATATATCTTTTGACTCATTTTCAAGGCCTAGCTGGTTTTAATTATTCTTCCTACCTGCCAAGTTATTCAATATTAAGGATAGGGAATTTTTCAGCTTCAAGTTTTTAAAAGTATTCTTCTTGGGGTAGTTCGGATCCTTATGATAATAAGGAATACATTACTGAGTTTCGACAAAGAGTGTACTTTCTCGGTAGCTTTGACATTGTGATTCAGTTTTGGCAGTTTGTTTTCATGGAATTTAGAAGACGTTATAATCAGTAATCTTTTTTTCTTCTGACGTTGCTCTATACCTAATTGTAGAGTTTCCATCAAAGGGCTTTAAAGTGTAGTAGTACCTAAGTCAATAATATTTTTAAAAAAATATACGATTTTAATTTACCAGTTATTTTGATTTTAAAACCTAAGTACTGAACCGATTTCGATAAAATTTATATGGGACCACCTAGGTATATGAAGTATGAACTACCAAACTAAAAAAAAACATCAACATCGATTTATAATTAGCAGAGTAATCGCGTAAAATACATACAAAAAATACTGTCTAATTGAGAACCTCCTTTTTTGAAGTCGGTGTAGGTTTTTTTTAAAATTTTACAAATCACACGCCACAACAACCCTCGTTAACCTTTAACATCTCACTGCTGGGTATAGGCCTACTCTCATTGGGCGATACTCTACTCGTACCACGCTGGCCGAGTGCTGGTTAGCAGATTCACTTACGCCTTGCATTTTTTCTCCGCACATAATTAATTATGCAGTATTTCTCATGATGTTTTTGTTCACTGAAGAGTGGAGTGATTTTCTTGAACAACCAATAATCTCCAAGTCTACAAAAATGTACCAAAAATCTCATTGGTATGGGCCCGGGTTCGAATCTACTACCTAACTTCCGAGGCGCGTCATACCACGACTTTCATCACAACTCATCGTCCATAAACTCTTCCTTTATTTTGGAAGGATTACTTTCCCCGTTGATTGAAACGTCACGCTTGTCACTTTCCTTAAATACCCAAGTTGCTTATAAATTAAGTTAACTAAACTTGTTACTAAGTTAAATCAGCTCAGGTGTTTAGGAAGTCGCGGTTTCTATTCCCAGCGGGACCGTTGCAGGAAGATTAGGTTTTTTAAGTTGGGTAACTTAAAATACGATGTTCGGGACAGTGTTTTCTGCTCACAATTAATTATAATGGTTTTTACCGTTTAAGGTTCCGTGTCCTAAGAGACCCCAACACACATCTCTACGTCCCTGTCCTTTTAACCGTGAGGATGACTGGCGAAAACGCTTTAGCGTTAAATCTTCCTTTTGTACATTTATGTGCGTATGCAATAAAGTATCTGCGAACAGTAAACATCCCGAGAACACAGCGCGGCTTACAGGTTCTACAGTTTCATAGTTTTTTTTTTGTTGTCGGCGACTTTGGTTTGGAGTATTTTCCCCAAAGAGGTTCGAATTTTGTTGCGGCGCCATTTACCGGCTGATTTTCGAATTATCATATTCGACATTCTTGTTTAGAATTAAGTAACGAGTGTTTCTGTTGAATATTATGAAAATTGGTTGGTAAATGGCCAAATTGTTTGGAGGACAAATTCTATGAACCTATATACCAAGTTTCGTCAAGATCCATTAAAAGATACGACCTGTACGCGAGTACCAACATCCAATCGGACAGATAAAAGCAAAGCCAGTCGTCGTCCGCTCCGCTCTCTCGGACTCTATCTTTGGTAAACACGACCAAAAAAACGAATTGTTTTGGTTGTACAGAACGGAACCCTCGATGCGCAGTTCCGATTCACACTTGACCTTTATTTTCTTCTTATACGCGACCAAAATAATGCTTAGGTACTTACATGAGAAAAAGTGAAACTGAATTTACTGTTACATCTGTGTATGTATAATCTTCCTTTTTTCCTGGTTCTCGTACCCAGTTTCACCTTTTTCTAGGCCATTGTTTGTTTGTCCCGATTGGATGCGGTTTGAAATTAATTGGTTTGTTCTGTCCTCTATAATTGTTTGCGTAGATCCCTCGCTCGGTTTTCAATTATCTTGCTTATTTACATGGGCTCGTATTATTTCTGTGTAAAGTAGAGGTCAAAGCTATGTAATGATGACCGTTAAATTAAAAAGAAACGGTCGAGCGCGAGACGCTAGTCCGTCTACGAGAAGCCAGACTACTGACTCTACGAACTCTACGAAGAACCTAAACACTAGTAAAAAAAATACATTTATATTTTTAAATCGTAACAGTCGTGGCTTCGCGACAAAGGGTTCTCCTAGTGCAGGGGTTACGGGATAATTATATATTATATATTTGTAACCTTTTTGGCTACAGTAATTATTATTAATTAATTAAATTAACTTACCTTTTGTTGACCTGGGTATGTCCTAAACTGAGCATTTTGCGATCCCCAAGCCGTCTGCCAAGCGTGGATCGCGACACTCCTCTATTAAGGGGGAGGCCTTCATCCAGAAGTGGACATTTTATGGCTGATGAAGTGACGTGACGTTACCTTTCGTAAAGTTTTATCAATATTATTTATTTAGTAAACGCCATACATTTTGTGTGATGTACCAACTAGACTCGCGTATTCTGTATTCTGTACTTTGTCTTTTTATAATTAAACTACAGTCGCAAATAAACTATGTTGTGTGGAGCCAATCGGCCGGTAAATAGCAGTGCACCGCAGCTAATTCCTCCTTTTTGGGAAAATACCTCGCCAAACCAAAATAGCCGATATCAAAAAAATACATAAAATTTTCTTTCCTGTATACAAAGTTTCTTCAAGATTACTTAAAATATAACATGTACGCGAGTACCTTACCTATATCCAGCCGCAAACCAGGTGTTTGCGCCTGTTGCTGACTTAAATTTAATACTTGTTTAAAACAACTATAAATAATTTGTTAGATTTCCGTAATTCTGTAAAAATTTCAACCACCAATAATTATGTTCCAATATGTAAAGGAGTCCTTACAATTCATACAATCAATCCAATAAAGAGTAATAAAGCAGCTATTTGCTAGAATCCTTCCAATATCAACAATCCGAACCAAAAATAAAGATTCCCAAGTTTTCAACCAGCCTATTACGTACCTACTCATTATTACCTATTCTGTTCTTACAGCTTCAATATAATATTTACCAAATATTAACAACAGAAGTCCCGGCACAATCCCTTTTCCCATCCTTAACGTACTAGACAAAAGATATTAAACACAACTGAATTATTGTTCCAATATCCACAACAAAAGAACCGCTACAGTGACCATATAATAATACTCGTCACAGTGTACGTGGTTGACAGTGAATAAGCTTTATGCTGGGAAGGAAAGATGGGAGAAGGCTGGCTATACGTAAAGTATTTACAAACGCTAGACTTTTTGGATTCCAATCCATCTTCTGAGGAACAAATCTGAGCTCTCGGTCTGGCGTTATGGTAAATTACTGAGTAAGTAAGTACGTATAGGCTGAGTGGACCAGCCCTAGTGTCAGAGTTAATGTGCCGCCCGAAGGCCTCTGACATGGCTGACGGTTGTTGTTATAGAAACTAGAACAAACAACCGGGACCAACAATTTAACGTGTCATCCGATCCACGGTAGCGCTCAGAAATAAATGCCACTCACGAACACCCATCCGAAGACTGACCGGACCGTCCGTTGCTTAACATCGGTGATCGTTTAGAATCACCTAGACAAGGTAAATTACTAAACATATCTACACCAAATCTCATAATGCTCACCACCGTTAACCGAGAGGTCGCCGCTGCCCATCCTCCTGTAGTTCTGGGTGCAGTTTTTAACCGACTTCGAAAAAGGAGGTTCTCAATTCGACTGTAAGTTTTTATTTTTTTTGTATTTATGTTACGCGGTTACTCCGCCAATCATGAACTGATTTTGACGGTTGGTAATTGGTTGGGAATACTTCAGAGGTGGTCCCATATAAATTTTATCGAATTCGGTTCAGTAGTTTGGTGTTTAAATCAAAATTACTAAAAAATATGAAGATGTCATCCAGGTATTCGAAGTTGAACTCGGTTGTTTTTTTTTAAAGCGTATTATTTATTTGAAAGCTATACTCCTGAGGTGGACCCGTATTAATTTGAAGTCGGTTGTTGTTTTTTTTAAGTTGTAGGACATTCGTCGGTCCTGGCTATTTAGTACACTGTCTCTTAATTATATAGCGTATGTGGAGTACAATGGATAATAAATAGTGGGAGTCGGGGAAAAACTGGGCACATTGTTGTGAATGTTGGACTTGTAGTGTCGCTTGTTGTTAAAATGCTCAGTCCGGGGAGTTATTACTACTTTCATACTAACATTGGTAACTTTTATGATACGGTTGAATGGATGCGGGATTGTGTTTCAAATACAAATAATTTATTGATAACACCAAAGTTACACGTCAAATTTCATTAAGTCAAAAATAATAATTACTTAGGTAATAAAATGAAATAATAATTATAAAAATACGTCATTAATCCTCTTATTTTAAAATAAGCTTCGATGTCATAAAACAAATTCTCTTGTAACCACGCTCTGAGCTTAGATTTGAAGGACCCGGTGGAAGGAGCATCCCGAATGGAAGCTGGTATACGGTTGTAGATCGCGGGCCCCAAAATATACACTGACCTCTCCGACTTGACGAGACGGTGCGACGGGGTGATCAGTTGGTCTTTCTTTTTATTGCTTCGTAAATCTAAAGTGCTGTGAACGCCCCTACGTTGGAACGTTTCTAGGTTTACATGGGTGAATAGGGCTATCTGGTAAATAAACTCACACGGCAAGGGCTTTCAAATTTTTAACTAGAGGCATAGCGCTTAACTGATTAGGTTACTGCGATAGTGGATCAGTGCGGAAGGGGTTGCATGTGACGTAACAGATTAAAGAGGCCTGTCCAAATAACACGTGTTGATGACAGTGATATTGACGCCTGACTAAAGTCACACGTCTTTAGACGTAACGAAAACACTTCTCCCGCACCGCTCCACTACCGCAGGAAGGCAGGAACCTACTCAGTTTAGCCTGTAGTGGTGTCAGCGAACTGTCACTTCGCGACCCCCATATCTTCCAAGTCCCTTGGCTAATTTGGCTTTTATTCAAAGTTGATGTTTGTGTTTGTACGAACTACTTGCTTACATAATTTTATAAAGATCAACCAAAGACTATAAATCCTGTTGACTGCTCGTCCGACTTCCCCTCAAACGAAAATTAATAGTTTAAAAACCACTGCTAGCTACTGTGAGTATACGCCAGAATCTTATTGTATTTCATAACTCAGATTGCGTCATCCCAGTGATTCGCCAATCGCAAGTATAGAATGTTACCTCGCCCCATGCCCGCAACGGTGAGTCGTGGTTTTGGAGAAATTATATTCGAGCCATCAACAGGCTATATGAACTGTGGGATCAACGGTTCGCAATATATCGTCGCACAATATGTATAACAAACATACATGTATACAAATTTCGACTTGTCCCCTTAGACACAGAGACCTTCGCTTCGCTTCTATTAAATATACGCAATTTAATCTATCACCGAAGAAAATAATATTACTACTATTACTTCATCATCATCATCATCAGCCCGGAGACGTCCACTGCTGAAGGAAGGCCTCCCTCTTAGACCGCCACATTGTACGACAACCTGCCATTTGCATCCACCGGTTGGCCGCGACTTTTACAATGTCGTCGGTTCACCTAGTGGGAGGCCTTCCTACGCTGCGTCTTCCGGTTCGCGGTCGCCACTCAAGAACCTTTCTTCCCCATCGGTTGTCAGCGGTTGTCTACTATTACTTAGGTCTATGTTTTTACTGAAAAATCAAAAGGAACCCTCTTCCTAAAATGTTTTAGCCAAACCTTTTCCAAGTTTGGTCTTTTAAGTCCCGTATCGAGATAGAGCAGGCGTTACTTCTGTCCCTTTTGCATAGAGACTTAGGATGGCATGTTATTTGTAGTATTTTGTGGAAGACACTGATAACGAGAATCTATGGGACTTAGCGGTAAAAGTTTTTGAACAAAAAAATGTGTGCAAGGACCGGCTTCAAAATGTTATTTTTTTCGTCCGGGGACTGATACTATAATGTTTTTACTCGACAGCCGCATGTTTGGACGGGGACGGGGAAGGGGACGTCGTTCAGCAGCGGACGTCTCCGGGCTGATGATGAACCATTATGTTATTCTGTGATGTCATCTTTTATATCATTTCGAAAGCCTTACGCGATATTTCAGTGCTTTGAGAAATTATCTGACCTATTTGAGTACCCACTTAGACTTAGGAATTTATTTTACAAACACAAGACGTCTAGAAGTTTAGATTTCTGTCACAGACAAACAGACTGCCTTCTTATCGCAAAAAACAATTCTATCCGCGCAAAATCCATAGACACAAGTCTTTTTATAGATTGAGCACTAAACAGGCAAACTATCTTAACTAGTAGTTTGCAGCGAACAGAGACCTCGCGACTCCCACTTCTTCAAACCTCCTTGATCAATTCAGTTCATAATCGAACTTGATAATTTTATTTGCACGAACTACTTGCTTACAAAATTTCATAAAGATCGGATCAACGGTTCGCAAGTTATCGTCTAAAACGAAATATACATACAAACATACATACCCCATACCCCAGTAGACTCGGAGACCTTCGCTTCGCTCGGTGAAATATGTCCTTTTTGACAGCTCATGCAAAGTTGACGATAGCTTTGTAAAGCGTCTAGCAATTTTTTTAAAAAATTATTATTGTTAATTAAAACGGCAAATACACCACTTACATTAATTAATTAATTAATTAATTAATAAAACCCATATCCCATACGTTTGATCATTGCCTCCTTACAAGGTTATGTGAACTGTCTTGTAATGAGGTAATGCCAGATCAAACGTTTTGATTTGTATGGGATATAATTTGCTAGACGCTTTACAAAGTTTACAAAGCCGTGGTAGCCTAATCGGGACACCGCTTGACTTGTAATCGTGAGGTCGCAGGTTCAAACCCAGGCCCGTACGAATGAGCTCTTTGGAGTTTATGTACATATACTGATACCACTGGCTTTTTGGTGAAGGAAAACCTCGTAAGGAACTTGCGTACGTCTGGACAAGAAATTCAATAGCGTATGTGAATTCACCAACCCGCAACTGCGCCAGCGTGGTGGATATGGCCCTTTTGCCCTTCGAGAGTAGGCCTAAGTCCAGCAGTGCACAATTAAAAAAAAGACTGAATATGATTTACAAAGTTATGTCGTCAACTTCGCATGAGCTGTCAAAAAGCGATTATAACATGGACGGAGTATAAGTGTCTCTTTTATTAACCGACTTTAAAAAAAGAGTAGGTTCTATGTTCGACTGTATGTATGTTTAAAAAAATGTATTTTCACCGAATTTTCCGTCAATTGTGGACCGATTTTGAAAAGTATTTTTGTTTTAAAGGTATACTCTAGGTAGTCCCATATTAATTAGAAATCGGTTCAATTTCTTGTTTTTTAAGTTACTTGTATCGGCAATGAAAACCAAGAGCTTTAATCGCTTATCTACCAGCCGTATACATATAGCCTAATGTCAGAACTAAACAGTTCCCAAGCCTAGTTCCACGCCAAAACATTCCAACTGCGAGTCCGCACTAAATTCCCAACTCTCCATTTGCTCGGCAGTGCCTGAAGCAACTTCGCGTGTCTCTTGTTTTAGAAGTCGGTCTTGGGGCCACTTTTATATGCTTTGTATGTCATGTGGTTTAAGTTTTATGTAAAAAAGATATATATGTCGGAGCGTGCTTTAGTATCACGCCGCTTAGCTTAGTTTTGGTGGACTTTAGATGGAAGTGGCACCATCTCCGCTGTAACGCTAGTAATGTGCGACGCTGATTGGTCGTTGGCCGGTTGATGGCAACCAATCGGCATTTAGTGGGTTTCGCATACCGTCCGACAGAGGCGCTGGTGGGAGCGCGCGGACACGCTCCTTCCGAGGAGCTCAGTTTTATGTAGGGTAGTCGTTGAGAGCGGTCGCATTGGTTACTTAGCGGAACGCCTTGTCCCCAAGTTCTAATCGTTTAAAACTATGTGAAATGTGTCTTAATGTCGATAATCATTAAAAGACTACGTGTGATATGTTACTCTCCTCGCCCGCCAAACTCACGCCACCAAAGTACCATTATCTGATGCGGTTCGTACCTAGCCAGATCCGATATATATATATTTTTTTCATATTTGTTTATTAGCTCCACGGACTGCGTCCGTGCCTTTTGTCAAGTTTTCCAATTTTTATTAACAACATTTTACACTTAATAACTTAAAAGCTATACAGGCTTTACAAAATGAATATACCAAAAGTACTAAGCTAAGTATTACTAATTATTGCTAGAATTGCATGCATACTCCGAGGAATTCAGTTCCCGCAAGCAGCATCCGTTCACGAGTTGACGCACGTGCAAGCCATCGCTCTCGGACAACGATATTGGACGGAAGAAGGCGACCCGACACACGACGCCGCTGCAAGAAGAAGCTTTTTAGTGACGTGAGTGCTCTGGGTACACACGCAGTACACAATACACAATATATGTATTGTGGGTATACAATAGTCTGATTTCTACCCCCGAACTATTAGCCCTATGGGATATCGGGGATAGCCGAAAGGTGATTGGACAATATTTTAACACGTTGCCGCTGGCAGGGTGCTGGTTGGTAGATTCACATACGCCGTTCAATTTCTTCGACATACTTTTGTAGGTTTAACGACGTTTTCCTTCACTGGAAAAACCAGTTGTATTCGTTGTTTTTTATAATCCGTAAAATTCGAAAATAAGAAACTTAATTTAGAATGACATACTCAATAGACTCAATACTCTTATGTTCACCAGTGGACTTCTAAAGGCTGAATTGATGATGATGATGATGATCATGACTTGACAGTTTTTATTTCATAATATTTCAATATCTTGATTATTTGCGTAACTGACAAAATTTAGCTTTGCTTAATGTGACCCTATCTGCTGCATCATAAGAACGATGATCTACTAAGTACAGTAACAAACTTGCTTGAAACGTTGGAAAACCAGGAGTCATTTCGATCCTTTTAAATCAGATAATTAGTTCAATTGTTATTTCTGTCCAGTGGTGTAGTATCGCTATCTATTCTCGAGGTCAGAAATTCCAATCCGTAATAAAAAATAGAATACACTTTTTAAAATAATAAAATGCGTTTAAAAAAAACAACAGACTTCAACTTCGAATACCTGGATCACATCTTTATATTTTTAGTAATTTTGATTTAAAAACCAAACTTCTGAACCGATTTCGATAAAATTTATATGGGACCACCTCTGAAGCCTACCAAACAAAAAAAAAAACATCAAAATCAATTCATAATTGGCGGAATAATCGCGTAACATACATACAAAAAAATACATAGTCGAATTGAGAACCTCCTTTTTTGAAGTCGGTTGAAAAAGGAAGCGAAATAGCGACCCTATTATCCCTACCCTCTGCCCTCAAGCCCTCATTGTCATGTATTTTTTTATTTCGACTTCGGTATTCTGCCCTCGTGTATCAGGTGCGAAAACTGGAGCACAGATTAGGGAAGCAGAGAGTATACAGACACGAATACTAAAAAAAATACCAAAATTTGTTTTATCCCTTTAGAAAATATAAAGTATTATTCATTTTGTAATTTGTTATGGCTGCGCAGCGTTTTGAAATTTTCGGTTTTATCCGCCATCCTGCGGAATTAGCATACTTTTCGGGATATAAAGTTAGCTTATATAACCAAGGGGTAAGTACATAAGTATAAGCAATCAGTTTCTGAATGTCACTTAAATTAGATAAGCCGTTAAAGCGTCGAGAGGAAACACAAACAATTACAACCCGGTCAGAATATCTGTGCACCTCGCTTTATTGTTATTATTGTTTTTTAATAACAAACCCTTCATCAATAATAAATTGATTTGAAAAGATTAGTAATTTTTTTTTACCTCCACATTTCTCGAAAAAACTTTTTTTCACACCGTACCCAGACCGCCGATATGACGTCACGAGGTCAGGTGCACAGATATTATGACCGGGTTATAATGCAAGCGCGCGCGCGCGCGCGCACTCACCTTCTTGAAAATTGAAAACGGCTTACTTACCTATTTCTAATTTATGTTTAGAATGCATAGACAGTAAGAAAAAAAAATACAACTGACTTCAACTTCGTATACCTGGATGACATCTTCATATTTTCTAGTAATTATGATTTAAAAACCAAAAAACTGAATCGATTTCGATAAAATATTACTATTAAATATTAAAATATTATATGGGACCACCTCTGAAGTATTACCTACCAAACAAAAAAATAATCAAAATCAGTTCATAATTGGCGGAGTAATCGCGTAACATACATACAAAAAATAAATAAAAATACATACAGTCGAATTGAGAACCTCCTTTTTTGAAGTCCTTTGGTTGTTTACCTTATATGTGTGATTGATTCAGGCGTTACTTTGCGGAAGTCCATTGTTACCAAAATTTGTTTTAATTTCTAGTGTTTTTCCGCTGCAATATCGTTTCGAGTACTTATAGGATGAAGGGACACACTAAAATCTACTGTAACTATCAACTTTAATTGAAATTGAACCTAACCTGAAACAAAAATTTTATTAAACCTGAAACAAAATGTCAATTAAACCTGAAAGCAATTTATTAATAAATTCTGAAAACAAATAATGATTTTAAGCTGTTTCAATGTAATATTTTCCTGAAACAAAATAATGATGATTTACCTGTAAATTGATAATAATTATAAACATACAAAAATAAAAAAACAAACAAAAAAAAGTGTTGACAGCCAAGCGCTTGAGTCAACACGAGTCAACACGTCCTGAGGATGCCTCGTGCAGAGGTGAAACACGTGTCGACAACCGAGTACTTCTAAAGGATTAAGGGTGATATAATTATTTTTGTTTTATTACTTATTGATCATATTATTTTTGTATGTTAATAATTATTATCAATTTACGGGTTGATCATCATTATTTTGTTTCAGGAAAATATTACATTGAAACAGCTTAAAATTATTATTTGTTTTCAGAATGTATTAATAAATTGCTTTCAGGTTTAATTGACATTTTGTTTCAGGTTTAATACATTTTTTGTTTCAGGTTAGGTTCAATTTCAATTAAAGTTGATAGTTACAGTAGATTTTAGTGTGTCCCTTCATCCTATAAGTACTCGAAACGATATTGCAGCGGAAAAACACTAGAAATTAAAACAAATTTTGGTGTTTACCTTATCTCATCTTATTTGTTTGGACATTTCAGAACAGTCCATCTGCTTTTCTCCGATCTGTGGGCGTACCTTTCTGTGAGGAAGTTATCTTGCGGTAACGCTTATTTGGGCACTTACTCGCAGGTGTGGTTTCTTATTTCTGCATCATGCGATGCCGATTTTATTACGGTCAGAGTTTTAATAAAATTCATACCAATATCATTGTTCTGTGGTATCAAGTTTCGTTTTATGGCGGGGAGGAATTGATTTCCTAGTCTTTTACTCGCAGCATCTGAAATAAATAGTATATGACATTTTTAAAGAACACCTTACACACTATTACACGGACCTTACCCCTTATTTTTTTAAATCCATCATTATCATCATCATCAGCCCGGAGACGTCCACTGCTGAACGAAGGCCTCCCCCTTAGACCGCCACACTGTACGACAAGCTGCCATTTGCATCCACCGGTTGCCCGCGACTGTTACAATGTCGTCGGTCCATACAATGTCGTCGGTCCACCTAGTAGGGGCCTTCCTACGTTGCGTCTTCCGGTTCGCGGCCGTCTTAAAAATAATACTTTCTACTAACGACAATCTTTGATAAACATTCTTAGTAAGTATTTTGGAGTCGACAGGGGAGTGTTAGCAATGAAGTTTTCTAAGATACTATTATAACTTTTTAATAGGAATGAGCATAGATCGGACCAGTGCCCTTATCATGGACGTTCGTGATTCTGATTGCGAGCGTCCGCGAGCAGGAGGGCGCATGGCGCGAGTGGTTTAGTACGAGCAGGATGGCATGCTATCGCAATCGGAATCGCGAACGTCCATGATAAGGGTGCAGAACCACCGGAGGACGGGCAGTAATGAGCATTCTGCGATCCCCAAGCCGCCTGACGAACGTGGGGAGTATGGCAATCCCCTACTAAGTGGGAGGCCTTCATCTAGCAGTGGACGTCTTCTGGCTGATGTGATATGATGTGAGCATAGCCCTGCATTAAAGTAGCTGACGGTAGACTAGCCATTTGAAAACTATGAAACCTATCGTGTCTAATTGTTCGTTTCTACGGCACGGTCCGGACTCCTCACAAAATATCAAGGGTGACTCACGTAAGGTGAGCTTCTACTTACCTAAAAATGTGTCTTTGTAAAAAGTACTATACGTAGTACGGCAAACTACCGCATACCGTTGCGTTACTCCTGCGAACTGGTACCCTTACCGTCCTTACGTCCTTTAGAAATCTTCAAACTACGAGTATGGCATTGTCTTCGAAACAATGACGATGAATTATGGCAGCCAATTTTGAACACGTTAAAATATGCTTTGAAAACTTTGCTGGAACCTTGATTCTCTACCTATCGTTTTATATTGGTTATATACACTTGGGACCTATCTTATGTAACTGTCACGGTTTTTAAATTGATAATGGCAATTTGGTCACCTATCCTAACATTCAGGCACAGAAAAAAACGCGCGGTGAGAAAGTGAAGCACTCCCGCATCACGGAGGCGCGAGCAAACGTTCTGACGCTGCGTGCTGTGCTTTTGTGTAAAAAGATAAGAAGAAAGAAATATAATTTATGCTTTTCGGTGCTTTCCGGGCATATAAATGCTTCGGAAAGTACTTGTACCGCATAGCCGGCAGAGAACCGATCACTGAGCCACTACTGCAGCTGCGAAGAGGACGGCGCAGCACTCGTTCTACATGGGCAAATGAGCGCCGTAAGTTGATCGCTGTGGTTGGGAACGATCTCTCGCTTCCGCCATCGATACAGTCAATGCTCGGGAGCGAGAGATAGTGGGAGGCGGCAGTTTGCTTCTGTGAACAGGTCATGTTCTAGAAGGAAACAGCGGATCACGAACGTTAGATCACATTAGATCATATCTCTCGATGCGCCGCCGGAGAGCAGGGCGTCGGAGGAGGATTTTCTACAATCTCCGATCCCCATAAAAGGGCCTTGGGTGGTAAACTCGGGGGTGTCCTTTACCCGACAAGAGAACCCCGATGTGGAGCTTCTGCAGCACTATTCCAGGGTAGAGTCAGAGGAGACCAGCGCCGCCGGGGTAACGGACGAGTGCGAAACCGAAGCGTACCCGGCACGAAGCGGTAAGCGGCACTTGGGCGCCAGGTAGAACTGAAACCAGGGTTTATAATAGGTATCTAACCACATAACCTCCTTACTTCCCCCAGAGCCGTTGGTATCTGGTATCCATTAATGATTTTCCCTGAGCAAAAAAGGGTGTGGTCAAATTCAAATGTAAACCGCGAACTATAAAAATAAAAAATAAGTAGGAGGCCAATGCCCAGCAGTGTATTGATAGGCTCATTATCATGATGATGTCTGACACGTTTGTAATATTACGAATAGTAATTAGAATTCGTATATAGAAGTAATTTCATACCATAATATCCAGGCACTGTGACTTCTTGACACCGTCCAGTTTAGGTTCAGCTGTCGACGCCGTGAGACCGTGAACCGTATCGTGGAGCGATAAAATTCAGTCGCGTAGCCTAGGCGGCTGAACCTCATAATTAGGTTTAAAGGTGTCACGGTACAACCCCTGTTCTTACCTGCATTGTGGCTTGTAGATTGCGAAATTCAAATAAAATATTAGGTAGGTTATATTGCGAAACAAAACATAAAATAGGTGTAGGTATAACTAGTGTAATAAAATTCAGTTGACCAATATGTTTTCCTAGGATTGGGAAACCGCGGCTAGTTCAACGTCGGTGAGAACTGAAATAAAACAATTCTTAGGGTTCCGTACCCAAAGGTTGGTCATCGACCCTTTTACTAAACCTACGTCGTCCGTCCATCCATCCGGCCTATTGTGGATAACCTGTATCTTCCGAACCGTAACAGATAGTCAAGTCAAATTTTCACGGAATATGCGTTTCTATTATAGCAGATTATAAATAACTAGTAGTTCTGCGAACAGTAGACCACGTGAACTGCAAACTCAAGACCTTATATCTTGACTACCTTGCCGAACTTGCTCATATTGAATACAGAATGTTTTTGCCAACTATTATCAAAATCGGCCGGTAAATGGCACCGCAGAACACATCCCCTTTTTGGGGATATACTCCTCCAATCAAATTACCGATGAAAATATACTATGTTAATGTAGAACTTTTTTTTTTTCTTAGTTATTGGCATCGCACGTTGTGCATTCTGCCAGTGTCACGTTTATGAATTTTCAAGTTTCTTTTATTAAAATTAAGTCAAATATGTCATTAAATCACAGTCAGTCACACAAAATCAGTCATAGTCGAGTCCAAGTCATGCCCTAGTAAAGTTGTGGCGACTTTACTATGAGCTTCTACGGAGTTTTGAAAACAACACGAAAAGACATGTTTCACCACATTATATCACTTGCCCACACTCGTGCATGTAATTCCACACTCAATGAATAAAACACCACCATTTTTAATCATTAATTCGCAAAAAAACACAAGTTTAAGAAAATAATAGAATGCAACGACATGATTTTTCCGTGTTCCCGCCAAAAACTCCATGTAGAACTTGTCTTGTGTGTTTTGTCAAGGTTCGTAGAAAAATACGACCAGTACGCGAATACCAAAATCCATAAATCCGGCCAGATGAGAGCAAATTTTGCCAGTTATTGCAATAACTTAGCTCTCTCTGCCAATAATAAAAAAAACTAAGTGTTGAATCATCATTCGATTCAAGGCTGATATTTTTAGGGTTAACAACGGACCTCAAAAGGAAAAAAGGAACCCTTATAGGATCACTCCGTTGTCCGTCTGTCTGTCTGTCTGTCTGTCAAGCCCCTTTTTCTCAGAAACGAGTGGAGTAAAAACACTTTTTTGAAACGGGTTTATTTTGGTCGATTCTGAACAAAATAATAAATACTGTATGGTTCACACAAGTATATAGTAATACCCCATTCGCCCCTTTTTTTTGGATTGCCATGGTTATAAAATTAGAGACATAAAACATTAATCATTGCGCTACTATGAGTTAGTGAGTGTTGGTGTGTAGTTTATATATATATATATATGTATATATATTTTTATTATAATAATAATCATCACGCATCATCGGGTAACCGGACAGAATCCTATAACAGTGATTCCAGGTAAATGTGCCGCATAACCGGGATGAGTTTATTTTTGTAAGTCCCCTCTTTGCCTCGACTTTCATACTTGGAGGAATCAGGCTGCAAACTTAATAAAAGCTTTCCTGTATTGTTGAGTGGCAGTTTAAGGCACTATTAACAGCGCCTTATAAAAAAAAGTGTCACAGAAAAAAATTACTTGCAGAGGTCGAGCACCCGCTTTCAAAGCGCACGTACTGCGCGCTGTTTTTGTGTAAATAAATAAATATTTTTTAAAATAAAGTATTTTTTAAAATAAATTATTTTTTAAAATAAATTATTTTTTAAAATAAATTATTTTTTAAAATAAATTATTTTTTAAAATAAATTATTTTTTAAAATAAATTATTTTTTAAAATAAATTAGTTTGCTAAATCTATACGTAACTAATAGTACTAATAAAGAGAAGCCTAAAATACCAAAAAATAGCTCGAACATCGTCACGCCAGCCACTCCGTGGTAGCGTAGACCAGGTGCGAGGTGGACTCGCGCAACCGAAGGTTCCGTACCATTACACGATATTATAATGAGTTTTTTAAATATTATTATTATCATTAGGCAGATATAAATACACAGCGTTAATGTTTTTTTGAACATCAATTGTGTCTTATTTGAATCTTCCTAAAACGCAACATGTGTTTCTGGACTGGGCATCCTGGCGTTCACGCCTATTAAAACCAAATACTGATCTTTTTGGTCAATATGCATGGTATTTACCCATTGAAAATGATTCCTTTCCACTAATCTGTATGGGTAAATTTTTTGCGTTTTGGGATCCCAGCAACACACATACACAGTAGACTTAAATATACTATTTATGTGCAATAACTCTTTAGAGGAAACTATTGCGTTAAAAATGTAGTCCTTCCGAAAAAAAATCTGTGCTATTTTCTTCGTCGATACCTTTAAGCCTAACTATTTTAGCTTTGTGCACACCATCGTTGTATGTATTAAAAATACATTCACTCTCCCTCCCGGTATCAGTGACCGTTACTCTGACGCACGGCCAAGATAGAGGCGAGGCGTGTGGCGTTGCTTGAAGCTGGCACAACCACTAAGTTCCGATTCGCAACAGGGTCTCCAGAGGGTGTTTTACTCTGGGATTGTACAATTATCTTGAGATGGGCAGCTCCCACTCTCCTCGTAAGTGCCACAGTATTTACCTCCAGGAGCATCGACATCAGCAAAATATATAAGAGACAATATGTAATTCCGCAACATCTTCAAATTACATATTTATTTTCCCTGGTACATAGGTATTAGTAATTTTGTGCATGCTCCTGAAATATTAATAAATTCAGAAGTAAACCAGCTATACAATGGAAAAATTAAACCAGAACACTTCCTTGAGGTTGAGCCACGCCACATTTTTAGGGTTCAACGGAATCCAATAGATAGGCAATTAACGCCCAAATCAACTGTACACTCCATAAAATATCGTGTAAAAATTTCGTTGCGCGCACCACCTCGCACTTGGCAGATTTTTTTATTTCTAATTTTATTCTCTCTTTTTACACGTCTACGTTACCAAGGAGTGGCTGGCGTGACGATGTTTGAGCTATTTCTTGTTATTTTAGGCTTCTATTTATTAGTATACTATTAGTTACATATAGATTTAGCAAACTAATTTATTTAAAAAAATATTTATTAATTTACTTGACACAAAAACAGCGCGCAGCATCAATACTTGCGCTTTGAAAGCGGGTGCTCGACCTCTGCAAGTAATTTTTTCTGTGATACTTTTTTTTATAAGGCGCTATTAATAGCGCCTTAAAATGCCACTCAACGACACAGGAAAGCTTTTATTAAATATGCAGCCTGATACCTCCAAGTAATCCAATCCTCTCCATCCAAAGGTTGCCTGGAAGAGATTGCTTTTAGCAATAAGGCCGCCACGTGTTCCAATATTTAAGTTTATTAAATTATTTCTGTTTAATTCTTGGTGTGAACAATAAAGAGTTAATCAATCAATCAATCAAGTAAGAAAATCGAAGCAAAGAGACAAAAATAAACTCATCCCGGTTATTCGGCACATTTACCTGGAATCACTGTTTTAGGGTTCTGTCCGATTACCCGATGATGCCTGATGATTATTATTATCATAAAAATAATTCAAAAAACTACATACCAACACTCGTGTAACATATAGTAGCACAATGATTAATGTTTTTATTTCTCTAATGATATTACAACATCATGGCAATCGAAAAAAGGGGAGAATAGGGTATTACTATATGAGCGTTTTTTTGTACATATTTTTAACGCCTAAAAATATCCTGTTTCAAAAAAGTCTGATACTCATACTTTAGAGGTGTTCCCTTATAAATTTTATCGAAATCGGTCGAGTAGTTTGGTTTTTATAACAAAATATCTGGAAATAAGATGTCATCCACTTAGTCGAAATTGAAGTTGGTCGTTGTTTTAAAAAAAAGTATTATCCAAGGTGCAACTTGTTTACTTCTGAATTTATTGATATTTCAGGAGCAACCACAAAATCACTACTACGTACTAGAGAACAGATATTATATGTAATTAGATGTTGCTGAAATACGTTATTGTACCTTATCTGTGTTGCTGACGCCAAAGCTTCTGGAGGTACAGACTGTGGCACTTACGACGAGACTGGCGAGACCCATCCCGGGAAAATTCTACAACCCCACGTAAGGCGTCTGGAGACACTGTTGCGAATCGGAACTTGGTGGTTGTCGGCAGCTTCAGTCAACGCCGCTGACGCCCCGCCTCCATCTTGGCCGTGCGTCAAAGTAACGGACACTGACACCGGGAGGGAGAGTGAATGTATTTTTAATATGTACAACGATGTAATGCACAAAACTAAAATAGTTAGGATTGAAAGTATCGATAAAGAAAACAACGCAGAAATTCCTTTGAAAGGCTCAATACATGTATGTCCTAACGTAACAACTGGTTTCTCTAAAGATTTTTTTGTACCAAAATGCTATCAAGTCGACAACTTGCTGGGACCTCCAAACGCAAAAAAAACACCCATACAGGTTTGTGATAAGGCACCCTTATCAATGGGTAGGTACCAAAAATTATGGCCATAAATATCAATTTGGTTTTAATAGCCATGAACGCCAGGATGCCCAGTCCAGAAACACATGTAGCTATTTTAGGAAGATTCAGAAAAAAATGATATTCAAGAAACCATTGCCACTTTGTATTCATTCCTGCATAATGATAGACAGTCCTATTTAGGGGGGGGGGGGGGGCCTATGTAGGTACCACTAGCGGAAATAAAGTGTGTAACTATAATAATTATTTTACTTATTTATAATGCCCACACACTGCCGATTTATGTTTTTCAACCGACTTCAAAAAAGGAGGTACTCAATTCGACTGTATGTTGTTTTTTTTTTGTATGTATGTTACACGATTACACCGCCAATTATGAACTGATTTTGATGATTCTTTTTTTTTGGGTTGGTAATACTTCAGAGGTGGTTCCATATCAATTTTATCGAAATCGGTTCAGTAATTTGGTTTCAAAATCACAATTACTAGATAATATGAAGAGTCCTACCTGGATATGTATTCGAAGTTGAAGTCGGTTGTATTTTTTTTAAGCGTGTTATTGTTATCTGCAGTTGCCAGCAGGTATTGCTACATATTCGATTAATAAAATAAAATATCGCTAACACCAGGACAGGAAATCAATGGATAAAAACCAAGAAAATTACCGTTTACGGAGTATATACCTACTTACCTCTGACATAATCCAATAAAACAAGGTCTGCTACTCCGGGAGTGACACTTGCTTACGTCACTCCAGTTGCCACTTTATGGCAACAAAATTCGAAAATTGGGAATCAAATCTGTTAATAATTTATTAATTATAAAATACACAAATCATTTCAATTGTCATTTCGTGTCCGCTCAAGCGAAATGATTCAAGTTAAACACGAATGAACCTAGTTTCAACCAAAATCACATAGTTTTATGGGATTCCCACAGGTAATATACGGAGGACGGGGAGTTATGATTTCACGCTACTGGTATGTTCACGTCGATGACGTAGGCTTGTGTCACCCACGTGACCTGTGTCGCTCGGGAGTGTCATACCTGGCGGAGTATATTATTATACCATGTATTCATAGAAGTTCAATGTTCCCATAACAATTTAGAATATTTAGAATAATATTTTTTGTTATGCAATGGAGTGACGAGACGAGCAAGACGTTCGCCTGGTGGTAAGCGTCAGGCTTGCCCATAACAGTAGCAGTGCTATAATTGTGAACTTGCGATAAGATCCTGGATCGCAATGCACTGCGCTCGTCACTCTGAGATGTTAAATCTCTTCATACCCATTACCCAGTAATTTCTCTGGTAATATTGCCCTTCAAACCGGAACACAGTAATGCTTGCACACTACTACTTCGCGGTTAAATAACTGGCAAAGGTGTGGTACTTCCCCTACCACTACATACAGATTTATAAAAACTATAAAAATAACAATGTCGTCCGACCAGCGAGTTGTTTTTTTTTATAAGATCGCGTTGTTCACAGCCCAATTATACGTCCGCACAATACCCGGTTAAATCATTGGAAGGTGTACCTAAAACAACCTCTGGGAAATTTTACTGCAAGACTTGGAGTTTTCATAAAAGTTTCTTAGTAAACTGAAACGAAGCATAAACAAGAAATCTGAATTATTCAGCAGGAAACAGATGAAAGAACTGATGTTTTTAGACGGCTCACAAAATTAATATTCATTCATGATATTTTGGAAAGAAAGTGATAATTCAGACGCAATTTACTTAGGAAGCCGTTACATAGAAGGGTCACGTTTTTTAAAGACCACCAGCCCGCTCTGGTTCGACGATACTAGACTAGACTCGAGGATGATATTGGCCGGGACCGGGAACAACCAGGGCGAGAAGGCATATCACTGAAAACAGTATTATAGTACACAACGTATTACAAAAAAGTGTAGTACTTAATACTGAAGAGAGAACAACTTTTACTAAGGGCCAAAATTCAAATCGCGAAAAAAACGGCTGTTCCAATCATTTCGACCAAGGTCAACTTTTTAAATGGAACAGCTGATTTATCGCGATTTCAATGTTGGCCCCATAGTGTTGTTCATAATGATGATTACATACATATACTTCATAGTATTAGGTCCTACAAAAAATACGGCTATTTTTGGCTAAATTGTTCGTAGTCCTAAGTAAATTTAGTCAATAACATTTTTCGCCGCGAACCAGAAAACGCAGCGTAGCAAGGCCTCCCACTACCCGACCGACGACATTGTAAAAGTCACGGGCAACCGGTGGATGCAAATGGCAGGTTGTCGTACAGTGGACGTCTCTGAGCTGATGATAATGTTGAACATTTTTCATGGTAACCACGAAAAATTATCATGGTAAAATGACCACGATGAGTCATGATCTTTGTTCTCGTAGCACAAGTAAACGGAAAATCTGAAAATTGTTAATTTGTTGTTGAATCTCATAAAATCAATTTTTGCGATTACAGACACATTTGCAGTCATAGATTTGTGCTTTATTACAGCCTGCCTAATTTTAAGCTACCATGCGGTTTAGCATGGAGCACGCTTCATCATCAGCCCGGAGACGTCCTCTGTTGAACGAAGACCTCCCCCTTAGACACCGACAACCTGCCACTTGCATCCACTGGTTGCCCGCAACTTTCACAATGTCGACCCACCTAGTGAGAGGCCTTCCTAAGCTGCGTCTCCCGGCACAGAATAATACAGAAAGTTAACTCCGCAAAGGAATTGAAGTAAATAAGGACTCTATCTACTAGGCAATAAAGTAGCAATTCAAGTCACACAACGCTGGATACCGCTCGCTATATTCACCTAGATATACCGCTCTCTTTCTATCACGTATGCTTAGTTACGTGCGACGAGGCTAGCGTGCGGGCGGCGACTGATTTCTGCCTTGCATTGTCCACCCGGACGGAGCGCCGGCCGAACATACCTAAACTGCGGAGTGACACCCCCCTGCTTCCGGTTCGCAGTCGCCACTCAAGAACCTTTCTTCCCCATCGGTTATCAGTTCTTCGTGCGATGTGGCCTGCCCATTGCCACTTCAACTTGCATACCCTGCGAGCTATGTCGGTGGCTTTGGTTCTTCACACGCACGGAGCATGTTAACCTAGAAGGAATGTTTACTCTGGATTAGAAGATGCGCGTACCACACCTTATGTACCTACATACAGAGGATACTCCTCCAAGCCCTGTACACACAAAAGTTTACAAGATCAGTTCCAAAGAATGAAGAATGTAATATCATCCCCAGTTTGATATTACAAAGTATGTGCATTATTTATGCAAGTTTTAAGAAGTTCCTAACTAATCGGAAGCGAGTGAAGTTCAATATCGAAAGGCATTATTTAACTTATGGAGATAGATGAAAGTTTGTGAACAACTTTTTATTATCAGTATCAATTTAGTTGGGGACCTGTGGCCTTAACAGGCACAAAAAGAAAATAAATAAAAGAATAGCGCATTACAGGGTTAGTCCTACCTAATCAGTCAGTATCCTTTTAAGGGCATATTCTATACATCAAATCAAACAACGTTTTACCATGGAGCCAACATTCAAATCGCGAAAAAAATTTCAGCTGTTCCAAACAAAAAGTTCATCGATCTTGGGCAAAATGTATGGAACAGCTGTTTTCTTTGCGATTTCAATGTTGGCCCGATAGTAAAAGTTGTTTGTTTTTATGCCCTTAAAAGGATGCTAACTGATTAGGATTTAGGACTAATCCTTTATATGGATACACCTAGGTCCTAGCCAGCCAGAAGTTGTTCACTGCTGGACGAAGCACAATACAAGACTACGTGCAATCAAAAAAAAGATAAAGTTAACGCGGCCTTGTATTTTTTTTATAATTGCCGTTTTTTTATACGGACATGTGACGAGACGGGCAAGACTTTCACCTGGTAGTAAGAGCCTGTAGTAGCCTGCCACTAACACTAGCAGTGCCAGAATTGGGAACTTGCAAATACAATCCTTCGCCGTATTGCACTGCGCTCGTCACCCTGAGATATTAGAAGTTAAATCTCCAGTAATGTCTCTGGTAGCATTGCCCTTCAAACAAGAACACAGTAATGCTTGCACATTACTGCTTGGCGGTTGAATAACTGGCAAAGGTGTGGTACTTCGCCAGGCGGACTCTGCAGTAGAATCCTACCACTACAAAAAATTGAGTGTGTTTGCAATTAAACACTAAATTTATCAAAATTCTGTACCGAGCGATCCTAGATCTAGAAGCTATGCTTACCTGAGGTTTTCAGCGATTAAATCTTCCGAGAAATCTTAACTGAATCGTGTTTTCCTACCGAGGGTCAATTTTAGACCATACGTTTAGTGTCAAACGATTGAAATATTAAATGCATAAGTTTCTGTGTTAACACAAACAACTGCTTGCGCACTAATGTTTGGCGATTAAATAACTTTCAAAGGTGTGGTACTTCCCCAGGCGGACTGCTATAGAGTAACAAAAACCTAATTATCTATAACTATAAAAGGCTTTGTCCTGACTGACTGACTGACTGACATATAGACAACGTACAGCCCAAACCGCTAAACGTAGAGACTTGAAATTTGGAGGGTATGTTTTTGGAGAGGTGTAAACGCCCACTAAGAAAGGATTTTTCGAAAATCAACCCCGAAGGGGGTTAAATGGGGTGTTAAAGTTTGTATGAAACTTTTTATTCTCTGGTTCGATTGATACAAAACTTGGTATACGTATTCTACTATAAAAATAAGAAGATACGGGTGTCACAGTTTTTTCAAAATCAGCTCCCGTTAGTATTAAAAAAAATACTAAGTTTTAGTGATAGTACGTTTGTTTCTCCTTAACTTTGTAAAGGCTGTATATATTAAAATGAAATTTGATATAGGGATGGGGATAGATGTGGGGATGGGGGTGGGGGTGGGGGTGGCGATGATACTGGGAACGGAGACGGGACGGAGATAGGCATGTTAATATTAAGATTACAATTGGTATCGGGATGGGGATGGGGATGGGGTGGGGATGGGTGGGGATAGGGTGGGGATTTGGTGGGGACAGGTGGGGATGGGATGTGGATGAGGCTGGGAACGGGGATGGGCGTGTCCATATTAAGATGAAAGTTGAAATCGGGATGGGTGTGGGGATGGGATGGGGTTCGGGATGGGGATGAGGGAGGGAACGGGGATGTGGACGGGGATGGGCGTGTTTATATTAATCTATAACTATAAAAGGCTATGTACTGACTGACATATAGACAACGTACAGCCCAAACCGCTAAACGTAGAGACTTGAAATTTGGAGGGTATGTTTTTGAAGAGGTGTAAACGCCCACTAAGAAAGGATTTTTCGAAAATCAACCCCGAAGGGGGTTAAATGGGGTGTTAAAGTTTGTATGAAACTTTTTATTCTCTGGTTCGATTGATACAAAACTTGGTATACGTATTCTACTATAAAAATAAGAAGATACGGGTGTCACAGTTTTTTCAAAATCAGCTCCCGTTAGTATTAAAAAAAAACTAAGTTTTAGTGATAGTACGTTTGTTTCTCCTTAACTTTGTAACGGCTGTACATATTAAAATGAAATTTGGTATAGGGATGGGGATAGATGTGGGGATGGGGGTGGGGGTGGGGATGATACTGGGAACGGAGACGGGACGGAGATCGGCATGTTAATATTAAGATTACAATTGGTATCGGGATGGGGATGGGGATGGGGTGGGGATTTGGTGGGGACAGGTGGGGATGGGATGCGGATGTGGATGTGGCTGGGAACGGGGATAGCCGTGTCCATATTAAGATGAAAGTTGAAATCGGGATGGGGGTGGGGATGGGATGGGGTTCGGGATGGGGATGAGAGAGGGAACGGGGATGTGGACGGGGATGGGCGTGTTCATATTAAAATGACATTTGGTATCGGGATGGGGATGGGGAAGGGGCCGCTTATAGGGATGAGGCTGGGAATGGGGACGGGGATGGGCGTATTTATTGATCGGCTGAACAGATGGAGCTGCATTTTTGGATAGCATAAGGTTCGGAAACGGACATAGGCTATTTTTTTGTAGGTCCACGCAGACGACTGTTTGACGGACATAATTATTATAGATACTGTACAGCCTAAGCTGCTAAATAATTTTTTAATATTAAATTAACTTACTTTTAAATGCCTAAACTAAATTTTTAGTGGTGTAAACTTACACTCAGCTCAAGCTGTGGTAGCTTCAGTGAGATCAAGCTCGACTCACATTCTTGGGGTCGCGGGTTCGAACCCGGGCGAGCCCGTTCCAATTCGTTCTTTGAAACTTACGCATGGATAATACCACTGGCTTTTCGGTGAAGGAAAACATCATGAGGAAACCTTCATATTTCAGGAGAAGAAATACGATAGTGTATGTGAATCCGCCAACCTGCACTGGGCCAGCGTAGTGAATATGGCCCAATCAGGGTAGGCCGATATACCATTAGTGTTAAGGGCTGATGCAGAGAAACGCACACTCAGCAACGATTTTGAAAAATTCGCAAGGGGTTCAATGTATCATTAAAATACCATTTTGCCGAAACCATTCATTTAAGGCTGTTAAGTTTTTTGACTTAAGAGATAAGATAAAATAAACATAAACATGTTTCAGAATTTTCAAACAATTTCAAAACTGGAAGGCCACGGATCAGTTTTTCATTTGAAAAAAAATGTTATATTTATAGATTAGCTAATCGAGTGTTTATGCGTAAGGAGATAAATATTTTAAACACATGTACTTGATCCGGTGCACGCACCAAGCACAGCGCTTTCGAAACGTCCATCCCGCATCGGCTCAGATACGTTAAAACCCGAGTATGACACGGTGTACCTCGAGCGCGCCCCACTCCAACCCACACCGAGTCTACCTAAGCGACCAGTGCAGCACTGTATTTTATCGAAGTTTCGTTATTCTTGCGATATTTTGGTAATCTTTTTACGTTCTTTGTTATCATACTTTTTCTGCTTAAGCTTATTTCATTTCATTGACTCTGTTGATACGGTATGCAATAATGATGATGCTGTAAACTATCCAGTTGAGTTTTTAAATTCATTAAGACCAGCGGGGCTACCATATCAGAGGCTTATCCTGAAGAAAGGTACACCCGTCATGCTCCTTCGGAATTTAAGACCACCCAAATTGTGTAATGGAACCAGGTTACAAGTAAAAATGCTGCATCGTAATCTGGTTGAGGCCATCATTTTGACTGGGTGTGCCCATGGCGAAACAGTGTTTGTGCCGCGTATTCCCATGATTCCCAGTGACTTACCTTATGACTCCAAAAGGCTTCAATTTCCTCTAAAAGTTTGTTTTGCCATGACCATCAATAAGGCTCAGGGTCAAACTTTAAAATACGCTGGTATTGACTTAAGGCAGGACTGTTTTTCGCATGGTCAGTTCTATGTGGCTTGCTCGCGAGTTAGCTCCCCTGAAAGCCTGGCTATTTTAGCACCTTCCAACAAAAAAATCAAAAATGTTGTCTACAAAGAAATATTGTAATCTTTCGGGTCAAAGGCCCCGGCAACTATAGCGTCATTAGCAGACATTTTTAGGGTTCCGTAGTACTACGAGGAATTCTTATAAGTTTGTCATGTCCATCTGTCTGTCTGTTTAAAATTCAACAAGACGGCTTTGTTTTGAAGTAAGTATTGCAAACGCGACATGCCAAATTTGGTCATCCTCAAGAAAACTTAAAGACTTGCAAGCGGCTTGGAAAAAATGCAATAATATACGTATTTTAGTGATTCAATTGAGTTGGGCCCCGATTTAACCGAATTCCAGTATTCAACATTACTACGCGGGCAAAGCCGCGGGCAAAAGCTAGTTATCTATAATGCCTGTTCAGTTTGCGTGGATGCATAGCACTCTCGATACATATTGCATAACTACAACTTGGTATGCACCAAGTATATACAGGCTGTGGCGTAAAGAGTGGATATACCTTTACCAACTGGTGGGGGACATCATAACTGATCATGAAATAAAAAATAGCCCCAGTAAAAGTGTCACGGTTTTCGAGTTATGGAACATTTTAGTTTTTTTTTTTTTTTTACCTTCGACCATTATTTTCGGTGCCAAGGTCGCAAATGAAGGTCTTTTCTCGATCTTTTTTTTTTTTACATTCTTTGATAACTGTTCTATCAAATATTAACCGTTTTTGTGTCACAGCTACAGTTTTTTTATTAGTAAAATATTTAGCAAAACAAATGTGTTTTGCTATTTTTGCCCAAAAGTTTGACCTCTTGTAGTGTAAAAAAAATGTAGAGCCACCTAGGTGGCCTAACTAATTAAAAACTTGCCTACTTCATTGGAATTCCGAAATAGTATACCACTCGGTATTTATAGCTTTCAATTCAAAGAATATTCCTGTTAGGATTAACCAAGGCCTGTTTTTCTTAGAATGCTTTTCACAATTCTTTTTTTTTAATGATGTTTCGTTCATTGTGTGTAAGCTCAAAGCTGGCTTCTAAGAAATTGTATAAAAATTCTTTGAATCGACAAATACCGCCTACCTGCGCTAGCAGTGGTGGTCGGACGTAAATCTCCTGTCCTTTTCTTTTACACGTTCCCGTGTAAAAAAGATAGCTAATGACTCTATTGTGTGGATCGAGGGCTCGCTCGCGCCAGTGTGCTATCATACTACTTCCGTGCTACAACGTTTTTACTTTGCTTTGGATTAGATTTAAATAACGATTTTGCTGTGACCCCGGACTTGATTTCGCCTTGTGACTTGGATTTGATTTTGTGCTGTGACCCCGGACTTGATTTCGCCTTGTGACTTGGATTTGATTTGGTGCTGGATCCCGGACTTGATTTTGCTTGGTGATTTGGACTTTTTATCGAGTGCAATGCCGCGACACACACAATACACTCCGAGAGAGTATGCTGAAATGCACTTAATTTACGGCGAGTGTGGTGGAAATTCCGTACAAGCAGCAGCACTGTATCGGGAAAGGTTCCCCAATGCACGCCATTCCGATTACCGTGTTTTTATCAGAGTACATAATACATACGCGGATGGTCGAATCCCTGGAGCTGGCGTCGGCGGTACTAGCTCGGGGAGACCACAACAGATAGACCATGAAGCTGTTCTCCATGAGATCGAAGACGATCCAACAACGTCGGTGCGAGTAATTGCAAGAAACACTGGCATATCGACAAGGACGGTGCACAGAATTTTGAAGAGAGAACAGCTCCATCCTTATCATTATCAGCGTGTCCAAAGTTTATTACCACGAGATTATTCCCAGAGAAAGGCTTTTTGTCAAATAATGTTAAGAAAAATGAGAGAAGACCCAGAATTTTTTAACAGGATTCTGTGGAGCGACGAATCGACCTGTAAAAAAGATGGGTATTTTAATATGCACAACTTGCACAGCTGGCAACTCACTAACCCGAGACTAAAGAGAGAAGATAGGTCCCAGTACCAGTTCAAAATAAACTTGTGGACAGGGATCTGGAACGGCCAAGTCATCGGCCCCGTTGAGTTGCCAGCCACACTGACTGCCGAGGGATATTTGAATTTTTTAACACTTGATCACCCTACACTGTTAGAGGAGGTCTCTTTAGAAGATAGGAGAAGAATGTGGCTGCAGCATGATGGTTGCCCTGCGCATTACGCCCGCAATGTGAGAGAGTACCTAAATGAAACATACCCTCGGAGATGGATCGGGCGCTTGGGGACCATTCTGTGGCCACCACGGTCCCCAGATCTTAACCCGCTGGACTTCTTTTATTGGGGGTGCCTCAAGGAGATAGTTTACAAGGAGCCCATCACCTCGATAGAGCAGCTCCGTGAGTGCATTCAAAGAGCGGCACAAACGATTACCGAATGTGGCCATGCGCAAAAAATGAAGCGCTCTTTTATAAGAAGATGCAGAGCGTGCATTAGTACAAATGGTAGCCATTTTGAGCATTTATTGTGAGAAAATTATTATGAAATAATTGTACTTTAAATGTCTTAACTTGTTTAATTTGCTTATTTTAGTTAACTGCTTTGTTTAACTTTTTTTGTTTGAGAAATTCCTATTTAATAAGTTTATTTTAATATTATTTGTATTTAGAGAAAATGATCTTTACCCATCTTAACAGGAATATTATTTGAAATGAAAGCTAGAAATACCAAGTGCTATACTATTTCAGAATTCCAATGAAGTAGGCAAGTTTTTAATTAGTAGGGCCACCTAGGTGGCTCTACATTTTTTTTACACTAAAAGAGGTCAAACTTTTGGGAAAAAATGGCAAAACACTTTTTTTTTTTTTTTTTGCTAAATATTTTTCTAATAAAAAAACTGTAAGTGTGACACAGAAACGGCAGTTAATATTTGGTATAACAGTTATCTAAGAATACTACAAAAAAAAACAGATCTATAAAAGACCTTCATTTGTGACCTTGGCACCGAAAAGAATGGTCGAAGGTAATTTAAAAAAAAAAAAACTAAAATGTTCCATAACTCGAGAACCGTGACACTTTTACTGGGGCTATTTTTTTTTCCATGAACAGTTATGATGTCCCCCACCAGTAGGTAAAGGTATATCCACTCTTTAAGACACACCCTGTATATACCTCCTAAAACTCGAGCTTCCTTCACCGTTTCCAAGAGATATTTTATTCCATAAGCACTTTGCGATAATCCTCTTTCGTGAAAGGATTTCCTCAACAAAGGGCTACTATAAAGCGTAAAGCGCTGCACAATATAATTTATGGTGAAACTCGTCGGTAAAAAGCGGCTGCAAGCGATAGTGTGCAGTTTGCCAACAAATCAGTTAGGATGTATAACCTCCTTATTTAATCAGCTGGAGTAGCCTCGAAACAGTTAATCAGTCTTTTGTCTCCGTTCACCAAGTTCCAAACTTATATCTATAATCTATCAAGTTATAAAGTTTGAAAGAAAGAAAAAGACGAAAGGCGTATAAAATATTCCGAAAATGCGCTGCGTTATTAAAATGTTCATAAAATAATAACTTTCAGAGTGACGAAGCATGATGGACTTGTTCCACAACTTGTGCACAGTGGCAATGGGCAGGCCATATCGCTCTAAGAACTGATAAGCGATGGGAAAGAAAGGTTCGTTCTCCTCATCGGTTGCCAGTTCTTCGAGCGATGTGGCCTGCCTATTGCCACTTCATCTTGCAAACCCTGAAAGTTATGTCGGTGACTTTGGTTCTTTGACGAATATCGTTGTTCCCACAGAAAAGCGAAATCCCTACTTCTTAGTAGAACGGCTGTCAAAACAATGTTCTAAAGCAATTGTATGGAAAACCGCTGTCGCCAGTTTCACACTTATTTGCATAGAAACTACGACGAAAAAATGCCAATAATAGGCGTGTGGCCTAATGTTTAATTTATGACAAATAACAGGCTTAGTGATGAATATAACTAAATACATTACACATACTGAAAAAATAAATTGTATTGGCTGATAAATATCTGAGATATGAGCGTTTAAAGTTTTAGGTGGGGATAGAGAGGGAATGCTCTATCCCTTTCTCGCAAAGCACGTGTTAGTATAGCATTTGTATGCCGCGCCTGAGGCTTGACGTCATAGCTCAGTATAGCTCGCTCTCTGTCTAGCTTGAAATTAAAATACTTAGAACTTATTTATTTTTGATTTATTTTAAATTTTGTTTTCGTTGATAGGCTCTATTGATGATCAGTTTTTTTATGAGGTAATAAAAAAAATGTAGTCATCATGCCTATTGGTCGCGCATTTGTAGTAAAACGCTCGAAATGCCAATTTGCAACAGATTAAAGTTGATCTAATTACGATACAATGTGGTTTGGTTTCCTACGCGTCTATTTAATTTGTTTTTTTGAGTATTCTCAGTTTAAAAACATGTATATTGGTAGAATTGTCATTAAGCGCATTTGCACTTAATGCCAGCTAGCGCAGCCCGTCACATTTCCGTTCTATTTACTTCTCTCTTCAGTGATTGTTCCGGATTTTATTAGCTATCTCCATTACCCGTTGTGTGCACACTCAAAACAAACAGACTTACTATAACATTATTCGCAAACCAATGTGTCCTATTAACCAAGTTAACAAGTTAACCAATGTGTCCTATTTCGAAGGTTTGCCATAATTCTTATTTATACACTTGGCACCATATTCCCCAGAGGTGTAACCGCGACATGTGACGAGCAATGTAATAAGATAGGCAGCAGGATATGGGTAACTGGTTGAAATAATAAAGCTTACGAGCGTTACTTGGTTATTCCAGGGTTCGTAGAAATAATAATCGAGAAAGATGCAAGAAATACAAAACAATTAGTAAGGTCAGGAAAAACAAGTATAATTTATAAAAAAAAACTGTGTAGCAGCCATGTCATGATAGAGCTTAGAACAGGCTATCACAATTAAGAGTGCGCCTAATGCCAGAAAAATATCAGATTTCACCCGCGCGTCTTGCATTAGTTTAGAGTCGAAAATCGCATGCTGAGCGCTGTGCAGTGCGGCGCAGGATTGTATTCGCAAGTTCACAATTCTGGCACTGCTACTGTTAGAAGCAAGCGTGACGCTTACCACCAGGCGAACGTCTTGCTCGTCTCGTGACTTGACAGTATAAAAAAAAGCCAAGTGGTTTTTTTTTTGCTGTGTCGCTATAGTGCTGTAATATACTAGATGTTGTTTATTCTAATGCTCTGAATATGAACGGGTACGTAACTCGTTTTTTCCAACCGTACCTAGAACAGTCATTGGATACAGCGGTTCTCCTTATTATACTACAGTCTAACCTCGACAGCTTCTTATTGAATTCAAACTGCCTCATCATTGCTAGATATCGAGTATGACTTCCATTTCGTATATCTTTATTCGTTATTTCTCCTGGTAGAGATTGCTTCTTCGATATTCGAACGCGCAATGTCGAATGATTCGAGTGTACTGTTTTTTTTTTTTTAAATGTCAAGTGACGCGACGAGCAAGACTTTCGCCTGGTGGTAAGCGTCACGCCTGCCACTAACAGTAGCAGTGCTAGAATTGTAAACTTGCGAACACAACCCTGCGCCGCACTGCACTGCGCTCGTCACCCTGAGATATTAAATGTTAAATCTCTTCATACGCAGTAATTACTCTGGTAACATTGCCCTTCAAACCGGAATACAGTAATGCTTGCACACTACTGCTTGGCAGTTGAATAACTGGCAAAGGTGTCGTACTTCCCCAGGCGGACTCTGCAGTAGAGTCCTACCACTACAAACAAAATACTTCTATAGTAATGGTAACAATTTGTTGCTAAAACCGTTATCATGATCATCATAATCAGCCTATCGTAGTCCACTTATCCTATTAAATTCGAACATTAAATAATACGCTTTTTATTTTAAAAAAAAGACTTAAGAAGTCGTTTTAAACCATTTACAAATTTTGTTTCATTTATTTCACTTTTTATTTCATTTGGTAGCTTATTATAGTACATTATGATACGAGTGTGCTATGTTGCTCATTACACTAGAGGCGGTATTATGCGCGCGAGCCGCAGGCGAGCGCGATAAGAAAGCCGAGAGCGTAATGACTAATAGCACAAGAGTTCCATACGACTGTTTTCGTCACACTTGCGAGGAAAAAACCATTTTTTTTTGATAATAATCAACCACACAGCGAAAACGTCAACAAACATTTGCGGAAAATGGCGCCCAAATCAGTAATGCGCGCGCAGGTTGACATTTACTTCAGCGGCATAAGAACTCTTTGTTGGTATTACAAAAAAACTGTAAGTATTACCCGGCTATATTAAGAGTGCTTCGTACACGTACGTCTAATTGCAGTCACGTACAAACTTGACTTTACCGGGTTATACCTATTATAGTACAAGTGCCGTAATGTAAAGTAAAAAGCACGCGTGTATAATAGCTTGGATTATGAGCCTAAAAGCGATGTAATAAGATCTACTTTACGAGCAAGTGTGATGAAAATATATTTACCGACATAGATAGTGCTAGCTGCGTGCATCTGCAGTCGGGACGTGGGTAGCAACAACCGGTTCCGTTAAGTTCGGTTTCAACCTAGGTATAAATATATATGTATAAATCTGGTTATATTAACCTATGTAGATTTTGGCTACCCTGCACGCATCCACTAAGGCTGGCAGTACGTGTCCCCTCCGCCCCCGTTTATAAGTAATGTACCTCATTTACCCTAAAGCGCTGGCATTATGTCACAAAAATAAGTCCTCCATTTTTGACTCTGCATCGGATATGAGTAATATGATATATTTCGCGTGCGCCCACCATGTATCAAATATATCGGTCAGTGAAAAACCTCCATATTTATGGATCGACACCGACGTATCGAATTTATGTAGTAAAAGCTGATGCCAAAACCCCATTGAAAGTATGGATGTAGTAAGAGAGGTAGGTGCTAAAGTAACTAAGGTCCTGTGCTTTCGGTACTATAGGTTTCGGTTACATAGAAATTATTGTTTTAACTTGGACGGGCATGAATCTCTTAAGGAGTGAGGTTTGATCCGCATTGTCGCCTACGAAATTACTTAGCTTACTTAATTGCTTAAAATGTGTTTTTTTTATGTTGGCGGCATCTTTTGATATTATTATTACTATGCTCTACTGTACTATAACACTTTGTACAACTCTACAAAGTATTAGTTTCGTTATTATGTGGAACAGCCAAAAAAAAATATACTACTACGTACACAATGTTCATTCTCATAGAACAATTCCGGCCGCACATACAAACACAAAGGCAAGGTCGCACAAACTTAAACTCTACGCAGGCCTGGTACGATTCTAACGCGTCAGCTCTTCCCTCGCCGCCAATAAATAAATAAATAAATATCGCAGGACATTTTTCACACAGCGTCATCTAGCCCCAAACTAAGCAAAGCTTGTAATATGGAAACTAGATAACTGATAGAATACTTATATACTACAAACAACAACAATCATACATCAATACAATCATACTCTAAACATGATTTAACCCTGGGTGTCCCTGAGTTCTGCACCATGGATAATTAACAAAAAGGTTTTAAAAAGTTATTTTAAGTGTATATAAAATTATATTTTTACAGACCTATGCTTTAAGGCATTACAAAAACCCGAAAATGGAATCTCATCTACACGATAAAATAAGATTTGATTTAATCTTAATATATCTACAACATTTTACAAGATCTTTCAAATAAATATCCCACAAAAGACCTTATTAAGAAATCACTGATCTCTCCCAGCCAAGTGCGGGGTATATGACATGGAAACCATAGAATAATTCTGTCATGTCAGTGATAAATGACCACCGCAATGGGTATAAAAACGACGGCGGCTGTAATCCTGTCATTTACCATTAATATGTTTGTTACAGGTAATATTAATCAACCATGGGATGGACGACGCCGACGACGTTCAGTTTTATTAAGAAAAATTGCCGAGGAAACGTCTCTCTTGAATGGAGGTATTTTTCTTAGGGGATGGTTTTACGAGCTGTTTTCAGAGCTGCGGTAGATATGTACTAGCTTTATGCTTGACAGGCTAGTTAAAAAATCAATGATGTATTGTTCAGGTTCAACAATATTGAAGGTGAACAACTTTTATTATGGGGCCAACCTTGAAATCGCGTAAAAAAACCTCTGTTCCATACAAAAAGTTCATTGGACTTGGACAAAATGTATGGAATAGCTGTTTTTTTTTCGTGTTTTCATGGAGTCCTTTTAGAGGTCTGGGCCCACCTTCCTATTACCTTCTTATCACATTAAGTCAAAGGTAGAAGACCTTTGCTTGTTTAGCGTGCTCCATCGTAGACTGCATCTTCGTTTATCATCAGACGAGATGGCAGTCAAACGCAAGCCTATAAATAAAAAAAGATAAAAAAAACCTTTTAAATTTTCGCGGTTTGAACACATAAATATATTAATGAATTGGTTTGTGCGCGATTAAGTAACATAATTATTAGTTGACCTTTACGCAAAGAAGTCAAAACGGAAGATTTCTCTCCCAAAACACCCTCGTGAAGCTATAGCTATGCCCGTGGTAATAGATTAGTATTAGTGGACATTTCTCACAGCGCCATCTAGCCCCAAACTTAGCAAAGCTCGTACTTTGGTAACCAGGTAATAGTTTTCATCATCATTCAATCATCATTCTATGACCATAGTTAATACGAATTTTATGCAGAGCTGGCACACATTAATCACGCAAGTTTACATAACTTGCGTAAGTAGATCTTCCATTAATCGATAGACATTACATCGCTGAAATGGCTCATTTACAGACATAATAGCGTATTAAATTACTATACATAAACAAGTTGACATGAGACATGACTCCAATAACATCGTAATCGCAGAATATAAAGAAACAGAAGGGAAGTCTTATCTCCCTGCACTTATCCCACTATACATCATTATCACTTTCACTCAGTAGTCTTATTATCAAAAAGAATGAATGAATATATCGTTGTATGAATATAATGAGGACTCTATTGCAGAGTCCGCCTGAGCAAGAATAACACCTTTGTCAAGGGCAATGTTACCAGAGAAATTACTGGGCATAAAGAGATTTCACGTTTGATATCTCAGGGTAACAAGCGTAGTGCAGTGCGGCGCAGGATTGAATTCGCAAGTTCACAATTCTGGAACTGCTGATGTTATGCGCAGGCGTGATGCTTACCACCAGGCGACCGTCTCGTCCGCCTCGTCAATAAAAAAAAAAGTACCTACCCAACAACAGAAATATCAAATGTTATAAAAACTTGTCATTTGGTGTCACTAAATGTCAAGAGGCGTTTGACTTTAACTTGTCTGAAACGAAAGTGATGTGATTCCAAAGTACCCAGTGCAGTTTTCCGGGGTGATTCCACTTGCATTGCTCGACCTGATAAACGCTTGAGTGCCCGAGTGGGAGTTTCCCGATAGTTACTCGAGTGTTTTCAAGTCCCGAATGAATCGGTTTCTTCTAGAAAGCCTGATCCATCGTAGATTGCATCTTCGCTTTACATCAGGCGAGATGGCAGTCAAACGCAAGCCTATTATATACAAAAATATTATAGCACTACGATACCACTTGTATTAGGTAGGTGTGGTTTTCGCCATCTTTTCGCCAGTTGTGCTTCTGTCTTTATTAGTCTGTGTTGTAAAGCTACCCGTGTCGCATGTCGGTGACTGGGCCGGGAACATAACACTGCTTTAATACCTTGTTTGTCGTAGAGAAAGAGCTTCTACTTTTTAAGGTAGGTTCACAAATCGTACGCACTGCTCACATCAGACTTCTTACTTGGCGTGAGAAATTGCCGCAGGTTAGTAAGAACTCACCATTCAGCGCGATCCAATATGTCCGATGGATATTATACACGTGTAACAAAATGGTTCAACAATACTTACTATGTATGTACTACGAAACTAGTCATCATTATAAACAACTTTTACTATGTGGCCAACCTTGAAGTAGCGAAAAAAACAGCTGTTCCATACATTTTGTTCAAGGACAATGAGCTTTTTGTACGGAACAGCTGTTTTTTTCACGATTTCAAGGTTGGGCTCATAGTAAAGGCTTAACCTTTAACGGACGGTCTGGTCAGTCTTCGGATGGGTGACCGTGAGTGGAATGTATTTCTGAGCGCTACCGTGGGTCGGATGTCACGTTAAATTGTTGGTCCCGGTTGTTTGTTCTAGTTTATATAACAACAATCGTCAGCCATGTGAGAGGCCTTCGCGCGGCACATTAACTCTGACCCTAGGGCTGGCCACTCAGCCTATACGAACTTACTTACTTTATAGTAAAGGTTGTTCATAATGATGAGTACCTACCTACATACACACCCTTCAGTATTGTTGAACCTCTTTGTTACACATTGTATATACAGATTATATAGCGGCGGAATCGCGCTCTCACATCGAAGACTGCCTTTACATATTTTTTTCTCTATTGTTTATCGAAAGAGAGAGAAAGCAATCTTCTGTTCTTTTTTTCCCTATAAATTTGTTACGAAATCCATCCAAACTAATTTCTGCCTTATTCCTTATGGCCCACATAATGCATACAGTGGTAATTAAAGATGGGACAGACTGTCTGGGTAGGCTTAGCAATAGGGTCCCAAATCCAACCAGAACAGAACCCTAAAGATTATCACACAATCGTCACTGATTATACTGTTCATGACATCTATCTGTCTCAGTCATAGTAACAAAAATCCAGCTAGGTACATCTCTTTCCCGCACGACAGATGGTATGATACCGCACACGTTGCACCTGGCGCAGCAGAATAAACTATAGTTTGTACTGTTATTATATTTTGGACGAGTCCTTGCCCTTGGAAACAATCAAGTTTGTTTTATCTTCAACCGACTTCAAAAAAGGAGGTTCTCGATTCGACTGTATGTTGTTTTTTTTTGTATGTATGTTACGCGATTACTCCGCCAATTATGAACTGATTTTGATGATAATTTCTGTCACAGTCTTCCTATCTCTTTTTTATCTAAACTTCAAGACTTTTAGAACGTAATCCCATTTTCAACCTACTTCAAAAAAGGAGGTTCTCAATTCGACGGTATGATTTTTTTGTTACGCGATTTCTCCGCCAATTATGAACTGATTTTAATAATTATTTTTTGTTTGGTAGGTAATACTTCAGGTGGTCCCATATAAATTTTATCGAAATCGGTTCAGTAGTTTGGTTTTTTAATCAAAATTACTAGAAAATATGAAGATGTCATCCAGGTATTCGAAATTTAAGTCGATTGTTTTTTTTATAGTATTATTTATTGGCTTATTCTATTTACTTCATCAAATCTCACTTATTTGTTATTACTAGGTACATAATATTATAAATGCGAAAGTTTGTGTGTGTGAATGTTTGTTACCACGTACCTCCGTAACTACTAAGCCGATTATAATGAAATTTTAAATGTGGATACTTTAAGAACTGGAATAAGACATAGTTTAGCCTAATTTTCGAACCCGTTTCTATGGATGGTTTTTATTCCTTGGTTTGATTCACCCAGAACTCGGCACAAACAAACTTTAGAATAAATAATAAAACGTTTTTGTTTTTTAAAACTACGCCTATGGGAGGTGCAAGGGAGTTCGAAAGTATGCCCACGGTATGGGTTCAGGCCAAATAGGCTAGATGGCTGTTTTTTTTTTATTGTCCTATTCAAATGTGGTCCATAAATATAGATGATTAATGAAAAGAAAATTAAAATCTGATCAAATATAAACAACTTATAAGCATTTTAATATCATGCTAGACAGAAAGGCGAAACAGCAAATAGTGACGTCACTTGTCAGGACGCCATATAAATTCTATTCAAACAAGTAAGGCGTGACGTCATTTTTTGTTTTGTGGGAAAGGGACAAAGTTGTCTCTAACAAAAACTTTAAACGCTCATATATCAGAACATTATTAACCGATTTAAATAATGTTTTCAATTACCATACTATATTTACTTAAATTCATCATCAAATCTATAGGTTTCTACGATTTAAACATCAGTCATCTAGCCTATTCTAATATCGTATCTAACTGTAATAAAGCGCACGCGGGCGAAGCCGCGGGCAACAGCTAGTCTACATAATATAAAAGAGAAAATCACTCACTCATTCACTGACTAATCACGAAATCTCGAAAACTACTGAAGCTGAAATTTGGCAGGTAGGTAGTTTATAAGAAGAAGATGTCATCTAAGAACGGATTTTGCGACAGGGCTGAATTAAGGGGGTAAAATGGGGGATGGAACTTTCTATGGAAGTTCTTTGTTTTTGAAGTTAAAATATTGATGAGAATTGGTGTTTGGGTAGTCCATTCGAAATTAAATTTGATGTTATTAATATTTTTTGACAGGGATGATTTAAGGGCGAGAAACGTGGGATTAAACTTTCCATGGAAAAGTCAAACTTTGTTTCTGAAGTTATATTGATAAAAATTGATAATTGATACTAAGTACATCCAAAATTAAAAAAAAGTATTTTACATTATTTTTGACAGGGCCGGGCTGTCTTAAGGGGGTGAAACGCCGTATTAAACTTTATATCTTTCCATACAACATTCCACCCCTTCCGTTACATTCCCTTAAATCGTCACTGTCAAAAAAAATTTGAAATTGCATTTTTATTTTAAATGATAATATTAATTAGTAAGATAGTTAATATAACATGAACTATCTAAATCCAAATTTTCGTGACTTTAAGTCCAAAAACAAAGGACTTTCATACAAACGTTTCCCCCCTTAGGGGTCGAATTCCGAAAAATCCTTTCTTAGTACACACCGCATCAAGACGAATACACCCTCCAAATTTCAAGTCTGTACGACCAGCGGTTTGGGCTGTGCGTTGTCTGTCAGTCAGTCAGTCAGTCAGTCAGTCAGTCAATCAGTCAATCAGTCAGGACAGTCTTTTATAAATATAGATAGATGTTAAGCGAAGATGCAGATGTGATCCAAGTGCAAAAAGGACTACTGTGTTGAAGTATATTGCGCTCAAAGCGAGTTGTCTAAATGCAAACTGGCTTTACACCGGGCAGATGGCGTAATTGAAATTAATTAGTGCGGCGTCTGCGCCGGCGTGATGAATGCTCGCGGACGCGGACCCTGGATGATTGGATTAACGCTGGGAGTCAAAGGGCTAGGAACTTCAATTTTCTGGTGACTGATCTAGTACCTACCTAGAAACTTAGGACGTTTCTCGTACGCAACGGCCTAGTGATGAAACTAGAGTTATTACTGACTCCCTGTCTGTCCCAGCGTCTGACGAGGCTGTCCACTCGTCCTGTCCTCCATGAGGGAAAAAGAAGAATAAAAAGTATGTCTTTCGCCGGTAACATAAATACTTTCAACTTCAATCCTATACTCTTAGGAAGGCCTGGCGCATTGTAAAATATAGGTACAAGCTTGTACCTAGTTCATACCTACAACCTTGCGCCTTGCTTGAGCCTGTTTGACGTCACCGAGGCAAGCGGTTCAGTGGAATATTGACGTGCTTCGAGCATTGAGCTAATATCTATAGAGTCACAATCGTGCAAAAAAAAATGTCGGAGCCAAAACTCGGCGCACGCAGTGCGCCGACTTTTTGACTGACTTAAACTGCGATAAGACACAAGCGCTCAATCCTACATTGAACACTATACAAGCGATATAACGTCTAAATTCGAACTATATAATGCAAGTATAGGTATGTACAACGGCAGTCGGATGTTTTTTGCCTGTTTTCACTTAGAGACTGTGACTCTTTAGATATTAGCTCAATGGTTTCGAGGCGTATATTCAATAAATAATAAAGCAAAGGCCTCATGAAGGCGGCATTGCTATGTTGGATGGGGTGGTAACTACCTAAGTATTTGGCATAGAATATAAATATTGTACTAAGTATATCAAACATTATCTCTTGAACTTTTTTCCAGCAATCCGTTCACCTGACTCTTTTAGCAAACGTTTGTCTTATTTTATTGAAAATACCACAAGAGCTAATAATTGACGAAATATTCCTTTGGCCCTAAACACGTAACAAAGCAATTCGTCATGATATTATTTAACTAGTTAACCCAATAACAAATCTGAACCAGGTCACGAACCTATACTAATGTTTAGTTAAATATTGTAATTATAGAGCAATACCACTCATTGAAGATATCGGCGCAAACGACTGCGTGTCTGTCTAATAGATATCGTATTGATATGGAATATAGAGGTAGTACTTGATTGATAATTAGTGTAGGTAATAAGTATAGATTTCTACAAATTTAAATGATCGTAGTGTAGTAGGTAAGTACCGAATTACTTATCGATATTTTATCTATAGGTACTTAAGATCCGGCATAGTGTGAGCGGGGCTCGCGTGCTTAGGGTTTCGTATCGCCACAAAATTCCGAAATCAATTTTTAGTTCGTTTTATCATTACCTTTTATCGGTGCTCAAGAAATTGGTGCTCAATCGGGAATACCCCTTTTTTACTGTGCTGACTTTTTTTTTAAATTTTAATTAATAATTATAGGTTTGTATTTGACCGCTAATTCGCCTGGTGATGCATTTAACGATGGAGCACGCTTGCCTAGAAGAAACAGATTCAGTCGCGACTTGGAAAGACACAGGTTCTATGTATACGGGGTGTTAGTTTGAACACCTTCTAAGATATCATTGTACTCATCATTATGAACAACTTTTACTATGGGGCCAACCCTGAAATCACGAAAAAAAAACAGCTGTTCCATACAAAAAGGTTCATCGATCTTGGACGAAATGTATGGAACAGCAGATATTATTTTCGCAATGTCAAGGTTGGCCCCATAGTAAAGGTTGTTTATAGTGATGATCTAACAGCCTGTATAGCAGTTCACACACATAATATAAGTGGAATAAAACCGAAAGAATCCGAAGCAAATGTTCCTATATTATTATTTGCCAGGTAACAGTCTTACCTAAAATAATCTCAATTCTTTTAGTCACTGCTTAAACTTCTCTGTCCTTTTCTAGCACGTGCAACTTCACGTCAGAGAGAAGGTGGCAGAGCATCTTAAGCAGTGACTAACGGTTGCGAAGTTTTTTTAAGTAAGGCCGTAATACGCCATGACAATTCGACTTTTTCTGAGAACATTTCAACCAGTAAGAGTACTTAACTTACCTTCATGTTGTTAGTAAGTACCTTCATAGTCATACGTCGTTCACAAAATACGGTCCGCTGAAGGTCAGACAGACATAAAGCATAGGCTTATTAATTTAAGGTAACTTTATTGCTTTTATCAGATATTAGGGTCCCGTTAGAAGTTAGGAATCGGATCTCTTTTTTTGGATACCGTTCAGGTGAGCTGATATGTTTATACGGGGTGTTTCGGGCAGTTGTAACAAGCGTGTACTTATAATTCAACTAAACCAAAGTGAACAACTTTTAGAGAACAGTTTTGCTAAATTCCAGAAAGAAAAATTAAGATTCAATTCTTTTCTCTTGTATAAGCAAACTTGTGTTTAAAAAGTTGAGCACTTTCATGGTCTACCTACATCCTTACGTTATGCCAACATGCCAAATACATCCGGTATAAATGAAACGCAAGTACATCACCGATATCGATTATTTTGTCGATGTAATCAAAAAACTTGAGGAACAAACAATAATCTACAACAAAAGACTGCACTTGACTATACAGAATCGTTCGACCCACTGCTGGACAAAAGCATTCTCGATAACCAAACTTCCCTTTTTATGCCGTTCTCGCCTTGTAAGTAAGCATGTCGCCAAATTTCTAAATGACCTTTATTCTCTTCAAAAACATTTGATACTTAATTACTTACTATTATTGTATTTAGTGCTTTGATGAAAATAACTTAATCCCGAATAAAACTTATGTTGTATTTTAATAACTGAATATAAACAATTTCACTTTGTAAAATTTAGCGCAAAATCTCTAAACTTACTAAAATTCGTTCACTCAAACAAACTAATTACAATATCGTGCCCATTGGCTAAACCTGGAAAAGGCCATCGCACACGAATGCGACTGAATACCGACGCGACTCGATAAATACCAGCTTCATATCATATTACGTGTCACGACGCGACGCGACGCGTGGCAATGATAGTGCCAAAGGCCACTACTACTTGATAATATGGCGCTACCTAAAAATATATCGAAACCATAAAATATGATAAAACGGTTGATCACCTACCATACCGTCGATAGAATCTATTTCAATACTTTCTTATGATTTTAGGGGTTACCTCGATAGACGCTACGCTACCGATACTATTTTTGTTCAATATCGATAGTTATTAATTTGGACTGATTTTCGAGGTTAACCGTCAATGGTTGGTGGAGATTATTAACGTATTTTTTTACAATTATTATTTCATTTTGTGAGTGGTTTTTTTGTGACTTGTAAGTCAAATTTCATTCTTTGGTGTTATCAATAAACTATTTGTATTTGTTCTATCGATAGTTTTGCATCACTAGTCAACGTGAATAGATCAGTAACTAACCATCAAAATACTTTAAAAAATTTGAATTTTCATTTCTTTGTTGATCTTGAAATTGGATAAATAAAGACGATTGAACCGTTGATTGAAAATTGGTAATCGTAAAATATGTATTATTAATCGCTAGTTTACCTACTCAATTTAATCGGAGGTACGGAACCTTGCGTGTTGGTCTCGATTCGCATTTGACTGGTTTGTATCTATTATTTCGGGTGTATGTTTTTTGTACAATAATAAGATGATCGATATCGCGACGGCAACATCACTAGAAATCCAAGTATCCGTAGGCGGTGGTTCGGTTACCATCCATCGGCGGACCGTCTGCTGAAAAACAGACAGTATAAAACACGATACAAAGCTCACTTTACTCTGAGACGACTCATTATAGTGTGCGAACACCATTACTTTAATTAGTTTGTAAATCGTTAATTACTTAGGTATTCCATTCTTCGTGAAAATATTAAAATTGGAAAGCGGACGATGTCCCAATTTTTTTTTGAAAAGAGCCAGATGTTATTCAAAAATAAATTAGATTTTCTCTTGGACACCTCCTGTTTTCTTTCATTTTCTTTCCTTGCTGTTTACGTTAGGGTTTGTGTAGGCGAAACAATTTTCGTTCCTGATTACGAATAATAAAATAAAATGTAAAGAAAAATATCCTGACTGGCAACCCTTTACAGTGTTAATGGACGGTGATGGAAGCAGGTTGTGGAGGTGGACGATTGAACAAAGCAGTCACAGAACGGTTGGTGCGGAACGGAAAGCGACTACCGGTAGACAACCTAACTTCCATCACCCACCACACACACCACATTACAGCTTAGTCTAGCTTGCTTCCGACATGGTCATGCATGTGGTTGCAACTCAGTGCACGAGACTGACAAAGGAGCGGACAAGATGCCGCACTGAAGAGGTAGGATTGTAAAGGACTCTACTGCAGAGTCCGCCTGGGGCAGTACCACACCTTTGCCAGTTATTCAATCGCCAAGCAGGTTACAAATAATAAAAAAAAAAACAACAGCAAACTTAGCCCTCGCAAGTCCTACATCTTCCAAGCCCCTTGACCAATTTAGCTCTTATTAGAACTTGATAATTGTAAATTTTTGTATGAAGTGATTCCACACTTATGGTATTTCTATGTTTTTTCAGGATGAAAAATTATGACCTCCGGCAGGACTCGAACCTGCATACGAGCAGTCGCTATGGGTTTCCGTCCCAACTGCTTTGTCAATTAAGCTACAGAAGTCTCTGCCTTAGATGCCAAAACATTGATAATTGTATTGTCACGAACTACTTGCTTACAAAATTTCATAAAGCTCGGATCAACGGTTCGCGAGTTATCGTCGAACAAATATACATACAAACATATACACATTATACAACAGCCGATCTGCTCCAGTAGACTCGGAGACCTTTTGTAGTGGTTTTTATAGTGGTGGTCTACTGAGGACTCCGCCAGAGGAAGTACCAGTTATTCAACCGCCAAGCAGTCAGTAGTGTGCAAGCATTACTGTATTCCGGTTTGAAGGGCAATGTTACGAAATAAATTACTGCGTATGAAGAGATTTAACATCTGATATCTCAGGGTGACGAGCGCAGTGCAGTGCGACGCAGGATTGTATTCGCAAGTTCACAATTCTGGCACTGCTACTGTCAGTGGCAGGCGAGACGTTTACCACCAGGGGAAAAAGTATTGCTCGTCTCGTCACCTCACAGTATTAAAAAATATAGAAGAGGTCTATACTCATAGCATTGGGTTGAAAATACTCGAAGATGATAAAGATGAAAAATGAACCCTTGTACCATCATGAAATGCATTTGTTGACGATCTTTCTCGTAATTTAAAAACGATAATACGTTAAAGCATCAAACTGCTGACTATCTACTGTATGTTGTCAAGTAATAAGCTGTGTACACATTTTTAGGAATATAGTTTGGATCGAAATTGTATAATAGTACATTATGATACGAGTGTGCTATGTTGGTCATTACGCTAGAGGCGGTATTATGCGCGCGAGCCGCAGGCGAGCGCGATAAGGAAGCCGAGAGCGTAATGACTAATAGCACAAGAGTTCCATACGACTGTTTTCGTCACACTTGCGAGGAAAAAACAATTTTTTTGTGATAATAATCAACCACACAGCGAAAACGTCAACAAACATTTGCGGAAAATGGCGCCCAAATCAGTAATGCGCGCGCAGGTTGATATGTACTTCAGCGGCATAAGAACTCTTTGTTGGTATTACAAAAAAACTGTAAGTATTACCCGGCTATATTAAGAGTGCTTCGTATACGTACGTCTAATTGCAGTCACGTACAAACTTGACTTTACCGGGTTATACCTATTATAGTACAAGTGCCGTAATATAAAGTAAAAAGCACGCGTGTGTAATAGCTTGGATTATGAACCTAAAAGCGATGTAATAAGATCTACTTTACGAGCAAGTGTGATGAAAAGAAATTTTCTAAATTTATTATTGACTGTATTCTGTTTTGTGTACCAATAAACCAAATAAATAAACTTGCTGTGGTTATAGCATAGCTTAGTTATTATCAACCTTTATAAACCAATGCTAGACCTATCCATCTATCCACCACGCTGGCCCAGTTGCAAGTTTTAGTATTCACATACACCATAGAATGTAAAAAAAACAAATGAAAATGAAAAAAAAATGATGATGTTGAATTTTTGAATTTTGATTGTAGAATTGAATTAGGTATCATTTTATTTGGCATATTGTTTTAAAAGGAGTTGGTATACTAATAATAGTTTTGACATAATATTGTAATTGATATATGTTTTAATTGTAATATGAATTTAAAATTTAATATGACTTGAAAAATTAGTCAAAATAAAAGGATTTGAATTTGTTAATTATTATTATTTTTTCACTTCAAAGCTATTGTCGTAGTAACCTTGTACATGCGCTCCAAATAAATTATTAGTACGGGCCCAGGATTTGAACCTGCGACTTCAAGGTTTCAAGTCGACCGGTATTTTATTAAGGCCAAATTAGGCCCAATTAGGCTACTGCTTAGGTAGCTAAATCTGGTTATAGGCCAAATTCTAATATCGTATCTACTTTAGCCCACGCGAGCGAAGCTGCGGGCAACAGCTAGTCATGAATAAAAAATAAACACAACAATTTCAAGTAATGAGAGCTAATAATGGGCTTTGTTGTTCCATAACCTGCGGTTGGTGACGTACATGTCTGCGAGACCGGGTGGTTCGAGTAAATCGTACAACTTTTTCTCCACCATCGAATGGAGCTGTGATTTCGAATAGCTGCCTGTTTTATTCCCCCTACCGATAGCCTCTCCTGCAGCGGCGACGCAGATGCACTTTGAAGAATGTAGGTTAAAAAGAAAGTCAATTTAAAGATCTAAGGTTGGTTCGAACATCGCTCGAAGTACTGACAACCAAATGGGGAAGAAAGGTTCTTGAGTGGTGACCGCGAACCGGAAGACGCAGCGTAGGAAGGCCTCCCACTAGGTGGATCGACGACATTGTAAAAGTCGCGGGCAACCGGTGGATGCAAATGGCAGGTTGTCGTACAGTGTGGCGGTCTAAGGGGGAGGCCTTCGTTCAGCAGTGGCCGTCTCCGGGCTGATGATGATGATAATGATGATGAAGGTTGGTTACTGAAATAAAAAGTTTTGTTTAATTAAAACACCATTTAAAAAAAACTAATTACTAATCTAAATTTAGTATTGAATATTTTATATGAAGTGTTTCCACACTTTGCCACCAACGCTTTAGTTGTTAGCTTGAAACAGTATCAGAATATGACAACTAAGGCAGAGACTTCTGTAGCTTAATTGGCAAAGTAGTTGGGACGGAAACCCACAGATTGCTCGTATGCAGGTTCGAGTCCTGCCAGAGGTCATAAATTTTCTTACTGTTTAAGCTTTAAAAACAATTTTTTTTGGCCCAATGCATAAGCATTGCCATCCAGCGTGGCAATGCCGCCAGCATGCTGGGTACGCTGCCGACTGGTGGTGGCTTTGAGCATTTGGATTGTCTCTAGACTTCCATCGGTCTGGATACAATCCTTTTGTTTTTTGTTGTGTAGTAGCCTAAGTAGTCTTTGTAGTTTGTTGTAGTTATTAAAAACATGTAAAAAGGAGGATCCTGTGGCTGCTCGGCGGCGGTGTATCCAGTCCGGGATATAAATAAGACGCTCGTAGCTAACGGTAGTATAAGTATAATCACGAGGTCACAATAATAAAGCACATCGGACGGTAATCAATAAAAATAGAAGCGCGCGCGCCGGTGTCGCAGGAGAGAGTCCTTGCTCGCGGAACGGCGCGGGCGAGGTGCGCGGAGGGAGGTGACGCGCGGTAACCACCGGGCGGGATGAAGCGCGCGGGGAGGACGCGGGGCGCGGGCGGCGATGCACGCTAGAGCGTTGTAGCTATAGCTAAGTACCTACCTATAGCTAACCCATCGCGTGAATGTATATGCGCACTGTTACAAACATACATTTAGTGACATACATGAAAATAATGTGATAAATCTTAGCTTACAAATCCAAGTGCGTGAGACTGGGTTCACTAAAGTTGTAAGTCAAATTCACATCACCGATGGCGGGTTAAAGTGCTAGACCGCTTCAATGGTCATAAACAAGCGGTATCTATTACCATCTTTCACCAATTTACCAATCTCATTACCTTTGCCATAAAAAAAATGTATTATTATGTTAATAGCAGTACTCCACTGCTCTGAAAAACTTTCAGAAATTAGCAATTTATTATGATCATTATCCCAAAACGTACCAGCATTATTTGATTCGCAAAACCTCGTACAAAGACTAATACACCCCATTTGTAGCTGAAGACCCGAGATTGCCTCCACCGTGGCATTAATAGTGCCTATTTTCATGAGGATGCCTTGCACATGAAATTCCATGTATGCCAACTAGGTCTCAGCAAAATGCAAAGAACTGGAAAGTTGCAGAGACGCTGTTCGAAATTTAGGAAATTATAAGACAGTGGCACTTAACCGTCTTTTTTTTTGTTGTTTTACAAATTAAGACATCACGTCGTCAGCCACAAAACGTCCACTGCTGGACGAAGGCCTGTCTCTTAAAAGAGGGGTGTTGCCATAATCCCCACGCTTGGCAGGCGGCTTGGGGATCGCAGAATTCTCACCACCGTTAACCAAAAGGACGCTGCTGCCCGTCCTCCGGTGGGTCTGGTTGCAGTTTAAGGACATACCCAGGTCGCAAACAAATTAAGACATAACTTATTTAAAAAAAAAACAACAGCAAACTGAGACTTCCGTGAATCCCACATCTTCCAAGCAACAATTTAGCTCATATTCGAACTTGATAATTTTATTTTCACGAACTACTTGTTTACTTAGGATCAACGTTTCGCAAGTTACGAACAAATATACATAAAGACATACACACAACAGCCGATCTGCCCAGTAGACTTAGAGACCTTCGCTTCGCTCGGTCAATAAACCTGGGTTTGCCTCTGGCCTGGGTTAGAAAGTAGGTAATATTACACAATCACAAAAGTATCTTGAGCTATGGTGTAGAATATTTTTTTAAAGAAAAAATCTAGACTGTCACATCGAATAAAGATCTAGAACATTCCTTCTTAATGAGCGTATCGAGTAAATAACTTCGGAATAGCTAATCCGTCATTTGTTCCTTTACCTATCTTTTAAATGTGTGGTCCATTCTGACGGTTTTAGTTGACAGTTCTAAACTAATTAAAATATTGCTGTCACCTTTTTACTAGGCATGTTAGCTAAGGACAGCAATACTTTAGTTAGTTTTGTTCTGTCTACTAAAACTTTTTAAAACTTGTAATTGACCACAATGTGTACCTAAAGACAAAAGATGGATTAACTATTCCAAAGCTATTCCACGTTTATTAATAAGACTTTTGAGTGTTACTAATATAAGTTTGTTATTCATATTAAAAGCTTATAATTACTCATTACGTTCGTCGGAGTTCATCATGTATTAGTTTTTTAACCGACTTCAAAAAAGGAGGAGGAGGGGTTCTATCAACAACGGTATGTATGTTTTTTTGTGTGTATGTTTACCGATTTCTCCGTCAATTGTGGACCGATTTTAATAACTCTTTTTTTATTTGAATAGGTATACTCCCGGGGTGGTCCCATATTAATTTGAAGTCGGTAGTTTTTTTTTGAAAAATACTTGTTATCTTTAAAAAATATTCTACTCCGTAGCTAAATGTACATTTTTAGAATGTATAATACCTAGTTTCTGCATTCGGTATAGTTTACATTAATTTATGTGTTGTGTTGTTTGCTTACGCCAAATGTGGCGGGGAGCCATATCTGCTTCGAATTTTTGGCTGTGTTTGTATTGCACATCTCATAAGAATTTGCTTTTATGTTAAAAGGAAGAATTTAAAACCCGAGTGTCTTTTCTTTTTTTTAAAACAATTAAGTGACTAGACGTTCGCTTGGTGGTAAGCGTCACGCTTGCCCATAACAGTAGCAGTGCCATAATTGTTTACTTACGAATATACAATCCTGCGCCGCACTCCTTGATTATATACTTACAGAGAGAGAGCTAGTTCCTCCGAGACCGCACTGCACCGTAAGTTCTGTCTAAAGAGAGCTAGATCCTCCAAGGTTTAAACATAATGAAAATGACTTATAGGTTAACTAAAATTAAAATAAAGAAAAAAAATATGATAAATGTAGCTGCAGGCCTTGCTACGAGACCGCTCGACTTGAAATCGCGGCTTCAAATACAGGCCCGTGCCAATGAGCTTTATCGAGTTTATGTACGTATTTTCATACCACCAATTGGTATGAAAATTCGTCCGGCTTAAACTCCAAAAAGCATTAACTCTATTTGCATTTATTTTTTCAATTTTCATGTTCAATTTTCGTGCCGAGAAGAAATTCAATGGCATGTGGGTCTACCAACCTCTAACTGGGCCAGCGTGGTTATCATCATCATCATCAGCCCGAAGACGTCCACTGGTGAACGAAGGCCACACTGTAGACCGCCACACTGTACGACAACCTGCCATTTGCATTCACCGGTTGCCCGCGCCTTTTACAATGTCGTCAGTCCACCTAGTGGGAGGCCTTCCTACGCTGCGTCTTCGGGTTCGCGGTCGCCACTCAAGAATCTTTCTTCCCCGTCGGCCAGAATCCAGGGCCAGCTTGGTCGATATGGTCCAATCGCATCACATCGCAGGCCTATCTATAGTATGCCTTATTAATTAACGGGCATTATATAGATGAATGTATAAAATCAAAATATCGTGGTAATTTACCTACACGTTACACCAAAGACAAGCCTCACCGATTCCCTCAAAAACCGGGCTCTTGAAAAAGTACTCGTATAATCCAATTCACAGTACAGTCAAAGCGTGAATTCCGCAAGTTTAACTGCAAAACGGTACTCGTAACTTGGATAAATCCACTTAGATATGATCTAAGAAACGGTACACGCTGTTTTGGTACTTGATGTTCGCTGTGCATCCGACCAGTGTTACTTGATACTTGTTACCGAAACTAACAAGCGTAGTCGGTTTTCGGTGATATTTTACGGTCATGCAGTAAAAAGTGCATGGAAGTGGAAAGAGCCTGAAATTCCATATCTTTTATGTTTGTACTCATTTTAAGAATGTTATAGAATACACACAGATTTTGTATGAGTTGTGTGAACAAATGAATAAATTTGGCATCTTGTTCGAAAAGTCGTAAAGTACAAATTTCTGTCACTGGTTATGTCGCTTAAGCTCAAAGTGAATTATGAATGTAAATGCTTTTTCCAGTTTTTTTTACAACAACCCGGAAAATAAACAAAAAACAATGGGCTTAAGCGACATAATGGAAATTTGTACACACAGATTTTGTACGAGGTGTATGAACAAATGAATTGGCATTTAGTTCAAAAAGTCGTAGTAAAGTACAAAATATGTGTCACTTGTACAAAATATTAGGTCTTTACCTATGAAATTGCCGTTTTGTATGGAATAAGTGAAAGTACTTATTTTTTTAAACTTTTTTATTTCTGTTATTCAAAGTAATCACCCATGCAATCGACGCATCTTTGCCAACGTATTGGCAGTTTATTGATGCCCTTCTTGTAAAAATTAGCTGGACGGGGAGGCAACAAACTCTTCAAAGGCATTTTGTACTGCCTCTCGGGAGATGAATTTTTTACCCACTAAAAAGTTGTCTAAATTTTGGAAAAAGTAATAGTCGGTAGGTGCAAGGTCTGGTGAGTATGGCGGATGAGGGAGAGCTTCCAACCCCAGCTCTTGCAGCTTGCAGACTGTCTGTAGCTGCAGCGCGAGGCAGGTCTCGACGCGTACGTTGCGCTGGCGATCGTTAAGTTCGTGGGGCACCCATCTATCAAGTTTTTTTACCTTGCCTATTTGTCGCAAATGGATCAAAATTGTTTTGATGCTAACATCAAAAGCTGCTGCTAGCTCACTTGTAGATTGAGTTTCGTCAGCTTCCACAATCGTCTTTAATTCATCATTGTTGACCAAAGTCTCCGGACGACCACGAGATTTATTTTTAAGTCAAAATTTCCAGAACGGAACCGGGAAAACTAATAACGGGTTGTGCGTTCGTTTGTACAGTTCTCTCCGTAAACGTTTTTGATGTTACGTGCCGTTTATGTCGCGTTGGTGCCACGACGGAACTCATATTCCATAATTACACGAAGTTTTAAAGTATCCATTATGACGAAAAAATTTCAAATGTAATGAAAATATAACGCTAATCAATAAACAAAAGACTGAGTTTGTAAAAATAATGTCATGTTTTTAAGACAAAATTAATTTGATATCAGAATACAAAGCCATTCCAAACTTTTTTTCTATTTGAAATGACCAGTACTGAAGAACGGCAATTTCATAGGTAAAGACCTATTATATGTCGATTAATTTTAAAGTGAATTAGGAATGTAAATGCTATTTCCAGTTTGTATTTTATTAGGTAAAAATTCAGAAAATATAACAAAAATCCTTGTGGCTTAAGCGACATAAGCGCAGCGCAGTGATGGAAATTTGCGCTTTACATAGTTTTTAAGCGTAAAAGCATTTTGGTTTTATATGATAGGTAACATTCACTCGGACCTTTAAAAGACCTAGAGACCTAGACCTCTCTGGAAACAAAGAAGCAGACACTTTGTTCCATTTCCTAGCCGTACGGATTAGAAACGTTAAACTGTAAATTTTTAATTAATTAATAACATTTTAAAGTATTTATCTCGTCTTGAAATGTACTCGGTTGTTTGAAATGCAGGGATCAACATGAACTGGTCATGTACTACGTGATACGCGTCCCACATTAATAACTTGTACATATTCATACTATGTAAGCGTGTTGGCTTCGTCGTGATTTTTGTATTTATTGTTCAAAACAGTTCTAGACACGATTGTCGGTGTCGTGTGCGTATGTTTTATTTTACTTCAAATATTTAAAACCATACGGACATTAATTATTTAGCTAAAAAAACATGCTAATGATAATTCTTTTATTCCTAGGATTTTTTTTACTTTTGAGGTACGGAACCCTAAAAATTACCTGAACCTAACTAGCATACAAAATAATTATTATTTCTTTAGAGATTTGATTAAATCTCTCTGATTTTATCAACCGACTTTAAAAAAGGAGGTTCTCAATTCGACTGTATGTTTTTTTTGTATATATATTACGCGATTACTCCGCCAATTATGAACTGATTTTGACGATTCTTTTTTTTGTTTGGTAGGTAATACTTTAGAGGTGGTCCCATATAAATTTTATCGAAATCGGTTCAGTGGTTTGGTTTAAAATCAAAATTACTAGATAATATGAAAATGTCATCCATGTATTCGAAGTTTAAGTCGGTTTTTTTGTTGTGTGTGTTGCGTGTTTTTTTTTTAAAGCGTTTTATAATATCCCTGACACATATTAAAAAAGGAGCTCTGTCTCAAGTCTGAGAAAGTTCCGTCCAGAAAATATTCAAAATGTCTTACATTCAACTTTTACAGAATATTTGTGTAATTTCATCAGTGGGCCCGACTCTTTCGAGGAATATTAAGGCGAGCCATTATCTGTCCTCAAAGCCCTTTGTCTTAATGAGACACTTAAAACATTTAGGCGAAAAACTTGGGCCGGGACCACGGCCATTTTACCCCGTTGTCGTACAAACACCACAGTACCAAATAAATAAAGAAGGTGATCTTTTTTAAAGTAAGTACATACTAACAAGCAGACTTGGCAAAAAGTCTTGAAATATAAACTTTTCTCTCTCCTGGTAATACTGTGGGTAATCAGTGGGGAATGAGTTTTGGCGGGAACGCGAGAAAATCATGTCGCTGCATTGTATTATTTTCCAAAACTTGTGTTTATTCGAGTTTTAATGCATAAAAATGGTGGCGTTTTATTCATTAAGTGCTGATTTACGAGCAAGAGTGTGGGCAAGTGATATAATGTAGTGAAGCGTGTCTTTTCGTGTTGTTTCCAAAACTCTGAAGAAGCTTGTAGTAAAGTTGCCACGACTTTACTAGGGCATGATTGGACTTGACTGTGACTTACTGTGTGTGACTTGGACTGTGACCACGACTCATTTAACTGCAGAAAGAAGGATCGATGAAGAAATATGTATTCGGCTGAAGGACTACTATCCATGGCCAGGAACTATTAAAAACAACAAACATCAGTGGGGAATTCATATTATAATCATCTATCTGAGACGTACTACCGGGTTGATGGTGTTTAGACCTATTTGCGAGAGTAGGACACCTATTTTTATTGTTTTTCAACCGACATATCAAAGGAGGTCACTTCGAAATTTTTTTTGTATGTATGTTACGCGATTTCTCCAAAAATCATGAATTGATTTTGATGATTATTTTTTGACCGTTAAGTCATACTGTAGAGAGGCCCTTTTCCTTGGAGGTAATTTTATCAAAATCTGCGCATCACCTTCCCGCGCGAGGAAAGACCAATTAGTCTTAGGTGCGTGCTAGGAGGGGTGCCTTAGAAGAAATTGAAGTCGGTTGTTGTTTTTTTTTTAAAGTATTGTTGCCTAGCAATTTTCCCGGACGCAAATATCCTATGCTATGCAGCGGTTAAACATACATGTTTAATAAAATTGTTCATATCTTTCGTCGTGTCTCCTACACTTCTAAAGAAAACCTGAAAGATCGGTTTTAGCGATAAGACCGCCAGTTGTTACAGTAGTTTCTAAGTTCGACTAGTTTTTGTAGTGGTAGGACTCTACTGCAGAGTCCGCCTGCGGAAGTACCTTTGCCAGTTATTCAACCGTCAAGCAGTAGTGTGCTAGCATTACTGTGTTCCGGTTTGAAGGGCAATGTTACCAGAGAAATTACTGGGTATGAAGAGATTTAACATCTAATATTTCAGGGTGACGAGTGCAGTGCAGAGCAGGATTGTGTTCGCAAGTTCACAATTCTGGCCTCCTACTGTTAGTGGCAGGCGTGACGCTTACCACCAGGCGAACGTCTTGGTCGTCTCGTCACTTGAAAGTATTAAAAAAAATAAAAATACTACTTCTACTACTCTAAATCTATCTACTACAATCTATCGAGGCCTCATCGTGTCATGAATTTTATTACGTCGCAGGAGTCTTTAGTCGACTGGACCCGCTCGCCAGTGGACCCGCGGGTCCACTCAACCTAGTCACATTTTGAATAGGTCGACTGGACACACTGTCCAATTTTATTATTAGTACAGTCAGGAAGCCGTATCTTTTAGATTTTTCTAACATGTACCAAATATTATTATTTTTATTAGATTTTGAGAATAAACGTTTAAACCTAATTGAATTGCGTTTTATTATGTTTTGATTATCCAATTTTGCGCGCGACTGTACCCACTGGTTGCTTTAAACAATCGCTTATTTATAGTTTGAATGCGGGTCCAGTTAACCAATAAAAATTGAGGGGGGAAATGATGTGGTCAAGTGGACCCGCGACTCAACTGGCGAGCGGGACATGCTGACCAAAGACTCACAGTACCTAAGTTCAATATGGCGGAGATCATAACCAAAATTCACTAGAGCTTTTTTTAAACAAAAATTTCGTGTTTGGAATTAAATGAAAGAGCTCAAATAGCACATCGAAATATGTATAGTTTCTCAGTATGACAGCTTAAGAAAGTAGTAAGCGTGTTTTAGTTTTCCGTCCCATATATTGTTACAGTCGGCTAAAACAGAAATAGTGGCTCTATTATGGCTGCTTCGGTTTCAAACTTAGCTGTTATTTGGCTATCAACATGGCAATTTAACGACCTACACGTAACGCGGTCAGGATACGTTGCCAACTAGTTGTAGCTAGAAATAGGTAAGTTTGCACCTAAATATTGATAACCCAATAACTCGATAGTGCAATAATTGTCTCATTGAAAGGTTGCCACTCTCCATACAAATTTACTCCCCTATTATCTTCCTGGATAATGCTTCTAGAGCAATAATTTTTAAATCGATCTACACACTGTAGACATGTCTCTGTCATTTCCTTTTTACAGCAACAAATTGTAAAAAAAAAACTTTTAAAATCTTCATAGTGATTTTTACCTGGACCAGGGTATGTCCTAAAACTGCAGCCAGAACCACCGGAGGGCGGGCAGCAGCGTCCTCTTGGTTAACGATGGTAACACTCTGCGATCCCCAAGCCGCCTGCCAAGCGTGGGGATTATGGCAACCCTATTAAGGGGGAGGCCTTCGTCCAGTAGTGGACGTCTTATGGCTGTCAATGAATGATGAATAGTGATTTTTGGAGGGTTATATTTTCTTTACCGATACCTACTTAAAACGATCTGCATTTAATTTATTTAAGTTTCAATTAGCTTTTATGGTAGTTCTCAATATGTTTATATATATCTATAATATATCTATATATCTATATATAATAGATATCTATTTATATCGTCATTACACTTAACTACACACACACACTCACACTTTTAAATCTTGTATACTTTAATAATAAAAAATAATCGCAACTAAACTGAATGCTAGGTCCAGCAAAAACTGGGAAAAATACGGGGTAAAGTCATAAGCAAAGTCTATATTACCCCAAAGCACGTATGCAAGATAATTCTACTGCCCTTTGTTCTCTTTGGTCGAGATTTCTCTCACAATATTATAAAGCCGGGCAATATCTCCTGTCAACGTAATACGACTTGGAAATTCTGGTATTTTCGAAACAAAACATGGCTTAAAGTATTACAGTAGTTGCAGGCGTAAAATGACATCTTGAAATTCGCGAGACGGCGGGCTTAGGCGATGTAAACGATAACTGTAAGGAGTTGGGAGCGCACCAGCGCTTTTACGATTTGAATTGTATGTCTTGATTTCTAGGATTATGGATTGAGTTTCAGTTTTAGAATGGTTATGTAGTTACGATCTTAGTGTGCTCGTTTCTGAAATTTCAAACATTACCTTAGAAATATGAGAGCTGTTCGTAAAAGTTTAAAGCCCATAATCCTGAGACTGCTACGAGTATTGTGTGTCATTTCTAGGCCCCATATAAAGTTTTCGTTATGAACAAAGAGAAATCTCCTGCAAAAGGACAACGTAAATCTTGAACTCTACGTTGTATCAATTTCTTTACTATGCCTGTACCGTGAAATCTATACTGTTTTTAACCGACTTTAAAAATGGATGAGGTTCTATGTTCGACTGTATGTATGAAATTACTCTAGTGTGTAATGTCGAAAGTACTAAAGTGGGCAAGCCTAACTTGTAGTGAAACATGAAAAATACTGGCTACAATACGAGGGCGGCACTGAAAATTTCGGGAATCAAGGAAGTGACACAACATTACTATTTAAAAATATATTTATTGCTTTTCGAAGTATTCTCCGCGAAATTTGACACATTTTTCCATACGATGGAACCAATCATTGAAGCAACCATTCCATTCGGAAGTTGGGGTCTCCAAAATGGCCGTTTTGTAGGCGTCCACAGCTTCTTCAGGTGATGAAAATCTCTGTCCACGCAATTTATTCTTTATTTTAGGGAAAGTATAGAAATCATTAGGGCTTAGGTCGGGGCTGTACGGCGGATGGTCCAATAATTCTATGTTTTCTTGCTCTAAAAACTCTTTTGTTCTGTGCGCGGTGTGAGAACTCGCATTGTCGTGATGGAGGATGATGCGGCGGTTGCAGTTCTCTTTACGGAGTTCAGAAACGACCTGTGGCAAACAAATGCTAGCATACCATTCTGCGTTAACCGTTCTTTGTCCCTCAAGAGGAATAGTCGTAACATGGCCGGTTTTGGAGACAAACGTGGCCACCATTTTTTTTGCAACACTCCGTGAACGAACAATTTTTGTTGGCTTTAACTCATTTTCGAACACCCAAAGTCGTGACTGGTTTTTTGTTTCGGGTTCGTACGCGTATATCCAGGATTCGTCACCTGATACGATGTTGTATACAGCATTTGAGGATCCTGCGTGGAATCTTTCGAGAGTTCTGACGCACCAAGTAACGCGAGCCGCTTTTTGCTCTTCACAGAGCGAATGCGGTATCCATCGGGAAAACAACTTTTTTACACCTAATTTTTCATGCAAGATTATTTGTATTTGACTCATGCCAATGTCTAAAGTTGCCTGAATTTCGCGGTATGTCACATGTCGATCTTCCTCAATCAGCTTACGCACAGCATCAACGTTTTCTTGGGTGACTGCAGTTTTTGGACGACCTTGACGGGGATCATCACTGAGCTTGACACGTCCACGTTGAAATTCAGCAAACCAGCGATAAATTGTGGTTTTGGATGGGGCTTTATCACCAAATGCAGAAATCATCCGGTCAACACACTGTTTTTGTGTTAAACCACTTCGAAAGTCATAATAAATCATCGCTCTTGAATTTTCTCGAGTCAATTCCATTTTCTCAACGACTAAACAAGTTTGACAAAACCTTGTGACAAGACCGAGAATATTTTTTTAAATAAATAAATGGTATTCGATTTTTAAAACCAAGGAGTTTTCAATTAAAAAGATTTTAATATGACAGAAACAGTGGAAATATTCCATTCCCGATACTTTTAGTGTAGCCCTCGTAGCTCACCGAGCGAAGGTGGCGAGGCGAAGGACCAGCATTTAGAGTTGTAGATTGTAGACATCTAATTTGCTTGAACTCTCCAATGCTTGCCATTTCTCGTCGTCGATCGCCCAGCAGGCCGAGTGCAGTCAAGTGCGGACGTGTTTACGACTAGCAATATGGACTCCAGGCAATTATATTGTATATATATATATATAGGAGGACTCCAGGCGTTTATTCGGACTAGAAGAAGATTGGAGACGACTTTTATTAAAAATACAACCGACTTCTACTTCGAATACCTGGATGACATCTGCATATTTTCTAGTAATTTTGATTTAAAAACCAAACTACTGAACCGATTTGGAAAGAGCGTGGTGGATATAGCCCAATCGCCCCAACAGGGCATGCCTATGTCCAGCAGTGGACAATTAATTAACAGTCTGATAACAAAGAAACGTTTTATCATCGCAGCATCGCAAAGCCAAGTCCAATGCCCTCTCGTCTGGAATAATAACTAGGTACTACCTACTGGTTTTTAAGAAAAAAACCAGACAAGTCTGTGGAATATTAATCTGACAACGTCGCGAAGGGGGACACCTAACTATCTTAAACGAGACGAGGACACCAAGCTATAAATATGTGTTTAGATTGGAAGCTTCTGGTAAGTTGTATTACGAGTACGATAGGCTTAATTGTAAACCTAGGTGGCTTAATTGAATAACGACTTGTGTAGCTATCTATCTGTATTATTTTTTCATCACACTTGCTCGTAAAGTGGATCTTATTACATCGGTTTTAGGCTCATAATCCAAGCTATTACGCACGCGTGCTTTTTATTTTACATTACGGCACTAGTGCTATAATAGGTATAACTCGGTAAAGTCAAGTTTGTACGTGACTTCAATTTGACGTATGTATACGAAGCACTCTTAATGTAGCCGGGTAATACTTACAGTTTTTTTGTAATACCAACAAAGAGTTTTTATGCCGCTGAAGTAAATCTCAACCTGCGCGCGCATTGCTGGTTTGGGCGCCATTTTCCGCAAATGTTTGTTGACGTTTTCGCTGTGTGGTTGATTGTTACCAAAAAAAGTTTGTTTTGTTCCTCGCAAGTGTGATGAAAACATTCGTATGAAACTCTTGTGCTATATTAGTCATTACACTCTCGGCTTCCTTATCGCGCTCGCCTGCGGCTCGCGCGCATAATACCGCCTCTGGTGTAATGGCCAACATAGCACACTTGTATCATAATGTACTATTGTGGTGTCTATAAAGTGATATTGTTTCATCATTTTGGTGTCGTCTTCACATTGAAGATTCTCTTTCTTCCACAGGTCATAAGTGATAAATATATAACATTGTCGAAAAAAAAATGGCTACCAAGGTGTAATCTAGTCAACTCAAAATAACTTAATCTCAAAGAACATATATAATACGCTTTTTTTAAAAGTACAACCAACTTCAACTTAAAACATCTTCTTATTTTCTAGTAATTTTGATTTAAAAACTACTGAACCGATTTCGATAAAAGTTATATGGGACCACCTCTGAAGTATTACCTACCAATAAAAGACATACATTTTTTTATTACACATAAAACA